>OY728121.1:1081110410-1082360410 GCA_963277665.1 Viscum album
ATAGTGAAAAAAATGATATCATAATGCTGTCTTAGGTATATCCTCCTGTTGAAATCAGAGTTGGTGGTAACCTGACCTGAGGTAAATCTCTAAGAACCACCTAAACCATTTAAACTGGTCGAAGAGGTCATTGATTATTGAAAGTGGATAATTATTCTTGATATTCCCCTGATTTAGGTGATTTCAATCCACACATAACCTCAATATCCCATATTCCTTCTTGTAAAACAATACTAGGGTTGCCTAGGGTGACACACTAAGTCTGACAAAGCCCTTCCTCTACAAATATTCAAGTTGCACCTTCAGCTATCAAAGATCCATGGGATCTATATGATATTATAGAATAGATACTAGGAAAATATTTAGGTTTAGTTATATATATAATTCAATCTCTTAATTGGGAAGTAATCCCATCACATCCTCAGTGAATATGTCCTCACACTTCGCCACCACTGTAGGAAGATGGAATCACGACACCTACTACTACAAGGGTAATACTATCCAATTGATTATTAATAAAATATATCGTCCTATTTATGATCCCATCCTAATAATTAATTGGTTTAATTCTCCCAAACAAAGGAAAATATCATCCCATCAACACAGATGCACCACATCCTCTTCCTAAAATAGTCAATATGTGCATAAACTATGGATATCCATTCCATACCTTGTATGACATCATAAGACATAATCAACACAATGAAAAGGTACCAAAGGAAGTTTTATCCTCTAAGAGTCATGTCACACTATCATAATAAGTGAGTTATCATTAAATACTTTTAGTAGGATTCTCCAACCACAAGATTTGGGCCAAAGGCTCAGCTGAAATATCTAGATCGTGAACAAGGGAAGTGATAAGAAAAGAGTATCTCATGCCTATGTCTATCAATACTAAAACTAAATTATAGAATACATATATCATACCTCAAATAATTTAAATATCCTCTAGTTCATAATACTCCACTACCTATAGATACTCTTATCCCTGACCACTAGCTCCCTCAGTCTGGCATGTACCACCTAGGGGTGGTGGTAGTAATTAATAAAATCATCGTCCACCTCTTGCTTCTCTCCCAGATCCACTTCTATGTCCGCCACCATACAAAAATACCTACTCTAGTAGGTACCTATAACTATGTGGTCCATAAAATATCACTCTATTAGCTACACAGTGGGTTGGATAATCTCATACGAGATGGACTTGAATGTCATAAAAGTAGCATCACCTCTCCCTCAACTAACTTGATCCATCCTGAGATCCTTTAACTATAGAACCTCTATCTTGTGACTATTTATAAAAATTACTACCATTCTTGGATACCTATGTATAAAATTATATACCAGATAATAAATTCATAACTCCTGGGTTCCCACTACTAGAACTAATTATCGATGAATACTCTACTACGAAGCTCTTTACCACCAAGGAACACTCGAGCACTACATCATAAGTAGGAATGAAAATAGATTTCTCTCCAACCTTGATATATTATTGGAGGCTATGATCTATGTTAAATAATCATAATAATTCATATTGAACCATATCTATAGAGTATCATGAGAGTTTAGTGAACCTTGAATAATACTCTGCTACTATCACACTACCTTTTTGAAGCTCAAAAATCTCCTAGATGCATACTACTCAAAACACAGTTGGATAGAACTCCTCTATGAAGATATAATCAAACTATAGCCAAGAGAGATTTTCCTCGTTGTGTGTTTGAGTTACCATACTCAACCATAGATCTATGGAGTCATGAATAAGACCCACCGTTTAGACCATCATCTAATTGGGAGGGGTCCTAACAAGGTGAAAAACTCATGAAACTTATTCAAGTTAGTTATCCACTACTTGAGAGTTTTAATCACCCTAAAACCAAATTTTTTATGTATTTGAAACTCATAAAGTGATGTCAACCTGAGTATATCAAATATTGGTACTTCTAGTACAACCTACTACTCGATGGGTGGTGGTAAGATCATAAAACCACCCAGAGGTACCACACCCCACAAAAGTCCTTATACCGAAGTCTCATAACTAGGAGAATCATCCTTGTGATACTTCTATATAATCCTAGATAGATATAATCACATATGAATCCTAAAAACATCACGATGTACCATGGTCAAAGAGTATATATGTGGATTTGAATTTAGAAGGACATGGAAACATTATACCATTCCTATATGATGCATGCACTAATGTTTTATCTGCAATAAGTAGATATATGTTCCAAGTAAACATGTAGGTTATCAGATTCTTGGTGAGTGGATATGTTGTACTCCACACCAAAATTAGGATCTTTATCCAGAGAGGAGAACCTGAGACACTTTAATATTGTTTCCTAATTCCAAAAAAACATCATAGATAGAAAATCTTCAAACTCTAGTCTTAAGATAACCTCATATGATACTACTATGTCATAACCTGACCTATCAGGGCCCACTTGGATAGTGTAAAATTGATTGTGACACACCAATCCCACATCCAATAGGAAAATGGATAGTGACTAGCGCTATGTAGTCATAACACACACTTGGGAGGCCTTAGCCTAAGGTACTTGTACACATGTACCCATCTCCAACCACCAATACGATGCTGAAAGGTAAAATACAAATGATACAAAAATACAAGAATACATGTATATCCCACATCAGAGTATGAAATAAGCATAGGAAATAATAAAGGTCCAAATATAAACCCACTAAAACTATATAAGAGACCTGCTAAGGAGGGGAAAACTGTCAAATGCACACATGGAGCCAACCATGGGCTATCTAGATTAAATATGCTCCACTTGTTCATGGTATTCCTAGGGATATATCATAAGGTATATCATCTATATAAGTCATGATATTTATGGGTAAATCCCATGTAGAGGTGAGTGTAACATACCCAATAGGAAATTCCAAAATCATCAAAACAAAGCATCAAGATAGATAAGTTGAGTCATCATCATGAAGGTATATCAATCAAAATATGATACATAACAATAATAATAACCCAAATATACTCAAGATAGGCACTAAGTCTTAATGTAATGTCACAACCATACTGCTAGACTAAGATCAGCCTGGGGACTCAAGGTAATGCTTGTATGGGAGGAATCACCCCAAGATCCTTGCTAACACTTATTGAGATCATCCGAGAAATTATGATAATTAGGAATATATATAAATAATTATACTCTTGAACTCTAAGGATATCAATGCATAGCTAGGGGATCTCACTGATGGCCTATGGGGGATTACTGACCCTACCTAGAGTAAAATCGCAAGGATGGGGATCACATGCTCTGATAATTGGAAATAAGATTCCTAACCCAAAATAGGGAAGAAATGATAGAGGATCACACCCTAGTCCAAAAATATGGATTCTTAAATATATCTAAGACTAATCTCATAGTGGGGATCAAATCATATTCTATAGACATAATGCATCACTATAGCCTCATTGAGATGAACCAAGGGAAAACACCCTATAAATACTGGTCTAAATTGAATAAAACGAGGGCCTCAACCTTACATGGAAAAAGAAAACTGTGTGTATAGGGTATAAATGGATTTTATTGGTTACCCTAAGTAATATTACAGTGTCTTCTAGATTGGGCTCATGTACTTCGGCTCATGCCTATATACTCTGTCCATGTACGGGTGCCTTGGCGATGTCTAGGTACTGGGCCATGCCCATGTACCTAGTCAGGTCCAATTACAAGGCCGTGCCCATGTACTCTAGCCATGACCTTGTACCTGGACATGTTTGTGTCCATGTACCCTAGGGGTACACACCGAGTCTCCAGTCATGGGTCACATGTCATGTGGAAAAACCACATTACATGTGATATTTATCCCTATGTGGAAACCATAGCCTCCATAGGAGGGTACTAAATAATGTGTATTCTCCAAAGTGCAATCCATGTATGTTGGTATTTTCAAGATACTCATTTCTGTTCAATGCATCTCACCCACACTGCCAATACCTCTAATTACTTCACATAATACACCATAAACCTTAAATTTGATGTTGATCAAACTCGACATGTCATCAGTGGATAGGTTTCAGCCACCAAATATTCTCATAGATCATCCTCATCGCTCCGTATCACTGAACCCCAAACCCACAAACCAGGGATCTACGAGCTATCTCTGATCAACCTACAATATCCCATCACACTACATCATGCCTCAAACATTCTTTCATTCCAAAATCCAATCCCATAAATACGATACTTTGTGCCAAATATTAATAGCACAATGATTGGGTTTTGGGTATTATAGAACTATCAAATAAATGGAATACCAATGATGACTACACAAACAACGTAGTAAGAAAAGAATGGAACACCAAAGTGAGAAATTTTTTTTGGACATAGTTCTAGTTGAATTTCATTCATTGATGAATATATCAAATATCACATAGTATAATTAAAGATCAATAAAAATTATCAAATCCTAAACCAAGTAAGATGAATCAATATTAAACCTGTGAATAAATTTTTTAGAAGAATAGATTTTATTTCGATATGGAATAATCAAAATGGGGATTAAACCAATATAAAAAAAATCCATACCTCGAGTATGGATTGATCACTGATAAAGAACAATTCTACATTTCTATCATTAGTGAGATCCATAAATATCACTGGAAAAGAAAAACTCCTCAGTACCGATCATTGATCCACAATCTAGTCACCATGTTACAAAGATATCCTCCATAATGCCTCTCCAAACCCATAAGGTTATTATGTTAACCCTAGGATTTTCTCATAAAAAGGTTTAATAACGGGGTTATAGTTCATGGTAATTAAATAACTAAAACATTAATTAAATAGTTTATTTAATTATTATTTTACCAATGATGCTCTTAAACAAAACGTCCAACGCACACAAAGATCATATCATGCTTAGGGTAAAACAGACATTTAAGATTTAATGGAGGACACATATTTCCCATACAAGACCCTGTTTTGAAGTCATTCTATTACTTTAGAAAAAATGTTCATGTTTGATATAATATATTTAATATTTTTTTATCATATCAATACTGAGTCTCCTTAGGCCCTGTAATCCCACACTCACTCAATGTAAAACTTCAAAAATATTCCTTAAAATATTCAAAAGTTTTACAAGGAAAAAATAGAGTCATTACAACCTCAATGATAAATAGAGAATCATAATAGAAGAGAGATTAAAATTTTCAATAAAGTCTCAGACATCCCCCAATATGAGGATCACATCCTTACATAAACCTTATTCATTCAATGAAGGAGGTTGAGTGTCTGCTACCAATACTTAATAACTGACTTACGCTACAATAACACATACCTGTTCAGATAATTATATTAGTTTAAAATTTGAATGGATATAATATATTTTTCATTCCATAAATGAATCATCCTGATGAATTTTTTTTCGTGAACTTACAACAATATGAACCAAATATAGTCCAAGAACCATCGAATCTCCGACCTCGGTCCAGCAAAAAAAATATATTTTTAAGGCTTCTCATACGATGCTTCAAACATATTTATACCAATGGATGAGTGAAAACTATTTTTATAAGTAAAATTCACCAAGGTTATGTGATTAAACCATGAAATTCTAAAATAAATGACACATGAATGTAATACGTCCTCTAGTGTTCAGATAATAAACTTCTTCTGACCATCTTTCTGAGTATGGAAAATAGTTCTAAATCACATCCAAGAGAAAAAATTACACTAAATACCCTTACAAACACATTAGGTAAAATAGAGATCATGTTCAATGATAATTATCATCATAACCCCATGAATCTACAGAATCTCATCCATATACAACCCCAACAAAGTTGATGGGTTTGGAAAGGGATAAGTCTTATCCAAACATAGTGTAAAAACAAAAACTAAAACCTAAAACAATAATATCTTCCATGTATTTTTAATTGAATAAAATAAAGAATAAATAATATAATTCATTTCTCTAATGATCTAGCTTATCCACATGAGTTTAATATAGATCACAGAGAAGAATTTATAATAATTGTTCCTAATTGGGTGTCTATGGGTTACATGAATCTCCTAATTCTCAAGAAGGATCTCCATCAAACCAAGGTTTTACAGGAACTTAATTTTAAATGTTTCTTAAAAATTATAACTATATAATTTCATAATTTAGGAGTTCTAATCAATATAAAATGGTATGGAACACCTTTCATAGATATTGAACCTATTTTTATAGGCCTTTAAGAACTCAAATGTTTGAAGAATATTAATTAGTACATTTAATAAACACTCCATAATTTTCAACTCTTTGAAACATTTGGTTTAATCATTAAATTTATTTTTTAATGTTTAAAAAATCATGAAAGATGTTCAAATTTCTCAATGTCATCATCTTATGATGATAAACTAAGCATGATATCACTTAGAGTGAGAGAGGTAGGGAAGCAATAGGTTATTTCATAACATGATAACACCATGCATAAGCACCACAATATAGTGTCTTTCACTATTCTACAGAGAACCTCAGTACATACCATTATATAGTTCCAATCAATTTTTTATGGTCAATAATTTTATTGTATATTAACATCAACCTACCACTTATACTAAAATATTTTACACTTAGAAAACTTTCACTTTATGTCACATCATATATAAAAAATTGTGTAACCATATTCAAATTTCCTTTCATATATTTTACAAAAATTATTTATGGAAAATCTATCATCTATTTTCACCATATGTTACATTATATGTAAGAATTTATAAAAATACACCTTGAACTTCTTCCAGATATCCTAAAAAACACTTTTCGTATAACTATAAAATTTTAATAAACCTTATCCTCATTCATACAACCAAAAAGTATGAACTTACATATTTCTCCAAACCCCTTCCAATGATATGTATCATATACTAGTATGTATAATCATATAATCAATTCATTTAAGATGTATATTTACCATTGGACATAGAGAATTTCAATCCCATATATCCTGCTCATAAATTCTTGATTATCCATGTATATACTAACCTGTCGATGAATACATAAGGTGTCATTTATCTAAGTGGATGAGAAAATCATTGACCCCTCACCCAAATAGAAAATCACATCACATTTAACTTCTTTAGGTATAGAAATACACTTCCTCATCCTATATCAATCAAGGTCCCAAGTATCCTACCCAACATATGAGAGGAAAAATCCCATTTTTGGTTAAGCCTCAACTAACAACATGATTAAAAATATACCCAACTACACATTGATTAGATAAGAATGAAGGATTATAAAATAAAGGTATAAATTTATGAAGGTCCTCATGCTAAGTATGTTTTTAACCTTAACTATAAGGTTTCAATATGAAAAATTCATCCGTAATATACTAAAGATATAGTGTATGACACTCCAAGTGGTATATTTGGTAGGTTATCCAGTACACAAAAACCCATTTTGTGATTCATGAGTATATTTCCTATATTTATATGAAATACTACTCATTATAACATTAAAATTTCACCAAAACCTATAATACTCCATGATGAACATCTTTTAGGGATAACACAAAGTCACAGTTTGTGAGGTCAATTATCATTTCACTTCATGAAATATATGCAGCCAACATGAAAGAATTATAAAGCAAAAACTAATTTTTATATAACATGATACATTTTTATACTCTTAAAATATTTTAACAATACTAAAAAATACATGCATAAGTGCCCATATAATTATATCCCTTAGAACGATTTTTTTAAGTCTATTATTATCATATGAGAAAATTTCCATTAAAAATTACTTTGAGATCATTTGGTAAATAATTAATATTTATTAAAAAATACTAAACTCTTTTATATTTTAAATTTATATTTACTTAATTATGTTAACTAAATGTAATTATTTACATTTATCTTTATCGACATACCCTAAACTATTTTAGAATATTTAAATAGAATACCATTTTTTTCTTATACTTGAACTTATATAATTCCAAATACTCCCACCAGCCTCTTAGAAACTATATCCTCTCTAGAATACCATGTTAAGATACAAAAACTCATTTATGCTCTAGAAATAACACTTATTTCCTCTTAATGGGAATTTTTAATAGATAGTTTTTTTATCCATATCTTATATGATATTCTATGTGTTTAAATTAGTATTCTATAAAGAATATTTTAATCTTTAAAATATGTCATTGAAGGTAGTGGGAACTCTTTCCATTCATATTTCAACTAATATATCATCAATAATATTTTATCCTAGATAAAGAATTTATATCCTTATCTTCCTTTAAAAAATGTTATATAATTTGATGAATAAAAAAACATGTGTATTAAAACCATCATCTCATATTGTTCATAAAAAATATTTTTTTATAAACAAATTGTCTTATCATATAAAGGAAATAATATGAAAATACATATCCTTTATTTAGATCCATCTAAGCTTGAAATAATATTTTACATCCAATCTATGATTTAGCAATCATTTTCTTCATCACTCGAATAAAAACTAAAATCTTTATTAATTATTACCTTGATTTTAACTCTTTTATATTTATAACATTTATAAAATATAAATTTGGTAGTATATTCATTTAATTAAAAATTAAATTCTATAACATTAATATGTGTTATGGACTTTCCATATATTTTCTCAAACCCCTTCAAGTATTCTAGACAATTACACCGTATGGAACAATTTATTCTCCTTCCTGACACCCCATTTATCTTTTAATGACCTAGGGGTGAAATTGGACCATCCAAACCTCTTCATTTAGACCAATAATCTTACCATGTTATACTATCATCATAATACCATAGCCTAAATATCATATATATTTCCCATTTATCCTTAAAAATTTAAGGAAATATTATAATAATATATCAAACTAATTCATTTTGTTATATCCATTTTAGTAATAAACAAAAAACGAATTCCTTATCTATATAAAGACTTAAAGGAAACCTCTAATATCTTCAATTCATTAACGTACTCAATCATGTTAAATATATGAGTGGATACTAGAGTTCCTTTGATCATTTTACATTTGAAAAAGTGTTTGAAACCAAAAGTGAGTTGTTTTATTATTATTATAAGGATATAGATCCACATGTTAAACCACTTCAACATTTAGCTTTCCAGGAAGGAGTTTCTCTAATAACTAGAATTTTACTTATTTCTTAAGAATGAGCCTCAACCTTCTATACCAGTCTAAGAAGTTAATTTTTTTATTATTATCCTTTTCTAATATTGATATTAAGTTTAAGTTTGATGATGAAAATTACATTTATCAATAATAAAAGATTTTATTACATGAGTATCATGTTTTATATTCATTTAATAAGGAACTTTTTTAAATTAATTCCCACTAAAATAATGATCCATTTTAATTACATTATATCCATATGTGGTCCAAGATCAACTTTTAATAACAAATTTATATATTATTGTTTATCTCATCACTTAACTATTTAGGTTATCCATGATGATAATTATATAAAATATGAATCTTGGATATTTGAGAAAATAACTACTTACCCAATCCATTATATAGAAAAACTTAACATTATTCCTAGTATTATTTATCAGGGTTTCCTAGATAAGTATAACCTAAATAAAATTTGAAAAACCCTAAATAAAATTTGAAAAACAAGGTACCTAATGTCGTGACAATGACTCCTTTGAATCATTTGTTTTAGAAATCAAAATACACTTAACTATGAGTTTTATTTAACCTGAAAATTGTTTTAGATAGTTTTACTTTACATGATGAAAATCTAGTGAACTTAAATTTGGTGAATTTAAATTTAAGATGTTACGAAAGAAAAACTAGTGATTTAAAGTTTCATGTGAGATTAATTTTTCAAAAATGACAGAGTTTTATAGTGGGGTAGATTGAGGTTATATAAAGATGTTGTGTTTTGAATAATCCATATAAATATGGAGTTTCTACTTTTGATACCATTATAACTAAATCCAGGGTTTTTAAAATCCAACCAAGTGTGTCTATAAACAATACCCACCAATTAATGGATCAAAATGATGTTACAATACAAGATTTCTTTAAAGCAGATGCTTTTCATTTTGAGCCTTGTAATTTCTTTATTCTGATTGCACTTATGATTATAGTAGTTTTAATTTCCAAGTGTTTCTTCTTAGAGAATCTGTCTATGAGAATATTATTGTAAATGATTTAATTTGTCTTATTTTAATAATTTATCTCCCAATTTATATATTGAGGAGATTATGGTGCATGGAAGTGTTTTTTTATTATGTTGATCGAGTGGATTTTGGGGCTTAAAATTAGGCTATTCCGTGAGGTTGATGATGAGTTTACCAGGATATGAATCTACTAAAAAACATTATCTTATAAAATATCCTAGTGGTTGAAGCTTATTGTTTCCAAAATTTATATTAAGTTCTTCCATTCTTGTAGGGGATGCCTATAGTTGATATAAAAACTCCCTTGATACTTTGGGTTAAAGTAAAGACCTCCCTAATTAGAGGGTGTTATCTTTTAATAACATCCTTCAAAAGAAGTGATTGGTTTGTTAATTGGTACTCCAGATTTTGTTTCAATTTATAATGTGTTTAAATGTTCTATACTTTTTTATATTTATACTATGATTATATGTTTTATTACCTTTTGTATTTCAACTATATTTACATTGGTTTTACCAATTTCTCAATTTTCACTACTTTTACTTACTCTGACCTGTGAGTTTGTTGGAAGTTTATAACTATCGATAAACTGAATACTTGAGTGGGAAGAATATTTTTAAGTTTCTTTTAGACTAAAATTCACCCCTCTTGCAACTTTACATTCCTGGTTTATTTTTTACAATATTTGGCATCTGAGAAGGTCACTACATTTGAGACTAAATATATTATTATTATTTTTAAATTTCCATTGATTTATTGAAATTCCATATCTCATTTTTTTATACTAAGTTCATGATAGTGAGATATTTCTTATGATAGGTTTTCCAGTTGGAACATTAGATAATCTAAATCCTAGATGACCACTAATATTTGATGGTGAATACTATGATTATTGTCATGATCAGATAGAAACCTTTGTGATCAATATTGTTTTGAATAATTTTTTATGATGAATGAAGATTATTAAATTTTGGAGAAATATATTTATAATTTCACTCATGATGAGAAGATATATTATCAAAAAAATAAAAAACCAAGAATACATTAATCTATTACAAGACTTAATATCTATATATTCAAATTTCCTTATGTGAAAAAACTAATGGATATAAAATAATTTGGAAATTACTCTTTCTAGAACTTATAAAGTTATTGAAACTCATAGAGAATTATTGATGGATGACTATCTATATTATTTTTAATGGGAGAGTCTATTTCACATATACATCAAATATTTGTGATAGTTGTAAATGGACTTCAAACTCTTGGTGAGAAGGGTTTGGATGATGATCCGATGGTGGAGAAAATATTTGATATAACTCTAAAGGAGTAGGAATACAAGTGAACTATATTGATGATAATAAGAACCTTACATAGTTAAATATTGATGATCATATTGGTCTGTTAATAAAATATGATAATCATTTGAAAATATATATAGAAAAAGTGAAAAGAAAGAATGGGGTGGAATTTTCTTCCACTTTAAGTAATTCTAATTATGGTAATGTTAATCTAGAATATAATATTTAGAAGAATAATAATTCTAAGAAGAAATGTAAACATCAATAATATTTTAGTAATTCTAATGATATTGGGAAAAATCATTCTCAACTTTCAAGAAGTATGAATAAAATATTTTGGAAGAATAACTTCCATTATGATTATAGAAAGGATCAAAAGGACGTTCATGAAAATAAAGATACTTATGAAATGGGTTTTTATGGTTGAAATAAGTCTTTTAATATTATAATTTATTTTACAAGTTATAATAGAAAGGAATTAGAATAAAAAATATCTTCTAATATTAAAGGAAATAAGTGAATAAAGGATTTGGACACTTGGAGAGCAAGAGCTGGAGACACTACTTCCTATAGTTCTTAAAAATATTGTGATGTCAGTTAGAAGTTATTTATATAAGTAATAAATTTTATCTTCATTAGAAGATGAAATATCTAATTCTTCAGAAGATGAAAATTTGAATTCATCTGAAGATGAGGAAGATATGCCTACTTTTAAAGAAATGACTATATATTTAACTCTAATTTAAATAAAAAACAAAAAGTTTATTAATGACTGATTTTTCTAAGGGAAATATTTCTAAATCTAATAATATTTTTTCAAAACTAACTTATGAGATTTCTAAACTTTCATCAGAATTAAATTTTAAATCTATTTCTAGTTCAACATATGATGATCAGAATTTATTTTTTAAATTGAACTCTAAAGTTAATGGTTTTAAAAAAACCTCTATCAAATTTTAATTCTAGTAGGGAGAATTTTGAAAATCTATATAAATAGTTAAAACCATCTATAACAGCTTTTGGAGGAGGATTTATTTATGATAAATCACATTTTCAATCAAATTACTTTGTACCTAAAAGTGCACCTTTTTATACTAAATGTCAAAGTGGAGGTCTCTGAAAAATTCAATCTTCTTTAAATAGAGTAAAATATTTCATATTTCATAAATATTTTATTTTTAAAGCTCTTAAAACTATATAACATAGAATATTTTTAGAAATTTGTGTTCTTAATGTTTTATTTTCCAACAAAACCATACCCAAGTAAGTTTGGGTGCCAAAACTATAGTTTTATTAATTTAAAAAAAGAGTCAACTACCAGTAGATGAAATGGGTGGTACATGGAAAACAATTTTTCTTAACATATGATAGGTGAAAAGTCAAAATTTTGGAACTGGAAAAATTTAAATGGTTGATGAGTTACTTTTGGAGACAATTCACAGGGTGAGATTATCAGAATTAGTGATGAATATTTTCTTGGAAAAAATTTAATTTCTATTTTTTTTAGGACTTATAACTTTTTTATAATTAGTTAGTTATATGATGATGGTTACATTGTGAACTCCAACAATGAAAAATGTACTATTCAATGTTAGGAAATTACTTTTAATTATCTTATAAAAGGAATAAGAATGTTTATACGTTTGAACTAGAATATTTTAGACATAAAAAATTACCATGTTTAAATGAAACTGACTATTTATCTTACCCATGGAATAGAATACCAAGACACTGAAATTTTAGATATTTTTCTTAACCAAATAAGAAAGGTCACATGAAAGATTTACCAGAACTTAAGTATACCTTCTCTAAAATTTATTACGCTTATCAATTTTTTAATAAATATAAGACTAGTTTTAAACCAATCATTATAATCTCAACTTATGGTGATTTACAATTAATGAACATGGATTTATTTGTTCTTACACAAAATGGGAGTGTGAAGGTATTTTTTTGTATTCCTTGGTTAATGATTACACAAGATATAATTAAGTATGTTTTCTCACATAAAAATCTAAATATTTTATTTATTTTAAAATTTTTAATTCTACAATTAAAAATAATAAAAATGAGAATTTGATTACTATTTAGAGTGATCATAGTGGTGAGTTTGTAAATTTTAATTTTGAATATTTTTCTAATAAGAAATGTATTACTCATGGATTCTCAGCACTAAGAACACCTTAAAAAATGGTGTGGTTGAATGAAGAAATATAATTTTTCAAGAGATTACTTAATTTTTTTAGAGAATATTCTATTGATGATTTTTTGGGATGAATCTATGAATAATTATTTCTATACTATAAATAATGTTTTAATTTATCCTTTTCTTAATGAAATTCTTTATGAGTTACAGAATGTAATAAAACAAAAACTTTTTTACTAGAGAGTCTTTAGGTGTGAAGTGCTCATTTTGAATACTAAATATCATCTTCATAAAATTTATCCTAAGAATGATTAAGTATTTTTTTGTTTTTATATAACTAATAATGCTTATATATTTTTTAATAAATGAAATAATTCTTTCTAGAAAATAGTTCATGTAAGATTTGATGAAATTGACTCTTTTTTTTTGTAAATGTATGGAAGTTAAAGTTATAAATGATATTTTTAAAATTGATTCAGCTAATTCACCAAAAACTAAATAAAAAACCAATAATACATTATATGGAAGTTATACCAACATAATTTCAAATTTTTGTTGTTACTTCAATGGAAGAAGTATAATTGACAGTAGAAGAAAATTTTTCTTCTTTACTTAGAAACTAGTTATTTTTAAGGAATCAAACCACTAATAATGTTATTAAATATTTAGATAAACAAATAAAAACTAATATTTTCTTAATAAATAAATGTCAACATCATGTATTTTTATATTAATTTTAACTTAAAATGAAATATGATGACTTTATTGATGAAATTTTGTTAAGGGACGTACAAGAAGGGATTAATCAATTTAAATAGAATAAAGTTTGGAATTTAGCTGAACATCCTAAATAACTTATAGTGATAGGATTAAAATGGGATTTAAAAAAATGTGATAAATATGGAAATTTTTTAAATAATAATTAATTTTTTTGTTAAGGGTTATTATAAGAGAGGTTACATAGATTATGAAGAGACTTTTGCACTTGTAGCTTGGATCAAGTCTATCCAAATCCAATTAGACTTCACAAAACATATGAACATTACTTTATTCCAAATAGATGTTGATGTTCTTTCTATAAAGGATATTCTTAGTAGGAAGTTTACATTGAAAAAACACATGGGTTTGAGGATGTTAAATTCTTGAAACATATATATAAAATTACAAAAGTTCTCTATGAATTTAAAAAAAACTATAAGATCATGGTATGATAGATTAAAAAGTTTTTTACTTCAAAATAATTTTGTTAAGGGAAATTTATATCTAACTCTTTTTGTCAATAAGGTTTTTAAATACACTATTTTTGTTCAAAATTATGTCAATGAAATTATTTTTATTTCAACTCAAAAATCTCTTTTGGATGTTTTTTTTAAAAGTTATGAAAAGTGGATTTAAAATGAGAATAATAGACGTGCTTAAATTTTTCCTTAGTTTTGAAATTTCACAGGAACCAAAAGAAAATATTTTAACTCAAAATAAATATATTAGAGATCTATTAAAACCTTTTTATTTTTATAACTGATCAAGTATAAGTATCCCGATAGTAACTTCTATTGAAATTGATCTTGATAAATTCAGGAAGCTGTATGATCAAAAAAATTATAGATGTATGAAAGTTTAATATACCTAACAATTAATAGACTAGACTTTCTATTTTCAATGAATTTTTATTTGTGATTTAAAGAAAATCTGAAGGAATCACATTTAGTAGAAGTTAAATGTATTATCCATTATCTAAAAGGAACTTCATAACTTTGCTGATTTAACTCTTGTTGAACTAATATTATACTTAAGAGTTAATCAAATCTTGAATTTGGAGGTTCTAGGTTATATAGAAAAATTACTTCTGGAATATTTCATTTTCTAGGATAATCTTTAGTTTCTTAGTATAACAAGAATCATGACATGGTATCACTTTCAACTACTGAATCTAAATATGTAGCAGTAGGAAGTTCTTGTGATCAAGTGTTGTAGATACAATACACACTCATGGATTTTGCTTTTATTTTCAATAAAACTCTAATTATTTATGGAAACACAAATACTATTTTTGTTTCTATAAATCCAGCACATCACTCATGAGAAAATTATATAGATATGAGACATTATTTCCTATGGGATAAAAAAAACAATTCTCCTGTTTTTCATAACTGAAGATCAACTTGATGATATTTTTATTAAATATTTAAACTTAGATAAATTTAAATATATTAAATAGAAGTTAGTTATGATCAATCTTAAGTGATCATAACTTTTAATTTCTATTCAAATTATCACTTTAAATATAAAAAATTCTTAAAAAAGAGGGAGTAATTTGTTTTTTATTTTTTAACTCTTTATGTAAGTAAATTTTCTTTATCTGGAAGTTAAATAACTAGAATTTAATTCATAAAAAGTTACTTGTTTTTAAACCTAACAGATATTAAAATACATTAGGTGATTTTCATTTATTTGTAAATTTTTTTCAGAAAATTTCTTAAATTTTTATATATGCTTCGATATGTTACTTTGCGTACGCTCTAGCACTTTATAATTTTTTTTATTAAATTTAAAAAAATGTGATCTAATATGAAATATTTCAAATTATATAACATAAAATTTTACATTTGATCT
Source organism: Viscum album (assembly GCA_963277665.1). Classification (NCBI taxonomy): domain Eukaryota; kingdom Viridiplantae; phylum Streptophyta; class Magnoliopsida; order Santalales; family Viscaceae; genus Viscum; species Viscum album. Next base: position 1,081,126,623 of record OY728121.1, read on the forward strand.
ATTATAATATTTATATTTATCATCCTTTATACCTAGATATTTTTGTGCATTATCTTTTACTTAGTGCTCTGATAACATCTCACACATTATATGGAATACTCTATTCTCTGTGATAAAATATTCAGTGTTCTATTTACTTTGATACAACATTAAATATATTTTTAAGTGTCTTTTTTTAATTCTTATAATTTTTTTATTAAAAACATTTCGTCTTTCCTCAAATATTAATTCTTTCAACTTATTTAATATTTAACTATATATATCTAACCAATTAAGAATAGAGAATAAATCCATAAATTTTATATAGGAATATATTGTCATACTTTAGAAGATAAGAAAATTTATTAAAAACATTCTCTAGAACCATCTTCATAAGAATAAGATCTATTATAGGAATCTAGAGATAAATTTCAGAAGGATAAACTTTCTTAACCTTGTCATATATAGATTTAATTTTTGAATCTCATTTATACTTTTATATTATGTTTTTATTTTAAAATATTCTAATCGGCTATTTCCATTTTTTTAAACGGAAATAATATTTTTAATGTTTTTTCCATAGTTTCTTATATTATCTTCATTGGGTTTTATTTTTTGAATTTATTTTTAAAAATCACAAAGGGGGATAGAAATTTGGAAATAAAATTGTTTGGTTAAGGGAAAATTTAGTAAAGGAATAAATAACTTAGAAGGAGAGAAATATTATTTATTCCCCTAAATATTTTCTTATTTTTAAAAAGGGAGGATATAAATAAACATTGTATTTACTACTAGAAATTGGACCAATAGAAACCGCCATTGGCGGTCGCTATTGGTCTTTACAAACCACCTTGAGACTGCCAACAACAATCACATTATGTCCATCACTGTAGGGCTACATCAACCACCACTGGAAGTCTCTATAGGTGACCTAACCCTCAGCCGAATATTAGTTTCTATTGGGTCGAGCTATAGTGACTGCCAATGGTGGTCACTGGATTCGAAAAAAAACCACCCATTAGTGACCTCCATAGGCGGCCTTTAACTTGGGGAAATTGTTTAAAAAAAATTACAGTGCTTCTTCTCAAACAGCAGAAAGAGAGATAAAATCAGAAAAATTTGAATTCAAAATAGTAGAAACACTGGGATCCTCAAAAACAATAAAAGATAGACACACTTCTTCATATCTAGTTATCCAAATAGATCCAATCCATTCCAATATTCTACTTCAATAAACCAACAATAAGATACAAAAGAATTAACAGAAAAAAGAAAAAGAAAATTGGACATATTTATTCAGTTAGCACATATATATAATAATCAAATTGGGTCATAAGGGCATTAGGCCATTAGGGTGTTAGTCTATTTGGGCATTAGGCTGTTAGGGCATTAGTCCATTAGGATCTTAGGGCGTTAGGTCGTTAGGGTGTTAGGACGTTAGGGTGTTTGGCCATTAAGGAGTTAGGCCGTTAGGGAGTTAGGATGTTAGGTCATTTGGCCATTTGGGAATTTTTCTAATTAGCCAATTCTCCATTTAGCCAATTGGCCATTAGGCCAATAGGCTAATATTCCATTAGGCCATTTGGTCATTAGTACAATAGTCTAACATTCCATTAAGCCAATAAGAAATTAGGTAATTAGGAAAGTAGTACATTAATCCAATTGTCCATTAGGACATTGGGTCATTAGGGCATTAGGCCATTAGGGTGTTTGGCCATTTGGGAATTTGGGAATTTGGCCAATTGGCCAAGTCTCTATTTAGCCAATTGGCCATTAGGAAAATACGCTAATATGCCATTAGGACATTTGGTAATTTGGACAATAGGCTAATATTCAATTAGGCCAATATCTTAATAGAACATTAGGCCAATAGGACATTAGGTAATTAGGACAGTAGTCCATTTGGACAATTTTCCATTAGACCATTAGGTCGTTGGGTGGTTGGACCATTGGGTCATTTGGACATTGGGCTATTGGGCCGTTGTTGGGCCGTTGGGCTGTTAGGGTATTAGGGCATTAGGGCATTAGGCCATTAGGGAATTAGGGTGTTAGGGCATTTGGCCATTAGTGCGTTTGGCTGTTAGGGAGTTTGGATGTTAGGGATTTAGGGCATTAGGCTATTAAGGCGTTTTTCCATTTGGGCATTTGTGAATTTGGCCAATTGGACAAGTCTCAATATATCAAATTTTCCATTAGGCCAATAATCTAATATGTCATTAGGCTATTTGGTCATTAGGCCAATAGGATAATATTCCATTAGGCCAATAGGACATTAGATAATTAGGACATTATGTAATTTGGACAACAGTCCATTTGTGTAATTGTCCATTTGGTTGTTAGGCCATTCGGTCGATAGGGTTTTGGGGCGTTGGACTATTAGGGCATTAGAACATTATGGTGTTAGGGTGTTAGGCCATTAGGACATCAAGGAATTTTTTCATTTGTCTAATTGGCCAAGTATCCATTTATCCAATTGGCCATTAGGCCAATTTTGACATTAGGTGATTAGACTCACTACTCTACTCTGGTAAGGACCTACTGTGTTGCTCGTACATGATGAGGTGGTTTGAAAAGAGGTTTGGAAAACCATTTGGCTGCGTTCGCACGACATTGGACTATATAGATTAAATTTTAGTACTGAATATCCCCCAACTGCCCTAGACAACCCCCAACCCCCTGCAGACCCCACACACCCCTTGGACATTTTCCCCAAACTCCCCCCGGAGAGCCCCCCACCCCCGAACAACCCCCACTCCCAACCCCCTCCCCCCATACAACCCCCCTCCCAACCCCCCTGGACAGACCCCTCCACACCTTGAACAATACCACCCCCACACTCACCCCTAACATCCACCCACCCTTAGGAATCCCCCCCTAAAAAAACTCCCCCTAGAACAGCCCCCCCTACTCACCCCGGACAACCCCCACCCCCAGACAACCCCCAATCCCAACCCCCGAACAACCCCCACTCCCCCCCCCAAAAATCCGCCCAAACAGCCCCACTCCCCCAAAAAACCCACACTCCCCCAGACAGTCCCCCCCCCCAAAAAAAAAAAAAAACTCTCCCCAGACAGCCCCCTCCCCCCCCACACTCACCCCCAGACATCCCCCACCTTGAATAGCCCCTCAGATTGCAGCCCACCATCCCCCATCCTTGGAAAACCCCCACTCCCACCCCCCAGACATCCCCCTCTACACCTTGAATATCCCCCCCACACACTCACACCGAATAGCCCCCACCACCCCCAGATAGCCCCCCCCAAAAAAACTCCCCCCCCAGACAGCCCCCCACTCACCCCGGAAAACCCCCCCACCCCGGACAACCCCCACTCCCAACCCCCCCGGACAACCCCCCAAAACTCCCTTAGACAACCCAAAAGAAAAACACTCCTCAGAAACCCCCCCAATCACCCTCGAACAACCCCAACCTAAACATCTCCCCTACACACTCGGAACAACCACGCCCCTCAGACAGCACCCCCTAGCCCCCACTCCCAACCCCCCATGGACAACCCCCCCACTCACCCCAGACAGCCCCCACCCCCGAACAACTATGTGCAAGCTTCCTGCTGATCCTATATACCAGAATAATAGGGTATATTAGTCTCAAATAGGTTTGTTTTTTCAGCCCATAATGTATTTGTAGTAGTTTTGTATTTAAGGAATAAACGATTGATGTTATCCCTATGTTGATTACACAACATGCCGTACGAGCATAAATTAATACCAACTCGCTGAAGCAGGTTTTTTGTGGCCAACCTAGCATGAATGATTCTCCAAGAAAGAGTAAAACATGATGGAAGAATCCAGAACATGTTTAGAGGTTTTTCCTAGCAATTAGAATGCGCCTACATAGCTGTTTTAGAGGAAACATTTGATGTTAACCATCCACTGGGTGAAAGTTCCTATAATAAGCATCTTTAATATTTATAAAAGTGTGATTCCAGGTGATATCATTAACTTCATCCAGAATATTGTCTAAAGAACCCTACATTTGATCCTTGATAGATATAGTTGTGTCATGTGAGGGATCCAATGAATTTATAACCTCAAATAGTGGCATGCATGTCCAATTATCTAACCAGAAATTGAAGAAAGAGTTGATGTTGAACAGCCAGTGTGAGCTCATTGTAATCATAGAGAAAGAATATTTGAGAGAATTCTAAATAGAGGAGTCAATGTAATTGATATTTCCACCTTTGAGACTATTTATAAATATTGTTCTTAGAAAATAAAGAGCCTCATACTTATCAATAATGAGACTCCACATAGTATGTAAAAATTGATTGAATTTAGAGATTTTTTTATGAAAATACCTCTATGTTCAACTGGTTGAAAACCCACTCCCAACCCCCCCAAACAACCCCCCAGCCCCGGACAACCCCCACTCTGACCCCCCCGAACACCCCCCCTAAAAAAAAATTCCCCCGGAAATCCCCCCACCTAATCAACCCCTCCACCTCCACCCAACAACCCCCAACAATAGATTCATTTTCAATTACACTTGAAAAATGTGTCAATTTTAATATTATCAAATTATAACCAACACCAGATTCAACAAACATGACTCTTAATTCATTATCCAACTAATTATCAATCAATTCAGGATTTACATTATTTACCAATTTCTATCAAGAACAACATGCTAATCCACTGCATAAAAAAAAATACTAATAAGAATAGTATATATATAGTACACTATCTAAAAACATAGTAGGAAAACTGTTACCATGGTATAAAGCAACAACATTGGCCACTAGTCCATTTGGCCAATTCTTCCATTGGGTCGTTAGGCCGTTAGGCCGTTGTGCTGTTGGGGTGTTAGGTCATTGGGGTGTTAGGTCGTTGGGGAGTTAGGCCGTTGGGTGGTTTGGAAATTGGTCCGTTGGGGTGTTGGGCTGTTTGGCCATTGGGGCATTAGGTCATTGGGGCGTTAGGTCATTGGGGCGTTAGGCCATTTAGGCCATTGGGGCGTTTGGCCGTTTGGGTCGTTGGGTCGTTGGGCTATTCAGACATTCAGCCATTAGGCCAATAGGCTAGTAGGCCATTCTTACCTAAGGCCAATAGGCCATAGGCCATTAGGCCATTAGGCCATTGGTCCATAAGGCCATTGGGCTATATGGCCATTGGGCCATAAGGCCATTGGGCCATTAGGCCTGGGCCACCTAACCTAATTCCTATCCTCCAATGGGAATTCTAAGAAATTATCTATCACAATAGAGTATCCAATTTCTGATCATACTCCTAAAATTAAAAAACCTTGGAGTTTTTAAAAACATAAATTGTTCCAATCTCAAACAATTATACATTTAATGTCTAAATCAATATATAACATTAATTCAATAATAAATATAAAAGAAACACCTCGTGAAAATGATGCGTCATGCATGGTCATGGCTTCTACCTCCATCCAGTGTGCCAGGTGCCTACAACAAATAAAAATTATAAATATTTTAATAACAAAAATAATAGAAATTAAATAAATAAATTCAGTATAAACCTTCATTGTATGATCCCCTGCACCGTCACCTAGATGCACATATTCATGCAACATTCTAACCTCTGCGATCAATTGCGCATTTACCTCCTCAGAAGTGTGCAACCGTGCCTCGAAATCTAACAGTTGTTGTGTCATCCGAGCAACAAAATGACTGAAAACCTCAGCATGTGATACTACAGAATGAGGAATCCCTATTCCATAGGTCAAACTATATCCATGCCCATAACAACCAATAATGCGATGGAATATCTTATCCCTTCACATGGGAAGCTCTCGCTGGTCCACTGGCAGCTGTTCTAACTCAGCTTCAAATTGAGCCTATGAAATATTTAAATATATACACATATATATGTCTATATACAGATGCATGTAAGTATTGGTAATGAGTATAAGCACTTACTATAAGAGTTGTAGCCTCTTGATCATTTCGATCATGAGTTCTCATCCACACCGACATTTTATCAGTCGATGCACCTTGATCCCGTAATTGTATACCAATAAAATATAAAAATATAACATAAAACCATATTAAATAATAAATTAAAAAATTAATAACAATTACATCATGTAGGATCCAAGACACGTGATGAGACCCGAGCCTGTGAGGTGGTCCCTGCAATGCTCAATTCTTGGAATGACGTGCTGACACCTCCTATATTCAATTAATTAAAATTTCAAAAAAATATAATGTCACACATTCTTGAAAATATATATAACAAAATAAATATACTAACCATAATGGCCTCATTAGACCAATATTCCACAAAGTCACGCCACTGAGATGGGATAACACCTCTCGGGACTTTTTCCAGAATGTATGGGGCACCCACGTTGGGTACCCAGTGCTCCCTCTTGACTTTTACTTTATAATCTTTCCATATATTATGACATTTTCCCATACACACTGGCTGAAACTAATTGAGGAACACTTTCAGATTATTCTATTTAAGAAAAAAATCACACATGTTAGTATTTTTTAAACATAGGAAGGAAACTAAAATGGTCTTATTACCTGAAATTCCCTCCAAAGTTGATCTAATGTATCATAAGGGATAAAAGCCCAGTCACGTGTAGTCAATGGAAATCAATGTGGATCTCATATGATATGACCCAACTGATGAATAAAGGTAGGGGTAATAATTCCCATAGGATGTAATATCTCATCAAATGAAACATCAAAAATTTGAATAATGAATGAGGAGATAAGGTGAAAGCTCTTGAAGGGTGAATGTTTTCATGTTTAATAAGAGAAACTCCCCAAATGGAACAAAAAATATTGAGGTTTCCACCCAAAAATATCAAACAAGTAAATCTAGTAAGAATACATCTAAAGAGAATACAAATAGATTTGTTGGCCACTGTTGGTGATATTGGAGGTTCGGACATAATGCTATGGAGTGCTGACATAACATGTTAGCATGTGAAACTCAAAGGACCAAAGAAAGGGGGAGAAAAATTGAAACAAAGAGAAAACCCATTGGATAACTACAAACAACAAAAAAATGCATAATTTGTCTTGTAAAAAACAGATTTGATTATTTTGGAAACTTCTATGATTATTGCTACAAAGTTGGTCACTGGTATGAAGAGTGTTAGTATGTACCAATCCAACACAACTCTTATGATATTGAAAGGAGAATTCCACAACAACAAAATAAAAAATCAACATCACACCTTATTTCATGGGTTCAATTATGGTAATATTATCCTGGAAGAGTTCATCATGGCCTGGGAAAAGATGCCTTATTGCATCAAGGAGCTTATTAAAGATGATCCGGAGATGGTCCTCTCCATTGAATGGAAATTGAAAATCGTGCATGACTCTAATAGGTAAAAAATATTCAGAAATGGTTTGATTATGTCATATGGTGTTTAAATTTTTTTGGGATTATGGTTGTCTGTTCGGGTTCACACTTAACAATTGAAAGTGGTTTTGAAAATGAAAAAAAGGAATTTGAGGACTACAAGTTTGCCTTGTATTAGATCAAAATAAGAGAGTTGAACTAACCAGTACTAATAAGTCAGTAAAGAAAGATGATATAAGGATCAATCAAACTGAAAGGAGATGATTTTTATTACGTTAAGAGAGGAAACATTATATACTATTGAAAAATGACTATAAATATCAATGTTAAAGTGAGAAAGATGAAGGGGCAGGGGCTGTGCAGGTGGGGGTGGGGGTGGGGGCTGTCTGGGGGGAGTTTTGGGGGGTGGGATGTTTGGGAGGGGGGTGTCCGGGGGGGGGGGGTGGGGGTGGGAGTGGGGGATGTCCGGGGTTGGGGGGGGGTGGGGGCTGTCCGGGGGGAGTTTTGGGGGGTGGGCTGTCTGAGAGGGGGGTGCTATCCAAGGGGGGTTGGGAGTGGGGGCTTTCCGGGGATGGGGGGCTGTCTAGGCGGAGGGGGAGGGGATAGGGGGTGGGGGTGTCCAGCTAGAGGCGTTGATTATGACTAATAATAAATAAAAATTCTTATATACCAAATTATTTTCGGTTGTTTTGAACAATTTAAAAAAAGGCTTCAAACTGAAGAGCAGGAAAACGATTATACATTTCATTAAACATGAAAATCGACCGATTCTCCTTCAACAAACACTCTAAAACATTAAATATCTTATTCAAATTTAACTAAGGTATGTTGATCAATATATTAGGAAAAAAAATGGAATAGTATTAGGCTCATCTTTTTCAAATAAAAACACTCCTCATTGGGACATTTTCACAACAACTTCCCAACTAGTTTTCGAAGGAAAAGTAATGAAGAATACATTTTTTCACTTGTGATTTCAAAATGAAAGGTTCATTATAAAATCATTCATTTCTATATAATATATAGTTAAAATTCACCAATGTAAACTTATATTGATCGACTTTACTTCCACGCACTGGATCAACCCAATTACACTTTATCAATATGTACTTCAACCCATGTCTGTATACAACTTCAATGATGTCTGTCAATTGACCATTGTAATAACCACAATTGATGAATGGACAACCGATGCCACTTTTTTGTGTTTCTCATTTGTCTTCAACATCTTTAATGATAAATTGAAATCCATTAAAATCTATAGATTTATAACGAAGATCCGTTATAGATGGAACCTTAGATAGTTGGATAAATTCTTTAGTTAGTGTGGGGTCACCTAACTCCCTCAGGTTATGAACCTACATAATTAAAAGAATTTAATAATTATTTATACAGAAAGAAATTAGTATAATACTTAACTTAAAATGAAAATCAATTTATACATAAAAAATCCTTGAACTAATCATGAAATGATGCGTTATAGATAGAACCTTAGATAGTTGGATAAATTCTTCAGTTAGTGTGGGGTCACCTAACTCCCTCAGGTTATGAACCTACATAATTCAAAGAATTCAATAATTATTTCTACAAAAAGAAATTAGTATAATACTTAACTTAAAATGAAAATCAATTTATACATACAAAATCCTTGAACCAATCATGAAATGATGCATAATGATATTGTTGAATTTGATACTCAGTCGCACGAAACATCTCTTATTTTAGATCATTAATGTGTTTCCTACAAATGATAGCGTGATGTTTAAATGATAAAATTATGCAAAAAAAAACATGTAAAAGTTAAAAAATAAAAGTGATAAGACACTTAATGCATTAATGGTGCAACTGATGGTGTATTGAACAAGATATATCGATGCACTTGTATCCACTCGATGTTATCCATATCAAATATGGTTCGTTCTCCAAATGGACCATCATGAATCCGATATTGATTATCTAATTTGTTTCAAAATCCATATGATATTATGCACAACAATTAGTACACTCATCCGTCAAATAACCATTGGAAATTTATTCCTCCTTATGACCTTTGTTTTGTACAAATCGTTTCAATGTATTCAGATACCAGTCAATAGGATACATCCACCTTAATTGCACTGGACCAACATCCATTACTTCATCAGTTAGGTTCACTTTCAAGTGAACCATAACATCGAAATATGATGGGGGAAACGGTTTTTCAAAGTGACAAATTGTAAGTGCAATTAAGTCTGGTAAACATTTTAAATTACTCATTTGTTGATTTATTAAACAAAGCTGTCTAAAAAAATACTCATATCAATCAATGGTTGAACAACATTGGGGGATAAACAATCAAAAATTGCGATTGGAATAAATTGCTGAATTAGTATGTGATTGTCATGAATTTTCAACACATGCAATTTCCTTCTCGTCAGATTCACAAAATTTGAAATATTAGAAGAGTAACCATCAGGCACCTTGAGCATCTTCAAAATGGAAAGAAATGTCTCTTTCTATTTTGTAGTCATCGTATACTGTGTAGAAGGAATATATGCCTTGTTTCCCTCAGCTAATTGTAAATGTAACTATTTTCTTAAACCAATTTCTTCCAAATCATGATGTTCATTAACATGGTAATTTTATTTTCCAATGAAACCTAAAATATTCCACAATATATTATCACAAACATTTTTTTTCAATGTGAATGAAATCCAAATTATGCCTTAGAATGTTGGTTTTCTAATAGGGGAGATTATAAAAAATACTTTTCTTTTTCCAATTATGACTGTGCTGTCTACCCGCACCATGATATTAGGTAATGGATGAACCACCAAATCCTGAAATTCATATAGCATGCATATGTTTTCTTCCTTAATCTGTGATAACATTTCGACTCATGTCATGATCTTTGGTGCTGGGATGAACTCTCTAGAACCATAAAATGTCACTTTTTCCTTTCTGAACCTTTGTTGATGGGGGGAGAAAACGTGTTTGACCCACATATGACCATTTTTTGGAATGTTTAAGCCATACTTAATTTTTACTTTTATTGAAACAAGGGAAAGAAAATTCCCCTTTCGTACTCCAACATGATAAATTTTCATAAGCTGGGAATTCATTGATTCTCCACAATAAAGAAGCCTCCTGTTTGAACATTTCATTCATTTCACGGTCATAAGTCATCACACCATCACCCCAAAATTCATTCAACTCATCAATCAATTGATTAAGGTAAACATAAATCTTATCCCCCGGACTTCTAGGTCCATCAATAAGAGTGGAAAGTAATATAAATTGTTTCTTCATACAAAGTCAGAGAGGAAGATTATACGGAACCAAAACCATGGGACATGTGCTATTATTTGCACCAAACATAGACTTTAATGGATTGAAACCATCTGCTTCCAACCCCAATTGGACATTATGAACATCTTTAGCAAAGTTTCGGTGTCTCTTATCGAAATCCATCCATACACGAGGGTCTGCCGGGTGGGTTAACATATCACTTTCCGGATTTCTTTCCGCATTCCATATCATTAAATTAGAAACTTTATATGACATGAAAAATATTTTCAACCTCATATTTAGGGGAAAGTAACACATTTTATTTGTAGAAATTAGTTTTCGCTTCTTTTCAGTCTGACTTTGATAAGTCTGATTTCCCCTGTTCTCTTTCCACCTCGAAGCGCCACAGACCATAAAAATATCCAAATGGGTAGTTTCTTTTTGAAAAAACATACAATTTTTATCACATGAATATATGGTATCATTTGTAAAACCTAAGTTCTCTATAAACTTACGATCATGGTAATATGACTCAGGAATCTTAGCATCGATAGGAAGAACATTTTTCAATAACACAAACAACATGTCGAATGATGTGTCAGACCACTAATTCAAAGTCTTCAAATGAAACAACTCCATGATAAATGACAATTTATTATAAGCAGTACATCCATGATATAATTCTATTTTTGTATGGATTCAACTTAATCTCCTCTAATAGAAGAATTAGATCATGAATGGGAGACTACAGATGTGGTTTCCAAGATCAAAACTTAAACAGATGAGGTTCCCCCGATCGAAATACTGAAGAAGATTTATTTTATCGAAGCACTAAAAGGAGGGGATCTCTGCAATGATTCTGCGACGTGAGATCCTATATGAATGAAATTGGAGGATGGTAGATTTTTTGTGGAAGAATATCCTAAATCTCTTAAACAAAGGTCTCAAATATGCAAGTTTTCTCTCATGGGGCATATCTCACATCTTAAAGGTGATAAACCTTGGTCAAATCCTAAGCTGAAAATGCGGATAATATACATATGGGGATTCTCTAACTGGAAGATGGTTCCAATCGGGAAGGGATACTTTAATATGATGATAAAAACTCAAGACGATCTTGATCGAGTATGGATGTTAGGGAATTTCCATCTCAAGCATGGAGTTCTTCGAATCTCCAACCGGGACTACGCTTTCAATCTGAATACCTCAAGGAATACTATGGGGAATATCTTGGTGCATCTTCATATGATTAATTATTATTTTTGACATCCTAAAATCCTCAACAACATCACATATTGCATAGGTACGCCTCTTAAAATCGATCAATGTACTCTAAATTCTAAAATCGTTCTATATGCGAGGGTTATGGTCGAAGTGGACATAGCTTCCAAACTCCCGGAGGTCATCACCTTCAACACAAATGACTTCAAAACATAAATCAGAGTTGAATGTGAGAGGATGCCGCCTTACTATGAGTTCTAAAAGATCGTGGGTAATTCCCTACTAAAATGCAGAGTTTTGAAGATACAGGTTGTACAACCAAGTGATGATGGGTGGATGGAGGACAAGCGAAAAAAGAAAAATAAATCCATGACATCTGTCAATCCAGATCCTCATAAAAAGCCATTAGGATTTTGGGTCAAGTGAGATAGTTTTCTGGGTTAGATCTCGGGCATAACCTGGGCTGAGCAAGTTGAAGAAGAAGAAAACACTGAAGTTTATCTTACCATCTTGGAGGATATTGAAAAAATGGTTCTTGTGGTCTTCGATCAACCTCTAGAAATACCCTTGACTGATATCTCTGTGCCATTAGTATTTGAGAAGGATGGTCCCCCACTGCCTATAATGAATGGGAAATATCAGAAGCCGCTTCCGATGGATCTACACAAGAAATAGGTTCATCTGAATGCAGAAGTTCTAGTGGCACCTCATGTAGCTCAGTTTGGGAAAGATGGAGCTGTTTTCCAGACATAAGCCCATCCTTCTCGAACTGCTCAGGCTGAAATTCTTGGTACGATCTCTTCTGATGTCCAAACTCCAACTATTGAACATAACATGGTAGTATACACACCATCTATTCCCGATTTATGCACTTCTGCTCAAATATCACCACTGAATTTAAATTCATAGGGTGTTAATGATATAGATTCACCCATCGAGTCTTCTGGTACAATAGGAAAACAAGATATTCATGTGCTGCCCACTGTACCGCAGAACTTGAGTCTCACAGTTGAGTCAAATAGTGGTTCTATGACCACTGATAAGCCTTTTAAATCACCTATAATCATTAAGGATATTAATATCTCAAGAGATTCCATTTTGACTGTTTCTCCTATGAGAAAATAGGGCATGAAGACCCCTCTGGCCTCTTATTCAAATCATAGAAGACCAAAGAGGAACAAAGGCTTGAGTGGTTAAGAAAAGAAAAAGGGGAGCTCCCGCTCCAAGCACAGGTCTGAATTAATGTTATTTTTTGGAACTGTCTGGGTATAGAAAACCCTAACACTATTTATGTGTTGAGAAGAACTATTCTAACTCATAAGCCAAATTTTTTTGAGTTACTGAAACAAAAGTTAATTTTTCTTTGAAATTCATGCATCTCTCTGCCTCTGGTTATAAATTTCTTGCTACTTGCAATAATGGTAGTGCAGTAGAATCTCTTTGGATCTTTTATTACACCTCCTTGAAAAATGTTAATATTTACAATTACGCAGATCAAATGCTCACTTGTGATTTTAACCTTGATTGTCTACATATTTTCTGCACTTTGGTTTATGCTAAGAATAGATATCAAGACTGTAGGCCTCTCTGGAATGACCTATTCCTCTTAGATAACTCCATCTATGAGCCTTGGTTGGTGATTGGAGACTTTAATTCTATTATCTCTCCCTGTGAGGAACTTGTTCCTTCACACTCTCCCATTTCTTCTAGAGAATTTAAAGCCTCCATAGAAGACTGTAACTTGGTCGAAATCAATCTTACAGGTGCTAAATTCACTTGGTACAAAAGACATTATAATAGGGTTGTTTCTAGTAAACTTTATAGGTCTCTAGTGAATGTACCATCTCTAGATGCGTGATACACCATTTCTAGCATCACCTTACATAAGTTAAACTCGGATCGTAATCCTATTCTAGTTAGATTTCACTCTAAAAGATCCAAGTCCAGTATTCCTTTAAAATTTAATAATTCTTGGTCTGAAGATTTGGATTTCTATCATATTATTAATTTTTTTGGAATCTATGCTTCATCATTCAGATGCATTTTCCTGTATTACCAAGCTCAAACACCCCAAACAATGCCTCAAGGGTTGGTGTGGGGCTAAATCGAAACAAATTGACAAGGAAATTCTCACACTTGAGAATGAGCTCAATCAAATTCAAAATAATGATACTTATTCTAACCACTCCTCTGACCCTCAAAATGAGATAAGCATATCTATGAAACTCAATTATCTTCTTGTGATCAAAGAAAACATACACAAACAATTTTTCAAAACCAAATGTCTCTCTGATGGTGACAAAAACACAAAGCTCTACAATTCCCTACAAAGGGTTAGGAAAGTCTTCCGCCCTCTGTCTTTTCTTAAAGACAATAAGACCCTCTAAAACTCTGAAGCAGCCATTGTTAATCATGTGGTCTCTTATTTTGACTCTATTTTTAATGGACCAAGTATAAATAAGGATCTCTTTCATGGGATCATCTCAAATTTGGTCAATGAGGATGAAAACCTCTTTCTCTTGAGAACTCCCCTAGACCATGAAATCAAAAACCACTATCTTCAGCCTCGATGTAACACCCCAAGATACTATGGTGCGATTATCTTTGAATAATACAATAGCGTGTGTTGTACGTAACTTCGAGTTCTAACACACCGCGACCAATCAAAGTAGCCGTTATGAATAGTAATACCCACTTTTTGAAATTTTATAAATTTTATCTCTCAAAATGGACTTCATTTTTGGATTCAGAATATTGAAATTATCCTAGGGTGAAATTTGGGTACTTTTTGGATAACTTTTATATTTTGATGAATAACGAAAATTACTAAATTTTAATTAAAAACAACTTTTTTAATCGAAATAATTAACAGTGATAAATTATGAATTTGAGAGGTTTTAAAGTATATTTAGAATATATTTTTAATATTTAATAAGATGTTGGTCATTCGACATAATTTCACAATTAAACCGGACATAAACAAGTGTCAATCTTTTTATAGTTATTATCTCTTAAAAACAAGATTTTTTGTTTTAACGACGAGATTTAATTTTTAATTAATTTTTGCCACTTCTGTATTTTAAATTTGAAAAAATGGATTCCATATTTGGAATCAGGGTGTCCAAATTGTGTAAATAGGTAACTTTTATTTTTAGACATTTTGAATAATTATTTCGGTAAATATTTTATTTACCATGGTTAAAGGGTAAATCCGGTAAATAATGGTAAAAAAATATTATAATAATAATAAATTACCCTAAAACGTGTCCTAACCTTATTGGTTGATACATGACCGACCATTGGAATATTTGGGACCCTATGGAGCCACTTGTTGGTGATAAGGACACTTTATATTAATTAAGTTAAAATAAATACAAAAATGACATAAGCATATATCTTTTAGGAAAACAATTTTTACATAGGGTTATATATATTGGATTTTAGACTATAAATATTCATTAGAAATATAAAAATATTTAATACATAATTTTATTTTATTTATAATTTTTAGACATTAAATAATTTAATTTATTTATGACACAACGGTGATGCAGAAATTATATAATTAATGAAATATTAAAATAATTGATAATATAAATACCTAAATAAATATAATTTGAGACTTTTAATGAATTAAACGAATTTTATAGGTTAATATGACATGTTAGGATTGATTTAATTAACTTTGTTCGAAGTAATCATGCAGTTATGATTTTCACATAAATCAAATACGAAATAGTGTCAAAATTGACATAAAAGAGTTTCTAAAACAAATATTATATTATTAATTGATATTAAATTCATAAAAATCTAAGGTTCGACCAAAGGAATTTTATAATGATAGTTATATCCTTAATGAACCACTTGGGGGTCTCTTGGAGGTATATAGTATGTTTATTAACTATATAATATAAAAATACAAAGTGACATGGTAAGTGTAAAACTAATTAACTAAGAGTTAAAACTAAAAGATAAGGTTAATATAATGACCCAAACCTGTATAAATTCTATTGGATGAGTGGTTTTCGACCCATACCCACCTTAAAAATTAAATAATCCACTTTGGAGCCATTATAAACCGAATATGAATTTATTATAAAATAATATTTTTAGATTTCCCTAAGGTGCCCCTCCTCCCCCTTATAAAAGGACACCACTTCTAAACAATTATTCACACCTTCAAATCATTTTGGTTCAACCAAACACGGCCCAAA
This sequence comes from Viscum album, assembly GCA_963277665.1. NCBI lineage: Eukaryota > Viridiplantae > Streptophyta > Magnoliopsida > Santalales > Viscaceae > Viscum > Viscum album. Next base: position 1,081,142,609 of record OY728121.1, read on the forward strand.
TACTCTCTCAACTTACCTCAATTCATCCTAGAGGCCTTAATTTGATTATAAATCCAACCTAAGGAGCCCTTTTGATCAAATCAAAAGGAAGAACCCGAAGAAGAGGTAACGTCTTCACCACCCTCTTTAAAGTTCCTTTCTTCTTCAACTTATTATTTCCTTGTTATATAAATTCTAAAATAATAACTCCAGTATCTTATATATACTGTAATGTTATTATAATTATGGAACAAACAAATTCATTATTCTATCCATCCCTTGAATGACATGTCACCATACGTACGTACGTACGACCTACCGTCTCCACGTTGTGGTGTAATTGTTATTCAATATATTATTATTTGGATGGGTATAATAATGATGATTAATTCATGTAAATAATAAATATAACATGATAATTATTCTTTATATATGATATAACGTCCAATTATATATTATTTTAATATCAAAAAAACGATATTGTCGCTCGTGCGTACGTACGGACTACCGTCTCCACGAACGCGATGAGATTCATTCCCCATCATATCCATTCAAGAATAATTATCATTTGATGATTAAAAGTAATGTTTAATAACTTTATATCATTCTTTATATGAATAAGATACAACCTATCTATAACAAACATGACTTATGTAACAAAACATATAAAAGAAAATGAGTAAGTTAACACCCGAAACGATGATAATACTAAAGTATTATTAACAAATAATTATTAGAAGATAATATATGATATCATACTTATGTATATGGTTCTTGTATAATTTAATAACAATTTTTTAACTATTATACAGGAGGTTAACATACCATCAACTAAGGAAAAGAACAAGGTGAGATTTATTTTACAATCTCTTCATTATCTGAGGTTGTTTGTACGTAATTATCTACTGGGACCTCTTTATCAACCACATCCATGTTTCTTAAAAATGTATTTCAAAAAATTCTTAATATTTTACAGAATATGGGTTAAATTCATTTATACCCTTGTTTTACTTTTTATAAGATGTTTATAAAGGAATCTTTATGTCGTTTTCCAAACAAAGTCCTTTTTAACCTTTTTGACAGAATTAAGGTAAGAATGTCTTTTTAACTTATACGGCGAAAGCATCTATTTTATGCCATTATAAAATCTTCGAATCTCCCCTTACAAGATTATAAGAATATTTTAAAGTAAATGTTTTATTTTATAATTATGTGACTTTTAAATTATTTCAAAAAAGAGATATTTCTCTCAAATAGTTTTGATTTTCATCTATGTCAACATCCTTTGATGGATTTTAAGTTTATTTGAAGTTGATTTATTATGATAAAAAACTTCCATAATCGTATTGAAGGTTTTGTAATATGATTGACTGTGGATGTGTTATTTTTATACCATTCATGGTTTATGGAGAAAGTATTGACATTTCATATTCTAGTTTTAATACGAATGTTTATGTATTGTTTAAACCTGTTCATATGAGGAATGCATTGGACTTAATAAGTGACGGGTGGAGCCCGATATAGCTCCTAAATGAATCGGTAGGTCTCATGAGACAAACTAGTGTCTTGGAATGAGGCCTTGACAAAATCTTATCTGTAGTCTTGGCACGAGGCCTTGGCTACGTGGTGATGATAGTCTGACATTATGCATTCCATCATTATGAAAGTGGTTATTGATATTGCATGTGATTACTTGACTAGTAGAATATCCATGTGAGTAAGTAAATGGAATTATTTGATTTTTATCTTTTCCATATTATGCTAAAGTTCATGTTTAAAAGGATTTTGTTTTAGTTATACATTGCCTTAAATGTTTATGTTTATTTATGAAAAATTCTGCTATATTTTTATCCTTACTGAGCATCTGAGCTCACCCCTTTAAATGTTTTATTTTTCCCAAGATGTGAAGAAGTAATTTATGAATGACCTGCAGGGATAGTATGTAGAGATATGAGAGTGGACTATGGAGACAATGCTGTTGTAGCTTTCATTTTTATGATGTAATGTAAGACTTATGAATATATCTAGTGTTTCCAAGGCTACTAAACTAATCGGTCTTTTGAGATTTGATCTTTATTGTGATCATTCCAATGTTATGTAATAATGCACCGACTCTGGGTAACTGGGGTCAGGGCATTATAGTTGGTATCAGAGAGAGGTTTAGTACAAACCTTGGAAGCTAGATTTAGATAAACTCTGATTAGAGCACATAGACCTAAGATGGAATTTGAGGATCAGTATAGAACAACTTCCTAGAATTTTGGTATTGTAGAGATTTTGTGAGTTTTCTGAGAAATAAATCCCTATCTGGATATGAGAAGGTAGAGGCGGCTCTGGCACAGATGTACCTAGGGGTAAAACCCGAAAACACCGATTTGAGCTAGACTCGAACGGGAACTGGTGCACGACAACGGGCCTTACTGCACTCTTGGTTACGACACTTCTGGGGGAAATGATTAGGATTATTCTCATTTTATTTACAAAACATTATGAAGGGTTTATGAGTATATACTTCCTCAAAGAAAGCATTTTTATGATTATGGATTATATCCATAAACTGTTGAATCTATGTTAAGTGTTTTGCAAGTTTGGAATTATGTATTTCTATTCATAAACTAATCTAGTTTATGACATTGTTTATAAATGGCACCTAGTGTAAGGAATGGAAACCGTATCATAATCCATGTAGGGATTTCCCTCCTGCTCAAGATAATTATAGTGGATCTAGTGATGCAACTGGTGCTGAACAACTAATCACCATACTAGGACAATTCACTCAGGTTATGAATAATAACCTTCCTCATATGGAGCACCTAATCCGCAATGTGGAGGATCAATGTTATATTTATTCATGAGGCAAAAACCACCGACATTCAATGGGAGTACAAATCACTTAGTAGCTGAGCAATGGATAAATTCTCTAGAGAAAATATTTTAGGATTTGGGGAGTAGTGAAAGGGAAAAAGTTATCATGGAAGTTTACCTCCTCACTGGAGATGCTGATCAATGGTGGTCATTGATTCAAAACACGAAGGAAGATTATGAAGTATCAAATATGGAATGGAGGTAGTTCAAAGATCTATTTTTAGAAAAATACTTTCCTTGTGGCCATCGAGCAGATATGGAAAGGCAATTTCTGAGTCTGATACAAAAGGAGGATGAGAATGTCGCAAAGTATGAGGCTAACTTTACAAGGTTAGAAAGGTATGCTGGAGATTATATACGTAACCCAAGAAGTAAGACTGATCGTTTATTTTATGGGTTAAAACCATTTCTCCATCGAGCATTAGTCTCACAATCCTTCTCATCGTACGAAGACATTGTCTCATGTGCTATCAAGACAGAAAAGGAATTCTCTAAGTCTTATGACTTTAAAGAAAAGCAAGAGAAGAAGAGATCTTCTGATCAATCTATGAATGGAAATAAGGGGAATAAGGGAAAAGTTGAATATCCATCCTACAGTAAATGTGGGAAGAAACACCCCGGTACTTGCTTAAAAGGAATGGGAGTCTATTACAAGTGTGGTGAAAAAGGCCACCAAGCTCGTGATTGCAAGGGGAAGAAGGAAGATACCAATTTCCAATGCTACAATTGCAGGGAGATGGGAAATTATATAAATGAATGTCCTAAGCATCAGGGGAACTTGCCTCAGAAAAGGCCAAGGGATCAAGGCCAAGCTTATGCTACCACTACTGCTGAGGTAGAAGCTACGAGAGATGCGGTGGCAGGTAATTTAATGGTTTCCTCAAGTTTAGAAAATGCTTTATTTGATTCTGGATCATCTCATTGTTTCATATCTTCTTAGTTTGTTAAAAAAATTAGATATTTCCAATTTTATTTAACAAGAGAGTTGTTAGTCAAAACCCCAAAGGGAAGTATCATTGCTATAAAGTTCTGTGGATCCGTTCCCATTAGGGCATATAAATGTTCTTTATCCGCTGATCTCATCATCATACCTATGATTGAATTTGATATAATCCTTGGTATGGATTGTCTTTCGGACCATGATACAAATATTTATTGTAAGAAGAAGGATGTTATGATTCTTGATGATGATGATAAGGAACACCTTATCTTTAGAGCAGAATCGTCGCCACCTAATTCTTATCTAGATCCACCCCAGTAGCTCAACTAAATTCAATTATTGGGGAGGAAGAGAATGAAATGACTGAGGGAGAGGAAAGGAATGTTCAAATAGCTAATCTACCTATTGTGAAAGAATATGTAGATGTGTTCCCAGAAGATTTACCTGGACATCCTCCAGAACGAGAAGTTGAGTTTTCCATTGATTTAATTCCTAGATCAAGGCCTATATCGAAGACCCCTTATAGAATGGCCACTATGGAATTAGTTGAACTAAATAAACAACTAGAGTAATTGAGTAATAAGGGATATATTCACCCTAGTGTTTCTCCATGGGGAGCCCCTGTCCTTTTTGTTAAGAAGAAAGATGGATCTATGAGGTTGTGCATTGACTACAGGGAGATCGATGCTATAACAATAAAGAACAAGTATCCCCTACCTCGCATTAATAATTTATTTGACCAACTGCATGGAGATAAATACTTTTCGATGATTGAACTTCAATCGGGATACCATAAATTGTGTGCGAATAAGGAAGACATTCCGAAGACAGCATTTCGAACAAGGTACGAGCATTACGAGTTTACAGTAATGCCTTTTGGATTGACTAATGCACCCTCTGTATTCATGGATCTAATGAATAGAGTTTTCAAGGAATATCTAGATGAATTTTTGGTGGTATTTATTGATGATATCTTGGTATACTCCAAAAGCTATGAAGATCATGAAAATCACTTGCGCATTATCCTGAAGACTCTGAGAAGACATGAATTATATGGGAAGTTTAGTAAGTGTGAATTCTGGATTCATGAGATTTCTTTTCTTGGCCATATTGTCTCTAAGGATGGAATCTATGTTGATTCTTATAAGACCAAGGAAATCCAAGAATGGCCAGCACCGAAGAGTATAACTGAGGTACGCAGTTTTATTGGTTTAACATGTTATTATCGATGTTTCGTCCAGAATTTTGCCCGATTGGCTAACCCATTAACGAATCTCACACGTAAAGGGGTTAAATTTGTTTGGACAAAAGAGTGTGAAGAATGTTTCGAAGAACTAAAGAGAATATTAGTCAATGCTCCTATATTGAATCTACCATCAGGGAATGATGGGTTCATTATTTATAGTGATGCATCAAAGAAAGGACTTGGTTGTGTCCTTATGCAGAATGATAGGGTTATTGCCTATGCATCATGACAGTTGAAAATTCATGAGAAAAACTATCCTACTCATGATCTCGAGTTAGCAGTTGTGATATTTGATTTGAAGATATGGAGACACTACCTCTATGGTGAAAAATGTTAGATTTATAATGATCACAAGAGTTTGAATTATATTTTCTCACAAAAAGAACTCAACATGAGGCAAATGATATGTCTTGAATTACTCAAGGATTATGATTGCACGATACACTACCACCCGGGGAAGGAAAACAAGGTGGAAAATGCTTTGAGTAGAAAAGATCATGGAGTTTTGAATGTGATGAGAATTGAAAGGGATCCTATTTTCATGGATCTAGTGAATATGGATATGGGAATCACCATGGAAGGTGAAACATCAATTCTTTTTCAAATGGTTGCCAAACCATCTTTACTAGAAAAGATTAAGAGTTCTCAGACTGATGATGAAGAATTTCAAAAGAAGATTAAATCTGTGAATGATGGGTGATTGAGAGACTTTGTGTATGAAGATGGAATTTTGAAATTTGGGAAGAGGCTTTGTGTTCCCGATATACTTGATCTAAAAAGGGAATTTCTAGATGATGCTCATAGTTCCAATTTCTCTATACACCCTGGGAGCACCAAAATGTATAGAGATTTGAAGGAACATTTTTGGTGGGACAAAATGAAGAGGGAGATTGCTGATTTTGTGTCAAGATGTATGGTTTGTCAACAAGTGAAATCTGGAAGGCAACAACCTGGTGGAGTATTGCAACCTCTTCCTATACCTAAGTGGAAAGGGCATAATATTATGATGGACTTCATCATGGGGCTACCAAAGACTCCTAGAAGGAACGATGCAATATGGGTCATTATTGATCGTCTTACCAAGTCAGCACATTTTCATGCTATAAGGGAAGATTTACCACTTGAACGGATAGCAAGACTATATATTAATGAAGTTGTGAGACTTCATTGAGTACCCCTATAGATTGTTTCTGATCATGATCCCCATTTTACTTCAAGATTCTGGAAGAGTCTTTAGAAGGCCTTGGATACAGAACTTCATTTGAGCACTGCTTACCACCCTCAAACAGATAGAAAATCGGAACGGACTATTTAAACCTTAGAAGACATGTTGAGATCTTTCTCACTTGACTTTCAGGGTATGTGGGATCAATATTTACCTCTGGTATAATTTTCCTATAACAATAGCTTCCATTCAAGTATTCGGATGGCACCATATGAAGCGTTATACGGAAATATATGTCGCACACCAACCTGTTGGGATGATGTTGGTGAAAGAAAACTTATAGGCCCATAACTGGTGGAGGAAACAATGGGAAAGGTGAAGGTAATCTAAAACCACATCAAAGTATCTCAAAGTAGGTAGAAGAGCTATGCTGACAACTGAAGAAAGGATTTGGAATTTCAGGTGGGAGATCATGTTTTCTTGAAGGTATCTCAATGGAAGGGAGTTATACATTTTGGAAAGAAAGGTAAATTGAGTCCCAGGTACATCGGACCTTTTGAAATTCTAGAACGAATTGGGGCTGTATCTTACCGTTTGGCAATGCCACCAAATCTCTCCAAAGTTCACGATGTGTTCCACATATCACTATTGAGAAAATACATGCCTGACCCAACGCATGTACTCACCTATGAGGAATTAGAACTGGAACCCGATCTATCTTATTGTGAAGAGCCCATCAGGATACTTGATATGAGAGAACAAGTGTTGAGAAACCGGACGACTCGTCTGGTAAAATTTCTATGGAGAAACCATAAAATCGAAGAGGCAACGTGGGAACTCGAGGAACTTATGATGAAGAATCACCCAAGTATTTTTATGCTGTAATATTCTAGAAATTTCGAGGATGAAATTATTTGAAGTAGGGGAGAATATAACTCCCCAAACTTCTACGATACGATTCTCTTTGAATAACACAGTAGCGTGTGTTGTACGCAACTTCGAGTTCTAACACACCGCGACCAATCAAAGTAGCCATTATGAATATTAATACCCACTTTTTTAAATTTTATAAATTTTATCTCTCAAAATGGACTTCATTTTTGGATTCAGAATATTGAAATTATCCTAGGGTGAAATTTTGGTACTTTTCGGATAACTTTTCTATTTGGATGAATAGTGAAAATTACTAAATTTTAATTAAAAACAACTTTTTTAATCGAAATAATTAATAGTGATAAATTATGAATTTGAGTGGTTTTAAAGTATATTTAGAATATATTTTTACAATTTAATAATATTTTGGTAATTGGACATAATTTCACAATTAAACAGAATATAAACAAGTGTCAATCTTTTGATAGTTATTATCTCTTAAAAACACGCTTTTTATTTTAACGACGGGAATTAATTTTAAATTAATTTCTGCCACTTCTGTGCTTTGAATTTGGAAAAATGGATTCCATATTTGGAATCAGGGTGTCCAAATTGTGTAAATAGGTAAATTTTATTTTTAGACATTTTGAATAATTACTTCGGTAAATATTTTATTTACCATGGTTAAAGGGTAAATCCGATAAATAAGGGTAAAAACAATAATATTATAATAGTAATAAATTACCTAAAATGTGTCCTAACCTTATTGGTTGATACATGTCCGACCATGGGCATATTTGGGACCCCATGGAGCCACTTGTTAGTGATAAGGACACTTTATATTAATTAAGTTAAAATAAATACAAAAATGACATAATCATATATCTTTTAGGAAAACAATTTTTACATAGGGTTATATATGTTTGATTTTCGACTATAAATATTCATTAGAAAGATAAAAATATTTCCTAAATAATTTTAGTTTATTTATAATTTTTAGACATTAAATAATTTAATTTATTTATGACACAATGGTGATGTAGTAATTACCTAATTAATGAAATATTAAAATAATTGATAATATAAATAACCAAATAAATATAATTTGAGACTTTTAATGAATTACACGAATTTTATAGGTTAATATGACATGTTATGATTTATTTAATTAACTTTTTTTGAAGTAATAATGCTGTTATGATTTTCACAAAAATCAAATACCAAATAGTGTCAAAATTGACATAAAAGAGTTTTTAAAACAAATATTATATTATTAATTGATATTAAATTCCTAAAAATCTAAGGTTCGGCCAAAAGACTTGTATCATGATAGGTGTATCATTAATGGACCACTTGGGGGTCTCTTGGAGGTATATAGTAAATTTATTAACTATATAATATAAAAATACAAAGTGACATGGTAAGTGTCAAACTAATTAACTAAGAGTTAAAACTAAAAGATAAGGTTAATATAATGACCCAAACCTGTCTAAATTATATTTTTTGAGTGGTTTTTGACCCATAACCACCTTAAACATTAAATAATCCACTTTGGAGCCATTAAAATATGAATATAAATTTATTATAAAATAATATTTCTAGATTTTCCTAAGGTGCCCCTCCTCCCCCTTATAAAAGGGCACCACTTCTAACCAATTCGTCACACCTTCAAAGCCTTTTGTGTAACGACCTGAAATTTTGAATAAATCTTGTTTCATAATTTTTTGTGTTATTTTATTTTTCATACTCAACAAAAATGTTTCATTTTATAACATGAGTATAATTAAAATGAGGCTGTTGGGTTTTGACTATTATATAACCGTTAGTCAGTATGACCGTTGAAAACTGAATGTTGCGACTTTTGTCTCTAAATACAAGTGATCTTGGTTAATTAATATAGAAAGAAGATTAGATGGACTCACCCAGTAGTCTTGGACCGATCGAAGCCCATCTAACAGAACTTGGGAAGGAGGTAGCACCACTGGGCTTTTCTCTGGACCAAACCCAAGCCGAACTTCATCGTGTGAAGCTAGAACGGAATCACCTTCGTGAGAAGTTAAAACTGATAGAAATTACTACTCGTGCGATGTTGTCTGAGCCTCCCTCATATTCTCTCACCATAGCACACCTTACACTTAGGTCCTATGCTGGTGTGATAAGGGGCTATGTAAGGAGACCGTAACTACCTTGTGTAATCCTTTGTTTTAAATAAAAATTTTGATTTCTTCTTATGATAAAGTTTATGAATTTTCAAATGTCCGGATAAATGTAGTATGCATATTTTTGGTGAATTTTAGAGAAAGTATATTTTAAAAAATGTTTATATAAACCTTAAATAATTAAAAATGTGTAATGATTTTCAAAAAATGGTCTTCTACAATTATGTTTAGTACAAAATTTAGAGTCTCATAAGATCAACTTAATTTTTGATGAATAGTAAATTATGAATAGTGATTTTATGCTTAGGATTAGTAATGTGACCAAATGGATTAGTAATCTCACTTAAATAAAGCATTAATATAATCTAGCCACCTTGATTAAGTAATGTGATTCAATAAAATGGTTAAATAACGGTTTCATAAATTATTAGTCAAGTATTAGTTTTTTTGGGTGAATAGTGTTTTTTAATTAAAAATATTTAGAAAATTATTTTTATAAAATGGATTTCATTTTTGAACTTAGAGCATCGATATTATGTTAAGGTAATTTTTGGGGATTTTTCTGAAAAAAATGAATTTTCGGTGAATAGTGTATTTATTTAAAAATTAAATTAAAAATATTTAGAAAAATATTTTTATAAAATGGAGTTCATTTTTGAAATCAGTGCATTGATATTTGGTTAAGGTGAATTTTTGGGATTTTTCTGAGAAAGTTGAATTTTCGATGAAAAGTGAAAATACAGTTTTTAAGTTACGGGTGTTTAATGACATCATTAAATGATGTATTATGTATGTAATCAATATGGTCGAATTATGAATAGTAAGATAAGGTATTAGGTGTCCCAAGTGGCCAATACCATGGGAAAATACCAAGGGCAAGCCCATGGTTTTTCCAAAACCACTAATGAGGTGTCCCTTGGCCATTAATGCTTTGTTCTCTCACTTTCCCTATAAATACCAACCCATACTCTCATCCATTCGACTCACAACTCTCCCCCAACGAAGCTCTGGTCTCATTACCTCCCAAGGAGTCCTCCCAAGGTTCCCCCAAGCCCTCAAGGTCCCAACCATTGAGTTTTAAGTGTTACGTTTTAAGGTAAGGGATCCTACCTCCCTCTTTCTTTTCAAGTAATCTCTTTTAAGTCATTTATTTTATGCTCCATGTTCTTATGTTTGAGGATGTTATTTTATATTCCTCTTACTGCCCTTTTATTGTTAATATGATTAGAGACCTCCTCTTTCTATCATCGATTCATTTTAAGAATGTTTAAGTGGCACCGTTAGGCTGCTGAATTTTTAAGAGATTCTTTCACCATTCTCGTTTTCAAGTTCTATTTTCTTGTCAAGTATTTCAAGTTCCTTTTTATTTTGTTGGGGTATGATATCTATATCTATCATACTGATATTTTATGTTAATATTATGATAGACCCTATTTGATCTCTTCAATTCAGTATTTTGATGTTTTAAGTGACGCCATTAGGCTGCCAAATCTTTAAGGGATTCGTTCACCTTTCTCATTTTTCAAAAGTTCTACTTTCATGTCAAGTATTTCAAGTTACTTTTTATTATGTTGGGGTGTGATCTCTATATCTATCATAATGATATTATATGTTCATATGATTAGATACCCTATTTTATCTCTTCAATTCATTTTTTTGAAGTTTAATTGGCGCCGTTAGGCTGCCGAATTTTTAAGGGATTCTTTCAACTTTCTCATTTTTCAAAGTTCTACTTTAATGTCAAGTCTTTCATGTTCCTTTTTATTATGTTGGGGTATGATCTATATATCTATCATAATTATCTTCTATTTTCATTTGATGAGAGACCCTATTTGATCTCTTCAATTCATTTTGTTGAAGTTTAAGTGACGCCGTTAGGCTGCCGAATTTTCATAAGAGAAATCTTATTATTTTTTTCCCTCCATGTTATTCATTTCATATGGTATTTATTTCAAATATCATTAACATGTTATTATATCCATTATATTCTGTCCCTCTACTGTTATTTGGATCATTTATGAGTGGCTGACCTATGTCCCCTCTCTTTTCAATGTTTTCTAAAACCCCGAAGCATAGCCGTTATGCTGCAGAATTTCCGTCTCAAATGTCTCTATCTTTTTCTCAAATTATTTTATTTTATTAAGTGAATACTCAAAGATATTCCTTATAAAAGGGTATTCACATATATACCAAAATGTTCAATTTTAAATTCTGGTATTTACATACATAAGACCTGCTTTCCTTTTCCGTGGGTTTTAAGTGAAATAAAGATCATGTCTTTAAAGCAGTTTTTAAAACGTTATGATTATGAAATGAAACCCATTTATTTTATGCTATATGGGTTGTTTATGAAATTATTGATGATGATATATGTGTATCACATGATAATAAAGGCAAATTTAAGGGTGCGCCCTGACAGCGCTCTAATGCATTGGGTAAAGACTTAATCTTTAGAGATGACCATTTAGGCTGATACCTTGGTGAATGACCTTGGTAATTTTTATTGACACCTTGGGGATGGACCTTGGTGAAATAGAAATTATTGTCTTTGTTGAATGTTTTAGCCACATCTTCAAGTTATGAAATACGTTATTTTTATTATGACATTCCTCATGATTTCATTCTCATGCCTTAAAGTTCTTTTCATGACATTGTTGATGTATCTCAAGTTCACATGTTAAATGTTTCCCTTATTTCCCTTACTAGGCCTTCTGCTCACCCTTTCTTTTGATGTATGTCCCTAGGTTATGAGATGCAGTAATTAACCTAGGATTAACATAAGTAGAAGACTTTCAAGTGTTTAAGAAGAATGTTTTTTTCATGTATTAAGTTCCTGGTTTCCAAGACACTAAACCTTAAAGATCCTCGGTTTTGGAAAATGTAATGAAAAGTTATGTTATAAAAAGGTAGGATGCTATATTTTGGTTCGGCCAAAACCTTCCCAAATACAATATCAACTTCCCTAAATTCATACTAGAGGCCTTAGTTTTATCATAAATCCAATCTAAGGAGCCATTTTGATGAAATCAAAAGGAAGAACCCGAAGAAGAGGTAACGTCTTCACCACCCTCTTTAAAGTTCCTTTCTTCTTCAAATTATTCTTTCCTTGTTATTTCCATTCTAAAATAATAAATCTAGTATCTTCTATATACTGTAATGCTATTATAATTATGGAACAAAAAAATTCATTATTCTATCCATCCCTTGAATGACATGTCACCATACGTGTGTACGTACGACCTACCGTCTCCACGTTGTGGTGTAATTGTTATTCAATATATTATTATTTGGATGGGTATAATAATGATGTGTAATTAATGTAAATAATAAATATAACATGATAATGATTCTTTATATATGATATACCATCCAATTATATATTATTTTAATATCAAAATAATGATATTGTCGCTCGTGCGTACGTTCGGACTACCGTCTCCACGAACGCGATGAGATTCATTCCCCATCATATCCATTCAAGACTAATTCTCATTTGATGAATAAAAGTAATGTTTAATAACTTTATATAATTCTGGATATGAATAAGATACAACCTATCCATAACAAATAGGACTTATGTAACAAAACATATAAAAGAAAATGAGTAAGTTAACACCTGAAACGATGATAATACTAAAGTATTATTAACAAATAATTATTAGAAGATAATATATGATATCATAATTATGTATATGGTTATTGTATTATTTAATAACAATTTTTTAACTATTATACAGGAGGTTAACATACCATCGACTAAGGAAAAGTACAAGGTAACAGTTATTTCACAATCTCTTCATTATCCGAGGTTGTTTGAACGTAATTATATACTGGGACCTCTTTATCATCCACATCCATGCTTCTTAAAAATGTATTTCAAAACATTCTTACTATTTTACAGAATATGGGTTAAAGTCATTTATACCCTTGTTTGAATTTTTATAATATGTTTATAAAGGAATCTTTTTGTCATTTTCCAAACAAGGTCCTTTTTAACATTTTCGACAGAATTAAGGTAAGAATGTCTTTTTAACTTATACGGCAGATGCAACTATTTTCTGCTATTATAAAATCTTCGAAGCTTCCCTTACAAGATTATAAGAATATTTTCAAAGTAAATGTTTTATTTTATAATTGTGTGACTTTTAAATGATTTCAAAAAAAGAGATATTTCTCTAAAATAGTTTTGATTTTCATCTATGTCAACATCCTTTGATGGATTTTAAGTTTATTTGATGTTGATTTATTATGATACAAAACTTCCATAATCGTATTGAAGGTTTTGTGATATGATTGAATATGTATGTGTTATTTTTATACCATTCATGGTTTATGGAGAAAGTATTGACATTTCGTATTCTAGTTTTAATACGAATGTTTATGTATTGTTTAAACCTCTTCATATGAGGAATGAATTGGACTTAATAAGTGATGGGTAGAGCCCACTATAGCTCCTCAATGCATCAGTAGGTCTCATGAGAAAAACTAGTGTCTTGGCACGAGGCCTTGAAAAAATCTTATATGTAGTCTTGGCACGAGGCCTTGGATACGTGGTAATGATAGTCTAGCATTATGCATTCCGTCATTATGAAAGTGGTTATTGATATTGAATGTGATTATTCGACTAGTAGAATATCCATGCGAGTAAGTAAATTACATTATTTGATTTTTATCTTTGCCACATTATGCTGAATTTCAAGTTTAAAAGGCTTTTTTTAGTTATACATTGCCTTAAATGTTTAAGTTTATTTATGAAAGTTTCCGCTATATTGTTATCCTTACTGAGCATCTGAGCTCACCCCTTTCAATGTTTTATTTTTCCCAGGATGTGAAGAAGTAATTTATGAATGACCTGCAGGGATAGTATGTTGGGATATGAGAGTGGACAATGTTGACAATGTTGTTGTAGTTTTCATTTTTATGATGTAATGTAAGACTTATGAATATATCTAGTGTTTCCAAGGCTACTAAACTAATCGGTCTTTCGATATTTGATCTTTCTTGTGATCATTACAATGTTATGTAATAATGTACCGACTTTGGGTAACTGGGGTCAGGGCGTTACACTCAACCCTAGTAGTGCTCCGGGACCTGATGATTTCAACAATGGTTTCTCCCAACATCACTGGGAGGTTTTCCACTCAGATATTTGTAATCTTGTTAAGCATTTTTTCTCTAATGGTTTTCTCCCTTATGGTTTCAATGCCCAATTTCTTACCTTAATTACCAATTTGGAAAATTCCTCATAAATTCATTTATTTTTCCTTTTTTCTCTTATCAAATCCGTTTATAAAATAATTACCAAGCTCCTCTCTAACAGACTTTCTTCTCTGTGTAGCAAAATCATATCATGGAACCAATTTCATTTCATCAAGGGTAGGTCCATACAATATTGCATTTTCCTTGCCTCTAAATGTGCCAACTCTCCTAATAAAACTTCCAGATGAGAAAATATTGCCATCAAACTTGATGTTAGTAAAGCTTTTGACAAAATAGACTGGGGCTTCATTTTCAAAGTTCTCTGGGGTTTTGGGTTCAATGATGTCTTCATAAGTAGGATAAACTCCCTTTTCAACTCGGAATCTATCTCCATCCTTGTAAATGGCTCCCCCAAAGGATATTTTAAATGCTCGAAGGGAGTTCGACAAGGTGATCCCCTCTCTTATAATCTTTTTTCCATTGCAGAATACTACCTTGGTAGACTCCTCACTTCTCTTGTGCATCAAAAAAAACTCAAACCTATTCAGGCAGCCAGAAACCTTGATGTTCCATCTCATATTCTTTATGAAGATGACATCTTTCTGTTCCTTAATGGAGGTAAACAAAATATCCTTAACCTCAAAGCTACTTTATCTCACTATGAAGAGATCTCAGGTTAATCCATTAGTTGGAGAAAATCCTTTGCCTTCTTTGGGAAAAGTTTCCCTTCTTCTAGGAAAGGTTACATCATTGAGAGTCTTGGAATTAAAGAGGGGTCCTTTCCTTTTACCTACTTGGGAGTTACCATATTTTGGGGCAGGCCTAAATCCATCTATTTAAACGCTATTGTTGATCAAGTTATTTACCAAATTTCTTCCTGGAAGGGTAAATCCCTTTCCATGGCTGGTAGGATCTGCCTTGTGAAATCTACCATTATATCTAAAATGGTTTACTTGCTAATGAATTATAAATAACCTATTAGTCTTCTCAATAAAATAAATACCTACATTAAAAACTTTGTTTAGACTGGTAGTATCTAGGAAAGGAAGCTCATTACTGTCCCCTGGTCTACCTGCTGAAAACCTCTTGAGAGAGGGAAAATTGGCATAAAAAATCATTAGCTTTTTAATGAGACTCTGCAAGTTATATTCACTTGGAGATTGATCAAGAAAAAATCTGACTCCATAGATTTTATTTAAAGTAGATTCCTGGAAAAACTAAAAAAATGAAAATTGAGTTATGCTAATTCTTCGCTTTGTCCTTCCATTAGAAACTCATTTGGAAACATCATGCATAAATTTAGATGGATGGTTAGCTCAGAATCCACCATGAGCTTCTATCTTGACAACTAGACTGACACCCCCCTTATTTCCATGTTACCTTCTAATGCCTCTCTAGATAGCATCAACTACACCATAAAGAAGGTGATGCAATCTTGTCACTTAGATCTCCCTGATTCCATTAGGCATGTTGTTGATGATTTTCCCTTCACTAATGATGAATACTTTATTATCAGGGAACCTGCCCATAATGGTATTCTTGACTCCAAAAATTTTTACAACCATTATTTCAATAACTCTGATTCAAAATTTTCTTGGTTGAAGTTTTTTGAAAAGCCATGGATTAATCCCTTAAGAATCAATCTTGTTTGGCGTATTTATCATAACTGTATTCCTACTGAGGTTTGTCTTCAGTCCTTTGGTGTCCAGCTCTTCTCCAAATGTCACCTCTGTCATCAACATAGAGAGGACACCAATCATATATTCTTGTCTTGTGCTACAACCTCTTCTCTTTGGAATTATATCACTGACATGTTTGACTGTAGATATTTACTCTCTGACTCTATTTTCTCTCATCTAGGGAATTTTGTGGAGATTGACACTTCACAACAAATCAAGAACCTCTTCTTAGCTTCTGTTTCTGAGCTCCTTCACGTTATCTGGTATGATATAAATTCCATTATTCACAAAAATTACTCATTCATCCTTAATTCAGGTCGGATGAGAATTATTATTACCATTAGGGATGCAACCACACTTCAGAAAGCTTATTTTGATAACTCGGTTGGTGACTTTATGATCCTATGACAACTTAGAATTTATGGAATCTACAACCAGCCGAAGCACTCATTCGAGGTGTTCTGGAAATCCCCACTTCCTGACTGGGTCAAAATTAATGTTGATGGTGATTCCAAAGGAAATCCGGGACCTGTAGGATGTGGGGCCACTTTTAGGGACTTTCTTGGATATTACCATGGTTTTTACTTTGGCAGCTGCAGTATTGCCTCTTCCCTAGAGGCTAAGATGTTAGTTGTGATTCAGGCTATCACCTTTGTGAAGATAAAATGATGGAACAACATCTGGATTGAAATTGACTCCACCACCATTATTCAGGCTATTTGGAATGGTGTGGTTCATCTTGCATGGCCTCTTTCATCATGAAATATGAGCTTTCTTAACTCGCTTCGAGAGATCAGATACATTTCCACCCATGCCTATCGGGAAGCGAACATGGTGGTTGATGGTCTAGCTAATAAGGGAATCAAATAGGCCATTACGTGGAGCGACGACTTGCCGATTGATATCCTCCCTCTCTATGAAAAATAATGTAATAATATTTCCTCTTTCATACTCATGTAATTTCCTTTATTTTTTTAATAAATTGTGTCTTGGTATTTGACTAAGGCATTTCCTTTTTTTATAAAAAAAATAATTCTGTTTTTTCATCTTCAAGTACTTCATATAACCTCCTTGAATCATGAACTACACTAGACCACATAATTATCTCAACAGTCTCAACATTCTGGATGTCAATGCCTTTAAGAGACAACCCACATACCACTTAATTAAGCATTTCATGAATTGGATCATTCATCCTTGCATCAACATCCATCTGAACTACAACTATATTTTTACAACGAATATATTCTCCCCCATGACGAGTTCAACTCTTATAATTTATCAGAAATTTGTTTAATAATTGGTTCTCCCTCACGATATCTTGTGTTAATTGATATCTTTTTGCATATTTTCTACATGGAAAACTAATATAGTCACTTTGAAATCCTCTAGTGAACTCAATGAACTGCATAATTCCCTTGAAATATTCTCTAGATGTTTGATTTGGAATATCAATACAACTCTTATCCATAATAATATCTGTATAACAAACATTTACACAAGACATCATATTAAATGCATTTTTCATATCAAATATATTTAAAATAAAGACTGACCAATTGCATGTGGACCATTGATAAAATAAACAATTTATATCTTTGAATAGTAAATAAGAGAATAGATAATGAAATGGAAGTGAAATCCCATATCATCTCCACCATGTTGGTATGGTAAATCTAATGATGATTCTATATTCAAGAGTCCCTAATCATATTTTGATTAATTTTTTTTTAAAAATTAAAATGAAATATTTCATAACTCCTAAAAGATTTGGTGAAAATATGTATAATGAAGACACTATATTGAGAATGAATTTGGTATATAATTCCATAGAGTAAACATTTTTCAAGAAAGGAATATTATATCTATGGAAGCACATTATTAAAACATCCGGTATACTAATTTTTCTTCACAACTGTTTAATTTTGCTCAATCATTGGTTAATTTTTTATCCTAAGGTGAACGATTGGGTCATCCACAACAAGCTTGTCAGAATTGAGGTGTGAATTTCAGGTTTGGTTCTAAAATGTGTTTCCATAAAGTGACTCACACTTATCATATTCTCCTTCTATAATCATGATCATTGGTTCCCTTCAATATATTGTTCTTCATAATATGGAGTTGGATAGATCATAGGTCATATATAATGACATTACTTAACTCATTTGATCGGATTGGTGGGGGAGTCAATCAGTTAAGAAACAAAATATATTATATATTGGGTATACTAAAAAATAGCAAACCAACATGAAAAATAAGGAATCTATGGTCCACTAATATCATAATTCATAAATTTTGATACACTATAATCAAAACATATAAAGAAAATATAACTATATAAAGTCAAATTCTAAATTAAAAAAATGAAACACAACATAATAACCTGAATGTGTATGTGGTACATGAAAAAATTCATCAAATACAAATCTTGAACTATCAACCTTAGTGACTAAGTTAATTCCTACCAATAAATAAACAAACATAATTTGTGATTAAAGTGACCAAAATCAATTAGTGATGAATAGTCTTCTCAAACTCAGAGAAACTATATCTTTGTACAAATAATGTCTCACCGCCTCTTGGATCCACATTTCCTTTGTTCCATCTGAGGCAACAAAGATTAACCATAAAAAATATAAATCAGTCTCTAATTTATGGAAAAATAACTAATCTATCTTAAGGATAACATCAAATATATAAAATTATAGAACGAAAAATACCAATCTATCTTGACTTATGTTATCAATAGAGAATATGTGGGACAATGAATGTGATGCCCCATGCTGAATCACAGGGTCCAAGATAGTGTCCCTCATGGACTCAAGCATGTATCCTTTTATGCAAGATATTTGTTACAAGTACTAAGGGTTTGAATTTCATCCGTTCAGGAAATATACCCTTGGTATCAATAAAGAAAAGGATAAACAATAACATAATAGAGTGAATAAACAATGAAAAATCATAATCCATGGTAGGTATCTCAAGTTATATAGTAAAAACCCAAATACGCCCAAAGTGTTAGGCCAATAAAAGTGTAGGAAATAACAAGAATGTGAAGAAATATTGATACATCACTCTAAATTCCATCCAAATTCTACCCCTAAACACCATTTTCTATATCCTATCCCCTATCATCAGGGCCTTTCCCTTGTATCCCAAACTATGAAGTCTTGACATGCATTGAGATTCCCATGCATGGTGGAAATATGATATAGTAGGAAACAACCAATTTCTCCATAACACATGTGCAATGGTATAAGAGTTTATGTTGTGATAATAAATAAATGTGCATTAATTAAAACACACAATCCCCATCTCTCTCTCATTTAATCCATAAGGCCAACACATTTGTACACTTCCTTGGGCTTTCTTACCCCAAAACTGCATCTCAAGTCATGTACTTGAATACCATCATGCCCCATTGTCACCTCAAGGTTCAGATCACATAAGTCTACCATGAACCTATGTGAGGCTAAAAAAAACAATATACCCCATCATCTATCTCAATCCAATCATCATGGAACATACATCATCTTATCACGCTCCCCCTTAAGGGCTACTAAGCCATGATGAGTACACTAGTAACATTGGTACCATGCATAGAACAACACAATATAAAATATAAAAAGTACTTCACATTGAAACATAATATCATATAGAGGAAAAACATATAATATTAATAATAACATATAGTATCGAAACACACACATGTGATCAAACTCAAACATGGGTCTCTTGGGCTATGCAAGCACACACATGTGGTCAAACCTCAAACATTTTCTAATGGAATACACACACACAAAGACATGTGATAAACTAAAGAATGGTATAAATCAAATAAAAATACAACTTAATATCAATATAGTCAACATATACATGGACTCTACATTTTATGTAACTTCTAACCTCAATTAAAGTGTGAAGTCTTCGCATACACACACAGTCAACACACATTGTTTCATAATTATTCATGCACAAAAATTTTCATGAAATATTCACACACAATATTCATATAATATTCATTCAAACCAAATTTGTGCTATAAATTTCCCAAAATTAATACCCTAAAATGGAAATTAGGGCATACCTGATAGCACGACAAATTCGGAAGGGAGGGGAGCTGAAGGTGGTGCTGCGAGGGAGAGGAGGGGCAGTAGAGGGGAGATGGAGTCGGGGGCGGTGCAGAGAGGGATGGGACGGACGACGATGGTATCAATTAGATGGAGGAAGAGGCAGTGAGGTGGAAGTGGTGTAGAGAGGGAGGGGATGGGAAGTGCGGTGAGGGAAGGGATGGGCGACGACATCGGTCGGGAGCCAGGGGCGGAGGTGGTGCGGCGTCGGCGGTGTGGAAAATCCAGTGCAGCGAGGGAAGGGATGGGTGGAAATGGCGGTGCAACGAGGGAGGGGATGAGCGGCTGCGGGGTAGGGGTTGGGATCGGGCGTGAGGGTGGGCGAGGGTGGGGGGGGGGGGGGTGTTAATTTTTTTTGAGAAGCCTTGCGACCGCCGTTGGCGGTCGCTATATGGTACCAATAGTGACCGCCAATAGTGGTCACTCGTGTAAGGGGTCTCCAAAACATCCTTTTCTAATAGTGATTTGAGAGAATATTTTTTTTTGAAAAATTGGTTTGTTTTATGAATTATCTTGAATGTTATAATAAAAATTGGATAAATAAATATTCATTGTGTATCTATAGGAAGTTTTCTATTCAATCATCTTTTAATATTTTTTTGTCTTGTGATTTTCAAAAAGGGGAAGATTGTTGAGTTAATGAAACCTTGAAATACTTTTTTTTAAATTACAACATGATTAACTTTGAGTTTTATTCTACTTAAATATTTTTTTAGTTAGTTTTTATATAAAAAATTAAAAAATAGTGAACTTGAATATAGTGAATTTATGTTTAAGCTGTAATGTGAAAATCTAGTGAACTAAATTTCCATTCCAAATTTCTTTTTTCAAATAGTGGAACACTGTATTGGTATATATTAATTTCATTGTAATAAGAAGTTTTTTATTGAATCCATCATAATATGGATTTTCTACTTCCGATTCCATTACTACTAAACTGAAGGTCTATAGAATCTGACCGTTGGAGGTGTTTCTATAAATAGTACCCTCTACTTTGTGGATTATAATGAATTTATGATATAATATTAATATAAAATAGTTTATAATAATTTTTAATCTTGAAATATATTTGTTATGATTTCTATTTTTATTATAATAGTTTTTTTTTATTTTTTGTGTTTCTATATAGAGAATTAATCTATGAGGATATTTTTGTAAATTATCTAGGTTATCTTTTTGAAATCATTTATATTTTGAACAATATGTGGAGGAGATTATGTTTTGTGGAAGTATATTTTTTTAATCATTTTGACTGAAGGTATTTTTAGGCTTGAAAGTAGGCAATTTCGATCGGTTGACAATGATATTCCAAGGCTAGGAATTTGTTGTTGGCTATTGTGTTGGAGAAGCATACAGTGAATGAATCTTGGTGTATTTGAAATTTATGTAGACAAATTCAATGATTAAAATTGGATACTTAGATTTAGGTCAAAACTCCTTATTGATTTGGGTTAAATAAAATACCTCCATGATTAGAGGGTGTTATCCTTTAATAATATCATTTAAAGGAGCGCCTGGTTTGATAATCTAAAAATGTGTTTAGTTTTAATTTTTTCTATGCTTACAAGTTCTATTCTTGTTTATATTTATGATATGCTTACAAGTTTTATTTATTATTATTTTTCTTTGTTATTTACATTGGTTTAACTAATTATTCAATTTTCATTACTTTTAATTACTATGATGTGTGATTTTATTTTATGTTCATAACCATTATAAAACTGAATCCTTGAGTGTGATAAAAAACTATAAGTTTATTTTTTACTACAATTCACCCCCATCTTGTATCTTTATCTTCCTTGTTTATATGGGAAAACAACTAACTCTTAGGGTCACCTCATTAGTTTATTTCCTTTTATAAGATATTACATGGACACTTATCTTCAGTATGAAATTAGCTGATTGAATTATTGAGGTATTTATAAGTATTTTATTTGGAAATAATATGAAACTTAAGATTTTAAAGGGGATTCAATATCACCATATTTTCTCATATTATTCGATTTTGTATTCATGATTCTAATGATTTAGTTTTTAATCTATATTCCTTCCACAAAATCAATATGTTCAAACCATATTGATGTATAAATCTTTATAAAACTCATAGATTGTATTAATTACACAAATTAAAAGACAACTATATTCACACACATCAAAATTCATCATATACATATGTTAGATGGAAAAATTTCATGAAAAGTATTATAATCAAATGAAATAAATAATCCCAACAATATTAAGCATGGAGAAATAGGTATCCAACCCCCACTTTTTTAGGTAAGAAATAAGCCTACAGGCTAGTGAACAGTCCGAACTAAAGTCCCTCTACCATTATTCTTTACCCATGTGATACTTCAATTTGATCACAATTATAACACTTGATACATATAAACTATATTTAACTTCTTAATTCAGCCTCATAATTTAATGCAAGGTAAAGTCAAGGTAGAGGAATAACTAAATAAATTATCATACATATTTTGTTACTCCTTAAATGAATTTATGATAATTTAAAGAAGAAATATAATATATTTAAACTTGATCATACATCATAGTTAATAATATAGCATTTATATTCATGAAAAATACACTAATAGAAATTGGAGATATAATAACACACCTATACTAATGGTTTGGACAAAACTGTGGGCATAGGTACCTTAGAAAGATACTATAACAATGATTTGGAAAAAACTATTGGTATAGGTACCTTAGACAGAACCTTTACCAATGGTTTTGAAAATTTCATTAGTATAGGTACCATGGAGAGACCCTCTACCAACTATTTTTCCAAATACATTAGTATAAGTCCCAAAAATCCTGGTACCTATACCAAAAGATTGGAGAACTATTGGTATAGGTCTATACCAATGGTTTTGAGAACTGTTCGTATAGGAACCCATATTTTTTTAGATTATTTTTTCAAATAACATTAAATAAATAAAAATTTAAATAACTTGTAATTATAAATATATATATTTGTCAAGTTATGTTAACAAAATTTATCATATCTTAGTGTTTAGGTCGTTGGAATATAAATGGGAGGTTCTAGGATCAAAATAAAGATGGATTTTATTTTTTATATCACCTACACTAACACTAGAATATCCAATGACACTCCAAACCATTGGTATAGGATATACCAACAATTTGGGGACCTATACCAATGGTTATAAACAATTGTTATAAGATTTTTTTTCTAGTAGTGATAAATAAATGAATAATTAAAATTAAATTAAAAATTAAAGAATTCGAAAATGATATAAAACATTTATGAATAATCCATAAGTAAATTATGAATACTATAAAATTTAGTAATTAATAAACATGAAAAATTCACTTTTATCCAACATAAACTTTTCATATTGTCATTTATATGGTTTTAAATTGAACTCTTTCATATTTCCAAAATGTGTGATATTTTATGATAACTTTTATTATTGAATAATAAAAATTTCAGGATTTTTTTAAATTTTTGTTTCATAAATTTAACCTCATATATTTTTTCCAATAATTTTTCTAATGTAATCATTTTATATTTACATTTATGATCTAATCATAAATATCTTATCACTATGATATAGTGTATACTATTTTGGTTCTTTGAAATTCCATAAACTCTGACCATCTTAGATTCCATTTTAGTATGTCCAAATTGTTTGGTCAAATACACTTCACCATTCCATTTTGGGAAATCATTTTTGGTTCCCAAGGCATTTCGGGTGGTATGCCATTTCAATTTTCACGTTGTTCCAATTATATAGTTTAACCATATAAAATTTCTTGTTAACCCCATACTAGCCCATTTTCTATCCCCATAATGGATTTCACCATCAAATAATAAGTTCTTGAACGAAACATAGAGACATCAAATACAATGATCATTTTTCCATAAAAAACATAAGTGGTAAACTATGATTGTTTCTAGTGGACTATGACACGGTCTTTAAAAAACAATAAATGGAGCACCTATTCTACATAAACCATGAAATAACACCTATAAAATCATATTTTATAGTTTCTTCATCAATTTGAATGATTAATAGAATTATAATATATATGGTTATGATACCATTGATGGGTTTTAGAGGTGATTTGTCTTATCCAAACACAATGGGGAAAAAAATTGAAACCTAAAACAACAAGATCTTCTACACATTCTAGATTGAATAAATTAAAAAAGAGTAAATGGAATACCTATATCTATTAATATGTATCATCTACACATGTATAATTTAGATCATCAAGAAGTATCTAAAAGACTCCTTCTTCCTATAGTGTCCATGAGTTACATGTATCTTTCAATGCTTGGGAAGGATATCCCTTAAATAATGGTTTATTAAAACCATATGTTTAAAGGTTTAAGAGAAATGAGATCTTTATAATTTCATCCTTGTAAATTTTTTACCATCACACAATGGAACACAACACCTTTTATGTAGATTGAATTTATTTATATAGGCCTTTAATAATTCAAATGTTCTACTAATATTAATTGGTATGTTTCATAAACCTTAAATATATTTCAACTTTTTGATGAATTAAGTTTAATAATCATATATATTTTTTAACATTTAAACAGTCATAATAGATATTAAAAATCTTTAATATAATCATCTTATGTTGATCAACCAACTATGATATCACTAGGGGTGAGAGAGGTAGGAAACTAGTAGGTTATTTCATAACAAAATAATACCATGAATGAGAACCATGATAAAATGAATTTAACAATTAATTAGAGCACCCTATCATAGTCCATGAAAAAGACCAAATAAATATTCCATGGCCAGGTTTTTTTATTTTATATTCCCACCAAAACATCCACTGTACTTGACTCCTTGATCACTAAGAAATGAGCTGACTTCAACAACTGATCCACAATCACCCAGATAACATCACATCCTCCTTGAGATCAAGGAAAACCAATAGATATTTCTATTGATATATCCTACCTCTTTTATTGAGGAACATCTAACGTTTGAAACAGACCACCTAGAATATAATTTTCAACCTTCACCTTCTGATAAACTAAACACTGGGAGCTGAACTCTGCTACTTGCCTCTTTATCCCGACCCCCAAAACTAACTTCTAATAGAATAATTCATATTAGTCACACTAGGATGAATTTATAAAGGTGAAATATTAAAATCATGGAGAACCACCATGTAAACCACTATCAAAATGATGATCCTCTCTTGAAACTATACCTGATGATGATTGTCCATAAACCATCTCTCAAAAGAATTACCACAAATGATACGATCACACCAAACCACTATCTCAAGATCTTCCAACTGAGACCCATTGATTCATTTCATCAATATTTAATACACTATTATCCTATATAAGTATCCTCTTCCAAAACATTCCACTATATAAATATGAAATTATCCAAGCTTCTTAATCACCTTACATGAAAATTCACACTCATAAAGAATATCTCTATGATAATTTATACTAAGCACATTAGATACCATATTTCTCTTCCCTAATGTATATATGATCTTAATTTCATAATCCTATTAGAACTCCATCCACTATCACTGATGAAAATTCAAATCACACTAAGATAAAATATACCTAAAGATACTAGGATCCATGAGGACCACAAAACACTCCCTGATGAGGTAACTATGATATAACTTCAAAGTAAACACCACTACCACCAACTCAAGATCATGGGTTAGATAGTTACATTCCAGAGGTAATGAATTATGTGTCCCATATCATATAACTTCCCTCTGTTATATCAGTACAAAACCCAATCCAAGATAGGAATAATCACAAAAAACCCCAAACAAGAAACCCTTATCCAGTAATCAAAGAGGAGGATCATCAATCATATTCTCTTTAAAGTACTCAAACAATTCCTAACCAAGATCAATCTATATAAAGTCTTTGTTATTACAAGAAAATGATGTTAAAAAAAAACACAATATAAGAGATTTTGGATAAAAACCTCTAATAATAGCCGATAATACCAAGAAAAATGCAAACCTTTGCAATGTTCTTGGGAGTTACCCAAGAAACAACCATCTCAATCTTTGAGGGATATACAACTAACCTCAATCAGGATATAATATACCAGTGAAAATGCATATCTCATATCCAAAACATACACTTAGAAAACTTCCCATAGATATGATTCCACCAAATAATATCTAAAATAACTCTCAAATACCCAATATGATTCTCTTATGACTTTGAATATATAAGTATTTCATTAATGAAAACAACGAAAAACTGATCAAGGAACTCATAAAACATACAATTCACTAGTACCATGAAAATAGTTGATGCATTCATGAAATTAAATGGAATTATCATGAACTGAAAGTATCCATAATGACATCTAAAGGAAGTATTCAAGATATATTCCTCCATTACCCACACATGATGATACCTTGACCATAAATCAATAAAAAACCAAGTAGCTCCCTTCAACTAATCAAATAAATTATCTACTCTTAGGAGGGGATAAAGGAACTCTACAATCACCAAATTCAATAAATAAAATTTGATTCATAGCCATATAATTCTATTTTTATTATATGTAAACAATACTAGAGCTCCATAAGGGACATAATAGGATGGATGAAACCATTCTGAAATAAATAATTGATTTGAATCCTAAAATACTACAACTTATAAAGTTATATCCATTAATGAGACATTTAAATTGGTGAGACACAAATCTATAAATCTATCCTAAACTCAATATCATGGTGATGGGTTAGTGAAAAAACATATTCAGAGAAAACATAAAGGTAATCCTCCAAAAACATTGGAAACACCACATACCAATACTCTACTGAACTCAATATTTACTTTTCTCTATGAGAAGAAAAAGGATCAATATGAATATAGTCCATATGATACTCTTTCTTACCAAACAATACATCATACTCACTTTCCACAACAAATAAAACACTCTCCTCTGAAATAAGTCAATGATATCCTATAATGAATATAATAAATCTATTATAAAAATGACATTGTATGGATGAATCCATAAACATATAAGAGCTTCCATTAACCAGTACAACCCCATTATCATCTCACAACCCTAACACACTTCAAACAAGTTAGACTGACCTCAAACAAGTGGAGTCAACACTAAAGGCACTCAAAGCCTCTCCACATTATGTCCTAAAGATCATACCAATTTAGGTGCATTGGAGAGTGATTATCTAGAATTAAAAAAACTATATACTAGGGTAAAAGATAATAAAATATTACCATATATGATATCTGGTTATCCTAGAACTAGAAAATCCATTTAATTCATTTGACCATGCCCTACCTCTCTTACTCTCCAACCCTAATTTTATCCACCAATATCACAATGCTCAACCCTATTCCCCTGATGATGGGGTACATCACATGGTTTACCTCTTCACACTTCACCTTATCCATGCTATTAAAAATAATGTTGAGCTTCCTTCTACTGGTAAAAAAGATTTATAATAAATTTTTTCAATGATTGTACCAGAAGAAGTACTCTATATCCATGATAAAAACTAAGTAAGTTTGTAAAATAAAGATTTTTAGGTCTGTAACTTATGAAAAAAATAAAACCATGCCTATGTTCCCATTAGAGGCCCAAGAACTAATAGATCTGGAGAATAAATAAAGAGTCTAGAACTAACTCTCCACTGGATGAAACATTAATTTATTATAAAACCAAGGATATACTTTTATAACTATGATCCTTGGGGTGTGATAATGAGTCCCTCTTGAGATAAAAAAATTTAAACTATCTTCTTCTCATTTACCCCTTCCTCATTAGTACCTCAAGGAATATAGACAATACAAATGGGGTAACCTGAAACTAGAAATTTAGGTGAAACACTTACTTGAAGTGACACAATTTAGTCTTCTTGATAGGAAAAATATTGTTAGCATAACTAATAATATCCTTGGAGTGAATTCCAAGAATCCTTTATAATATTTATCCCCTTACAAATAGAAATTAAATCCTATCACCGTGCCACTATCAAAGTGAAAGAGATAAATTCTCCTGAAAATAATAATATATTTTCTCCCATAATACCTTTGACTCCCTATAATCATTAAGTAATAGGATACATTACTAAATATAATCTCATCACAATAAAATAAAAACCAATAGAATCCAATGCTCCTTTATTGGTTGGATCAAATTTAAAATGACATACATATTCTCCAATATTCTCTCTGTCTCCTAATCAGAAAAGGAAACCCTAATACTTTGGTAAGATATGATGATGGAAATCATGAAGTGTATTAGTCTAAGAATCATCCTTATCAACATCAACTATGTGATGATATTTAGGATCATCCTGATACACATTAGTTGGATGATCATCATGAGGATTACCACTATGATCCACCTCAATAAGGATAACAAGGACAACTAAGACTGAAAAAATTGAATTTATTAAAATAAATTAATATAATTCATTTTATAATTTCCCATAATCTTCCCCAATTAAATCATAGGAACAAACAAGAATATTTAATGAACCACACCTAAATTTATACATTAAAATTAATATCACCTCACCTAGCATGTTTAATATGATTAAGGTCTATATATTGGAATAAAGGGGTCCCTAATCTCCTTTTCCTTATCTCACCTCTATTTTGTTACATCATATACTAAGTTCAACTAACACAATTTCCATACCAAACACTTATAATCCTCACTGGAACCTCACTCTATACTCCATATTATCTCTTAACCAAAAGCTTAGATAACACTCTTTGATGACTCATCCTCACTAGAAAACCTCTTGGGTCTTTAATATATATGGGTATGACCCTTGAGGTCTGCCTGTAATAGTACATTGGTTGGTGACTAGAACTAATGTTATAAGAAAGCACACAAGAGAGGAATTAACATCATAAATCCTAGGAATATAGAAGGGATCACCAATTAACTATATAATAAAATAAATAATCTATCCCCAACATGCATGAAATTTCATATATTACCAAAAACATTAAAAATGAAAATACCATGGGACAAATCCTATACTAAGAACTCCATGATCACTATCTAACACCAAAAATAGCATGATCCAATAAAGTACATCCCATTCACTTACCTCATCCCTCCAACCTAAAATACAGACACACAAACACACTTATGGGTGAGAATAACATGACAAAAACCATTGGGGACCCAACAGAGCTTGTAGTAAGTTGAGAGTTCCACCCCAAGACCGCCTCCAATAGGACATGAGTTTCTGACTCGCACCGAGTAGACATAACACAATATGAGAGGACTTAACCTATATCAGCCTATAATATAAACATATCTAATACACATTATAAACCCAAAATACCACCAGGATATATATATATATATATAATCAAATAAATAGTGTATAATTCATGAATGTTACAATTAATACAAATACATCCCTAAAGGTAATCATAAGGTAAATAATGAAACTATCAAGTCTCTATACAACTAGGTTGCTCCACCATGTTGCATGTACTCAAGGATCAATATATAACTATAATGTTCCCCACCACCATCACGAGTCACCATGCTCTATAATACATCACCAAGAATAATTAGACATAAATTTCGTACAATACATACTAGATTTATACATATCCAACACATCTGTAAACATGTACATCCTCTACACATGCACAACACTTGTGAGCACAAGGACCATACATGGGTGAATATAAACATACCCAGTAGGTCACCTTGAAACCACATAGGAAACATACAATAATAATTTAACTCAACTATTTGTACATGTGATGACTACAAGGAGGTTGCAAGGGAAGAATTAGAACACTATGTTAGCTCAAATCTCCCAATGCTAAAGAGTGCATAGGAGAAAAAAATCACTCCGATACTAAAATCCACGAATGGGAGCCTACAAATTCTTAAAGAATTATTATCAAATAAGGGATTATGTCTCCCAAAATAAAGTACCCATGACTCATTGGAATACATCTCAGCCAAGGGAGTACAAAACCCTATCCAGTCTACTAGAACTGTACCATTGATCCAACCTTTGAAACCACCCAAAATAAAAATCCACACAATCACTCTAGAATATAAGTGAGGGTTTGTGCCTCACTGATGGGTGCATAATTGGTTGAAGGAGTACTTAAACTAATTGGATGAACAAACCCTACTTAAGATCCAAGATTGAGGAGTACTGACTCTGAAGATAGAAGACAACACCCCAGATACATGTGGGGGAGTACCGACACTATTTTTATATAGGAAATAGGGGACCATGAAATGGAATAGTTTTTTACTTAACCTCACTAGCTAACTATCCTTAAAAATATAAACCTTCTCACATCACTTCATGTCATATATCTAATATAAAACATAAAGGACATTTTATAATTCTATATTGAGAATCAATAAGAATAGACTAATTTCACATCCAAATACAAGACTAAAAGATGAGGTATTCCTTCAAGGTGAATTTGGAATAATTATATGGAATTTTCCTTAGTGATACATAGTGTATAGATCTAGATGGACACTTGGAATTTAATTCTATAGGAACCCAAGTTTTATTCCATTGAGCGTATATAGAATGTGTTCTCGACCTAAACTATGTGTAAGATTAAATTAAATCCCTAGAATGTACTACATATACATTCCATGTAGTAAACTAGGGGTAGGGAACGACTTGTGTTATAAAGATACATGTTATAATATATTTAACTCGACCAAAACCCTAGACACTTCATCCTTTTAAGTACATGACATGTGTTCATCCAAAATATATACTGTGTAGTCTGTAATTTCCAAATAGGATCAATGAATCATAATAAATATTAATATAACCATCGAATCTACCTCATATCTCACCAACCCCGTCATCGACCACATTGACCATGGAATTAACATTTCCAGAATTTGGTTTCTAGACACCACTTTTTGGTAAGGATAATTTACTTTAAAGCTCTATCATCTAAACAAAAAATTAAGAAAAATAACACACTCCTTATATCATCCATTATCTTGCACCATGTGATGATTCCAACCATGTCCTAAGGTCCCCATAATCAATAAAAATCACACTAGGATAGATCCATGATTGATATTAGTTAAAATTAGATCATTAAATTTTGAAACACTGATATGCCCATAGGACGATGATGAATGTGTGGAGAGAGGGAGGGGAAAACCATAAATTGTAAAAGGAAACAATCATGATGGATGTTGAAAATATAGTCATCTATCATGAGTAAAAAAACCAAAAAATAAAGGTAGAACAATTCCAGTTCATGATCCTCAATAACAATTAAAATATATAAATCAAATAAATTTACGAGGTCATGCATAGACCAAATAATTGAAGGTAAAAATAATCTATTCCCAAAAAATCAAAGAAGAATGGAGAAAATATTGAAATAATAATCCCTTACCTCAAGAGTAGATCAGTCATTGGTGAAGAATGAATCTGTATCAACATTTTGGTCATTTATACAAAATTCATCATCAATCCCTTGAATTATATTTGTTTCTATGTTTAGGCTTCTCAAAAGGTGGATTCTACCCAATATCTTAGGATTTTGTGACTAACGCTATAGATTTTATAATGTAGGGCTTAAATAGCGGTATTCTAGGTTAAAATAGTAATTAATAAATTTATATAATTGTTTAATTAATATTACCCTAATACAACCCACAACTATGAACTATTAAAGAACCAGATATGAGTGGTAAATTACTTGTTACTATATTAGAAACCATGCTTATGAATCA
This sequence comes from Viscum album, assembly GCA_963277665.1. Lineage (NCBI taxonomy): Eukaryota > Viridiplantae > Streptophyta > Magnoliopsida > Santalales > Viscaceae > Viscum > Viscum album. The sequence continues at coordinate 1,081,174,588 of OY728121.1, forward strand.
TTCATAGTGTTGCTTTTCCCATATAACACTCCATTCAATAGATATGATCATTTCATCACAATTATAAACTCATAGGATAAAAATATTATTTTCATATATAATATATTTTTCTCAAGGTCCCATTGCACTAGAAATCCTGTTCCGACACATACTAAGTGTAAAAAAAATTCCCTATAATCAAAAGTACCATCATATAAATTTTACAAGGATTAATTATAGTTTAAATATTTAATTTTACCCCTGGAGAGGTCCTGAACACTAATATTTAAAAATGATCTGAGTATAATTCAAGGAAAAAAAATGTCTTTACTTCCTCCACACCTTAAATCCATTTTAATCCCCAAAAAGGAAAAAAACATAGCTTCTAAAAAGGGAATCTCATGAAAAAACCACATGAAGAAAAATACCCACCATTACATGAACTTCCCAATCCTTTGAAGGTCCGAGCTCTAATCAAACTCGGACTAAAATACTATGAAAGGGAATATCCTATTAAATCCATAATGATATTTGATCCAACCATATCTAATAAATAACTAAGTGGAAACACACATATTCTCCTTATAAGTTTTTCCATGACTCAATACCCAAAACCTTTCTCATTTGAAGATTATCCCACTACATGAAATGATATAAAACCATGATCAATCAACACCCATACCAAAAAGGGTCTATTAAAAAGGTTATCATCTGAAGGAGAAATAATCTCCCTAATTTTAAAGATAGTTATAGATTGTATTTGTTTAAGGATAAACCTTCCACATTGTACACATCACTAATCACTTTACAAAATTAAACACGAACACTGGAAGGGTTGTAAATAAGAAAGCTCCTTCAATCCCATTCCAACTTCTTTGGTATCTCATGCTCACAAGTACCAATGTAGTTAGGTTAAGAAAAAAAGGAGATATATCCCTTATTATCTAACAAAAATATTAACAATAATTATCTATCCACATCTCAATCCATAAAATGTTTTTATGTAATCATTAAAGACATCTTGGTTGTGTTATCATTTCTCTTTTGTGAAATCTACCAACAAGAACCATATGCACCACACAAAACTCACTCAACTACTAAACATCAAAACACTACACATCGGCTAGCCCAATTCACCGTAATCCAAAGTGGTTGATCTTAGTTGTTTATATGCCCCTTCCTTTTTCATCTCCGGACCCTAAGTTAACTCCTAACTGAGTGACCAAAATCCACAACCTCCAAGGAAATACTCTTCCCCCACTGCATAATAAGAGTTTCAATGTAATGACTATACCCAAAAGATCCATTTTACATACCACACCGAGGGTCACATTTCACTAGGGTGGTACTCACTTAGAAAATCCATTATGTTATTCCCTATGAACACTATAGAAAACCCACTATCCACTTGAGAAAGTGGTGGAAATTCTCCCTACCTTTAAGGAAACCTTTAGGTCCATCACTTGAGAGATTCCTGTTATACTGTACCATAGGGTTGGAATTATCACTACAATTTTCTATAAAAAATAGTGTGGGGAAACTAACACTATCGATATAATGTGAGAAATTTCCCCCAATTCATGCAAGAAACAACATCCTTGAAACTAGCTACACAAGTGCCTCCTCTATTATCCAAACACAGAGACCTCTAATAGAAGTGTCGATCACCACACATTTTCTATGATACTTTGATCCCCCACAAATAATATGGATTTAACATCATAAATAAAAACTTTACCCAAAAAATATAGATTCTATAAAATGAGAGTTTACTAGAAAACTGGAACTATCATGGAAAGAAAAGGGAAAATCCCTTGAAAACCTAACAAGCACATCCACAAACCAATTCCTACAAGGGTTTAATCTATAAGACTATAAATTCCACAAGGGTTATCATTATACCACTATAAAACATTAAAACATCATCCTTAGAATGAAATACAATACATATATCATCCTTTTAGTAAGGTTCAGTCATGAGTTACCCTTCAAAACCATCAACTCATTCCTCCATAATCATAAAAAGAAAATTATCACCCATGTACATAACACACCAAGAAATACTAACCACTGTTCATATAGTTGATATTAATAACAAATAGGTTAGTCAAGATCACCACACCAAAGGGGGTCTCACTTACTACTAGATAAAGGACCCACCTCATTAACCCAATCACAAAACACCTCACAACACCAAAAAAAGATCACCAATCCTTGAAAAGGTGGGAACAAATACACCTATTATCTTCCATGAAAAATTATTTGAAAATACCACTTTATTCATCAAGGAAAATCTAACCTCACTGAAAGGGATAAGTTAATTAATCTCTCCATTAGAGGAAACTCTTTTGCTGACTAAGGTCTAGAAAGGGGTTTTAATGGAATATCTAAAACGTGAACATGTGGTAAAGGATTATTTTCTTGTGCCAATATTGAACAATATAGGGGTCCATAAAGAACAAACACAAATTATACCTCAAAATGAAACTACCAACATTTGAACATAACAATCAATCAAACAAATCATATCACATATTTTACTATAAGAACTATACACCTAATATGAACTATAAAAATATAGTGTTCATGAAACAAAACCATAGAATGATAACTCCTACCCCTAGAGTCTCAGCCCAAACTATTAATCTCCTGAAATTCCACTGTGAAAAAAGTATGGGGAATGCCTCATGAGGTTTTTGGCCTTTGACACATACTTTTTAATTGTCATGTTTCTCTATATAGGGTTGAACATCCCTAGGTAAGACTCTCATCTCATATCAAAGATCAAAGTACATCCATGGTAGAATAGTCTCATCGAAAGTTTGAGAAAACAAAATCTTCCAAAGAACCTCCATGATGCATGGGATTCTCAATATAAGAATTGAAATTTGGCTAATAAAAATTTATATCCTGATGGAAACACATGTATCAAACTATAAAGAAACCTCTTCCACTCGAGGTTCATGATCCTCACAAACCCATGAGGCCTCTTCCATTATGACAGACACAAAAAATCCTATTTTTTCCTTGTCTCATCTAACTCGGTGGGAACTAATACCATCTTCAATATAAAATAATGTATATTAAGAATTAAGGGGAGATAAATATCCTTATATATTTAGGAAAGTACATCTATGAATTAATTTATTGAAAATAAAGCCTCATCGCTTTCTATCTAGTGGTAGAAGTTACCAACTACAGGCATAGTCTCATCACAACCCTACCACTTCATACATGATAACTATCAACATGTAGCTCTATTAATAAGATGATCCTATAAGGACTAGATCTAACCTAAACGATATAACATAAACAAGGCTTGTAAAAACATTACCATATACTATATGATGCATGTACCAAACTTATAAATACCCCATAACAATTTCTAAAAACTTTTAGTAAAATTTAAGGTTATCAAAGTTATAGAGAAATATATATATTCTGCTACACCTATGTTAGTCTCCATGATATGATGACTAAAAACAATATCCCATTAACATCATTTCCTTGATTTTTCAAAACTATTTCTCACATGACTGCTAACTCCAAACTCCATGCATTGGAAAAACCCACTCTGATACTACTCTAACATAAAACAAACCAATGGGGCCCCACCGAGCTGTCAGTTAGTTGAGAGTGCTACCCCAATCCAACCTCCAATAGTCTAGAGGCTGATGACTAGAATCGAGTAGGAATATCTTAAAATATGGGAGGCCATAGCTTATATCAACATGCAACATACACATCTCAAATACTCAAGATAAAAAGAAGATATTATAAGGATATATATATATATATATACATAAATTGAAATTATAAGCTTATAATTAATTCATGATACAATGAATATAAACACATACCATAAGGTATGATTAAGGGAAACAATGAAACTATCAAGTCTTTGTACCACTAGGAAGCTTCTACACACTTAATGTACTCCTGGATCACTCTAGATCTATAGTTTTCACCGCCACCATCACAAATCACAATGATCCAAAATTCATCAGCAAGTATCATTGGGAATTATCTTTGAAAATTCCATCCTATCTCCATGCTAACCCATCCCATCTGTGAAATTTTTCATCATCTGTATAGACACAACAAATGTGTAAAAATGACCCAATAAAGGTTGATTATAAACTATAATGACTTGAGTTTTTTTAAATGTTACTCCTTAAATAAATATTTTGTTTGATAACTTTATCCACACAGAAAATAAAACCCCAACAAACCAAAACTGTTTTTATTAAAATAGATATTGACTAACGTATAGTAGATGTTGAATAAGTAGGTGAAAATAGTTATAACCAACTTATGAAATAAAGGTCCCTTTAAATAATATTTCAAAAAAATTGGATAAAAAACTAATATATTTTTTTATTCTTAAAACATATTTTATAAAATGTATATTTCTCATGTTTTATATATTTATTATTAATACTAATTTTAGAAAAATAGTATATATACCAAAAGAATGATTTCCTATAAAAAATAGTTTTTCATAATATTTTAAGATATTATATTAAAGTTAAATTTATAAATTTTAGAATGTTAATTTTAAAAAATTAAATTCATTTCTTAACTTATACTAATAATATTAACTTAATATTAATCTTTTGTATTTTTATAAATATATTGTTTTTATATGAATAGTGTGAAATATTTTTTTTACACATACCATGAATTTTATGAAATTATTAGTATGAATTGGAAATTCATGAAAAAATTTTATAAGACCAAATATTTATTTTATAAGTGACTATAATTTAAAAAATGTTATATTATTTTACAAACTTTTATTTTACATTTTAGAACTTAAGTTATATTTTTCAAAAAAATATTTTTAATACTGTATACATTTAGTATTTTAAAATTAATTTTTATCACTTTTAGAAAATTAATATAATAAAATGGATTTAAAATTTATAATAATTAGTTCTAAATTATATAATAAGTACCAATTTATTTTCAAGCATAAAGGTTAAATTACTTTCATAAAATCTAGTTACCTCAGTAAAATAAAAAATGGATAAAAAGGGATTAACCAAGAGGGAAAGACCTGTGTGGGAATGGTTAGTTGAGGAATTTATTAACCTCATACCTTTTATAATACATTATTTACTAATTTTGGAGCTATTTTACTTGATAGTTACTTCCCATTATTAAATTGTTTTTGGGTATTTACCAAACAAACATCCCTTTTAACTTATAATAGGGGAACATCTCTCCTCACTTCCCATCACACAAAAACCAACTTATCTTGGGAAAAAATATACCCAAACATCACCTAAAAATTCCTATAAACCTTAAACTGTTTATTTTCTTCTCAAAATACCGTCCCTCAAAGTCTTAAACTCTTTTCTAAAGGATATAATCAAAGAAGAGTGGTATACATTTCTAACCGATACTTTCTAATTCATATTTATTTGTGTGCACTTATTATTACTAAAAATCCATTAAACCATATAAAAAACATCAGTAACATTATTATACTATAATTTTATTATTTTTATGTTACAATCATTAAACACCTTTCCCTTTTTCTTTAATAAAAATGAAAACATGAATCATGCATACATGTAGACTACCGCCACTATGAAAAAAATATGTTTCGTTTTCATTCACCACCTGTCCTAGATTGTAAAAAAGGTAAATTATATAAATATATATGATATATAAATATATATAATATTTAATTTCCAAAAATTATAAACCATGTTATTTCTTTCTCCCCCTTCAAAAAAAGAAATCACCATCCATGGGTACATGAAGACCACCACCTCCACGATAGATGCTTCCAATTTTTCACTAACATCCTCATGGATAGTTTTAGTTTATATTATAAGAGTAAATATGATATATATATAATTAATATATATCAAGTATATGTTTTTTATGTATATAACAAAAAATAACATCCACTATAATGTAATCTATCAATATCAACGAATAACCTAAAACAAGTTCATCACCATTTCCATCTTCAAGAAACCCAACTAAAGCTACCATTTGATGTAATTATAACATTATATGTAATTATAAAACATAAATTCTAGTATGTTTAATGGTTTTTAAATGATTAACATTGGAAGAGTAAGGAATAATGACAAATCTTTTATGAACCTAGTTAAAAAACGGGAAAGATTATTAATAATCGATATTGAAACTACATTATAACAATCTAATACATGAAAATGTTTTTTATTAATGAAGATTATAAAAGGAAATTTATATGAATAATTTTTACCAAAATACCTTTGGATGTTTTCATGAGTTATTTTTGTTGATAAGATGATTTCTTGGAAGGGGTTTTAGAAAATCCCACACCATAGGTCATGATCCACAATGTAGAATATATGGAACTAAGAATCCCATTCCATAACTCATTCAAAAATTCCATAGAAGTTTTTTTGATGATGTATCCAAGTACAACATAGAAAAAGAACCTATGAATAAAGGTAAACCTTGGCCTGTATATGGGTGACACACCCAGTATACATGAGGGTTGACCTGAGCTAATATAAGGGTGTCAACCTCTTGATATTTTGAGGTGTCCACATGGTAGGGAAACAACTAAGCTGTAGAAACATATGTGTAATCATAATCTGGTTCTTTCATAAGGGTAAACCCATGATCATTTAACGGTAATAAGTCTGGGCTACAATGTAAGGAGGATGGATACACTATAAAGGTAAGTGGATTTTTTTTGTCATTCTTCAATTTAAGAGATGTTCATACTATAGTAGAAAATTATACATTGTAGTGTATTTGGTTGAGGATTCCACAATTTAGCTTCAACTTGCACTGTGGAGGGTCCAAATTCATCAAAAGTAAATAATTTATAGGTATTCATTCTTATAGTATACCACGATGTAGTGTTGTGTCCATGCTGTAGCTAGATCTACATGAGAAGCTGTTTGAGAAGATCATTCCAAGAATATTGAAGAGTTAATGGGGGGAGTTACTACTTAAGAATAAGTGGATCTAGTCAAATAAAATAATCCATGACACTATTAAGGTGTTCAATTCATATGATATTCCATATGTGAAATTCTTTATTATATCATATATAACCACAAAACACCTAGGTAGTTTTAGTCTGCTAGCACTTTCATCCAAAAACTGAAAGAAGGGTAGTTATAGATTAAATATCTAGGTGATTAATTAATATTTAAAAGTACAAGATGGCCCCAGGAATTATAAGAGACACTTGGAATAGTCTCAAAGAAAGGATATTCAATCCTAATCATTGGATTGAAATACAAATAGGGATATTTATACTGTGAAATATAGAGAGACATAAAAATCAACAATTATAATTTTAGGAGAAAAATTTAAGAGGGTTATTATATATTTAATTTTCAATTTTGAAGGTTTAATAAGGTGTAATTCTAGGAGTATTACTCTTATTGGAAGTCAAAATTATTTTTTCTTAAGAGAAACACCATTATTCGTGCATGTTTGAAAAATATTTATGTGAAGAAGAAAAGATTCAATAGATGAAGTAGTGAGTTTCTTATTGAAGGAGGGTAGTGAGTTCTCTAAATTTTCATGGTAGTGAATGAGAAGGGTCAGTGAGACCACTTTAAATTTTACATAATGTAGTGAAATTTTTGTGAATTTTTGGTATAGGGGCATTACCGTGCATGATCCTTGGATGTAGCCTTGTGTGCGTGAACCAAGTAAAATCTCTTGTATTTTTTACAATTTGTATCTATCATTGAGGGGAAATTTAGAGAGAAATTGAAGTGTTATTCAAGGTGAGAGAACAATACCCTCACACAAAGGAGAATTATTTTAAAATTCAATATCCTAATTCACCTCCCTCTTAGGGTGTTGTCCTATATAGGGATTTAACAAGTGGTATCAAAGTGGAATTAATTATCTCTATCTCTTAGAAACATATAATTTTTTTTTTCAACCATATAAGTATCCCTATATTTTAAGGTAGTAATTTATAGTAGTGGAAAATACAGATGCGACATTATTTCAAATCCTTGGTCATAGAATTTTAAAAAGTGTCCATTTATTCAATTTCTAGTAATATTTATAGTAGAGCCATGATAGAGTGACATCATTGAGAATTGGATGTAGTTTCAATTCCATAAATTCATTAGGAAATTATATTTCCCATCCCATTTTAACAAAGGTAGTTTCCTATAAAATCTAATATGTTATGTGGGAAAATATTTTGAATATTTATAAAGGATATTAAATGGTTTAGGAGGAGAAGATTCAGGTTCTATTAAACAAATATATATATTTTACAATGAGTAAAAATAATATAGTTGATTCCTTTTAAATAATAATGTTCTTATTGAAGATATGAGAGGATTTAGTAAAGATATCAAATATGAGAAGATCATGAGAAGAATCCGAACTCATTTTAATAAAAAAGTGTCAGTTTTAGAAGAAAAATACCTGAAATAGATTTATCTTGATAGTTTCTATAGTACTCTTGTGGCCTATAAGATTAGAAATTATGATAATGAGTCACGAATAAAAGAAAGTGCTCATAAGGTTGCCTTTAATTTCATGGAGAAACACTAAATGAAGGAGAATCCATAATGTTATGAAGATGATGAGGTTATGTAATTTATATCCAATAATATTAAGAGAGTAATAGGAATGTTTAAAGGTAATATTCCTCTTGATTTCTTAAAATGTGATAAGGTGGTACATCATTGGGTTAAATTTCCCAAACAATTTCAAGAAAGTGATAATGAAGAAAAATAGCCAAAGAAGATAAAAAAATAATGTATAAAGAATTATAAATGTAGGTATTTCAAAAATAAATATTTTATTTCTAAAGAACAAGATAACTCTAGAAAAAGTTAAGAATAAGAAGTTGAAAATTGTAAGGATGGAGGTGTGTTGATGGATATTACAAATAATCTAAGAGATGATGGTACTGAAGGAATTATAGGAATTGTATATATATAAGAACAACTTGATGAATCAATTAAATAACATTAAATGTGGATAGAAAATTCTAATAAGTCCAATTAAATGGTTCATGATTCCAAGATCTAACTGGAATAAAAACAAGAAGAAAAAGTAGAACTAAAGTCACATATTGAAAAACTCAAATATTCAATTTCAAGAAATTTGAGAAAGGAAGTTGAACTAAAATATAAAGTTGAATAATAAACCTAAATAATTTATGTTTTAGATAAAAGTATCAATGATTGGGTGAAGAGATTTGAGGATATTGAAGAAGAAGTCATGAATTGGCATTATATATTTTAAGATCAAGAGTGATTATTGACACCTGGTATGATGACATTAGATTCAATAACATCACTATGAAGTCAAGATAATGGAATTAATGAGGAAGAGTGCATACCTATTCCTTAAGTACACCATTTTAAAGATAAATTAAAATTTATGGTGAATAATTTTAGAGAAAGGAGAGATCTGTTATTGTTTCAAAACTATAAGAAACAACTCCTTGGAATAAGGTAAATCCTCATGAAATTGGAAATATAAAAAATCATATGGAAAAGGTGCACTATTATGCATCAATATTTAGATATTTTATTTAGATATTTTTTATATGGAATTTTGGGACACACTATATGTACTCTATTTCTAGGAGTCCCTTCTAAGATTAATTCCAATCCAAAAAGGAAAGCAAAATTTCTAATCTTTCATTTTTATTTTAAATGATAATATTTTGTGTGTGAAGGATTTGGGAATATGGTAAAATATTGTACATCAAGAATAAAAATTTCATATATAATACCTCAAAGTGGAATAAAGTAATGTCTAGAACCTTCATACGAAAGTATAGATACTCAAAACAGTTCTTTAGTTTTGAAAGAAGTTGAAGAATTCATGGATCCAACTATTGAGGAGTCACACTCATCACTAACTTGGATGATGAAATAGAGTTCATAAATGGATAATGTTGTTGATATTTCATTGAGGGAGATATAAAATTCAAACTTATAGATATTTGACAGTGTATGCATATCATATATGAATAGAAATAAATAACTCATTGTGAATTTCAATCATAATAAATATGGTGATGTTCATTTTATGAATGACGAGGGTCTTAAGATTATTATATTTGTAAAGGAAAATATTGGAGGAAAATATATTAGGAGGACTAATGTTCTTTTTGTTGGTGGGAAAATCCATAATCTTCTCATTGTTAGCGAATTGTTTGACCATGAACATTCAGTGGAGTTTAATGAAAAATTATGTACTGTCAAAGAGAAATATGGTTCACTTATTATACAAGGAAGAAGAACCAAGGGAAATTTATACCTTATTAGAGAATATTTTTTTTGTATGATTTCCAATGAAGAGGAGAACATGATATAGCATAGGAGGCCTAACCATTTGATCCAAACATATCAAGAGAGTTTGGTAAAGAGAAATTAATAATTAGATATTCCCCATATCATGTATGATCACACTAATATATGTGATTTATGTAAAAAGGGTAATATTACCTAGAAATATTAAAAGACAAATAAGATGAAGGCATCAAGTTTTCTTAAACTTGTTCAAGTGGATGTTTGTGGGATGATCTCACTTAAAGTGATGGATGGAGTAAGGTACCATGTGTTGTTTTTTGTTGATTTTAGTAATATGGCATGGATTATGCCTATCACACACAATACTAAGGTGTTAATATGTATCAATATATATCAGAGGATAGATAAAAATATTCTTGGTGTGAGGATTATAAAGATATAAACTAGAAATGGGATTGAATTTATAAATCATCAAATTAAAGAATATCTGAAGAAGAATGGAAATCATCATTGAGTATTAGCTGTTAAAACACAAAAAAAATGGGATAGTTGAAAGAAGAAATATCATAATAAAAAACAAGGTCTAAACAATGTTTATTGAAAAGTATCTTCTAGAAAAATATTAGAGGGAACATGTTCTTATAGAAGTGTACATCTCCAATAGATATTTTATGTGTTATAATGAAGGGATAAATCCATATGAAACTTGGTATGGAAAGACACCTACATCTATGTAATTCTAGGAATTTATAAGTAAATGTTTTATTCTCAATAATGAGAATAGCATAAAATTTTATTATTAGGGTGATGAAGGTATATTTCTTGGATACTCATCAAAGAGTAAAGATTATATGTGTTACAATATGATACTTTAAAATATTATTGAGATAAATGACATCATGGTGGTTGAATGTAGTAAAATGATAGTAGCACTTTAGCATATTTCACATGATTTTTTTTTGTGAATTTGAAGGTGATGAAGAAATATAAGATTCATGGTGAGTTATAAGGAATGAAGATAATTCTGGTGAAAACTCAGATTATGTAGGAATTATAAAAATTCTAGTAGGCTCAAGAAGACTAATGATCAGGGATCAAATAACCAAAAGAAATATTATTAGAGACCACATGACCCTAATAAAAACCAAAACAATGAATTATCATTAGTAGGAATCTTTATTATCATTTGTGGAACCAAAATCTTTTAAATATGTGGTAAGAGATGAGAGAGGGTTTAATGTTATGGATGAATAGATTGACTAAATAGAGAAATAAAAAAGATGGTAAGTTACTCCAAGGACAAGTAATAAAAATTCCATTATAACCAAGTGGGTAATTTGAAATAAAATTAATGAATAAGGCAAGGTGATCTAGAATAACTTAGGGCTTATGTTCAATGGGTATTCCCAAATTGAAGGAATTGATATTGATGAGACGTATGTTCCTGCAACATGACTTGAATTTATCCAATTATTCCTAGAAATTGTGATTCAAAATGGTTTCAAAGTATATCAAATATATGTAAAATATAATTTCTTGGATGATGTCTTTAAATATGAAGTATAGATTGATAAACAAGATGGGTTTCTCATTAATTAAGATGAATGAAAAGTATATTGAATGAAGAATTATTTATATATCCACAAAAAAGCACCAAGGACATGGTATTCTAGGTTATATCAACATTCAAGGAAGCTTGGTTTCTATAGAGGATGATTTGATCAAAAACTCTACATAAAAGGAAAAATAAATAGTGATTTATGGTTCTTAACAATGTTGATGATATAATTTTTCTAGGCACATATGATCAGTAATGAAATAAGTTTTTAGAACTAATGAGGTGTGAATTCAAGATGTATCTAATTGGTGAAATGATGTTGTTCCTTATATTGAATGATATTTAAATATTGTATGAGATATTTATCTAAAAAAATTTCAATGAAGTTATAAGAATATTTTAGTTGGAATATTTGAGGACTATGGAAACTCTAGTAGAGATAATAAGACTAAAACCTTCAAAAGTTGAACAAGGGAAAAAGGTCAACATCATCATGTATTGGAAAATCAATGAGATTTTAATCGATTTGACTACCACTCAATTTTATTTTCCTCTTTTCTATCCGATGGTTTTCAGAGTGATACTAAGGAAAGCCACAAAAAAGGACTAAAAATAATACTTTGATATATCCATCACATGAGAGACTATGGATTGTTCTATAATAATGATTTACAAATTATTTTTTTTGGATTTACCAATTAGGATTGGGATGGTTTAATAAATGAACAATATTAAACTTATGGTGTTTATTTTTTATCTTTGGAGTTCAAGTATATCAAGGAAAATCAAGAAGCATAATTGCATATCTCTGTGTATTGAGGAGGCCAAGTACATTGCTACTACTCAAGAATGAACCCAATTGAATTGGATGAAACAACAACTTGATGATGTGGGTGTTGAAGTGATTTCTCCTAACCATATCATGTGTGATAATTAAAGTGTGGTCAACCTTAGAAAAAAATCATCTCCAACATTTATGGAATATTTTTTATGGATTTCATGCATGCACTCATTTTTTGTTAATGTGGAACTGTTTTCCAAAGGTAGGAAGTCACTTATATTTTTTTTTCAATTACATCTTAGAAAATATGTTGGCCAAGAGGATGAGATATTGGGATCATCACACCGTTTCGGGGGGAGGGGGGGTTATTTCCTAATTCGTGACTCTCTTATATATTTTATACATATTCATTAATCCTTTATTAATTCCAAAATATAAACGGGTCACCCTTAAGTTAATAATCAATTATTATAATGTATTGGATTTATAATCATATGTATGAATTTGAGGTTATTAATCAATGTAGACATCTATATATATCTGAGGTTATCTTTCAATGGTACCCTTACATGAACATATTATAGTTTCTTATATTTTTTATTATCATGATGATTATTTTAATCCACATAGTATGGTGATTTGGAATTTATTATCATACAGGAAGATATGAATTCTTTTGATCTTGATATTGGTCCCATGAGATGGGATTCCTACGTTTCATTGTAAAAGGAATCAAAACCCACATATTTTTATGAAAATTAATGGGAGACATTATACCTTTATAGTTCATGTGATAAGGACCAAACCGTGTAGTTTAACATCATGCAACACAGACATCTAGAAAAAAGGCGTCTATTCAAGAGACGGTGTGGGACTTAAGAAGAAGCGAAAAGCAGGACCTGGAAGGGATATATCCTCCAAGGATTAATGTTATCCTACTAGGAATATAGACCAGAAAAGATTAGGGTGAGTTTAGGGTGATGGGTTTGGACCTCAGAGAGGCTTCCTACATATCCCATTTAAATGGGAATCAAATCCCACATAGTTATAAAGGTTGGGGATTACACCTATAGAGGAGGGACATGGTTTATTAATTGGGAATATGGACCTTTAAAGGTTTTTCTCTCAAGGAATATGGCCCTTTGATAGGATTGTGATGTAATTTTGGGGATTACACCTAATAGGAGTCCTAGAGGGAAGGAGAGAGGAAGATCTGAGAAGGGAATCATCTATGGAGATATGTATTTCATCATGAATATATAATGAATTAACTAACCTATAATACAACGTGAGTCATGACCAATGTGAGAAAAAAGAGGAAGAAAATGATTTGGAAAACCAAAAAATCTCCTTCATCTGCTTGTGGATGAGGTCAGGGCGACACTAGATAGAATAGGTTTTGATGTGATCGTATACCCTCTTATATTTGCATCCATGGTTAGAACTTATCTACCCATATGGATACAACATGAGGTAAAGACTAGGAGCTTACTCCTTGAGGGATTCCCAGTCAATTATCCTCCCCTCATCCACTTTCAATAGGTGGAAGAGAGGAAGAGGGTGGTCCTACGAGCCACTGGTGTAGCATCCCATACCAAGGATCCCCCTTCCACCATACCTAAGGTTTGAATCCTTGTTACCAAATTAACGTAAGATCAAGAACATTTATAGGACCCACTTATTAGTTAGGTTAATAGTATGTCCTAATTTACCACAAGAATGTATGGTTGAGAGGAGACAATAGTGTGACCTATACTCTGATCACACATATTTGTAGACTTTGTAGGAGTCCTTGGCTTGGAAGATCATGAAGGAGCCCATATGAGGCCTTTTTATTCATCGAAGATTTTTATGTAGAGAGTTGTTTGGATAGTTCACAGAGGGTCTGAGTTAAGGTTGAACACTATAGAGAAGAAGGGTACCAAAATAGGACTCCATACAACTTACTGTTTGCTGTATGGGATGACGGTCCACAAAGACTCCATCTGTATACAGTTAGTTATGAAGGATGGTGGTCTGAAAAGGATTTTATATATTAATGGTTTTCTGAAATGTTTTTTTCTATGTGGATAAGTTTTTATATAAGAGGCCACCCTTGGTAGGTAATTGGGTGATTTCTATTTATTACTTTATGATATGTGGAAAGTGATAACCTACAGAAATCACCTACTCTGACTATTTCTCTCCATCCTTTCATCCATCCGTATGTGGGGTTTTTATAGGGGTATGAATGTAACCATTCTTGGTTTGAATAAAAGTAATAAAAAACTTCCACCCATGAGTTATCTTGGTTTTCAGGCAGCATGAAGATAATTATTTTCCCTGTAAATGAAATTTCATTTGCAGGGGGCTAAAGGTGACACATCACTCTGAAAATAGAATTTCATTTGGGTGGGGGGGATAAAGGTCATGACTTTCCCCATAAATGAAAATTTCATTTTTGGGTGGCCTAATGGTCACTCTTCTCCCCACAAATGAAAACATAATTTTTAGGAGTCCTAGAGGTGATGCCTCAACCCACAAAAAATGTTGTTTGTAGGGGTCTTGAAGAGGATGCCCTGTCCTGAAAACAAAATTTCATTTGTGGGGGTAATATACATAGATACAACCCACATAGTGAGTATACTACACGATTAAATACAACTGATTTACAACTCTATGTCCTTTAAATTTTGTAATCTTCATAAAATGGATCATTTGATTTTATTATAGCCCTTATAAATGCAAGAGGTCATTATAATATTCCATAGAAAATTTTATAAACCCAAAAAATTCCCCCATCAGAATGGGGTTTGATTGGAATGAAGCGTATTTGATTCCGAGGAAAAAAAGTCAATATGGTTGGATGCTTTGTTAGGTTCAAGTGGACCCAGAGAAGGTCCCACACCTATAAAAGTTGTCTGAATCTTGAATTATTTTTATGTAGTGAATCAAGCACTTTGCGGTATATTTTGATCTTGTGACGTAACTCTTTCTTCACATGGAAATTTAATTTGAATATGGAATTTTCCACATAGAGAAAAATAACTATCTATGAATTGGCATCTTTTTAAAACTATCTATTTTATTTTGTGGTCGACCTATTACCACATAATGATAAAAGGTTCTGCATAGAGACTTAAGTGCTTCATGGTCTGCGTAGCATATTATGTGGTTCACCAAAACTTTATATAAAATATCTTTATTCTTTTTGAAACTTTTATATCCAACATTTAATTTTATTATTATACAAAAGATAAGAAATGGTTCCTTCAAAAACTACTTCTACTACTGATTAAAAGAGGAACAACATGGTTGAAATCATTGAAAATAACACAAAATGCTACATAATCTCACATCATAAATTTTTAGTAGGATTTATGAATTTGAGGGTATCATGTATAATATGGGTTGCCTCTTTATAGATTCAGGTTTCCATCATACCTCCCTATCCCAGTACCATGTTGAAAAAATCAACCACTGGCCTAGATAATCAAGTTAAGCAATACACCCTGAGCCAATATCTTACTGAAGGGGTCCTTTATCCAAGATACATACTCCAAGGGGTTTGTTTTGAATGAAACCCCCTTATCACTAGAAGAAATGGTTCAAGTAAAAAAATAATAAATTCATTTCTATCATTATATTATGAGGAAATCGATGGCTAATATGATTCTAGGATAGTCATAAAAATGGGAAATTTTTCCTATAGGATCATCAACCTAGAATGGGAATGACCTTTTTGGGTTCAATAGATATGTGAAGAGTTTAAGGTGGAATTGAAGGTTGTAGGACTGTATGAGGCTGCCTATGTGTCACATAATGTTTTCTCATTGAAACAGATCCATCATCCCTCACATGCTTATCTGGTGGATCCTGGATACAAATATGTTCCACCTAGTGAATGGGGAAGTTGGAATTAGTCTTTGGTATGTCCATATGATAATGGGGGCACCCATTATGGGTGATATTTATGTTGAGTTCCTTCCTCTTTCTTTAGTGTAGGATTTACCCAATAGAACCCCTCCACTTGTGATGGAATTGATCAACATAGAACAAATTCTTTAGGAGGTTGAGCCCCACCCCAGGTTGGATGTCCCTTTTTTCTGACTAGATCCAATTTTTTTACTACACCAAATGGTTGTAAGCCTCATGTGGGGAGGCATAGGACATTACCTACTCATATCACTCAGAGACATGCTGGCACTTACTAGTAAATTCTCAAGGAAGGTCATTTTGATCAGTAGGGTTGGAAAGTTTCCCTAGAGGTAGATCCATTGGTTCAACTGAAAACATTATTGGAAATGTATTAATGTGGATGGTTACTATCGATTCTTGAATCAAGCACGGGTTTCAAATTTGAAACCTTTTTGATGGAAGTCCAATTGGTGACCAAGAGACACATTAACCTGGAAGTCCAAAATTAGAACAAATATATCAAGTACTTGAAAAAGTTAGCAGGGGAGCCTCCTTATAGGCTCACATGACCCTTACAACTCCTCTAAAGATGGGTAAAAGATCACCTGTGGGGTTATGAATTCATTAATGCACAACGAATTCCATACACTCAATTAAAACCCTACTTACAATGCATAAGTGGGGTAAATCAATTGATGTTGGGGTCAAGTGATTCGATGAAAATGCTCAATTATCATGACTATTTTGTATACACACCTTATTCTTCTCGGACTGGTACCCTATTAAATGAAGAATCTTGGTATAATAGAAGATTATGGTACTTCATTTCCTTGAGGGAGGGTGTTCTAGTTTCCAGAATTGATAGAAAGCTGATCTATGAAGGGTATTAACCCTGATGATTTGAACATCAATTATATTGTACCCAACAGAGGTTCCCTACACCAATTAACAACACATGTCGAGAAAGGAAACCAATGGATTCTCATCATATGTGGTTGATGTTCACATAGGAAGACACGAGCTCCTTGATTGAAATTCCAACCACATAAATCAATCCCAAGCTTGTGAAGTATGATTTTGAATATTGGATCCACTCATACCCAAATAAAAAATTGAAAATAGAGTGTCCATTATTAAGGGTCCACCCATAGATGATTCTGGAGAGGGAGAGTAGCATGCAATATAGGTAGTTAGGTTGTAAAAGGGGATTTCACCAAGTAAACCCCTCATTTATAAAATTTAGAAAAAGAGGTTGTTGATTCGGGGTCCAACCCCTAAAAATAATTGTTACATCCATATGAAACAAGATACCAATCCATATTCCCAAGTGTTCTTCCCCATAGAGGCTTCATATCCTATAGTTGGGAGGGATTGTGAAACATGTAGGGATTATATTCCTATTGATGGGATTTGGAGATTCCTTTAGGGGAAGGAGATCATTCTGACTGGGTTATGGTGGAATATTTATGCCTTAATGCATTTCTTATATAGATCATCCAAATTTGGTGGAAACATACATTTGGGACCTTGAATCTACCATTAATTTACTCCATGTTCAATTAATATTTCTAGATTTTGTACTTGAAATGTTGATATAATAAAAAAGTGGTAGTAGAGATAGCGACAGTGGTTCACAGGGGTCTAATGAGGTAGATTCTCCAGTTCCATATGAACTCAATGAAATGAATTCTTCCACATCCTTTGTCTAAGAGGATTAGTACCATATATTCCACGGAAATAGGTGTGGTGAATTGATCCCATCATGCCTATTAGGTTGGCCCCTTATTCATTATCCATTGATGTCCTAACAACATTTCTTGAATCTTAGAGTGAGTGGGAAGATTAGAGAAGAAGTGATTCTATTGAGGAAATATAGAGTGTTATTCATGAAGAGGAAATTGTTTATCCTGGATATGAGTTGATTAACACACCTGGATATATCACTTTCCAAGAAATTCGAGAAAAAAGATAGTGTGTATTTTGAGGAGATATATTCTTCCTTCCATTCATTCAAAGGTAGGATTAATTGGCCTGATCTGGTGTGGGAATTGCTGGAGAAGATGAAAAAAATGGCCAACCCTGATTCGTAGGTAATATGATATCTTATATTGAATTTCTTTTCTCTCTCACTATATTTTACCCCTTATTCTATTCAACCACCCCCACTTTTAGGAGGCTAGGGGTGAGTCATCACCCATTTCTTCTCAAGAATATATGCAGGGAGGCACCACTACTTGAATGGATGTTCCTATGGATGAAAGGGTCATTAAGAAGAATCTCTTGGGGAAACTGAGCATATGAAGGTGGTGATTGAAGAACCTATAAGAGTATTCCCACCCCTCCTCCACCTTCTATGTTTCCTATGATATTATCTTCATGGGAAATCAAAAGGTGCAGGAAAGAGAGGAAGTTGGAATTTCACATCTAATATAGGACCAAAATTAAACATTCTACCATTATCACTAAATTTTATGCTATATGTTCCTTCATGTTAATGAGTTAATTTTTTTAGTCATTGTCATAGGATCCAAAAGTTAGGAGTTGTAAACTGTTTGAGAGTCTATGTCGTCTTTTTCTATAGAATCAGATGTGGTGGGAATGAAATTTCAAAGGAAAAATGAACTAAATGATGATATATGAATTCAACCATGTTTTTTATGTAATGTATAAAATTCATTGTCGCACAACTTAATTTCTTATGACTAGGATGTTAGTCCATGCAGTTTAGAGTCTTACAACTAAGACCTGGGTGTCTTATAGTTTTAGGTCATATGATTAGGACCATATTTCAAGCCTTTTATGATCTTGAATCTATGACTATATGCCATATAGTTTATTTTCATGCGTTAAGGATGATATGTGAATTTTAAGGTCATTAATCCAAGACTGAAGATTCTAGACATTTTAATATCATATAGAAAAGATGAAGTTATGGCTTTATCACACGAAACATTTCTTGAGAAATCTTATATTGGTAGGGGGAATAGTACATTCCCCATCTATTGTGATAAATGAGTAATCTCTATTAAGATAGACTTTATGTATGATGTAATGTGATTACCACTTTTTTTCAATATTTTGGGGTTTCTTCCTAGGTATCATTATAGTCTTTAGGGATAAAACCAATTCTCATTTAAAGAATTAATAGAGATGAATTTTCTTATTGAAGAACATGCTATACAGTTCTAGTGTATTTCCAAATAATGTAGGGTATACAAAATTTTATCATAGAGTCATTCTAACTCATGAAGGTACTTCTATGATTGGTCATCATCTAAGAGTTTCTCCCATATAGCTATTTGGAGTGAGGGAAATTGGAACTTAATGGGTAGAATTACCTGTTTTATATAGACCAATGAATATAATGTTTTTTGAGTAAAAGTGTGGGTTATGGTTTAATAAGACCACAAGGTGTGTAGAATCTTGTCAAGACAAGGTTTCATTTCTCTATCCGCCATTATCTATAGAATGTTCAATATAGTTTTATTGAAATCCTCTATCTATCCATTTTTCTCTGCATGGTAGTGGGAAGAGTAGTCGGACTCGATGTTGTAATCCTAGTACAACTTATTCAATTTAGAAGAATAGAATTTGGTGTCATTTTATTTCATTATTGTGTGATGGAAACCAAATCTAGTAGGGATTGTTGACTTCATGAATAGATGAAACTTTTGGTCCTAACTTCCTTAAGAGGTATCTCCTTAATCCATTTAGAGAAAAAGTAGGCAACAGTAGGAATATAATTCAAATACTTGGACATAGTTGGAGGGTATAGACCTATATCATCAATTCCCCACATAGATAACAAAAATTATTATTTATCAGTATGGGATAAATCTGGGGGTTGATGGATGAAGTTGGAATTCACTTGGCCTGAATGAAACTTTCTGAAAAATTGTGTGCAATCTTATAGCATCAAAGGCCATAAATACCCAATCCCCATGATTTATTGAGAAATCTTGGATATTGACTGATGGGAACCATAAGTTCGAGTATGATCATCCTCCATGGTTATATTAATCTCCTCTCCATCAATTCATCTTAGGAGAATTCAATTGAATCTTTTATTATAATGAACTTTTCGATGACCTAGGATATCATAAAGGGTGAAATTTATTGCCCGTCATTGGATCTGTTATTTTAGAGATATATATAGTGGAAGGCCTCAATTTTGGAGGTATTATAAGATGGTAATTATAAAATCATTTTCAAAATTATCTAGTTTAGGGGTAAAATTGATCTTGTTGATCTATTACATGACACTTTGAACAAATAGAGATACTATTCCATGATTGGCAATACTGATGACTATTTCATCCAGATCTGGATCCAACAAAGCTAAAACAACATTTTATAACACATATTCTAGAGTGTTTTGTAGACATAGGATATGAGTTAGTGTGGGATTGTAGGGGAATTATACCATCAAACGTAAAAAAAATTAATCATGTGGATCGTTATTTCTTTCCTTATGGCATAATCACCATTGATCTTGTTAATTACTAACTTAGAATCACCTTTGATTCTCAGGTGGGTCACTAGTATGTGAAAATCTATCTCCAAGCCTGTAATGAGGGTTTTATATTTTACTTCACTGTTAGTACATCCTAATGAAAGATGAAAGGAGTAAGGTAAAACTATATTTATTATAGAAATAAAAATGATTCCCAATCTGACCTTATTGAGCTTGGGATATTCCATTATCATTACAGTTGGGATTATTTATGTGATATCAAAGTAAATTTTACACATTTTGGTAGAGTCATGAACAAATAATATTTTATCTTAGGGATGTTCGGTACTCATTGGTATTTCTTCCACAGAGGGATGATCTGCTAAGGAATTTTCCAAGGTCTACCCTTTTATCGCCTTTTGTGTTATGAACCAGATGTCAAACAATTATAGAATAACAACCCATTAGGACAAATATCCAGTAAACATGTGATTATTGAGGATATATTTATGAATATAATTTTGAGAAATCAAATGGACATCATGATGATACAGGTAATTCCTTAATTTATGAATTGGAAAAATCAACACCAAACAGTTATTCTAGATACTTGAATACTGTGTATCTATGTCGAGCATAGTGTGAAAAAGATAATAAAGGCTGTTTTCACTACCAACATAATTTTTATATGCAAGGAATACAATAAGAAACTATTCCAAATTTTTCATGTATAAGATGAGTGGATTTATTTCAAATAGAAGAATCCACACTGGCAGGATCACGGGATATTTCTTGAGGATTTTGAATGATTCTTATTAATAATTGGTCCACTAAAACATGACTCATTTCTTCATCAACCCGGTGAAGGGAAATTTTTTTCCTATTAGTTATTCTATAATGTTTCAAATACAGGAAAGGTGCCCCCTCTAGTATTCTAAACTCTTTTAGGTTTCGATGAGGTGAAATACCTAGGATTTCCTTGGTCTTCTTTGGGTCAACATTTATACCATAATAGCGCATGTTGAATCCAAGATTTTTTCCTGAAGCAACCTCAAAATCCCATTTTTGGGGATTCATCTTTAGATTGTGTTGTCGAAGTTTTCTAAAAATTATTTCCAAATCAGCAAGGTGATAAGAACGCTGTTGTAATTTTATCACAAATCGTCAACATAAAACTCGATTGATTCTCACAGGATGTGTTTGAAGAAGTAATGAATGAAACATTGATATATAGTTCTTGAATTATTTAAATATAAATGCATCAATTGGTAGAAGAATGATCCCTAGGGGATCATAAAGATGGTGGATTCTTCATCTTGTAGAACCATTTAGATTAGATTATACCCTAAATAGCCATCCACAAAAGAGATGACTTGATATCCAACCATTTCATCAATCATAAATTTTATAATTGGAACTAGGAAATTATATTTCAGAAAGTACTAGATGATATATTTGAAATTTATACAAACCATATCTTTCCATTCTTTTTATTTACGAGGAAAATTTTGGGAAGCCATTTTAGGTATTGGAATTCTTGAATGAAATATGCTTTGACGAATTTTTCAATATGGACTTGAACCTTGGTAGCATGTGTGAGATGTGTCCTTCTAGTTAGTTTCTTGTAACCATGATGGTATCTTGTAAATCCTAAGTGATGGGTATACACATTAGGATCAATTTCTAACATATCTTTGTAATTACAGGAAATAACGTCCCCATGCTACTTCAGAAAGTAGGTGTAAATTTAATGTTCATCGAGGGGCATAACTTCACTGATAAATTTTGGTTGTGGATCCTTATATATACATAGATTTATCTATTTGAGTTCATATATAGTGGTGGATATTCCTTCCTCGAATGATGGAGGAGCATCTATGAGGTCATTTTCATCCTTTTATTCCTTCTCCTCTTCCTCTTCATCTGTGTCCATGTCAGGATGGATGAGAGAAGAGGGGGAATTATTAAGGTTAGGGGAAAGGTCATTGTCTTGATATCTAGCTTCCAATGGTGATAAAATGACTTACATAGGGTTTACGGATGAATTGGCAGCCTTATGATGTTTTTATGACAAGGTTAAATAATTTACATTTGATGTACCACTGCCAATAGAGGAATAAAAGATCACTTCAATTCCCTTTAGTTCAACTGATGTGGCTGATATCATGAAGACAAGTGATAACATCTATAAATTTGAGATGATGAATTTGAGTTGATTAATGTGATGTATATATTCATCATAGTGGAATTTGAATGGGTTAGCTGGGGTCTTTTAAAAACCATTTGGAGTGGTAATATGAGCAACACCATCAGTTATGGGTTGTTTCCCTTCTCTTAAGTAGAATTATCCATCAATGTATTGAGATTCAGAAGACTCAAATAATGATTTTCCCCATTTAACACCCCAATATTCCAATTTCTATAGTATTTAAGGATTTTATGGTAGGATGAAGGGATAATAACATGTTGATGCAACCAAGGCCTTCCATGAAAAATATTAAAAGTTGTATCTTGCGAGATGACCAAGAACTCCGAGTCAGACACTAGATTCCCAAACTGATATCTAAACTTTTTTCAACCAAAAGGATTATGTTTTCTTTTATCATATCCTTGGAGAATTTGAGAAGAAGGAGATAAATCATCTTTGGGTTATTTGAGTTGGATAAGCGTGCTGATACGAATGAGGTTGAATCTCGATCCATTATCAATTAAATATCAACCGATGTCAATTCCATCTCATCTTCTAGATATGTACAGGGGCCAAATTTTCCCCCGTATAACATCATATTTGTTCTCCTCTGTGAAAGTGATAACTATATGAAATTATGTAGGGTCAATCTCCGTATGATATACTTCAGTGATAGAAAATTCAACTTCTAACTCTTGGGGGGCACAACAGTGAATCCATAAGTTCTTCTCGTAGATACTTTAATTTATTAAATGTATCTAGAATTAAAAGTTTTTATTAAACTATGGCCGATTTCTTCAAGATGTTGTACTTTTGGGTCAAATGACTACCTTTACCTATGGGGAACTATTCCCTAGATGGAATTTTTGGAGTTGATATTCCTGGGGTAGATGATTCATGTGGTTGAGAAGATGTGGAGGACATTTTTTCTACTGTTGGATCAGACTGACTTTGAATGACAACTTGTTTATTCTAGTCACGTTGTCACCTATTCATCAATTTTTCTTCTAAAATGATTGGTTTTGAATGACTTTTTTACATGTGAGGTGGCATATTTTGACTCTTACTAAGCACATAGAAGGGATTTCCCATGAGTTTTATTAGCATATATATCTCTAGGAGAGATACAACAGACATATTGTGTTCGGTTTTAGTTGCTCCTCCCTCGGTTTACTCGGTTCCTGTGACCTCAACTCATGTCTCCCCATCTTGGTGTGGGAAGATTAGGTTCATTATAAAACTCATTTAATAGATCCCTTATCCAATGAACCGAGTAAAATGAGGGTGTTGAAGTGATTTCTCTAAACCATATCATATGTGACAATCCAAGTGTGGTCAATCTTAGAAAAAAATCATCTCCAACATTTATGGACTTTTTTTGTTGGATTTCACACCTGCACTCATTTTTTGTTAATGTAGAACTATTTTCCAAAAGTAGGAAGTCACTTATATTTTTTTTCAATTACATATTAGAAAATATGTTGGCCAAGAGGATAGGATATTAGGTTCATCACACTATTTCGGGGGGGGGGGGTTATTTCCTAATCTGAGACTCTCTTATATATTTTATACATATTCATTAATCCTTTATTAATTCCAAAATATAAACGGGTCACCCTTAAGTTAACAATCTATTATTAAAATGTATTGGATTTATAATCATCTGTATGAATTTGAGGTTATTCATCAATGTAGACATCTATATATATATGAGGTTATCTTTCAATGGTACCCTTACATGAACATATTATAGTTTCTTATATTTTCAATTATCATGATGATTATTTTAATCCACATAGTATGGTGCTTTGGAATTTATTATCATCCAAGAAGATATGAATTCTTTTGATCTTGATATTGGTCCCATGAGATGGGATTCCTACGTTTCATTGTGAAAGGAATCAAAACCCACATATTTTTATGAAAATTAATGGGATACATTATAGCTTTATAGTTCATGTGATAAGGACCAAACCGTGTAGTTTAACATCATGCAACAAGGACATCTAGAAAAAAGGTGTCTATTCAAGAGATGGTGTGGGACTTATGAAGAAGCAAAAAGGGGGACCTGGAAGGGTTATATCCTCCAAGGATTGATGTGATCCTACTAGGAATATAGACCATAGAAGATTAGGGTGAGTTTAGGGTGATGGGTTTGGACCTTAGGGAGGCTTCCTACATATCCCATTTAAATGGGAATCAAATCCCACATAGTTCTAAAGGTTGGGGATTACACCTATAGAGGAGGGACATGGTTTATTCATTGGGAATATGGACCTTTAAAGGTTTTTCTCTCAAGGAATATGGCCCTTTGATAGGATTGTGACGTGATTTTGGGGATTACACCGAATAGGAGTCCTAGAGGGAAGGAGAGAGGAAGATCTGACAAGGGAATCATCTATGGAGATATGTATTTCATCATGAATATATCATGAATTAACTAACCTCTAATACAACATGAGTCATGTCCAATGTGAGAAAAAAGATGAAGAAAAATATTTGGAAAACCAAAAAATCTCCTTCGTCTGCTCATGGATGAGGTCGGGGCTACATGACATAGAATAGGTTTTGATGTGATCGTATACCCTCTTATATTTGCAACCAAGGTTAGGAATTATGTACCCATATGGCTAAAACTTTAGGTAAAGACTAGGAGCTTACTCCTGGAGGGATTCCCAATCAATTATCCTCCCCTCATCCCCTTTCAACAGGTGGAAGAGAGGAAGAGGGTGGTCCTACGAGCCACTGGTGTAGCTTCCCAGACCAAGGAGCCCCCTTCCACCATACCTAAGGTTGTAATCCTTACTACCACATTAATGTAAGATCAAGATCATTTATAGGACCCCCTTATTAGTTAGGTTAGTAGTATTTCCTAATTTACCACATGAATGTATGGTTGAGAGGACAAACTAGTGTGACCTTTACTCTGATCACACATATTTGGGGACTTTGTAGGAGTCCTTCTCTTGGAAGATCATGAAGGATCCCATATGCGGCCTTTTTATTCATCGAATATTTTGATGTAGAGAGTTGTTTGGATAGTTCACAGAGGGTCTGAGTTAAGGTCGAACACTATATGGAAGAAGGGTACAAAAATAGGACTCCATACCACATACTGTTTGCTATATGGGATGCCGGTCCACAAAGACTCCATCTGTATACAGTTAGTTATGAAGGATGGTGGTCCGAAAAGGATTTTATATATTAATGGTTTTCTGAAATGGTTTTTTCTATGTGGATAAGTTTTTATATGAGAGTCCACCCTTGGTAGGTAGTCGGGTGATTTCCCTTTATTACTTTTTGATATGTGGAAAGTGATAACCAACTGAAATCACCTACTATGACTATTTCTCTCTATCCTTTCATCCATCCGTATGTGGATTTTTTATAGGGGTATGAATGTAACCATTCTTGGTTTGAATAAAAGTAATAAAAAACTTCCACCCATGAGTTATATTGGTTTTCAGGCAGCATGAAGATAATGATTTTCCCTGTAAATGAAATTTCATTTGCGGGGGGCCAAAGGTGGCACCTCACTCTGCAAATAGAATTTCATTTGGGGGGGGCTAAAGGTCATGACTTTCCCCATAAATGAAAATTTCATTTTTGGGTGGCCTAATGGTCACTCTTCTCCCCACAATCGAAAACATAATTTTTGGGAGTCCTAGAGGTGATGCCTCAACCCATAAAAAATGTTTTTTGTAGGGGTCTTGAAGAGGATGCCCTATCCTGCAAACAAAATTTCATTTGTGGGGGTAATATACAGAGATACAAACCACATAGTGAGTATAATACATGATTAAATACAATTCATTTACAACTCTATGTTCTTGAAATTTTTTAATCTTCCTAAAATGGATTATTTGATTTTATTATAGCCCTTATAAATGAAAAAAGTCATTATAATATTCCATAGAAAATTTTATAAACCCAAAAAATGACCCCATCAGAATGGGGTTTGATTGGAATGAAGAGTATTCGATTATAAGGAAAAAAATTCAGTATGGTTGGATGCTTTGTTAGGTTCAAATGGACCCAAAGAAGGCCCCACGCCTATAAAAGGTGTCTGAATCTTGAATCATTTTTATGTAGTGAATCAAACACTTTGCTGTCTATTTTGATCTTGTGACATAGCTCTTTCTTCACATGGAAATTTACTTTAAATATGGAATTTCCCACATAGAGAAGAATAACTATCTATGAATTGGTATCTTTTGAAAAGTATCCATTTTATTTTGTGGTCTACCTATTACCACATAATGATAAAAGGTTCCACATAGAGACTTAAGTACTTCATGGTCCGCGTAGCATATTATGTGGTTTACCAAACCTTTATATACAATATCTTTATGCTTTTTGAAACTTTTGCATCCAACATTTAATTTTATGATTCTGCAAAAGATAAGAAATGGTTCCTTCCAAAACCACTTCTACTACTGATTAAAAGAGGAACAACATGGTTGAAATCATTGAAAATAACAAAAAATGATACATCATCCCACATCATCAATTTTTAGTAGGATTTATGACTTTGAGGGTATCATGTTTAATATAGGTTGCCTCTTTATAGATTGAGGTTTTCATCAGAACTCCCTATCCCAGTACCATGTTGAAAAAATCAACCACTGGCCTGGATAATCTCGTCAATAAATACACCCTGAGCGAATATCTTAGTGAGGGGGTCCTTTATCCAAGATACATACTCCAAGGGGTTTGTTTTGAATGACACCCCCTTATCACTAGAGGAAATGGTACAAGTAAAAAATATCATAAATTCATTTCTATCATTATATTATGAGGAAATCGATGGCTGATAAGATTATAGGATAGTCATAAAAATGGGATATTTTTCCTATAGGATCATCAACCTAGAATGGTAATGAACTTTTTGGGTTCAATAGATATGTGAAGAGTTTAAGGTCGAATTGAAGGTTGTAAGACTGTATGAGGATGCCTATGTGTCACATAATTTTTTCTCATTGAAATAGATCCATCACCTCTCACATGCTTATCTGGTGGATCCTGGATACAAATATGTTCCACCTAGTGAATGGGGAAGTTGTCATTAGTCTTTGGTATGTCTATATGATAATGGGGGCACCCATTATGGGTGATAATTATGTTGAGTTCCTTCCTCCTTCTTCAGTGTAGGATTAACCCAATATAACCCCTCCAATTGTGATGGAATTGATCAACATAGCACAAATTCTTTAGGAGGTCGAGCCCCACCCCAGGCTGGATGTCCCTTTTTTCTGACTAGATGCAAGTTTTTACTACACCAAATGGTTTTAATCCTCATATGGGGAGGCAGAAGACATTACCTACTCATATCACTCAGAGACATGCTGACATGTACTATTAAATGCTCAAGGAAGGTCGTTTTGATCATTAGGGTTAGAAAGTTTCCTTATAGTTAGATCTATTGGTTCAACTGAAAACTTTCTTGGAAATGTATTAATGTGGATGGTTACTATTGATTCTTGAATCAAGCACCAGTTTCAAAGTTGAAACCTTTTTTGATGGAAGTCCAATTGGTGACCAAGAGACAAATTAACCTAGAAGTCAAAATTTTGGAACAAATATATCAATTACTTGAAAAAGTTAGCAAGGGAGCCTCATTATAGGCTCACAGGACCCTTCCAACTCATCTGAAGATGGGTATAAGATCACATCAGGGGTTATGAATTCATTAATGCGCAATGAATTCCAGACACTCAATTCAAACCCTACTTACAATGCATAAGTGGGGTAAATCAATTGATGTTGGGGTCAAGTGATTCAATGAAAATGATCAATTATCATGACTATTTTGTATAAAAACCTTATTATTCTCTTACTGGTACCCTAGTAAATGAATAATCTTGGGATAATAGAATATGATGGTACCTCATTTCCTTGAGGGAGGGTGTTCTAGTTTCCAGAATTTATGGAAAGATGATCTATGAAAGGTATTAACCCTGATGATATGAAAATAAATTATATTGTACCCAAAAAAGGTTCCCTACACCAATTAACAACACATGTCAAGAAAGGAAACCAGTGGATTCTCATCATATGTGGTTGATGTTCACACAGGAAGACGCGAGCTCCTTCATTGAAATTCCAACCACTTAAATCAATCCCAAGCTTGTGAAGTCTGATTTTGAATATTGGATCCACTCATACCCAAATAAAAAAATTGAAAATATAGTGTCCATTATTAAGGGTCCACCCATAGATGATTCTGGAGAGGGAGAGTAGCATGAAACATAGGTAGTTAGGTTGTAAAGGGGAATTTCACCAAGTAAACCCCTCATTTATAAAATTTAGAAAAATAGGTTGATGATTCGGGGTCCAACCCCTAAAAATAATGGTTACATCCAATGACACAAGCTACCAATCCATCTTCCCAAGTGTTCTTCCCCATAGAGGCTTCATATCCTATGGCTGGGAGGGATTGTGACACATGGAGGAAATATATTACTATTGATGTGATTTAGAGATTCCTTTAGGGGAATGATATCATTCTCACTGGGTTATGGTGGAATATTTATGCCTTAATGCATTTCTTATATAGATCATCCTAATTTGGTGGAAACATACATTTGGGACCTTGAATCCACCATTAATTTACTCCATGTTCAATTAATATTTCTAGATTTGGTACTTGAAATGTTGATATAATAAAAAAGTGGTAGTGGAGATAACGATAGTGGTTCATAGGGGTCTAATGAGGTAGATTCTCCAGTTCCACATGAACTCAACGAAATGCATTCTTCCACACAATTGGGACCTCATAAGATCCTTTCTCTAAGGAGATTAGTATCAGAGATTCCAAGGAAATAGGTGTGGTGACTTGATCCCATCATGCCTATAAGGTTGGCCCCTTCTTCATTATCCATTCATGTCCTAACAGCATTTCTTGAATTTTGGAGTGAGTGGGAAGATTAGAGATGGAGTGATTATATTGAGGTAATATAGAGTGTTATTCAAGAAGAGGAAATTGATTATCCTAGATATGAGTTGATTAACACACCTGGATATATCACATTCCATGAAATTCGAGAAAACAGTTAGTGTGTATCTTGAGGAGATAGATTATTCCATCCATTTATTCAAAGGTAGGATCAATTGGCCTGACCAGGTGTGGGAAATGCTGGTAAAGATGAAAAAAATGGCCAACCCTGATTCGTAGGTAATATGATCTCTTATATTGAATGTCTTTTCTCTCTCACTATATTTTACCCCTTGTTCTATTCAACCACCCCCACTTTTAGGAGGCTAGGGGTGAGTCATCACCCATTTCTTCTCAAGAATATATGCAGGGAGGTACCACTACTTGAATGGATGTTCCTATGGATGAAAAGGTCATTAAGAAGAATCTCTTGGGGAAACTGAGCATATGAAGATGGTGATTGATGAACCTATAAGAGTATTCCCACCCCTCCTCCACCTACTATGTTTCCTATGAGATTATCTTCATGGGAAATCAAAAGGTGTAGGAAAGAGAGGAAGTTGGAAATTCACATCTAATATGGGACCAAAATTAAACCTTCTACCATTATCACTAAATTTTTATGCTATATGTTCCTTCATGTTAATGAGTTAAATTTTTTAGTCATTGTCATAGTATCCAAAAGTTAGGAGGTGTCAACTGTTTGAGAGTCTATGTCGTCTTTTTCTATAGAATCAGATGTGCTGGGAATGAAATTTCCAAGGAAAAATGAACTAAATGATGATCTATGACTTAAATGAGTCATTGATGGAGTAGATGATAATGGATATAATACTCTATGTTGAGGATAGACTAACATTCTTTCCCCAAATAATGCAATGTTGGGGGAAGTAGTGATGAAGACCCAAGAAGGTTTGAGTCCAACTCTCTATCTAAGTTCACTGATGGTCGTCCCTAAGGGATCATTACCTGAGTGATATTTTGGTGGTTATTGACCTGAATGAACATGGACATATTTCATGTTTAACTCCAAAAGATTTGTTTCCTGAGGCTAACAAACAATCTAGAGGGGTTGTCCATGTAATGTCTATTAGTGAGTCAATGACAACATAGCAGGTCAGTGTATCAGCAGATAAAGGTGAGTTTCTTAACTTCTTAAGAATATCATCTCATTCCTTACCAGGTATTAATTTATGGATACCCATTTTAGGATAATTGGTACAACTATGTAAGATACAATATGATTCAAATTTCCAATCAGCTTAGGTTACCATGAAATCGACTAAAACAGAGACCTCTCATTTAAAAGTTTCTGATAGGCATTATCTTATTGACCTAGTCCCAGAATATATTCTTCCCTATGAGAGTGATTCTGAAGCATAATAGGAGACCCTTAATAATTTTTACATATCCCAAAAAACAATATAAAGGGATATAGGTAAATTAATTTCTCAAACCCCCTGTCAAATATACCATAAAAACTTCCCAAGCTACATCACATGTTCTCTGTGCCTAGTTATGGGGGGTCTGACTACCATTCTATACATAGAAAATTGAAAGAGGAGTTTTCCTTCTAAGAGAGGGAGAGAATTATTTACTCTCATCTCATGACTGCCAATTCTATGGAATATTTTGTTGAAACTAGAAATATAATGCTTAATGTATCCTCTAAAAAAGATGTAGTCGTAGCCTGACACCAAAGTCGAGTTTCAAAACAGAGGACCTTGGAAACAAATCTATGTAAGTAGATAGATATTCTCAATCAAGAATTGGATCATGTTGAATAAGTGGATAATAAAGATAAGAATCTGGTTTAAGAGAATGATAATGTCGGACATGATGCTATTGAGAAGGAATAAGCGTTGCGAGATGATGCAGAAACAAAGGATATAATGTTTTTGGAGATATGTTGAGTGGTAGAGGACTCTGATCATGTAATGATTTACCTCTATGAATCAGTCGAAGAAATATTGTAAGAACATTGATTCACTTTATGGGTAGAATGTGAGTTATGTATTCTCCTATGTTTTCTTGATATATGAAATTAAAATGTATTTGTTTTTAATTATCCATCTCTTCATTCAAGATTTACCCAATAATTTTTTCTGTAATACTAGAGTTGGATCACTTGTTAGAATTTACATGTATTAGTTTATTCAACTTCCAGTAATAGGAACCATAAAATGATATAAATTTTTCTGACATCATACAATATAGAGAGATGAGTCTCAAATTTTACCCAGGTCTCCCTTTCCTAGTTTTCATCCTAACAAGTGTTACATCTCTTTTCATTGACATTTTAGGGTCTTGCAATACCGACCAATAGAGACGGTGTTTAAGGTCAAAAAATTTGACCTATAACTATGTGAGTAATAATACCAAAAAAGTCTTGTTGTCCATGAATTATAAGATACCTTTATAGATCTAACTTTTTTGCGGGGAGAGGGGCATTTTATTTATATAATGCATCCATAAAATAGAGAACATGTTTTAGAATATTTTGTGTAGATAAAAATAAAACAATGGAAAATAGATATTAATATTTTGAGGTGTATATGGTTTGTGTGCCAAATAATTGTACACAAATAGATCTATCATGTGTAGGGAAGAAAGAGTACATAATAAACGGGCCACCTGAGCTGTTTTGAGTCATGTGGAGTGGAATTATACCTCTTGTTTTATGGTCATTACGCTGGGGATATGTTTTGTATCTTTAAATAGGAAACGAGACTCAATTTTGATAATAAAAGTGAATATCCAAGTCCACTAAGATCACATGAGTCATTATTAGTGGGATAAACAAGAGGGATCTCAGGAAATCATTCAAATCCACACAATATTGCATGACATGGAACATGTGGTATCATTTTCACCATAATCAGATTTCATGGAGGGACATGATTTATTTTAATGAAAAAACATGGTTGGTCTCAATATCTATGACCAATGAATCCTTGAGAAAGAATGGAACCCCTATATAGATAAAATTCTTACACATAGGAAGTGAATTTTAATATTTCATCCTAGTATGAGATTGGAATAATGTGAGTATCCAAAGAAAAAAGTTTTACATGGATCTAGCCCTCATGTAGGTGACACATCATATAGAATTGGCAATGTTTCACACAGTTTAATGTCATACTACAAGGACTCAGTTATATAGTTCAGGGTCATGTGATGAGGAATTTTCTTCACAATTTAACATCATATATCTCAGATGAGTGTCATATAGTTTAACATCATTATGAAAAGGATTTCAACCACAAAGTTTAATTTCATGTTGTGGGAACATGTGATTATTGTAGGTTAAGGTTGCATGACTTTGACCAAAAGATTAGTAATTTTAGATTCTATGGTGATCTGACTAAGAATGTTCCATCACCTTCAAGTATGAATAGGGAATGTTGTAAGCTGTAATATAGGGGTATCTAGATCCAAAAAGTGATATGGGGAAAGTACACAAGGAATGGCCATGGAACATGTTTGAAAAGAGGTTTCAAGAATAAAGTTATCAGCGATTATGGAAATAAAAGAGGTTTATCCTAAGAAAGAAAGTGCCTATGGTGGATATGCCTTTCAAGGGAGACTTATATAGAGAAAAACATGGTAATATCAAGCATAATGAAAAAATGGGTCCTTAGGAATCATAAATTCCATCACTGATGGCTTGGGAAATCTTATGGAGATTTATATTTCCCCAAACATAGAGTTTGATTTTTGTAAGGAAGGTTCCAAAGTATGGAAGGATAATTTCAGTTCAAAATCACTCAATAATGAGGAGAAATGTTTCCTATGAAGGTATTACCCATACAATGGGAGGGATATTTTTCTTTATATTGTGAATATGACGAATAAATAGGGTATGGTCATTGATATTTATCTTTTCAAAGTGAGAATAAATCCACACATAGTTCTAGTAAAAATCCCTCACACTAATCGAATTTTGGTGTGGATAGGGGGCACTTTTTCTTTAAATATAGGATCACGAGTGGGGTGAGAGCCTATAATGGGCCCTCCAATGTAGTTATGATTCCTACATAGGAGATCAGGGGAATTTTTATATTGCATATGTGCCATGATATAGGATCCAGGCATCAATACCTATCCCATCAAAATGAGAATCATGCCATATGTAGTTCTTGGATAGAGGGGGGCTGAGAGACCAAAACCCATAATAGTGGTCATATCAGGTGATGTATATAGTAATTTCCAATTTTATATCATTCATGAGATTCCAACCATGAATTTTAACATAATACAGTAAAGAAGTTTGGTGGGTCTTTTAATGTCTTGAATCCAAGACCATGTTAGCGCTGTCGTGAACTAATATAACTTGATCATGAGGGGAAGCCTTGACCAAAACTACGTATCCCATGTGATCTATTCTCAGTGTGAAAAAAAAGGATTGAAAAAGGTTTCCTTCACCACACAATGGAAATCAGAAGGAAGTACATGGTTATTTATATCATGTGGTGGTTGGAGCAGGATGTAGGATCTAGGCATCACCACATATCTCATTAGAATGAGCATCAAGAAGTACCTAGTTCTAGGAAACCACGTAGTTTAAAAATATACAACAAGGAAGATATGTATGGAAATGATGAGGAATAGAGGGATTACCGAACAAAGGAGATATCGACACACTTCATATGAGAAGAAGGAAATTTTCAACCATGATATTGGGGGTACACAGATAAGAATAAATGATATGGGAGAATAATGAAAGGAATGACAAAGAACCATGTTTGAAAATATATTTATATTATAATGTTTTAAGGGCCTATGGTGATACAATAGGTTTATCCTGAGGAAAAATGCACCTTTTGACGATATGACTTTTGAGGGAGACTTATTTAGATCCGAACTGGGGCATATTATGAAGAGTAAAAAAAAGTGTCCTACGGAATCAAAAATTCTATTATTTATGGACTAGGAAAGTTTATGGGGATATGAAATTTTTCTATGTAAGGAGAGTGATGTGTGGAAGAAATGTGTCCAAGCACAAATGAAGTATTCGGACTGGCACTGGACATAGATTGTGAAGTTCTATGCATAGATATTTGTTTTTATGCAATATAGGGGTCATTTTATTTACTTAATGTATGGTCCCAAGGAATAATGTCTTAGAATAATTATGTATACCATTGAGATGAGAATCAAGCCACATGCAGTTATAGAATATAGATGTGGTAGGAGACCCGAACCAAGGGTTGTGATCTGCTCAAGCACATATCAAAATGTTATGTAGTTTTACGTCATGAAATAAGGAAGTCAACTATGATTTTTATGTAATGTATAAAAGTCATTGTCGCACAATTTAATTTCTTATGACTAGGATGTTAGTCCATGCAGTTTAGAGTATTACAACTCAGACCTGGTGTCTTATAGTTTTAGGTCATATTATTAGGACCATATGTCAAGCCTTTTATGGTCTTGTATATGGGACCATATGTCATATAGTTTATTTTCGTGCGTTAAGGATGATATGTGAATTTTAAATTCATTAATCCAAGACTAACGATGCTACAAATTTTAACATCATATAGAAAAGATGAAGTTGTGGCTTTATCACACGAAGCATTTCTTGAGAAATCTTGTATTGGTAGGGGGAATAGTATATTCCCCATCTATTGTGATAAATGATTAATCTCCATTAAGATAGACTTTATATATGATGTAATGTGATTACCACTTTTTTTCAATATTTTGGGGTTTCTTCCTAGGTATCATTGTAGTCTTCAGGGATAAAACCAATTCTCCTTTAAGGAATTAATAGAGATGAACTTTCTTATTGAAGCACATGCTATATAGTTCTAGTGTATTTCCAAATAATGTAGGGTATACAAAATTTTATCATCGAGTCATTTTAACTCATGAAGGTACTTCTATGATTGTTCATCATCTAAGATTTTCTCCCATATAGCTATTTGGAGTGAGGGAAATTGGACCTTAATGGGTAGAATTACCTCTTTTCTGTAGACCAATGAAAATAGGGTTTTTTGAGTAGAAGTGTGGGTTATGGTTCGGTAAGACCATAAGGTGTGTAGAATCTTGTCAAGACAAGGTTTCATTTCTCTATCTACCATTCTATATAGAATGTTCAATAGAGTTTTATTGAAATCCTCTATCTATCTATTTTTCTCTGCATAGTAGTGGGAAGAATAGTTGGACTTGATGTTGTAATCCTAGTACAACTTATTCAATTTAGAAGAACAGAATTTGGTGTCATTTTATTTCATTATTCTGTGATGGGAACCAAATCTAGTGGGGATTGTTGGCATCATGAATAGATGCAACTTTTGGTCCTAACTTCCTTAATAGGTATCTCCTTAATCCATTTAGAGAAAAATTTGGCAACATTAGGAATATAATTGAAATACTTGGCCATAGTTAGAGAGTATAGACCTATATCATCCATTCCCCACATAGATAAAAAAAATTATTATTTATCTGTATGCGATAACTCCAGGGGTTGATGGATGAAGTTGGAATTCATTTGGCCTGAATGACACTTTCTGAAAAATTGTGTGCAATACTATAGCATCAAAGGCCATAAATACCCAAGCCTCATGATTTACTGAGAAATCTTGGATATTGAATGATGTGAACCATAAGTTCCAGTATGATCATCCCCCATGGTTATAGTAATCTCCTCTCCATCAATTCAACTTAGGAGAATTCAATTCAATATTTTATTATAATAAACTTTTTGATGACTCAGTGTAACACCCCAAGCTTCCATGGTACGCTCCTCTTTGAATAATAGAGCAGCGTGTGTTGTACGCAACCTCAAGTTCTAACAAATCGAGACCAATAAAATTAGCAGTTATGAATAGTAATACCCACCTTTTTGAAATTATATAAATTTTATATTTCAAAATGGACTTCATTTTTGGATTCAGAATATCGAAATTAGCCTATGTTGAATTTTTGTAATTTTCTGAGAACTTCGAATTTTCTAGGAATAGTAAAAAAATACTTAAAAACAACTTTTTTAATCAAAATAATTTATAGTGATAAATTATACCATTGAGTGGTTTTAAAATATAATTAGAATATATTTTTACCATTTTATCCAATGATGTTCATTAAAATTAATTTCACTTTGAAATTGGACATAAATAATTGTCAATCTTTCGATATATATTGTTTCTTAAAAACATGCAATTTGTTGTGACATCGGGAATTAATTATAAAATTAATTAATGAAACTTATATGATTTGAATTTTTTAAAATAGACATCATTTTTGAATTATGAATATAAAATATATCTTAGGGTGAATTTTTGATATTTTTCTGAAAAACTTCAATTTTTGATGAATAGTGAAACCACTAAGTGGTAGTTTAAAAACTAATTTTTCATGTAAATGACACATTACCACTTCTGTGTATTGAATTTCAAAAATAATACATACATGGTTATCATTAGGAAGTAAAATGTTGTTCAATGGGATTAAAATAATTTTTGGGGAATAGTAACTTTTAAGTTCTATTAATTGCAATTAAAGGTAATTAGTGAAATTTAAGGTAAAAATGATATTATAAAAATATGAAAATATCTCAACACTTGTCCTAAACTTATTGGATGAGTCATGGAAGACCACGAAAATCCATGGATCAACTTTGGAGCCCCATGTAGCCACTTGGGTAATAAAATGACATTAATAAATTTTTATTTAAAGTAAAAATAAAATTGTCACAAACATGTGTTGTTTTACTAAAAAAATTATTACATGGGGTTATATAAGTTAAATTTTAAACTATAAATATAAATTGGAAATATAAAAAGATTTAATACATCATGATATTTGTTTTATAATTTTTAGACATTAAATAAATTAAATATTTTATAACACCATGATGATGTAGTGATTACCTCATTAGTTAACGATTTAAATAAAATGAAAAGATAATGTAAAATAGAAGAATTAAACTTGTCAAAAAACTATTGGATGTGTATATTTCGAACCCTTATCACCTTATCCTAGAAATATATAATTTTGGGACCTTTGAAATCCGAAAAGCACTTCATAAAAATGTAACATTTCATTACATTCCAAGAGTGCCCCTCCTCTCCTCTTATAAAAGGCCCCCCACCTCTACCACCTTATTCACACCTTCAAGCCATTTGTCTCAGCCAAACTCTTCTCAAATACTCTCCAAACTTCCGTCTCTTACTCCTAGAATCATCACTTTGGGCAGAAGTCTTCCCAAGGAAGCCTTTGGCTCAAATCAAAAAGAGTTACCCGATTTTAAGGTAATGTATTCTCTTATGTTATTTTTTTTATTTTTCTTCTCCAACCCCTTAAACTCGTTTTATTACTTTATTTTGTAACAAAACCAGTATATTAAATATACTAGTATGTTTTTATGAGAAGTAT
Organism: Viscum album; assembly: GCA_963277665.1. Lineage (NCBI taxonomy): Eukaryota > Viridiplantae > Streptophyta > Magnoliopsida > Santalales > Viscaceae > Viscum > Viscum album. The sequence continues at coordinate 1,081,213,028 of OY728121.1, forward strand.
TTTATTTACATTTACACACACCTTCATCTAATGGTTAACGAACACACTATTTCTGTGGTTGGCGAATTTCTGCCTCACGAAATGATGATTGTTCAATATTCTTTTAACACCTCTCACGGTGGCCATTAAGATGTAACCATATTTATATATGATATATATTATTTTTATGTTTTCTTTATTCTTCTGTATTTATCATTTATGGCATACCTTTATGATTTCCATTATGGGTAAACGCGATAATTTCATTTTAGGAAGTGCGGACTACCGCCCCATCAAAGTGATTTGAATCGTTAATGCCATATGTGGGATGTATAAAGGATGGAGTAAATGATATTATATATGATATTATATTGTAATTATAATATACCTTTATATAATTATGATTTCATTCCATTAAATATGAAATAGAAATGAAAGTAGCGTTCATGCATACGTACGACTTACCGTCTCCATGAACTGTGCATTTCATTTATTACCTCTAAATGTTATGTAATATTATAAATGCATGTATATACTGGATATATATGATATATATGATATCTAAATCATGAATATAATTCTGGATATAATGGATATTTTACCACATGAACAACTTGTAATTATAAGAAGTTTATTTTTGACTTAAGTACCAAAGATCGACAAAACGACCGTTATTAACTTAAATAATTACATAATGTTCATAACATGGTAATAATTGATATAAAAGGAATAATATACTTGAAAAAGGTTCTTAATAAATTATAAATTAACTCTAGTTTATTATTCAGGAGGTTAAATAACGATCGAGTCAAGTCAGACACGAGGTAAGGGAACTTCTTAACCTAATTTCCATTCTTTGGGTTAATCTCCTACTTTAAAATTACGTCATGATATTATTATGTCCTATATTTTATTTTTAATTTCTTTATGCTTACTTATAGTGAATACACATAATAGATCTATTTTATTAAAAAAATGTTCTTAGTAAGGAACTTCGTCTCAATCTCCTTTCATTGAGGCATATTTTATTCTATACACAACTTTCTTTTATATGGTGTATAAACACCTTTGAATTTTGCGTTTATTCAAAAGGAATATTTTTATACGAATAATTTTACTAAACGAAAAAAGGGAATGTTTTTTTGTTGTACGTATGTGGCGGCAATGACTTCTCCACCGCCGTGACCATTATTTGGGTTTCAGCTTCCTCTACAAGCCATAAATTTTTTTAAATGATAAATAAATACCAAGTTTTAATTTTCTTTTATTTTGGTATTGAAAATGGTTTTGATAATGTTTTTATTATATCAATGTGTTGTATTGATATCTTGTGATAGAAATGTGGAAATGTTATGTTTCCTTTATGCATGTTTTATGTGATATGATTATGTTATGGTTTATGATATGTTTAAAAATGTTCATATGAGAATGAATTGGACTTAATAAGTGACGGGTGGAGCCCGCAATAGCTCCTTGATGCATCGGTAGGTCTCATGAGACAAACTAGTGTCTTGGAATGAGGCCTTAACAAAATCTTATTTGTAGTCTTGGCACGAGGCCTTGGCTACATGGTTATGATAGCCTGACATTATGGATTCCATCATTATGAAAGTTGTTATTGATATTTCATGTGATTATTCGACTAGTAGAATATCCATGTGAATAAGTAAATGGAATTATTTCATTTTACTTTTTCCATATTATGCTGAAGTTCAAGTTTAAAAGGCTTTTGTTTTAGTTATAAATTTCCTTAAATGTTTATGTTTATTTATGAAAGCTTCCACAATATTGTTATCCTTACTGAGTATCTGAGCTTACCCCTTTCAATGTTTTAATATTTTCCAGGATGTGATGAAGTATTTTATGAATGACCTGTAGGGATAGTCAGAAGTTGATATGAGTGTGGACTATGGAGACCATGTTATTTTAGTTTTTCACTTTATGATGTAATGTAACTTTTATGAATGTATATAGTGTTTCCAAGGCTACTAAACTAATCGGTCTTTCGAGACTTGATCTTTTGTGATCATGCCAATGTTATGTAATAATGCACCGACTCTGGGTAAATGGGGTCAGGGCATTACAGTTGGTATCAGAGGCAGTTTAGTACTAACCTTGGAAGCTAGATTTAGATAAACTCTGATTAGAGCACATAGACCTAAGATAAAATTTGAGGATTAGTATAGAAGAACCTCCTAGAATTTTTGTATTATAGAGATTTTGTGAGATTTCCGAGCAATACATCTGTAGAGACCCGAAGCTTATCGTACATGGACATTACATTACTTTTGCGGAATACTTAGTACATAACAAAAACACACACACAAGGATCGTAATAGTTTAGTGTCTTTGGAAACTCGGAACGTAATCTTCTAATCGTGGTGAAAGATCTTCAATATCTCCCATAAAGATCTTCCCCTTTTTTTTACCTAAAACCTTTCTTTATATCCTGGGGAAAAGAAAACATAAAAAAGGGTGAGCTCAAATGCTCAGTAAGGGTATACAAAAGAAAAATCAATCACATCATATTCATAAGAACATAACTTTTGGAAATCATAACCTGCAAAAGAGAGCATAATTTCATAACATGGGATAAATCATAGAAGTGAAATGTAATCACAATAATCATAACTTAAAACATGAAACTTTGTGGCAAGCACACATAATCATGGAAAATCATTTCTTGTTAGTCATGACTCATTGCCAAGACTATCTTAGTGGACAAAGTCCCTTTCTGAACTGAGTTCACTCCTCGTTTCAGTCCTGTATCACTGAACCGAAATAACCTTCCGTTCCAGCCATGTCTATCTCATGAGATATAAAATCTTTACCCAATGCATTGGAGGGAGATATAGGTCCCACCCATCTTATAATGAATCCTTTCTTATGTGTGCCACATAATCATAAATCTTACATCATCACATAACCCATGTAATAAAAATGGGATTCTTAAACAACATGACATCATAAAACAATTCATATAAGATAAAGGAATTCATAAAAATAATTCCATCACAACATGATCAAATCAATTTAATAATAGGGATAAAAACAGAACCCTTTATTATCTTAGATGGAAAATAATTTTGATAAAACACTTGAACTCCATTCTTGAGGAAAATATCCTTTCTTCTTCAAAAACATTTTTCCTTTCATAACATGTCATACAACTTTAAAATAAAAGAAGTTGATTAAAAATAAACTTGAAAACTTGTAAAGGAATCTTCTTGGAAATAATGTTTTAAAAATCCATTCATGCCGTATAAGTTAAAAAAAAACATTCTTCGTACTTTTGTCGGAAAAGTCAAAAAGTACCTCGTACGAAAAACGACAAAAGATTCCTTTCATACATATTACTAAAAACTCACCGAAGGGTAAAAATGGATTTAAACAATTGTAGGTGGATGGAAATAATATTACATATTGATGAAACATGGATGTGGATGATAAAATACACCCCAGTAAATACTTACGAATAAACAATCTCGGATAAAAATGAGATTGTGATATTTCCCTTACCTTAGGTCCAATTTGCTTCGTATGTGTCCGAACCTCCTGTATAATGATTTAAATAATGTCATTTACTTATTACAGAATCATATTCATTGTTATGATATCATATATGGTTCACTTATGACATTATATTACCCGTTCTTTTGTAAATTCCATGTTAAAGAAGCGTTTTGGGTAAAATCGTTTCATTTATCGTAGGTGTTTTGACTTGTTGTTCTTGACATAATTATTACTTATATCATGATTTACTTACTTCCAGAATATAAAATATGATTTATATATCATATATATTCAGTATATATATATATATAATAGATAGATAAATAAAATGAAAAACACCGTTCATGGAGACGGTAGTCCGTACGTACGCATGAACGCTGTTTTACTTTCCTTATTGTCTTGAAATGGAAGTAAGTAGATGACATACATATATATATATATATATATATACATAAATCCAGTAGCTTTATAATGTCATATATTTCATTATTATTTCTTATATATACTTTATAATCATTCTTAAATGGTTAACATGGAGAATGAATCTCATCGCGTCGTGGAGACGGTAGTCCGTACGTACGCACGAGCGATGATATCATTTCCATAAATATTGAACTGAATTGAAGTGGATTATACAATATATCAGAATCAATATGATGTTGTAATAACTATGTATAGTTATTCTTTACACCATTATACCCATCCATGTAAGGTGGTGGTGGAAAATAGATTACACCACGGCGTGGAGACGGTATTCCGTACGTACGCACGCGCAGTGATTTCTTTTTCCGTAGGATGGATAGATAGTGAAATTGGGTTGTTTCATACTTATAATAACATATCAGTATATGAGTGATACTGATGTTATTACTTCATAATGAAACAACCTAAGAAGAAGAAGTGGAAGAAGAAATAAAGATGAAAGAATTGGTAACGGTAATTACCTCTTCTTTGAAGCGCCTCTTTGAGACCTCCTCTTAGGGCACTAAAATTGGTCTTTGAGGAAGACCAGAACCTCTAGGATGTTTATAGGGAAGTGGAGAGGAGAAAATGGCAGGGGTTGGCCGAGCTTGAGTGCTCAAATTGGTGTGAAGAGGAGGGGGAGGAGGTGCCATTTTATAAGGGAGGAGAGGGGCACCTTAGGAATATCTCAAAATATTATTTTATATTAAAGTCAAAATCGGTTTATAATGGTTCCAAAGGGTCTTATTTCGAATCTAAAGTGGGGATGGGTCGAAATCCTATCAACCAATAGGATTTATACAAGTTTAGGGTATTATTTTAACCTTATCAATTAGGTTTAACTCTAAGTTAATTAATTTAACTTTTACCGTGTCTTTTTGTTTTCTTTCACTATATGGTTAATACACTTACTATAACATGCCAAACGAACCCCAAATTGTTTATTATTAATATATATATCCTTATCTAAGTCATTTGGCCGAACCTTAGATTTTTAGGAATAAAATAACAATTAATAATATAATATTTGATTTAAAAACTATTTTGTGTCAATTTTGACACTATTTGATATATGATTTTTGTGAAAGTCATAACAGAATTATATGTTCTAACCAAGTTGATTAAATCAACACTAATATATCATAGTACCCTATAAAATTAGTGGAATTCATAAAAAGTCTTAAATTACATTCATTTGAGCATTTATAACATCAATTATGTTAATATTTCCTTAAAAGGGTAATTACTGCATCATCGTTGTGTCAAAAATAAATTAATTTATTTAAAGTCTAAAAATTATAAATAAAATATCATTATGTAGGAAATCTTTTTAGCTTTCTAATGAATATTTATAGTCGAATTTATCTTATGTATATCCCCATATTAAAAATGTTTTAGTAAATAAACTTTGATTTTAACTCTTTTAACTCTTCTTTGAATTAAATAATAATAAATGTCCTAATCTAATCCAAGTGGGCCTAAATGGTCATATTATATTCATAAGGTTGTTTTTGGCCGAATTACACTTATCCAATAGAATTAGGACATGTTTTAGGGTAATAGTAATATCATATTTACCCTTAGTTACCCTATTTACTATTAACCGTGGTAAAAAAAAGTAAAAAGTTACTATTCACCAAAAATTATTTTCATCTCATTGGACCAAATTTTAGTCCTTGATATTAACCGTGTCTGTCGGATTTTCGAAATTCCATTCACAGAAGCGGTAAAATTATGTTTTATGCAAAATTCAGTTTTTAACCTACCACTTAGTGGTTTCACTATTCATCAGAAATTGAAAGTTTTCAGAAAAATACCAAAATTTCACCCTAGGATAATTTCGATATTCTGAGTCCAAAAATGAAGTCCATTTTGAAAAATAAAATTTATAAAATTTCAAAAAGTGGTTATTACTATTCATAATGGCTAGTTTTAATAACATTTTAATAGCATATCGCTGTTTAGTGAAACTCGTTATTGCGTACTACGCACGCTATCGAGGAAGGTCGCGATTGCGTTTAATGCAAGGCAAGTCAAGGATGCGTGTTGTGCAAGCTCCTTGTAGCGTACAACACAAGACTTTAATAAAATTAAAAAGAATATTTTTCATAAAATCTCGGGCTATTACATTCTACCCCCCTTAAAATGAATTTCGCCCTCGAAATTCGTCGGGGTTATAAATGGTTTACTATTCGAAAGTTTCTTTAACAGAAACCCACATCGTAAAAAAAATTACCAAAACTTGGCTTTAAAAACTAAAGTATGAAATGTAACGATTACCCAAATAAACTAATCACTGGGTTTCCACATAGGTGAAAATATGGATATGGAAGAGAAATCTAACCATCATGTTCTGTTGGAGAGTGGTAGAGAACATGGCTATGGAAAAGCCAGTAATCACAAATCCATAGATTTGTGATGATATAAGGTACCATCTGATTCATCAGGTATAAGATCACTAGGACAACATTTTTGGTTTTCAAGATCATTTCCCTAAAGTTGAAAATTTTCATTAGAATAAATACTTACTTTATTTTGGTACAATCTCACTGTTGTTCGTGCCTTGAATAATTTCCACTTCATCTCTTAAATAAATGAAGTTGAATTTGTTATTCGTGAAGTGTTAGCAGATCATGTGATAGAATGACGGGTCATTCCATCTGTCTCAAACAAAAAGTTAGCAAAAATTATATACATAAGTCGATCTATAGTGAGATTAATCACATATGGTTCCTAAAATGGGCTTATACTTCATATATCATACTGCTTAATATAATAACACTAGTTTCTACTAAACAGGGACTTCCTGTAGGTCAGTGGTAGGCGATAAAGGCCAGTCGCACTTCGGTTGTGGGTTCGATTCCTACAGCCTTGTCCGAAGCGATGGGCTGTCGCCCGTCCTGCAGGTTGTCCTTTTTCTAAGACTACGTTACTATAAAATCCCATCAATAATATCGAAAATCTTCTATCCTTAAACAATACTAACTTATGTCCAACATAATCCAGTCTAATCTTTAGGCTTATACATAATACTGCAGTCCACTCTCATAATATAGTGACAACGATTACCAGAGATTTAATACTGTCGTTGATCCCCACATATCATAAGATATGTCTTGTTGGTCACATTCCAAACATTCAAAGTCCTTAATCGTGTATTCTCTTGAATACCTTAGTGAAAACATGAGTGCAGTTAAAAGTTAACACTTTCCACATACCAAAATCCTCAAAATTCTATATACTCAAACCATGATATCACTTAGTCCTTATATCAATCATGAGCTCATGAATACTGTTAAACATTTCATTTTCTTGTTTTCCCTTCATTATGCGCATATCATCTTATTTCCAAAAATATCTCAATCACTTTGAATACCACATTAAACCAATACATAAATATTCCAATACTCCATGATACAACATTATTTTGGAATCCCATTACATAAACACTTAATCATTCCACCACATCGTTATCATATTCAACATCGCCAATAGTGATCGCATGTGACTTCCCTTTGTCCTTTGCCTTCAGTGGTTGATCATGTTGATCATCACTAACCCTTGGATTAGGGCAATTATTAGCATAATGCCCCATTTCCTTGCACTTGAAGCATTGAAGTGTTGGTGGTGCGTTCTCTGCAGTGTTTGCTTTATTCACATAATTAGAAACCCTTTTTCCATTACTTCGACACTCAGCTGCTCGATGACCTTCTTTTCCACACTTAAAACATTTTCTAGTCCCTTTAAGACAATCTCCACCATGCTTCTTTCCACACTTTGTGCATAAGGAAACATTCATCTTCTTTTCACCATTATTCTGAGATTTCTCCTTGAACTCCATCTTTCGTTTCTTGTCAAACCCATGAGATGGATATGTAACACCAACTTCCATTTCTACCTTGATAGCACAACGCACAATTTCTTCATAGCTACTGAAGTCTCTTATAGCTAATGCCCTTCGAAGACTTGGTTTTAAGCCACTGAAAAATCGATCAACTTTACTTTCAGGTTGGATGATAATACCAGAAGCATACCTTGCAAGTCTTGTAAAATTTGCTTCATAAGTACCAACAGATTCATCGTCCCTTTGCTTCAGTTCAAGAAACTCTTTCTCCATCTTTGTTCGAAGAATACGAGGGAAGTACTTACTGAAAAACAAGTTCTTGAACTTGTCCCATTCCATGGACTCAATTTCATCTCTTGGCCTCGTATTCTTGATAAGATTCCACCATTGATCAGCTTCACCTTCCAAACGATATACTGCTAAGATGACTTTATCATGTTCAGAACATTGAAGAACTGAAAATATCTTTTCAGTAGTACTGATCCATTGTTCAGCCACAAGTGGATTAGAAGACCCACTGAAAGAAGGTGGACGTTGCCTCATGAAGGACTCAATAGAATATTGTTCCCTTCTCTGCTCATTTGGAAGTCCAGAATGATTCATAGCTTGTGTAAGTATAGCAATAAGATTTTGCAGTCCATCTCCCATAACATTTGTTTGTTCAGGAGGGCAATTATTTCATTGTCCATTGCATTGATCAACACGGTTCCTTCGGGTTCCAGCCATCGTCTAAAACCCAAAAAGAATAGTGTGAGAGGCAAAAATCATGCTAGGGAAAACAACATAATAAAGGGGGAGTACCTTCAATATCTAACATCTTAGGTTTAATTCTATGATCGTTAGCGTAATTCTAGTACTATAACCTATACGTATACTTAACCTTAGGGACATCCCTAGACATACCTTATAAATATCTCTAGGGATCTCACTAACGTTTTCGCATCCTAGTTTCCAAAGGTTGACTAAACCTTTCCTCTGATACCAACTGTAGAGACCCGAAGCTTATCGTACATGGACATTACATTACTTTTGCGGAATACTTAGTACATAACAAAAACACACACACAAGGATCGTAATAGTTTAGTGTCTTTGGAAACTCGGAACGTAATCTTCTAATCGTGGTGAAAGATCTTCAATATCTCCCATAAAGATCTTCCCCTTTTTTTTTACCTAAAACCTTTCTTTATATCCTGGGGAAAAGAAAACATAAAAAAGGGTGAGCTCAAATGCTCAGTAAGGGTATACAAAAGAAAAATCAATCACATCATATTCATAAGAACATAACTTTTGGAAATCATAACCTGCAAAAGAGAGCATAATTTCATAACATGGGATAAATCATAGAAGTGAAATGTAATCACAATAATCATAACTTAAAACATGAAACTTTGTGGCAAGCACACATAATCATGGAAAATCATTTCTTGTTAGTCATGACTCATTGCCAAGACTATCTTAGTGGACAAAGTCCCTTTCTGAACCGAGTTCACTCCTCGTTTCAGTCCTGTATCACTGAACCGAAATAACCTTCCGTTCCAGCCATGTCTATCTCATGAGATATAAAATCTTTACCCAATGCATTGGAGGGAGATATAGGTCCCACCCATCTTATAATGAATCCTTTCTTATGTGTGCCACATAATCATAAATCTTACATCATCACATAACCCATGTAATAAAAATGGGATTCTTAAACAACATGACATAATAAAACAATTCATATAAGATAAAGGAATTCATAAAAATAATTCCATCACAACATGATCAAATCAATTTAATAATAGGGATAAAAACAGAACCCTTTATTATCTTAGATGGAAAATAATTTTGATAAAACACTTGAACTCCATTCTTGAGGAAAATATCCTTTCTTCTTCAAAAACATTTTTCCTTTCATAACATGTCATACAACTTTAAAATAAAAGAAGTTGATTAAAAATAAACTTGAAAACTTGTAAAGGAAGCTTCTTGGAAATAATGTTTTAAAAATCCATTCATGCCGTATAAGTTAAAAAAAAACATTCTTCGTACTTTTGTCGGAAAAGTCAAAAAGTACCTCGTACAAAAAACGACAAAAGATTCCTTTCATACATATTACTAAAAACTCACCGAAGGGTAAAAATGGATTTAAACAATTGTAGGTGGATGGAAATAATATTACATATTGATGAAACATGGATGTGGATGATAAAATACACCCCAGTAAATACTTACGAATAAACAATCTCGGATAAAAATGAGATTGTGATATTTCCCTTACCTTAGGTCCAATTTGCTTCGTATGTGTCCGAACCTCCTGTATAATGATTTAAATAATGTCATTGACTTATTACAGAATCATATTCATTGTTATGATATCATATATGGTTCACTTATGACATTATATTACCCGTTCTTTTGTAAATTCCATGTTAAAGAAGCGTTTTGGGTAAAATCGTTTCATTTATCGTAGGTGTTTTGACTTGTTGTTCTTGACATAATTATTACTTATATCATGATTTACTTACTTCCAGAATATAAAATATGATTTATATATCATATATATTCAGTATATATATATATATATAATAGATAGATAAATAAAATGAAAAACACCGTTCATGGAGACGGTAGTCCGTACGTACGCATGAACGCTGTTTTACTTTCCTTATTGTCTTGAAATGGAAGTAAGTAGATGACATACATATATATATATATACATAAATCCAGTAGCTTTATAATGTCATATATTTCATTATTATTTCTTATATATACTTTATAAACATTCTTAAATGGTTAACATGGAGAATGAATCTCATCGCGTCGTGGAGACGGTAGTCCGTACGTACGCACGAGCGATGATATCATTTCCATAAATATTGAACTGAATTGAAGTGGATTATACAATATATCAGAATCAATATGATGTTGTAATAACTATGTATAGTTATTCTTTACACCATTATACCCATCCATGTAAGGTGGTGGTGGAAAATAGATTACACCACGGCGTGGAGACGATATTCCGTACGTACGCACGCGCGGTGATTTCTTTTTCCGTAGGATGGATAGATAGTGAAATTGGGTTGTTTCATACTTATAATAACATATCAGTATATGAGTGATACTGATGTTATTACTTCATAATGAAACAACCTAAGAAGAAGAAGTGGAAGAAGAAATAAAGATGAAAGAATTGGTAACGGTAATTACCTCTTCTTTGAAGCGCCTCTTTGAGACCTCCTCTTAGGGCACTAAAATTGGTCTTTGAGGAAGACCAGAACCTCTAGGATGTTTATAGGGAAGTGGAGAGGAGAAAATGGCAGGGGTTGGCCGAGCTTGAGTGCTCAAATTGGTGTGAAGAGGAGGGGGAGGAGGTGCCCTTTTATAAGGGAGGAGAGGGGCACCTTAGGAATATCTCAAAATATTATTTTATATTAAAGTCAAAATCGGTTTATAATGGTTAAAAAGGGTCTTATTTCGAAGATAAAGTGGGGATGGGTCGAAATCCTATCAACCAATAGGATTTATACAAGTTTAGGGTATTATTTTAACCTTATCAATTAGGTTTAACTCTAAGTTAATTAATTTAACTTTTACCGTGTCTTTTTGTTTTCTTTCACTATATGGTTAATACACTTACTATAACATGCCAAACGAACCCCAAATTGTTTATTATTAATATATATATCCTTATCTAAGTCATTTTGCCGAACCTTATATTTTTAGGAATAAAATAACAATTAATAATATAATATTTGATTTAAAAACTATTTTGTGTCAATTTTGACACTATTTGATATATGATTTTTGTGAAAGTCATAACAGAATTATATGTTCTAACCAAGTTGATTAAATCAACACTAATATATCATAGTACCCTATAAAATTAGTGTAATTCATAAAAAGTCTTAAATTACATTCATTTGAGCATTTATAACATCAATTATGTTAATATTTCCTTAAAAGGGTAATTACTGCATCATCGTTGTGTCAAAAATAAATAAATTTATTTAAAGTCTAAAAATTATAAATAAAATATCATTATGTAGGAAATCTTTTTAGCTTTCTAATGAATATTTATAGTCGAATTTATCTTATGTATAACCCCATATTAAAAATGTTTTAGTAAATAAACTTTGATTTTAACTCTTTTAACTCTTCTTTGAATTAAATAATAATAAATGTCCTAATCTAATCCAAGTGGGCCTAAATGGTCATATTATATTCATAAGGTTGTTTTTGGCCGAATTACACTTATCCAATAGAATTAGGACATGTGTTAGGGTAATAGTAATATCATATTTACCCTTAGTTACCCTATTTACTATTAACCGTGGTAAAAAAAAGTAAAAAGTTACTATTCACCAAAAATTATTTTCATCTCATTGAACCACATTTTAGTCCTTGATATTAACCGTGTCTGTCGGATTTTCGAAATTCCATTCACAGAAGCGGTAAAATTAAGTTTTATGCAAAATTCAGTTTTTAACCTACCACTTAGTGGTTTCACTATTCATCAAAAATTGAAAGTTTTCAGAAAAATACCAAAATTTCACCCTAGGCTAATTTCGATATTCTGAGTCCAAAAATGAAGTCCATTTTGAAAAATAAAATTTATAAAATTTCAAAAAGTGGTTATTACTATTCATAACGGCTAGTTTTAATAACATTTTAATAGCATATCGCTGTTTAGTGAAACTCGTTATTGCGTACTACGCACGCTATCGAGGAAGGTCGCGATTGCGTTTAATGCAAGGCAAGTCAAGGATGCGTGTTGTGCAAGCTCCTTGTAGCGTACAACACAAGACTTTAATAAAATTAAAAAGAATATTTTTCATAAAATCTCGGGCTATTACAACATCCCTATCTGGATACGAGCAGGTAGAGGTGGCTCTGGCACAGATGTACCTAGGGGTAAAACCCAAAAACACCGCTTTGTGCTAGACTCGAATTGGAACTGGTGCACGACAACAGGCCTTGCTGCACTCTTGGTTACGACACTCCCGGGGGATATGCTTAGGATAATTGTCATTTTCTTTACAAACCATTGTAAAGAGTTTATGAGTATATACTTCCTCAAAGAAAACATTTTTATGATTATGGATTATATCCATAAATAGTTCAATTTATGTTAAGTGTTTTGCAAGTTTGTAATTATGTATTTTGATACATAAACTAATCTAGTTTATGCCATTGTTTAGAAAATGGCGCCTAGTGGGAGGAATGGAAACCGTATCAATGCACGCACTCCATGTAGGGATTGTCCTCCTGCTCAAGATAATTATAATGGAGCTGGAGATAAAACTGGTGCTGATCAACTTATCAACATACTGGGACAACTCACTCAGGTTATGAATAATAACCTTACTATTATGGAGCACCCTGATCCGCAACGTGGAGGATCAATGTTAGACCGCTTCATGAGGAAATAACCACCAACATTCAATGGGAGTACTAATCCATTAGTAGCTGAGCAATGGATAAATTACCAAGAGAAATATTTCAGGCTTTAGGGAGTAGTGAAAGGGAAAAACTAGTCATCGAAGCTTACCACCTCACTGGAGATGCTGATCAATGCTGGACATTGATTCAAAATACAAAGGAAGATGATGAAGTATCGAATATGGAATGGAGGGAGTTTAAGGGAATTTTCTTAGAAAAATACTTTCCACATGACCATCGAGCAGATATGGAAAGGCAATTTCTGAGTTTGAGGCAGAAGGAGGATGTGGATGTCGCAAAGTATGTGGATAACTTTACAAGGTTAGCGAGCCATGCTGCAGATTATATATGTAACCCAAGAAGTAAGATTGATCATTTCTTTGATGGGTTAAAACCATTTCTCCGTAGAGATTTAGTATCACAATCTTTCTCAACGTACGAAGATATAGTCTCATGTTCTATCAAGACATAAAAGGAATTCTCTAAATCTTATGAAAATAATGCAAAGCAAGAGAAGAAGAGAACGATGGAGCAAGAGATAGATAAAGGGAAAAAGGGAAAGAAGGATATTCTATTATGCGATAATTTTGGGAAGAATCACCCCGGTACTTGCCTAAATGGAATGGTAGTTTGTTATAAATATGGAGAAAAGGTCACCAGGCTCGTGATTGCAAGGGAAAGAAAGAGGCTATCAATGTTGAATGCTACAATTGTAGGAAAATGGGGAATTATGAAAATGAATTTCTTAATCATCAGGGAAACTTACCTCAGAAAAGGCCAAGGGATCAAGGACAATCTTATGCTGTTACTATAGTTGAAGTGGAATAATTAATGTATTGGTGCTTTTGGAATCAAGGATTATATTCTGGTTATAAGAATAATGCGATATATACAAGGATTTTACTTCAGTACATGTTTTTTTTCATTAAGGTTTTAATATGATGAAGGTAATCATATTTTTATATGTGAAAATAAGAGAAACTTTACTTTGTTTGAGGAATCTGATGATACAATTGATTTTGGAATTTAGAGACCTTTTAGAGAAAGTCTGGACGAAGGTATTTTGGATAACTATAAAGGTTGGAATGGATTAAGTTGAACTTTGGATAGTATTGTTTAAGGTTAAAACATTTATGAATATTATTTTTGGAATATTATAATACTATAGTTTTAGGAAAAGGACAACCTGCAAGTCGTGGGATAACCCATCGCATCAGACAAAGCTGTAGGAATCGAACCCACAACCATAGTGCGAAAGACCTTTATTACCTACCACTAGCCTAAAGGAAGTCCCTGGTTATTACAAAATAGTTTTCATAATCTAAATGGTATGTGTTAATATTTTGAACCTTGTACGATTAGGATAAATATAATATTTTTGAGTTCTATTACCTTTTGGAGTGAAACATGGGTTTGTGGTAAACATTTATTAAAGAATGAAAGTCTACATGAAAAGTAAGTATATTTCCTTATGTTCTTAGTAAATCTCCTAAATAAATTCCTCAACATTATGAAAGGTAACTTAAAACAAAAATGTTGTCGATTAACTTTTCCAATTGGGGAATCAATGAACATTTAACCAATCACAAGTTTGTGATTTTCTTATAGTTAACTTTCTCCTAATCCTGTTTTCTACAACTCTCCATCAGACCTTGATGGTTTGTTTCTCCTCCATATCCATATTTTCATAGAATCCCAGTATAGGCTATCTCGGGTGACCTTTGTACTTCTCTTTCTTTCTTTTAAAGTTATATTTTTATTAACATTATTTCTGATGTGGGTTTTCCACAAAGGTATTTTCTATTTTCAACCTTTTATTTTCAATGAAAAATTTTAAATTGCGAGGATGCAATTTATTGAAGGAGGGGAGAATGTAACACCCCAAGCTTCCATGGTACGCTCCTCTTTGAATAATAGAGCAACGTGTGTTGTATGAAACCTCGAGTTCTAACACACCGTGACCAATAAAATTAGTAGTTATGAATAGTAATACCCACTTTTTGAAATTATATAAATTTTATATTTCAAAATGGACTTCATTTTTGGATTCAGAATATCGAAATTAGCCTATGTTGAATTTTTGTAATTTTCTGAGAACTTCCAAATTTCTAGGAATAGTAAAAAAATACTTAAAAACAAATTTTTTAATCAAAATAATTTATAGTGATAAATTATACCATTGAGTGTTTTTAAAGTATAATTAGAATACATTTTTACCATTTTATCCAATGGTGGTCATTAAAATTAATTTCACTTTGAAATTGGACATAAAAAATTGTCAATCTTTTGATATATATTGTTTCTTAAAAACACGCTATTTGTTGTGACAGCGGGAATTAATTATAAAATTAATTAATGAAACTTATATGTTTTGAATTTTGTAAAATAGACATCATTTTTTAATTCAGAATATCAAATATAGATTAGGGTTAATTTTTGGTATTTTTCTGAAAAACTTCAATTTTTGATGAACAGTGAAACCACTAAGTGGTAGTTTAAAAACTAATTTTTCGTGTAAATGACACATTACCACTTCTGTGTATTGAATTTCAAAAATATGACATACATGGTTGTCATTAGGAAGTAAAATGTGGTTCAATGAGATTAAAATAATTTTTTTGAATAGTAACTTTTAAGTTCTATTAATCGCAATTAAAGGTAATTAGTGAAATTTAAGGTAAAAATGATATTATAAAAATATGAAAATATCTTTACACTTATACTACACTTATTGGATGAGTCATGTACGACCAAGAAAATCCATGGGTCAACTTGGGAACCCCATGGAGCCACTTAGGTAAGAAAATGACATTAATAACTTTTTATTTAAAGTAAAAATAAAATTGTCACAAACATGTGTTGTTTTACTAAAACAATTATTACATGGGGTTATATAAGGTAAATTTTCGACTATAAATATTCATTTGAAATCTAAAATGATTTCCTACATCATGATATTTTTTTTATAATTTTTAGATATTAAATAAATTAAATATTTTATGACACCATGATGATGTAGAGATTACCTCATTAATTAACGATTAAAATAAAACAAAAAGATAATGTAAAATCAAAGACTTACACTTGTAAAATACCTATTTAATGGGTATATTTCAAGCACTTATCACCTTATCCTCTAAATATATAATTTTGGGACCTTTGAAATCTGAAAAGCAGTTCATAATAATGTAACATTTCATTACTTTCCAAGAGTGCCCCTCCTCTCCTCTTATAAAAGGTACCCACGTCTACAACCTTATTTACACCTTCAAGATGTTTGGATCGGACAAACTCTGCCCAAATACTCTCCCAACTTCCCTCTCTTACTCCTAGAAGCCTCACTTTGGGCAGAAGTCTTCCCAAGGAAGCCTTTGGCTCAAATCAAAAAGAGTTACCCGATTTTAAGGTAATGTCTTCTCTTACGTTATTTTGTTTTATTTTGCTTCTCCAACCCCTTAACTTTTTTTATTCCTTTATTTTGTAACAACACCAGTATCTTAAATATACTCGGATGTTGTTATGAGAATTATTTGATTTACACTAACACACACCTTCATCTAATGGTTAAAGAACATACTGTTTCTGTGGTTGGTGAATTTCTGCCTCACGAAACGATGATTGTTCAATCTTCTTTTAACACCTCTCATGATGGAAATTAAGATGTCACTATATTTATATATGATATATATTATGTTTATGTTTTACTTATGATTCTTTATTTCTCATTTATGGCATACCTTTATGATTTCCATTATGGGTAAACGCGATAATTTAATTTTAGGAAGTGCGGACTACCGTCCCCTCAAAGTGATTTGAATCGTTAATTCCATATTTGGGATGTATAAAGGAGTGAGTAAATGATATTATATATTATATTATAATTGAATTATAATATAACTTTATATCATTATTATTTTTTTCCATTAAATACGAAATAGAAATTAAAGTAGCGTTCATGCGTACGTACGGCTTACCGTCTCCATGAACGGTGCATTTCATTTCTTACCTCTAAATGTTATGTAATATTATAAATGAATGTATATACTGGATATATATGATATATATCATATCTACATCATGAATATAATTCTGGATATAATGGATAATTTACCACATCAACAACTTGTAATTATAAGAAGTTTATTTTTGACTTAAGTACAAAAGATCAACAAAACGACCGTTATTAACTTAAATAATATATAATGTTCATAAAATGGTAATAAGTGATATAAAAGGAATAATAAACTTGAAAAAGGTTCTTAAGAAATTATAAATTAACTCTATTTTATTATTCAGGAGGTTAATGAACGATCGAGTCAAGTCAGACACGAGGGAAGGGAACTTCTTAACCCAATTTCCATTCATTGGGTCAATCTCCTACTTTCAAATTACATCATGATATTATTATATACTATCTTGTATTTGTACTTTCTTTATGTGTAATTATAGTAAATACACATAATAGATCTATTTTATTAAAAAAATGTTTTTTAAGGAACTTCGTCTCAATCTCCTTTCATTGAGGCATATTTTATTTTATACACAAATTTCTTTTATATGGTGTATAAACACATTTGACTTTTACATTTATTAAAAAGGAATCTTTTTATAAGAAGCATTTTACTAAACGAGAAAAGGGAATGTTTTTTTGTTGTACGTATGTGGCGACAACGACTTCTCCACCGTCATGACCATTATTTGGGTTTCGGCTTCCTCTACAGGCCATAAATTTTTTTAAATGAAAAATAAATACGAAGTTTTAATTTTCTTTTATTTTGGTATTGAAAATGGTTTTGATAAAGTTTTTATTATATCAATGTGTTGTATTGATATCTTGTGATTGAAATGTGGAAATGTTATGTTTCCTTTATTCATGTTTTATGGGATATGATTATGTTATGGTTTATGATACGTTTAAACCTGTTCTTATGAGAATGCATTGGACTTAATAAGTGACGGGTGGAGCCCTCTATAGCTCCTCGATGCATCGGTATGTCTCATGAGACAAACTAGTGTCTTGGCATGAGGCCTTGACAAAATCTTATTTGTAGTCTTAGCACGAGGCCTTGGATACGTGGTTATGATAGTCTGGCATTATGCATTCCATCATTATAAAAGTGGTTATTGATATTGCATGTGATTATTCGACTAGTAGAATGTCTATGTGAATAAGTAAATGGAATTATTTCATTTTACTTTTTCCATATTATGCTGAAGTTCAAGTTTAAAAGGCTTTTGTTTTAGTTATACATTGCCTTAAATGTTTATGTTTATTTATTTAATCTTCCGCAATATTTCTATCCTTACTGAGCATCTGAGGTCACCCCTTTCAATGTTTTAATATTTTCCAGGATGTGAAGAAGTATTTTATGAATAACCTGTAGGGATAGTCAGAAGTTGATATGATTGTGGACTATGGAGACCATGTTATTGTAGTTTTTTACTTTATGATGTAATGTAACTTTTATGAATATATCTAGTGTTTCCAAGGCTACTAAACTAATCGGTCTTTCGAGACTTGATCTTTTGTGATCATGCCGATGTTACGTAATAATGCACCGACTCTGGGTAACTGGGGTCGGGGCGTTACACCCAGGCTATCATAAAGGGTGAAATTTAATGCCCGTCATTGGATCTATTATTTTCTAGATATATATAGTGGAAGGCCTCAATTTTGGAGGTATTCTAAGATGGTAATTATACAATAATTTTCAAAATTATCTAGTTTAGGGGTAGAATTGATCTTGTCGATCTATTACATGCCACTTTGAAAAAATAGAGATAATATTCTATGATTGGAAATACTGAGGACTATTTCATCTAGATCCGGATCTACCAAAGCTAAAACAACATTTTATAACACATATTCTAGAGTGTTTTGTAGACATATGACATGAGTTAGTGTGGGATCGTAGGGGAATTATACCATCAAACCTAAAAAAAATTAATTTTGTGGATCGTCATTTCTTTACTTATGGAATAATCACCGTTGATATTGTTAATTACTAACTTGGAATCACCTTTGATTCTCAGGTGGGTCACTAGTATATGCAAATCTAGCTCCAAGCCTGTAATGAGGGTTTTATATTTTACTTCATTGTTAGTAAATCCTAATGAAAGATGAAAGGAGTAAGGTAAAACTACATTTATTATAGAAATAAAAATGATTCCCAATCCGACCATATTAAGCTTGGGATCTTCCATTATCATTACAGTTGGGATTCTTTATGTGGAATCAAACTAAATTTTACACATTTGGGTAGAGTCATGAACAAATAATATTTCATCTTAGGGAAGTTCAGTACTCACTGGTACTTCTTCCACAGAGGGATGATCTTCTAGGGAATTTTCCAAGGCCTACCCTTTTATCGCCTTTTGTGTTATGAACCAAATGTAAAACAATTACAAAATAACCACCCATTAGGACAAATATCCATTAAACATGTGATTATTGAGAATATATTTAAGAATATAATTTTGAGAAATCAAATGGATCTCATGATGCTACAGGTAATTCCTTAATTTATGAATTGGAAAAATCGAGACCAAACAGTTATTCTGGATACTTGAATACTGTGTATCTGTGTCGAGTATTGTGTGAAAATGCTAATAATGGCTATTTTCACTACCAACATCATTTTTATATGAAAGGAAGACAATAAGAGACTATTCCATATTTTTCATGTATAGGATGAGTGGATTTATTTCAACCAGAAGAATCCACACTAGCAGGATCACGAGATCTTTCTTGGAGATTTTGAATGATTCTTATCAATCATTGGTCCACTAAAACATGACTCATTTCTTCATCAACCCAGTGAAGGGAAAAATTTCTCCTATTAGGTCTTTATAAAGTTTCAAATGCAGGAATGGTTCCCCTATAGTCCTCTAAACTCTTGTAGGTTTCGAGGAGGTGAAATACCTAGGATTTCCTTGGTCTTCTTAGGGTCAACATTGATACCATAGTAGCGCATGACGAATCCAAGATTTTTTCCTGAAGCAACCTCAAAATCCCATTTGAGGGTATTCATCTTTAGATTGTGTTGTCGAAGTTTTCTAAAAATTATTTCCAAATCAGCAAGGTGATCAGAATGCTGTTGTAATTTTATCACCAAATCGTCAACATAAAACTTGATTGATTCTCATAGGATGTGTTTGCAGAAGTAATGAATGACACATTGATATATAGTTCTTGAATTATTTAAATATAAATTCATTAATTGGTATAAGAATAATCCCTAGGGTATCCTAAAGATGGTGGATTCTTCATCTTATATAACCATTTAGATTAGATTATACCCTAAATAGCCATCCACAAAAGAGAGGTCTTGATATCCAACCATTTCATCAATCATAAATTCTATAATTGGAACTAGGAAATTATATTTTAGAAAGTACTAGATGATATATTTTAAATTTATACAAACCATTATCTTTCCATTCTTTTTCTTTATGAGGAAAATTTTGGGAAGCCATTTTAGGTATTGGAATTCTTGAATGAAATATGCTTTGACGAATTTTTAAATTTGGGCTTGAACCTTGGTATAATGTGTGAGATGTGACCTTCTAGTTAGATTCTTGTAACCATGATGGTATCTTGTAAGTCCTAAGTGATGGGTAGACACATTAGGATGAATTTCTAACATATCTTTGTAATTATAGGAAAGCACGTCCCGATACTACTTCAGAAAGTAGGTTTAAATTTAATGTTCATCGAGGGGAATAACTTCACTAATAAATTATGGTTGTGGATCCTTATATATACCTAGATTTATCTATTTGAGTTCATATATAGTAGTGTAGATTCCTTCCATGAATTATGGAGGAGCATCTATGAGGTCATTTTCATCTTTTTCTTCCTTCTCCTCTTCCTCTTCATCTGTGTCCATGCCAGGATGGATGAGAGAAGAGGGGGAATCATCAAGGTTAGGTGAAGGGTAATTTTCCTGATATCTAGCTTCCAATGGTGATAAAATGACTTACATAGGGTTTACAGATGAATTGGTGTCCTTATGATGTTTTTATGACAAGGTTAAGCAATTTACATTTGATGTACCACTACCAGTAGAGGAATAAAAGATCACTTCAATTCCCATGAGTTCAACTGATGTGGCAGATATCATGAAGACTAGTTATAACATCTATAAATTTGAGATGATGAATTTGAGTTTACTAATGGGTTGCACATATTCATCACAGTGGTATTTGAATGGGTTAGCTGGGGTCTTTTAAAAACCATTTGGAGTGGTAATATGAGCAACACCATCAGTTATGGGTTGTTTCCATTCTCTTCAGTAGAATTATCCATCAATGTATTGAGATTCAGAAGACTCAAATAATGATTTTCCCCATTTAACGTCCCATTATTCCCATTTCTATATTATTTAAGGAGTTGATGGTAGGATGAAGTGATAACAACATGCTGATTCAACCAAGGCCTTCCATAAAAAATATTAAAATTTATATCTTTCCAGATGACCAAGAACTCCGAGTCAGATAGTAGATTCCCAAACTGATATCTAAACTTATTGAAACCAAAAGGATTATGTTTTCTTTTATCATATCCATGGATAATTTGAGAAGAAAAAGATAAATCATCTTTGGTTTATATGAGTTGGATAAGCGTTCTAATACGAATGAGGTTGACTCTAGATCCATTATCAATGAAATATCAACATATGTCAATGCCATCTAATCTTCTAGATATGTATAGGGGCCAAATTTTTCCCTGTATAACATCATCTTTGTTCTCCTCTGTGAAAGTGATAACTATATGAAATTATGTAGGGTCAATCTCCGCATGATATACCTCAGTGATAGAAAATTCAACTTCTAACTCTTGGGGGGAACAACAGTGAATCCATAAGTTCTTCCCGTAGATCCTTTAATTTATTAAAAGTATCTAGAATTAAAAGTTTTTATTAAACTATGGCCGATTTCTTCAAGATGTTGTACTTTTGGGTCAAATGACTACCTTTACCTATGGGGAACTATTCCCTAGATGGAATTTTTGGAGTTGATATTCCTGTGGTAGATGATTCATGTGGTTGAGAAGATGTGGAGGACATTTTTTATGCTGTTGGATCAGACTGCCTTTGCATGAAAACTTGTTTATGCTAGTCACATTGTCACCTATTCATCAATTTGTCTTCTAAAATGATTGGTTTTGAATGATTTTTTTACATGTGCGATGGCATATTTTGACTCTTACTAAGCACATAGAAGGGATTTCCCTTGAGTTTTATTAGAATATATATCTCTAGCAGAGATACAACTGACATATTTTGTTCGGTTTTAGTTGCTCCTCCCTCGGTTTACTCGGTTCCTGTGACCTCAACTCATGTCTCCCCATCTTGGTGTGGGAAGATTAGGTTCATAATAAAACTCATCATTGGATAAGGGATATATCTATGAACCCACCTATGTATTTAACATGAATTATTGGTGTTGGAAATTCATTGTGGAAGATTTATATGAAAATACACAACAAATATTCTAATGAAAACTGTAAATTTAGGGAATAAGTTATACCATTACACATAACAATGAAGTCTCAGACCCTCTAATTTTATATCTATTTTAATTCAAGTGGTGATGGACCATTTTATTCCACATTATTTATCTGAACTGATAATGATTTTTTAGTGTAGATCTTCCCATCCTTTGATCAACTATACGAGTATACTGGTGTACCATACAAAGGCTGGTCCTTTTAAGGTTTGTACAAAACATCAGATTTTGGTGACTTCTTATTGCAACAAAGTTCCCATCATGGGGGTACATTGAGATACAAAATTCCTCAGATGATGGTCCAAATCTCTTGAACTATTGAATTTTAGAAATTTATGATTTCTAAAATTGGGTTGGGGAAGAGTTGTATCTACCCATTTGGTGTAAGGTTATCTTTATATATGCACTAGAACACATTGTCCCTTTATAGATTCTAGATAGGCCTCTAAATATTCAAAATCATCAAAAAGTTCTGTGGAAATGACCAACTGAGAAAGGGATGGATCAGGGAAAAAACACTTTAAATCAGATGTGTTACCTACACTTGTGTTTTGGATGAACAGTAGTAACTTGACTAACACTAGTCTAGTTGTTTGGAAAATGGAGGGAAGTATTAATATTCAGTTGTCACTATTTCCAAATAAATTTGTTGTCCTACTCCTGCATTGAGCATACATTATGAACCTATAGTCATTGATATTATGATCTATTCTTGTCAAGAGACATCAACTTGGGGAGTGGAATCAGGTTCTATTTAGATAATATATCTAATAGGAATATTACCCATAAGTAATTCAGAATTAAGCCCTTTCAGTTCTATTATTTTTGTCTTATAATGATCTAGTATTTCCTTGAGTGTGAGGGGTTTGAAACCCTCCAGTAATAGGTGGGATTGAACTATATCCTTACTATTTTCCTTGGATGATTCCTGTCAAGGGGGAGGCAATGAATCATTTTAAAGAGTTCTCAAATTTTGAGAAATCCTTTGATTTCTGTACGCACACCCTTTTTAGTCATTTCAGCGTGGACTATATTTCAAATGGAGATCATCCTCTTTCTCTCCCCCATTGACCTAATGTTATGAAACATTGTAGAATGCAGTGCTAATGAATTTTACTAATTCAAACTACATCACAAACATTTCATAAATCTTCTAATAATGGGATAATAGATTTATCTAGGAGTGTCTATTAAAAGATGTATGATTTAGAGGAGAGGTTCTAATCTTGACAGGTCATTTTTATTTGGGACTTTCATGGGAGATTCACCTTTCTTTTAGGGACCCCTTCAAATCCATCGAGTGAAGGATGATCATAAGGGAACCTATGATTAATGTTTTTTACACATCATGGAAGAATAAACTACATTATAGTATGGGATTAACTAGGAACATTAGTTTCTTAAAAATCATCCTAATGTAGAAAAGACTAACTTTCATTGAGGTTGAGGTAAAAATTATCCTAGACCTATAGGATTGGGGTGATTTGATTCCACTTTCACAATATTTTTGGTTTGATTTTTCATCCTTGAAGGTTGTGTTAAAAATTCCCTGAATCTTGAGGGATGGGGATGCTTATATACTTCCACGAATGTAGCTACTACGACTATTCTTTTGATTTTATGTAGCTTGGTTCGAATGTGGGATGGATGCATTATATTATTTTCATTTGATCCATCATATTTAAAAGATACTATAACTTAATAACAATGGGATTCCCTTAAGTGGGATTATTGATCAATATTTTCAAACACTTGATTCAAGATACTTTAATTGCTCAGTCTCCTCTGGACCGATATCTTTGAGAGTTGTTGTGGGCTAGTTCATTCTGGGCATACCATCTATTTTTAGCAGAGCCTATTTCTCAAATATAGTATGATGATATGACATTACATGATGTAAAATTTGATGGGATTTTTTGATTGGGGAGTGAGGTGAAATGAAATGACTCATGTTCTCCCCATCCTATGATATGAACACAAGATGTGGTTTCAGTGATTAGTTAACACAATTATTTTAACACATAGAGACTTGTGTGCTGATGGGATTCTTTCTATCTTCCCAATTTCGAGTTTCGTGTATCTAGGAGGACCACTAAGTCTATCTGATAGTGCATATCTTATATTACCTTAACATGATTTGGGTATTCATCATAAGGAAATACTTTTGTTTTTAGGTGATGAAGAGTAGTCCATATATTTAGGTGACTGTCATGAACACATTCTCCCAAAAATGACTATGGAATTCTATATTGGGGAGTAACTAAAGGATTTAACATTATTGTTAAATTTTCCATCACCAAATACCTCCTCATAAGAAATATTTCTCCTTCATCTTTTATAAGATATTCCTTGACCAAATCTTACCAAAGTAGACATTTCCCAATTTATTTATTGTAGATGATGGGACCAGTAGGGATTACCCATTTCATATTGGAAGGAAGGAGATCCATGAGTGGTTTATAGAATGACCATTTCCTTGGGATGTATGTTGATTGAGAAATAATATCACTTTCCAATGACGAGGTATCAAGCATGACTGGCCTTATTTTATGGTCATGTAACGAGGACCAAACCATGTAGTTTAGCATCATGTGACAAGGAAATATAGATGAAAGGTTCCTAGTAAAGGGTTGGTGTTTAAATTATTCCAAAGTATACCAAGGGGCTTAGAAGGGATGTATCCTCCTAGGATATATGTGGACCTATTGGGAATATGTCCCAGAGAAGATTATGGTTAGTTAGGGGTACTTGGTTTAGACCTCCAAGAGATTTCCTACGCATCCCATTTGGATGGGAATCAAATCAAATGTAGTTTGAATGTTTGGGGCTTACACCTATGGAGGATGACCATGGAAATTTCACTAGGAATATGTCCCTTTGAAGGTTCATCTCATAGTGAATATGGCCCTTCTAGTGGATGGTGACATGGTTTTAGGGCTTAAACCTAGTAGGAGGACAAGAGGAAAGTAAAGAGGAAGATACAGGAAGGGAATATCCTCCCGAGATAGGTATTTGATCATGTGGATATCATGATCATCAATAAATTCTAATACCATTTGATTCATGATCAATATAAGAAACAATAGGAAGTAGAATATCGATAAAACCACACAATCTCTTTTATACGCTAGTGGATGAGGCCGAGGCTATTATAGAGAGAAAGGGATTTAATTTTCCCTTATCCTCTCTCATTTTATAACCAGGGTCGGTAATTACATACCCATATGGATACATAATGTGGGAATAAATAGGGTCTTACTCTGGGAGGGATTCCTAGTTGAATATCCTCTCCTCCTCCCATTTCTACTGGTGGAAGAGAGGAAGAGGGTGGGATTACTGGGCACATATGAAAATTCC
The DNA here is from genome assembly GCA_963277665.1 of Viscum album. NCBI lineage: Eukaryota > Viridiplantae > Streptophyta > Magnoliopsida > Santalales > Viscaceae > Viscum > Viscum album. The sequence continues at coordinate 1,081,239,118 of OY728121.1, forward strand.
CAACCCAAGGATCCACTTAGCACCATACCTAATTTTGGGATCCTCATTACCATAGGAATGTATGATCAAGAACATTTCGAGGATCCACCTTATTAGTTAGGTTAATATCATGACCTCATTTACCTTGGGAATGTTTGATCGAGAGGACATGTTGGTGTGAACTGTACTCTGATCACATATATCTGGATGCTTTTGAGGAGTCCTTGGATTGTTATACAATGAAGTGACCCATACGGGGACTTTCAATTCATATGATAGATTGAAGGAGGCTGTTTTTTGGACAGTTTGTGGAGGGGATGAGGTAAAGACCAACTCTAAATGAAAGAAATGTACCGAAATTGAGGACTCCATCCCATATACTATTTTATTTGCAGGATGCTGGTCCAAAAAGACTCCATATGAATATGGTTTTCTATGAGAGATGGTGCTACATAATGGATTTTCTATACTAATGGTTTTCCGTAAAGTTTTTTTCTATACAGATGGATTTTTATGCTAGATACCACCCTTTGCAGGTGGTCAGGTGAGTTCCTTTTCTTAATTTACAACATGTGTTAAGTGATTACCTAATGAAATCACATTCTTTGAGTATTTCTCTCTATCCTTTCATCTATCTCTATTTGTAGTTTTTATTGGGGTGCATATGTAACAATTCTCGGGTTGTTTGAAAGCTATAAAAAACTGCCGCCCATGAGGGAGTTTGGTTTGCGGGTGACATGAAGATAACGAATCACCCTAAAAATGAAATTTCATTTATGGGGAACTAAAAGGTGAATCCTCACCCCACAAACAAAATTTATTTTATGGGTGGGGGATAAAGGTCCTACCTCACCCTTAAAATGGAAATTTTGTTTTTGGGGTCCTAAAGGTCATGCCTCTCCCTACAAAAAGAAAATTTCATTTTTAGGTGGGATAATGGTCATGCCTCACCATACAAATGAAAATTTCATTTTCAAAGTCCTAAAGGTTACAACTCAGCCTTTAAAAGAAAATTTCATTTCTGAAAGACATGGAGGGGATGCCTTACCTGCAAACAAAATGTCATATTCGAGGGTCCTGAAGAGGACGCCATGGCCCGAAAATGATTTTTTTGTTGGGATATTATGTAGAGAGACAACCCACATAGGGAGTGTACTATGCTGAGAAATAAAATTACTTAATGGATCTATGTACTTGATAAATTTAAATATTTATGAAACAACTAATTTGATTTTATTATAACCTTTCCAAACACATAAATGCATTTTGATATTGCTTGTGAACTTTTTTGAACCCAACATGAAGCAAGAACATTGAGATCAAATATCACTTCATAATGGAAAATATGGATTAATGATATGTGGTTTTGGAGTATGTGTCAACTTAATATCAAGTTTCTGATATATTAAAAAAGGCCCTAACCAAAATGTTATTTGAGAAGAATTAGTTGTCTCTTAGAGTCCAACCATATCCATCCACTTGATTGATTCGGGAAAGGACCCCCACACCCCATAGTTTATTTCATGATAAATTTTTGTTTTCTCACCTCAATTTTATGGATTTATGACCCTCTATTTTAAACATTTTGGAGAAGTGATCTCTTTGTGTTTGGTTCTAAAGGGGGAGAAATATCCAAATGTGTTCGAAAGGGGGAGAAAGTAATGCTAAAGGGAGAGTATGACAATGAAAAATTCGGGGGATCTTTGATATAATTCAAGGTATATGTTCATGAAACAATTTTAACTCAATTATTATTTATCACACCGATCATGACTCATGTGAGCAGAGAATCAATTATTAGGGGATCATTGATACACATCTTGAAAGTGATGTTTTTTATGAAGGATGCATGATCTCTTGGATCATTTTAAGTATGGGAAACTAACCCTAAGGGGGATATTGTTGAACAAAATAAATTTGGAGGTTTTTATGAGTTATTTTTGTTGAAAATTTGATTTCTTGGAAGGGGTTGAAGAAGATATCATGCTGCAGGTCATGCTCCATTCCATAGAACACATGGAAATTGAGAAGCCTACAACACAACTCATTCAACAATGTCGTAGAGGTTTTATCCATTCTATAACCAAGTAAAACATGGTGAAGGAACCTATGGGTAATTGTAAACCCTAGTTCGATTAAGGGTAACACACCCAGTATACATGCCATGTAAGGGCTGACCCAAGCTCACATAAGTGTATCATCCTATAGAGATTTTGAGGTGTCCACACTATATAGGTATGAATAAACTAAAAAACCCTATACATAAAGGTAAGAGGGTTCTCATGTAAGGGAAACAAATTTGATCACGTAAGTGTAATAAGTTTAGGGTACTCCATAAGGAGTATGGATAATCTATAAAGGTAAATAGTGATAGTATTTGAATTCTGTAATAAAATAGATGTCCATGCTCTAGTATATAGGTCTATGTTGTAGTGTCATTATATAAGAAAGAGTCCATGAAATAGATTCAATTTTCATCATGCAGGGTCCAAAATTAGTTTATGTTAAGAATTTAAAGGTCTTCATTCTTGTAGGAGAAGATGCTCCAGTGTTGTTTCCATGCCACATCCATCTTGGCAAGAGAACCATTTTGAGGAGAACATGCTTGGAATCGTGTGGAGTCAATAGAGAATTTACTACTCTGGGAGGGGTGGATATAGTCAACTAAAATAATTCACAATTAAGTGATGGTGATAATGCTATAGGGTATAAAAAATGGGAAATACTACACTATAGCATTTATGACCATGTTGTAACTAGGTAGTTTCATACTGCTGGCAGTTTTATCCAGAAACTGAAAGAAGGGGAGTTATGGATTGAATCTCTATGTGATTAATTTGGATTTAATGGAACATGATGATCCTAGTAATTATATGGTATACTTATCATAATAATTAATAAATAAGAGTCAATCCTAATAATTGGATTTAAATAAAAATATGGATAGTTATTCTTTAGAAGACATAGATACATAGATAGACACAAGGATAATTTCTGGAGAATAATTTCATAGAGTTATTCCATATTTTATCTGGAAGATTAAATTTCAAAGAGGGTGTAATTCTAGGAGTCCTACTCTCATTGGAAGTTGAATTTATTTGTGCTGAAGACAAACACCATAATTGGTGTCTGTTTTCAACATATTTATGTGAAGAATAAAATATTCAATAGAGGGAGAAGTGAGTTCTTTATTAAAGGATGGTGACGAGTTCTCCAAATTTTCATGGTACATAACTAGGAGGGTTGGTGAGACTGCTCCAAATTTTCCTTAAATTAGCGAGCTTTTAGTGAATTTGGCACATAAACGAATTTCTATGAATGCTACTTGGATGTAACCCAGTGAAGGTGAATGAAGTAAAATTCCTTGAGTTGTTTACTATTTTTATCTCTCATTGAGGGGAAAGGTTGATAGAATTATAAGTGTTATTCAATGTGATAGAACATGATCCTCGATCAAAGAATAATCATTTTAAACTTCAATACCCAAATTCACCACCCTCTCAGGGTGTAATACTATATAGGGATATAAAAAATAAGGTTATGAAATAGGTAATTAAGATGTTTATATTTACAATATAGAAGGTTAAAGTATTTCTGTGGAAACTAAGGGTAATGGTTTGGGACATGGTAACTCAAACTCCTTTCCTTGAGTTTTAAAATTTATTATTAAACTTTATTTTTCCAAAACATTACATTTTTAATAACGTTCTATATTTATTTCAAGGGAAAAAGAGTTTTTGATCCAAATATACTTCCATGAAAGGTTTTCATTTTTACTTTTTTAAAGGAGACTTTTCAAAAAAAGACTCATGACTATGGATTTTACATCGATGAATACAAAATGTTTTCAAGAAAGATACTTTAATGATTTTGTTTTCATTTTACACTCTATATTAAAAATGATCTACCTCTAATGTAGTTATGTTTCATGTTTCACCATATATTTTTCTTTTCTTTTGTTATTATTTTGGGTGATAAAGTTTTTAGTATCAAATGATTTAGTTCATGATGTTATACCATTTGGATGTTTTAAGAAACCTATTTTACTTCCATGGGTTATATATGAAAATTGAATGATTTACATTTTTATGATTTATGAAACCTATTTTATTTGCACAGGTTCTTTAGGAAAAGAAAATGTTTTTTATTTATAATTTTTTTGAAACACATTTTACTTCCATGGGTTCTTTATGATGTGAAAAGTGAATTATTTTTAAGTGGCACATGTAAGTTTGAATGAATAATGGGTGGGGTCATATATCACTCTAAAATTAATTGATTAATAGTTTATATCTCATGAGATAAGTATTCATGTGTATATTTTTGTTTCTCATAAGCGTGGGAACTAATGGTGTGGCTCATGAATGAAATATTTCTATATGATAATGTTTGTGCCTCATTTAAAGTATGTTATTAATTATGATCTTATTCTCTCATGATTCAAAGTTTATGTTAAATGTTTCTAATCCATGTTATAACTATTATGCTTACATGTTTATTTCTTTTGGAATTAAATTATTCTTCTATATACTTTGAATCCCACTTATGTCTTATGATTATCACTCATGATGTTATGATATTTATCTTATGCTCATGTTTTTTACTTATTCTTATAAACTCATACATAATGAAATGTTTATTCATCCCTTACTATGTAACACCCCAATATTTCATTGTACATTATTTCTTCAAAGTAATTCAATAACTTTCACTACACACAACACCGAGTTCAAGTGCATCAAGAATTACCAAACTAACCGTTCAAAAGTGGTTATGAATAGTATTAACTAAAATTTTAATTTAATATAATCCTTATAATTTTAGAATCTATATTATGAGTTCCTTTGACATAATATAAGAACAGATTCATTTTTTTAGATAAAAGAAGTATTTTAAAAAAAATGAAATTTTACCGCCTTTTAATGGCAGACCTTTTTAAAATCAAATATTTGACACTTTTATATATTCAATTTGACAAAATAATTTTCTTCTTTAGAATCAGGACATAAAAATTTAGTTTCGATGAATTTTTGATGTTTTTCTGATAACTTTCATATTTGGGTGAATAGTGAAAATTACTAAATTTTAACTAAAAACAAAGTTTTTAATCAAAATAATTTATAGTGTTAAATTATAAATTTGAGTGGTTTTAAATTATAATTAGATTATATTTTTACCATTTAATTAAACATTGTTCATTGGGAGTAATTTCACTTTGAAATTGCAAATAAACAAGTGTCAATCTTTTGATAGTTATTATTTCTAAAAAACCTGCTTTTTGGTTTTGAAAACGGGAATTAATTTTAAATTAATTAATGAAACTTTTATGTTTTCAATTTGTTAAAATAGATATCATTTTTGGATTCAGAATATCAAAATTAGCTTAGGGTGAATTTTTGGTATTTTTTCTGAAAACTTTCAATTTTTGATGAATAGCGAAAAATACTGAGTTATTGGTTAAAACCAACTTTTTATTTAAATAATTATTTATTTTATTTAAAATAGATACTTAGTACCTATATATGTTCAATTTAATTCATTGCAGTCATTTTATATTAATTTTAGATATATAAAATTTTATTGAACTTTTTACCGTCTTTTACCCACCTCCTAGGAGCTTTTGCAAATTTTCATAAAACTTAATTTTACCACTTCTGTGAGTGTAATTTCAAAAATCCGAGAGAAATGGTTGATATCAGTAAGTAAAATGTGGTTCAATGAGATGAAAATAATTTTTGGTGAATAGTAACTTTTTACTTTTATTTACCAAGGTTAAAAGTAAATAGGGTAATTAAGGGTAAAAAATATATTAATATTACCCTAAAACATTTCCTAATTCTATTGGATAAGTATATTTCGACCCAAAGCAACCTTAGGAATAAAATATGATCCTTTAGGTCTACTTGGATTAGATTAGGACATTTATTATTATTTAATTCGAAGAAGAGTTAAAAGAGTTAAAATCAAAGTTAAATAACTAAAAAAAATTTAATATAGGGTTATACATAAGATAAATTCGATTATAAATATTCATTATAAATATAAAAAGATTTCATACATAATGGTATTTTATTTATAATTTTTAGACATCGCATAATTTAATTTATTTGTGACACAATGATGATGTAGTAATTACCTTATTAATGAAATATTGAAATAATTGATATTATAAATACCCAAATAAATGTAAATTTAGACATTTTATGAATTCCACTAATTTATAGGTTAATATGACATGATAGTATTGATTTAATTATATTTTTTCGAAGTAATCATGCTTTTATGAGTTTCACAAAAATCAAATACCAAATAGTGTCAAAATTGACATAAAAGAGTTTTTAAAACAAATATAATATTAGTAATTGTTATTTTATTCCAAAAAATCTGAGGCTCGGAAAAATAACTTATATAATGATATTTTAATCATTAATGAGACACTTGGGGTTCTCTTGGATGTATATAGTAAGTTTATTAACCATATAATATAAAAATACAAAGAGACATGATAAATGTCAAACTAATTAACTTAGAATTAAAACTAAATGATAAGGTTAATATAGTGACCCAAACCTGTCTAAAACCTATTTTTTGGGTGGTTTTAGACCCATACCCACCTTATCCTAGAAATAAATTAGTTTGGAGCCATTATAAACTGAATATGAAATTATTATAAAATAATATTTCTAGCTTTTCCAAAGGTACGCCTCACCCCTCTTATAAAAGGGCACTCCCCCTTCTCTCCAATTCACACCTTCAAAGCCATTTTTCTCGGCCAACCCCTACCCAAATACTCTATAAACTGTTTTCCCTTTATCTTATAGGCATTTCTTTAGTCAGAAATCCAACCTAAAGATCCCTTTTTATCAAATCAAAATGAAGAACCCGAAGAAGAGGTAAATATTTCACCACCCTCTTTCAAGTTCCTTTCTTCTTCCACTTCCTCTTTCTTTGTTGTTTCCATTCTAAAATAATAACTCCCGTATCTTCTATATACTGTGATGTTATTATAAATATGGTACAACCATATTCATTATTCTATCCATCCTTTCAATGACATGTCACCATACGTGCGTACGTACGACTTACCGTCTCCACATCGTGGTGTAATTGTTATTCAAAACATTATTATTTGGATGGGTATGATAATGACGTGTAATTGATGTAAATAAAAAATATAATAATGATTATATATATATTATATACCATCTAATTATATATTATTTTAATATCAAAATAATGATATTGTCACTCGTGCGTACGTACGGATTACCGTCTCCACGAACGCGATGAGATTCATTCCCCATCGTATCCATTCAAGACTAATTTTCTTTTAATAATTAAAAATAATGTTTAAGTACTTGATATCATTCTGGATATGAATAAGATACAACCTATCCATAACAAACACGTCTTATGTAACAAAATATAAAAAATAAAACGAGTAAGTTAACACCCGAAATGACGATAATACTAAAATATTATTAACAAAGAATTATTAGAAGATCATATATGATATCATAATTATGTATATGGTACTTGTATATGGTTCATGTATAATTTAATAACAATGTTTTAACTATTATATAGGAGGTTAACATACCATCGACTAAGGAAAAGTACAAGGTAAGGGTTAATTTCACAATCTATTTATTATCCGATGTTGTTTTTACGTAAGTATCTACTGGGACCTCTTTATCATCCACATACATGTTTCTTAAAAATGTATTTCAAAACATTTTTACTATTTAATAGACAATGGGTTAAATTCATTTATACCCTTATTTTACCATATCTGTTTTTGAAAGGAATCTTTCCGTCGTTTTCCATACAAAGTCCTTTATAACCTTTTCGACAAAATTAATGTAAGAATTTTTTTTAACTTATACGGCAGGTGCCGCTATTTTCCACCGTTTTAAAATAGTCTAAGCTTCCCCTAAAAGTTTATAAGAGTATTTTCAAAATAACGGTTTTATTTTATAATTATGTGACTTTTAAATGATTTCAAAAAGGAGATATTTATCTCAAATAGTCTTGATTTCATCTATGTGAACATCCTTTGATGGATTTTAATGTTGTTTGATGTTGATTTATTATGATACCAATCTTCCATATAGTATTGAAGGTTTTGTGATATGTTTGAATTTGGATGTGTTATTTTATACCATTCATGTATTATAGATAAATTATTGAAATTTCATATGCTAGTTTTAATACGAATGTTTATGTTATGTTTAAACCTTTTCATGTGAGGAATGCATTGGACTTAGTAAGTGATGGGTGGAGCCCGCTATAGCTCCTCGATGCATCTGTGGGTCTCATGAGATAAACTAGTGTCTTGGCATAAGGCCTTGACAAAATATTATTTGTAGTCTTGGCACAAGGCCTTGACTATGTGTTTATGATAGTTTGGCATTATGAATTCCATTATTATGAAAGTGGTTATTGATATTGCATGTGATTTTTTGACTAGTATAATATCCATGTGAATAGGTAAATGAAATTATTTTATTTTATTTTTTCCATATATTGATGAAGTTCAAGTTTAAAAGGATTTTGTTTTAGTTATACATTACCTTAAATATTTATACTTATTTATGAAATATTTTGGTATATTGTTATCCTTACTGAGAATCTGAGCTCACCCCTTTCTATGTTATATTTTCCCAGGATGTGAAGAAGTATTTTACAACTGACTTGCAGGGATAGTTAGAGGGGATATTAGTGTGGTATATGGAGACTATGTTGTTGTATTTTTTCACTTTATGATGTAATGTAAGACTTGTGAATGTATCTAGGTTTTACAAGGCTACTAAACTAATCGGTCTTTCGAGATTTGATCTTTTTTGATCATGCCAATGATATGTAATAATGCACAGACTTTGGGCTTCTGGGTTTGGGGCATTACAGTTGGTATTAGAGGAAGTTTAGTAATAAACCTTGGAAGCTAGATTTAGATAAACTCTGATTGGAGCACATAGCCCTAAGATAGACTTTGAGGATTAGTATATAAGAACTTCCTAGAATTTTGGTATTGTAGAGATTTTGTGAGTTTTCCATGCAATACATTCCTGTCTAGATACGAGCTGGTAGAGGTGGATCTTGCACAGATGTACCTAGGGGTAAAACCTGAAAACACCGCTTTGATCTAGATTTGAACGGGAATTGGTGCACGACAATGTGCCTTGCTGTACTTTTGGTTACGACACTCCCAAGGGATATGTTTAGGATAATTCTAATTTTCTTTACAAACCATTATGAAGGGTTTATGAGTATATACCTCCTCAAATAAAGCATTTTTATGATTATGGATTATATCCAAAAACTATTAAATTTTTGTTAAGTTATTTACAAGTTTGGAATTATGTATTTAGATTCATAAACTGACATAGTGTATGCCATTGTTTAGAAATGGAGCCAGTTGAAGTAATGATAACTCCAACAATATGAATGATCCAAAGATTAATAAGGATCTTATCTTTCATAGTATTAAGACAAAATTTAGAAGGGAAATAGTCTCCCACGTATTCTCATCATATGAATAAATAGTATCATGTGTTAACAAGATATGTAAATAATTCTTCGAGTCCTATGGATTTGACGGGAATCAAGAGAAGAAAAGGATGGAAGAGAGAAAGATGGACAAAGGGAAGAAGGGAAAGAAGGATTTTCCAATATGTGATAACTGTGGAAAGAATCACCTTGGTAAATGCTTGAAGGGAAAGGGAGTTAGTTATAAGTGTGGAGAAAAAGGAGGCCAAGTACGTGATTTCAAGGGTAAGAAAAAGTTTTCAAATGTACAATGCTTCATCTTCAAGGAGTTAGGACACTACGTGAATCAATGTCCCAGTCATCAGAGTATACCACAAATGATGCTATTGGATAATAATCATGTTATGATACTACCACAGATGAAGAGGAATGACTAGTGTTCTTATGTTGTTATTTAATAATTATGTCATTTCCGTGTTGTATAGATGATGTACTAGTTATATGAATTATGGAAATAAATAAGGATTGTACTGTATTACTATTTCATTGAGGATTTGAGATTATATAGTACTATAAAAAGTGACTCAATAGCAAGTTAATTTTTTTTCTTAAAAATAAATTATTGAAGGAAAGGTAATCCTTAATATAGTCCTGATACCGAGGTAGTAATTTCAGAATAATAAAAGGATGATTTGGATAAATTATATTCAATATTCTTAACTACATTGGCGCTGATTAATGTTTTTTCATCATTGTTAGAGTATTCATCATTTTTGGATATAAGGATTAAATCCAATATTCTATAAGGAATAAGGGAGAGTGAATGTAATAAATAAGGTTTTTTTGGTAATTCAGGGTGTTACCATGTTTTAAAAATAATACATGATGAAAGTATTCACATGTTATTACGTGGAAAAAAAGATCTTCATTATGTTTACCTTCCTTATAAATTTTGGACTGTGAGTTTGGATAGAAGTGTTTTGGATAAGTCTAAAGGTTAGAATGGATTTTACATTGGATACTATTGTTAATTTTAAATAATTTCTAAAGATTATTTTTGGATTATTATAAAAAGGATAACCCAGAGGTCGGGCAACAACCCGTCGCGTCCAGCAAGGCAGTGAGACTAGAACCCGCAACCGAAGGGCGATAAGGGTGCATCTCCTACCACTGGCCTATGTGATGTCCTGGATTGTATAATGTAGTTTTTCTAAAGGAATTATAGATGAATTATAAATTCATTTTTTGGAACCTTGTAATGTTAGGATAAATAGAATACTTTTAAGTTCTATTATCTTTTAGAGGGTAATGTGAGTTTGTGGTAGAAATTAGTTAAAGGATGTAACTCTACTTGTCAAGTTTACTTTTTTTTTCTCTTATTCTATGAAGAAATTAATCCTTAAACTTTAGGGAAGGGAAATTTCAACAAAAAATGTGTTATCTTAATACCTTATGTTTTGTTGAACCGATGATATTTTAAATCATCTCTGATTGATGGCTTTGAGGCCATCAATTTTACACCTGTTTGTGATTGACGACCTCAATCAATCCCTATAAATATTTACATTTTCCCTCTAATTATGTGTCTATAATTGACACCAATGTTATCCTAATTGAGATCATAATTTGGTGGTGACTTTTCATTTCCCTATCACTCTTATTAAGACTAAATTTTATTATCCCAATTTCCGATGTAGGTTTTCCACAAAGGTATTTTCTATTTTTGACCTTTTATTTTCGAAGAACAACTTCAAATTACGAGGACACAATTTATTGAAGTAGGGGAGAATGTAACACCCCAAGATTTCATAGTACGTTATTTCTTCAAAGTTATTCAATAACTTCCACTACACACAACACCGAGTTCAAGCACATCACGACTTACCAAACTAGCCGTTCAAAAGTGGTTATGAATAGTATTAACTAAAATTTTAATTTTATATAATACATATATTTTTTGAATCCATATTATGAGTTTATTAGACATAATAAAAGAACAAATTCATTTTTTCAGATAAAATAATTATTTTTAAAAAAATGAAATTTTACACCCTTTTAATGGTGAACCTTTTTAAAATAAAATATTTTACACTTTTATATATTCAATTTGACAAAATAAACTTCTTCTTTAGAATCAGGACATAAAAATTTAGTTTTGATGAATTTTTGATGTATTTCTGATAACTTTCATATTTGGGTGAATAGTGAAAAGTACTAAATTTTAACAAAAAACAAATTTTTTAATCAAAATAATTTATAGTTTTAAATTATACATATGAGTGGTTTTAAATTATAATTAGATTACATTTTTACCATTTAATTAAATTTTGATCATTGGGAGTAATTTCACTTAGAAATTTCACAGAAACAAGTGTCAATCTTTTAATAGTTATTATTTCTTAAAAACCTGTTTTTGGTTTTGACAACGAGAGTTAATTTCAAATTAATTAATGAAAATTTTATGTTTCTAATTTGGTAAAATAGACATCATTTTTGGATTCGGAATATCAAAATTATCTTAGGGTGAATTTTTGGTATTTTTTCTGAAAACTTTCAATTTTTGATGAATAGTGAAAAACACTTAGTTATTGGTTAAAACCGACTTTTTATTTAAATAATTATTTATTTTATTTAAAATAGATACATAATACCTATATAAGTTCAATGTAATTCATTGGAGTCATTTTATATTAATTTTAGATATATAAAATTTTATTGAACCTTTTACCGTCTTTTACCCACCTCCTATGAGCTTTTGCAAATTTTCATAAAACTTAATTTTACCACTTTTGTGGGAGGAATTTCAAAAACCCAAGAGACACGGTTGATATAATTAAGTAAAATGTGGTTCAGTGAGTTGAAAATATTTTTTGGTTAATTGTAACTTTTTATTTTTATTTACAATGGTTAAAAGTAAATAGGGTAATTAAGGGTAAAAGTGATATTAATATTACCCTAAAACATGTCCAAATTCTATTGGATAAGTATATTTAGAGCAAAAAAAAAACCTTAGGAATAAAATATGATCCTTTAGTTCCACTTGGATTAGATTAGGAAATTTATTATTATTTAATTCAAATAAGAGTTAAAAGAGTTAAAATCAAAGTTTAATAAATAAAAAAAATTTAATATAGGGTTATACATAAGATAAATTGGATTATAAATATTAATTATAAATATAAAAATATTTCCTACATAATGGTATTTTATTTATAATTTTTATAGATCACATAATTTAATTTATTTATGACACAATGATGATGTAGTAATTACCTTATTAATGAAATATTGAAATAATTGATATTATAAATACCCAAATAAATGTAATTTTTGACTTTTTATGAATTCCACTAATTTTATAGTTTAATATGACATGTTAGGATTTATTTAATTAACTTTTTTCTAAGTAATCATGCTTTTATGAGTTTCAAAAAAATAAAATACCAAATTGTGTCAAAATTGACATAAAAGAGTTTTTAAAACAAATATTATATTATTAATTGATATTTTATTCCAAAAAATCTAAGGTTCCATAAAAACACTTATATAATGATAGGTGTATCATTAATGAACCACTTGGGGTTATCTTGGATGCATATAGTATGTTTATTAACCATATAATATAAAAATACAAAGAGACGTGGTAAATGTCAAACTAATTAACTAAGAGTTAAAACTAAAAGATAAGGTTAATATAGTGATCCAAACCTATCTAAAACCTATTGGTTGGGTGGTTTTTGACCCATACCAACCTTTGAATATAAATAAATCAGTTTCTAGCCATTAGAAACCGAATATGTATTTTTTATAAAATAATATTTCAATCTTTTCCTAAGGTACCCCTCACCCCTCTTATAAAAGGGAACTCCCACTTCTCTCTAAATCACACCTTCAAAGCCATTTGGTTCAGCCAAAACCTGATAAAATACTCTCTAAACTGTTCTCCCTTCATCCTAGAGGCATTAATTTAGTCATAAATCCAACCTAAGGATCCATTTTGATCAAATCAAAATGAAGAACCTGAAGAAGTGGTAAATATTTCACCACCCTCTTTCAAGTTCCTTTCTTCTTCCACTTCCTCTTTCTTTGTAGTTTCCATTCAAAAATAATAACTTCTGTAACTTCTATATAATTTGATGTTATTATAAATATGGTACAACCATATTCATTATTCTATCCATCCTTTCAATGACATGTCACCATACATGCGTACATATGGCTTACCGTCTCCACGTCGTGGTGTAATTGTTATTCAATACATTATTATTTGGATGGGTATGATACTGATGTGTAATTGATGTAAATAATAAATATAAAATGATAATGATTCTATATATATGATATACCATCCAATTATATATTATTTTAATATCAAAATAAAGATATTGTCACTCGTGAGTATTTACGGATTACAGTCTCAACAAACGCGATGAGATTCATTCCCCATCCTATCCATTCAAGACTAATTTTCTTTTAATAATTAAAAATAATGTTTAAGGACTTGATATCATTATGGATATGAATAATATATAACCTATCCAAAACAAATATGTCTTATGTAACAAAACATAAAAAAGAAAACGAGTAAGTTAACACCCGAAACAGCAATAATTCTAAAATATTATTAACAAAGCATTATTAGAAGATCATATATGATATCATAATTATGTATATGGTTCTTGTATATGGTTCTTTTATAATTAATAATTTTTTTAACTATTATATAGGAGGTTAAAATACCATTGAATAAGGAAAAGTACAAGGTAAGGGTTAATTTAACAATTTCTTTATTATCTGAGGTTGTTTTTAGGTAAGTATCTACTAGGAACTCTTTATCATCCACATCCATGTTGCTTAAAAATATCTTTCAAAACATTTTTAATATTTAATAGACAATGGTTTAAAGTAATTTATACCATTATTTGACCTTATATGTTTTTTAAATGAATCTTTCCATCGTTTTCCATACAAAGTCCTTTATAACCTTTTCGAAAAAATTAATGTAAGAAATTTTTTAACTTATACGGAGGGTTCGGCTATTTTCCGTCATTATAAAATCGTCGAATATTCCCTTACAAGGTTATAAGAGTATTTTCAAAATAAAGGTTTTATTTTATAATTATTTGATTTTTAAATGATTTCAAAAAGGATATATTTCTCTCAAATAGTTTTGATTTCATCTATGTGAACATCCTTTGATGGATTTTAAGCTTGTTTGAAGTTGATTTATTATGATAAAAATCTTCCATATTGTATTGAAGTTTTTGTGATATGTTTGATTGTGGATGTGTTATTTTATACCATTCATGGATTATGACTAATTATTGACATTTCGTATGCTAGTTTTAATACGAATGTTTATGTTATGTTTAAACCTTTTCATGTGAGGAATGCATTGGACTTAAAAAGTGACGGGTGGAGCCCACTATAGCTCCTCGGTGCATCGGTAGGTCTCATGAGACAAACTAGTGTCTTAGAACAAGGCCTTGACAAAATATTATTTTTAGTCTTGGCACAAGGCCTTGACAATGTGGTTATTATAGTCTGGAATTATGCATTCCATCATTATAAAAGTGGTTATTGATATTGCATGTGATTATTCAACTAATAGAATATCCATGTGAATAGGTTAATGGCATTATTTGATTCTATCTTTTTCCATATATTGCTGAAGTTCAAGTTGAAAAGGCTTTTGTTTTAGTTATACATTGCCTTAAATATTTATACTTATTTATGAAAGTTTTCTCTATATTGTTATCCTTACTGAGCATCTAAGTTCACCCCTTTCTATTCTTTTATTCTTCCCAGGATGTGAAGAATTATTTTACGACTGACCTGCAGGGATAGTCAGAGGGGATACTAGTGTGGTCTATTGAGACTACGTTGTTGTAATTTTTCAATTTATGATGTAATGTAAGACTTGTGAATGTATCTAGTGTTTCCAAGGATACTAAACTAATCGGTCTTTCAAGATTTTATCTTTTGTGATCATGCCAATGATACGTAATAATGCACCGACTTTGGGCTTCTGGGGTTGGGGCGTTACATACCGAGTGTTTGATCTCACCCCTTTCTTATATTATCATTCTCTAGGGTTTTTGTTTGATTCATACTAATGATATGTCTATAATATAGTTTAGTATGGGGAATTTAAGGAGACATGATCTCAAGTATTTTAAAATAAGATGATTATGTAGTGTAACAACCCAAAAATTTACAATTAGATTTAATATAGAATGCATGAAACACCGATTCTCTATAAAACAAAACTTTATCATTACCTAACCAATAAACATAATTTTTCCACTTCTGTAATTTGAATTTCGAAAAACTAATATACAAGGTTCCGTTTAGTAAGTGATTTAGAGTCTGATAGGACAAAATTAATTTTTGATGAATAGTCACATATCCTTATGAATAGTAACATACCCTTATGAATATTAATATTACTCTTATGAATATTAATGAATAGTAAATCGCTCAAAAAAAATAAACTTCACCCATGAATGTATAAATACAATTTAGATATCTTATAAGTGAAAAATGATCATAGTATAAGTATTGGTATTTTTGTATGTCATAAATATTTTAATTACAAATTTATGATTAATTTAATAAATTAAAATGGAAATTTATTTTAATAAAATGTAATCATAAATTGTTACTTTATTTTCTTATGGTTATATGATAATTTTATGGGACCTTGATTAATTTATAAAGGTGTTATAAAACGAGTTATAGTTTTAAAGTTGTTTTTTTGGAATAAATTATGATTTTATTAAAAAATTAAATTAAAAATATTTAGAAAATTATTTTTAAAAAATGGATTTCATTTTTTAATTCTACACGTCGAAAAATGGTTGGGGTTAATATTTATGATTTTTCTAAAATACTTTAATTTTTCATGAATAGTAAAGATACAATTTAGAGTTTTCAGTATGTTTAATAACATCATAACGATGTAATAATTAATATAAATTATGCTAGACTTGTGTAAATTAAAATATGATACTAGGTGTCCCATGTGGATAATTCTTTTGGAAAATACCATAGGCAAGCCCATGGTTTTGCAAAAACCACTAATGAGGCGTTCTTTGAAATTAATAAAAAATTCCCTCCTGTTTACTGTAAATACCAACCCATTCATTCATTTTATTTCATTCAAAACTCATAATACTAGAATCTTTGGTAGTTTTACCTCGCTATGTGTTCTCCCAATGCATCCTCAAGCCTCCAATGTCCCAAAATTCTCTTTAAAAACCATCACGAATGATTGATTTCTTTATTATATTGAGGTACTACGGCACGAAGTATGAGAAAAACTGACCTAAATGTGATATAATAATGATGTAGGATGAACTAAAAAAATCATATACTAACATGATTATTATAAAGAGTAATAAATTTTAAGGTCAAATTCATTTTATGTTATTCCTTTATGATGTTAATTTTTCATCCCTCATGGTTACTCATTTTTGGTGTTAGTAATGGATAAAATTAGAAAGATTTGGTTTAATAATGGGTTTAAGAGATAATGTGATGTTTTCCCAAATGAAAAACCTAATGGAATGGGAGACAGAGTACAAGACCTCATAAAAATGCTCACTCAAAACTCACAATTTATGAATAGAAATATAAACCACATTGAGCTCCTGAACTCATTAAGGAAGGAGTGTCATGCTATTGAGTCTTTCATGCGACAATGCCCACCCTTTTTAGTGGATCTTCAAATCCCATTGTCACTATGAAATGGATCAATGTGATGTAAAATATATATTTTCCATTCTATATTTCTTGAAACATGAGAAGGTTTTTCTTGATATTTTCCATTTTTAAATTGAGGCTATCTAATGGTTGAATCTTATAAAAAATACAATGAAAAAATGGGAATTATACTCAATGGAATAGGAAGAGTTAATAAAGTTTTTCTTACTAAGTATTTTCCTTGAACTCATCACATGAATATGGAGTGATAATTCATGGATTGAAACAAAATAGTGATAAATCTATTATAATAAAAAACTCAAACTTTTTAAGGCATAAAATATAAAAAATTGGTTTTATATTTGATCCAGAATGTAAAATTGATCATTTATTCATTATATTAAAATCCATTATTTGAAAGACTTAATCCATAAGATTCTTTGGAAGATGTGAAGAAATTTATTGATGTGTGATAAAGGTAGAGATGGAATATGGGGTTACCTAGTACTCTAGAGAGGCGAAAATTAAGGTAAACTAACAAGGTAACACTTATGGTAATTCACATGGGGGGAGGACGTTTAAACCCCCTACTTTCAAAAAGTATAGGAGGAAGAACCTAGGTAATTCCAGTAAAGGATATTGGATGTATTTTAAGTTTTATAAAGTATGAGACCAATCCCACAACTGCTGAAGTAAGGCTAAGAGGATGATTAATAAAATTGATGAGAAGAAGGTCATATATAATGATCTACCAACACAACAATGATTCATGTGTGAGGAGTTTAGACACTATGAAAATCAATGAAAAAACCCTCGAGATAATGAATAAAATAGGCCCCAAAAACCACTCAAATTGAGGGAACATGGAAGGGAATTATTGATTATTACCACTAAAGAAGATCATGATAAATAAGTGATGCAAGATAAAATTAATCTCTATTCTAGATTTTAAAGTTCCTTATTTTATTTTTTTCATCAAATTATTTCATATCACATTGGTTTTCTAAGAATGTGGGATTTGCACATCAAGAGATGGATATGAAAATATCTATGAAATCACTTGGTGAAAAAATGACTACATCTAAGATATATAAATATTCTATAATAGATATTTATAGGAGGATAATATCGGTAGATCTAAATCTTATTTCTTTAGTTTAATTTGATAAAATTTTGGGCATGGATTGGATTTAAATGCATAAATAACATATCAATTTTTAGGGAAAGGATTTCTAATTTCATATCCTAAATCATCTTGTTATCAAGTATCAATATAAGAATAATTATAAAATTACCTTGGAATTAAATTTGATAATATGGGTCATGATACCTAAAAACGAGGGATTTCCAATTCAAATGATTATAGTGGATGTCAACATTGATAAAATTCCTATTTTATAAGAATAAACTTATTTATATTTAGAGGAAATACTTGGTCTTTCTCTGGATCATGAGGTTGAGTTTTCAATAGAAATCATATCTGGATATATTCCTAACTCATGGAGTCCATATAAAATGGAATCCATTGAATTGGAGTAATTAAATAAGTAGTTACATGAAAATATAGACAAGGGTTTTATTTTCCCTGGTGCTTCACCATGGGGTGCACAAGTCCATTTTATCAAAAATAAGGATGGTTCAATGTGCCTTTTCATTTACTATCATGAGATTTACAAGAACATGATTTAGAAAAAATATCCTCTAAATCATAATGATGACTTGTTCATTCAACTCATAGGATCTCAATACTTTTAAAATATTTAATTTTGATCTAGATATCATTAGTTAAGGGTCAAAAGGGAAGATATCTCAAAGACAAATTTTTTGAATGAGGTATGGATACTGTGAGTTTGTAGTCATGATATTAAGATTTTATAATTCACTATCCATCTTCATGGATCTAATGAACAATGTCTTGAGAGACTACCAATATTAGTTTGTGGTTATCTTCATAGATGATATTATTATTTATTCTAATATAAATGAGATTATGTGGATTATTTTCATATTTTTTTATGACCTTGATAGAGGATAAGTTTTATAAAAAAATTAGAAAATGTGAATTATGGAAATAAAATGTTTCACTATTGGGTTGTTTAATTAGTATATATGGAATATATGTAGACCCTTAAAATACATAATTTATTGGACAATGGACCAGACTAACCATAGTAATCAAGATCTATAGTTTTCTTGTATTTTATGAATACTATCGATGCTTTGTAAGAAATTTACCATGGATATCGAATCCACTAACCAAGTTAACATGGAAGATAGTTATATGGTGACCCACAATAAACATTACTTAAATAATACATTAATCTCAATATTTAAATAATACATCTCAAGAATAACCACACAACCTAAGGACCTAATGGTTTAGTGTCTTTGATATTAGCTATATAGACATCTTATTTAACAAAAATTTCAAGCATTTATCCATAACCATACTCTTCAAGGCTATTTCTAGACATATCAGATGATATATTCATCTTTATTACCTATGAAATGGAAACATAAGAAATGGGTGAGATTATACACTAAGTAAAGGGAAACATATCATAATGTGATAGATCATAAACATGAAAGAGAACATGAGGAAGATATAAAACGTTATAGAGAAACATAATATTACAATTATACCATTATGGAAGTCTAAAAGTTATGATTTTTGTCAAAATACATATTAATAGTCATAAATAATTTGACCATGATATAAAAGCATGGAATACTTTAAAAATATGGTGTAAACATGAAATCATGTAATTTCTTGGAAATGGAATGCATATTAAAAATTTGGAATAACTTTTTAAATTTGGAAGAATTTAAAAAACATAATCATAGGAAAACATTTGTGATTAAACCCATTCCCATGCCTATGTGAACAAAGACATTATGTTGATGACTAAAAATGTGAGTAAACCCATAATTCTCAATCGCATATGAAAAAACTCATTATGTCCACACCTAAATATCTCATGAGATATAAGCTTTAACCAATACATTTGAGAGAAACATAAGGCCTCCGATTTCATCATATATATATATGTGCGCAACTTAAAATTAATCAAAAAAATATCTTAATGAAAGCATGGAAAAAGAAAGAGTTTCAAAAAGTTAGAACATAACATGAACTTAAAAAATCATAAGATTTAAAAAATGTCATTTTCCTAATGGAATTATATTATAATAACATTTAGTTGGTGATAAAAAAACCACATCAGTAATGATAGACTTTAGAGGGAAAATATAAGTTAAAATACAATAGTTTTCACAAAATCATTTAACCATTATTATAAAAGATGAAGTATAAATTGCTTTAAAAAAATTATTTTGAAGGGAAAGAGTAGAAATTTGAAAAACCTTATTATAAAATTTTACAAATAAAATATCCAAGAAAATAAATAAAAGTTATTAAACAAATGCGAAGTGGAAGATAAAACATTTGATTTTTAATGGATGAAAAAACTTTTTTTTAATATTTTTTAAATAAATTTTGTTTGATAACCCACATCATAAATAGGGTCTTAAAATTTAATTTAAAAAATAGATAAAGAGAATTATGTGAAACATATAAAATAATCCATATTATATTTCCCAAAAATAGAGGATAACAATGGAATGAAAAAAATGGGCATGAAAAAAAGATTAATAGGTAAGAGTGAGAGTTATTCTTACCAATCATTACGCTTTTATTTTGGAATTTTTTTTAACCAAATAAGTGGTTATTGATGATGATAAGTAGTTTCACCATAGGGAAAAACGGAAATACCTTGTAAAATAGTTTAATATAATTTTTAAATAAAACATTAATATTATATTCAAGTAAGAAAGAATATGATCCAATGAATTATAAATTGATTTTTTGATTCTCTTATAAAGATTATAACATAAGAATCAAAGGATAATGAGAGAGATATCATGAAATAGATATTAAAATCTCATGAAATGTATGATATTTTTATATGTAAAGTCAATTGGGAATTGAATACACCATATAAAAGTAGATATGATTCACAATATCAAACATGTCCCTGGAGTTTAAAATGTGGAAAAGAAACCCTTACCTTTACTCTTGATTTCTAAGGAAGTTCCTAAGCACCAGCTATAAAAAGAAAAAATATCATAATAACTAATTTCTTAACCATATTTGTACCTAAAAATATTTATAATTTTTATTTATAATCATTATATACATATATATTTGTTATTTTTTATCCATTTTCCCACATCAGGTGTTTACAGGTTTACTAGTTTCGTAGGAGCGGTGTCGTTATTCCTCATTACTACAAATACCATCATTCAAATATCATTAAAGTTACTATAATGAATGAATTATCATGATTTATGATATTTTAAATTACTTTCATTGGTGTTTTAATCTTTATCCTTTGATATGAAATCAATAACTAGAAAACTTCTTTTTTTTTGATGTAATAAGGTGTTTTCTTTATTAATGAGATTAATAATAATGTTACCATTCCATAAACAACAAAAAATCATTAATTAAATATTTATATAATATTAAAACATCAATTAAGTTCCCATATTCCTTCATGATATAAATTCATATCATTATTCAAGTAAGTAGTTAATATGACCTAAACATGAAGATTACACTAGTAGAAATATAGGTTTCAGTATCATATTTTTAACATCGGTTTCCAAGAAACTAACATTAAAAGTATTATAGGAAAATTATAAAATTGATTTTATAAAAAAACTAATGTTAAAAGTAATAAAGAAACCCTTTAAACTTTAATTTATTCTGAAGTCTATATTAAAAGTGTTTAAAAAACACCAAAACCCTGAAACCCTGATTTTTTTTGTTTGAATCCATCCTCTCAACCTTCAACATCTCCCAAAAACACCAAATGACCCTGAATGATGATCGATCTTCTCTTTAAATCAATTTTCATTATATTTTCACATTTATTATCATTAATTTTCCATTTTTATTTTTATTTCAGGATCATTGATATTATTCAGTTCAGGGAAACCCTATTTTGGATGACCCACAACTAGGATTCAAGGTTTTTGTTGGTTATTGTTTCTACTTAATTTTTGAAAACAATTTTCTTTAATATTTCACTATTCACCCTATTTCCAACGACTTTTAGTGAGTTCATCAGCATTCAATATCTATTTTTCATTATCGACCTCCAAATTATGTAAGTTTATTATTTTTGAAGATAAATTATTTATTTGTTAGTTATAAATTTTCTTCATCCATTCATTTTTTGTATGTATTTTATTATCAATTATAATTTCTTTTGTCAAAATTTGTTTAACGTTATAAATTTTTTATGATTATAAATTATTTTTTCACTATATTTTTTTGTTGGAACTGTTTGTATTTATAATTGTTTGTATCTCTGAATTTTTTTTATCATTATAAATTTTTTATGGTTGAAATTATTTTTTTATTCAATTTTTTTCATTTATAATTTTTTTGATATAATAAATTTTGATTAATTTTTTTTTGTAATATTTTTTTAATTTTTAAATTGTTTTTAATAAAAAATATTTTATTAAAATATATACACGTTTAAATTACCTATTTTTATAAATTATTAAACAATTGTATTTAAATTTTTCAATGACATGTTTTGATAATTATGTATAATTTTTTCTTATGATCAAATAGTTATCAACAATTGATTATTTTGATTATGTGTTTTTATGTTTAAAATTTATCTATTTATATATGTTTTTGAATATTTATTAATTTTAATATATTTACCTTCTATATTTTGATCTTATGTAATTAATGGATCAAAATTGGATAAATTTATGAAGAAACACTAATGAATATGAAAAAGTAATTGAATATTTCTTGGAATTTGGTAAATGAAATCTTGAAAAAAATATCCAATTTTATGTCCATGCATAAAGTGTTTGAATATGAATAAGAAAAAATCTAGAGAAATCAAGGATATTATCGTTTTCTTTGGTTTTTGATAAAATTATACACATTGAACCTATCATGGTGAAATAACCGAAAATTCATCATCTAATATTGATGAAAGTATTCCACCTAAGATAGAGGATGATATTAAATAATTAATTTATGATATAGAAATTAAAACCATTGAAAAAAAACAATTTTTGAATGATTATATAGAGATTCTGAGAAACCACTATTCTCAGGTTGCACTAAATTTATGATTTTATTGGATGTTTTAAGATTAGTTAACTTGAAATAAAGAAATGGGTGAAGGGATAAAAGTTTCTCTAATTTTATTGAACTTTTAAAATATCTACTTCTAAAAGGAAATAGTCTTCCAAATTACAATTATAACACAAATAAAATATTATTCCCAATGGTATTGGGGTATTAAATGATACATTATTTCCCTAATGATTGTGTGTTGTATATAAAGGAATATGAATGTTTATAAAAGTGTCATAAATGTGGGACATCACAATATACTATGGATGGAAAACTCAATATTAATTCATTCTCAAGTACCACTATCAAACATGTCACTAAATAAATTTGGTACCTTCCAATAATTCCACATTTGATTAATCTATTTGTAAATTCAAATGATGAAAAATTGTTTTTATAGAATACAAATGATCACTACTCTGATGGAAACATACACCACCCTACTGATTCACTAAAGTGGAAGAGTTTTGATAATAAATTTCCTTATTTTGAAAGCGAAGATAGAAATATCAGAATAGGAATGTGCACAGATATAATGAACCAATATTAGAGCCTAAAATAGCCAACATAGTTCATGGCCTATTTTTTTGGTATCTTACAATTTGTCCCCATAGATATATATGAATAAACAATATGTTATGACGAGTATAATGATTTCTGGACCAAAATATCTTAGAAACAATATTGATGTTTATATTTCACCATTGATTGATGCTTTTAGGTTTCTATAGGACATATATGTTATCATTTTTTATGCATAATAAAAGAGAATTTTTGTGTGTACTATGATAATGTTCACTATAAATGACTTTCCTGCATATGGAAACTAATCTGGATACAATTTCAAGGGATATAAAAAATATCCAATTTCTGAAGAAGAGAATTCATATTATCAATTGTAGAATGGAAAAAATACAATGTACATGGGACATTAATGATTTTTGAGAATTGATCATACTTTTCATAGATTATATACATAATTTAAATGTTTACCGGAATATAATTTCCCCCATAACTGTCTTTAGTTGAAGAATATTATTACAAGGTGAGAAATATTTATTTCAAATTTGGAATGTAAGGAAGTTGTAGTCATTAAAAAAATATCTTTAAG
The DNA here is from genome assembly GCA_963277665.1 of Viscum album. Classification (NCBI taxonomy): domain Eukaryota; kingdom Viridiplantae; phylum Streptophyta; class Magnoliopsida; order Santalales; family Viscaceae; genus Viscum; species Viscum album. The sequence goes on from OY728121.1 coordinate 1,081,263,573, forward strand.
AAGCATTTTATATTATTTGATCAACCTTATTGGATATTTTTAGAGATAAAATAGAACATTAATGTCATTCATGTTGAGAAAAACATATTTTAGAGTTTGATTGGAACTTTGTTAGGCATTAAAGAAAATTTAAAAGATGGATTACATGCTATATTGGAATTCATATCTATGGGAACACATTTGGAGTTATCTCTCACCATTTTGGTGTCTTTTATTTTCCATTTATTATTTTTTAATATTATATGGATTATTTTCAAGACCAATCCTTGAGTCGACGTGTGATTCTGAGGCCTGGTGTGCCCAGAATAAACGTTTTAAATATATAAAATATATTAAATAGATGGCGTGTGAATTTTTCCTAAAAATTGGAATAAATTATAAATTGGTGCCTAGAATTGAAATATGAGGGCACTATTGAGTTCAGAATGTGGGCTTTACCATAGTCATGGATTAATATTAGTTATCTCAGGTCGTTTGTGGAAAAGTAATCATGGGTGAGGAAATGAATTATATAATTAAATAAAATTATTTTATTCCAATTTTTTGGATTGAATGACTGAATGTATTTAAATAGACTATTATTTCATAATTCTAGGGTTAACCACAGAACCCTGGAACCACTAGATAATAGTTGGAGAGAGCATCATGTATTATCTCTCAGGTTAATGATGATAGATCATGGATTGGAAATCAACGCACCTTAGATTCAAAGGATCTCTCCAAAGAACACAACACAGCTTCACTCTTCATTAGTGATCGATCCAGATTGAAGCAGGTTAAGTGTTTTTATTGTATTTCTTCCCTTTTATTAATTTTTATGATGAACAAAAATCAATCCATGAATATATTGATTTGCGGATCAATCAACTTGTGTGATGGGTTTATTTATGGGGTTTTGATGAGAGATAAATCCTTGTGATTTGTTTATTTTATTTTCATGCTAACGGAGATGGATCAAGATAAATATGAACATCGATTGAGGTTCATTCATCGAATCTATTCTTGTGATTTCCCCTCCCATTCATCATTCATCGTAGGCATTCTTTTTTTGGACCATAGATCGATTAATATAGATCAATAAATCATTGCGCACATGTTTCTTGGAAAATATATATGAAATCACAGATCCAAGATCTTTATGACACGAAGGTGGGGCGGAAGTGAAAGTGAAGATGAATTGGAAAACCGATGATTCCCAATATTTCATTCTTCTACATTATTCAATTCAGGACGAAGAACGGCCTCTAGATCTGTTTTTCAAAAAGGATTTGACACCATAATCTGTTTTTGGGTGATAGAGAGGCTCGAGAAAGGTGATCCTGAGATACCAGTGTGATTGGAGATGGATCTCTGAGGCGATGGAGGCACGAGCGTGAGTGAGAGGATAACGAAAGGTTTCTGAACTAACCCCATACAAACGACGTGTAGTCATTGAAAACAAGACATGTAGTTCCCTTTGGATGAATTGAAGTATAACCTAGGAAGTGATAAGACATGGGTGGAGTACACAAGTAGCCGACATGGTGTGTACTCCGACACCCGACATGGCCAGGGCCAAGTACATGGGATACCCCATGTATTGGTATATGGGAAAGGAAACAAAAGATGACACAGTGTACTGGCACACGGTTGGAGTACATGGGTGGGACCTGAGATATGGGGACACAATGTGTAACCCCCCTACATTATGTCACTCTTCTTATACATGGATACAACTTTATGACATGGGTCATTTACATGGGTAGGACCCGGGGTCAAGGGACACAGTGTGTGACCCCTACTACACACCATGTACTCTTTTATACATAGCTTGGATATCTTTTCCTCCATTTCTTGGACAATTTTAGTCAGAGTTTGTTCCCCTTATCCTTTCCCAATGTTTTAGTATGGTATCATTTACTACTCTTAGGACTACGATCCATTCAGTAGGACTTCCTGGATAGAGTCATTGGAATCTCTCTGAGAGGCCCAAAGTTAGATTCTCTATCCATATTCATGCCCTATGTGGAGTTCTTGGTATCGACGTGACTAACACTATGTGGGAGAGGATCCTCTACTTAGAGGGTTAATCGATATTGAGTTATTTGTATCACCCCATGGCCTTGGTATTAATACTTATCTATGTATCATATTGTATTTAGAATATTAGTGTGTTCTTCTCATGAAGAGACCCAACAAGAACTACCTATCAGACAGATGTCATCAGCGTTATCAAAATCATGAGTGTGTTCTCCTGGATGAGTGGTTTGTGGAATCTTCAGGCTAGAATTCTAGGGATGCTATACTATGGTTTTGAATTACCTATACACTATGTGTGTCTATTTAGTAGATATGGATATTATTATTATATGTCTTGTAGACATATACCTACGTAGAGATCGCTGTATTTCCTTTTTTGTATTCTTTATTGTTTTAGAGTATCCTACTAAGTATTGTTATACTCAAACCTGCAAGATATTTTCCCTCATGTTTCATGTCTTGTGTAGAATATCAAACTTTGACTGAGTCCTAGGTGGACCAGGACCAGATAGTGCTTAGTGTGACCGAGAAGATCGATGTGTGTTCCTAAGAATTTTAGACACAAATCCCAGTACTTTTAATTTTTTGTTGGACTTGTTTTATAGAATCTTTTTTGTGGGATTGTATTTGGACCTATTTACCTTTATTTACATCCTATCATACACTGGTTACAAGATTAATATGTATGCTTACATGGATTTCAGTTTCTATTGTATTTCAGCATTTGTATGGGATTGGAGATGTGTGCATGTGTACATGTACTTAGGATAAGGAATCCCATGTCGGGGATATGCCTTCTTGGTGCTAGTCGCCAGCCCCTATCCTATTATTGGTGGGCTTGGGGAGTCACGGATTAGGCCCCATTGGGATAGGTCATGATAGAGTGTTAATAAAGAGGTCAGTTCTACTTTAGGACTATGAGTCTATGAGATTGGTTTGGGGAAATAGTGTTAATTGTTTCAAGTTCAGATTTCAGGCTAGGGACTCTAGTGTTGGTGTGGTGGCTGATATATCAATATTCTAGGACTCTGATCACCTGATTTTCAACTCAGTACATGAGAACATTGGTTGTAGGGAAGATAATGGTACATGCATCATATAATAATGGGTTGTTCTTTACAATTTATTTTTTAAGTCAGCTCTCCAAATATACTCATTGGCCATGGTACATACTATTTGTTTCAGGATGCCTCTAAAATGTATGCTAGCTAGGATTTTGAATGATCACGAGGATGACCCCCTTAGCGATGAGGCATCAATACATGGACTAGTTCCCGAGATGTTACCTCCGAGTGGTAACCCAACCATACCACCACCTGTAGAGAAACATGTGGTACCAATAATACCGACGAATGAGGTGTGAAGGATGAGAATTCCTTAAAATTTTAAGCCATAGATACCACTTAGGTTTTTAGGTGAGCTTGACCCATAGGCTGTTGAGGATTGGATTGAGGCAGTGACCTATATTTTTCATATATCCAGGACACCAGCAGATTATATGGTGGTCCTAGTGGGTATTCTTCTTATGGATTAGTAAGATGATGGTGGGAATTTGTGACCCAATCTTATGATGAGGTGACTCCTTTATAGAAAGAGTTTGAGAACCTTTTTAGAGAGTAGTTATCACTGGATATACTGAGGGTTGTACGTATCCTAGAGGTTCTACAGCTCCAGCAGGGCAGCATGATAGTAGATGGGTATTCATCGAGGTTTACCAACCTCTCCAAGTATTTAGTGGATATGGTTGAGATTAATTCTTCAGGGATAATACCTTGAAGATAGGTCTTTATAGAGACATCTGAGCTGATTGTTTCCCTCTGTGAATTCTTACGTATACTGGGGTTCTAGAGAGAGTTTTTTTGGTTGAGTGTTTCTTGGATCAGCAGATACAACCGATGGTTGTCATCAGTAGGAAATAAGTTGTAGAGACCTCAACAATAGGAAGATGACATTAGTATCAGGAGCCTCGACGTGTTATATATTTTTGGAGGAGGTCCCAAGACAAGGGAACTGTAGTTCAGGGCTCATAGGGTGAGTCTAGTCCACCCAGAGAGAGGTGGTGCTACTCATGTGACGGCATGGGAAATCTCATCCGATATTTTCTGACCTGCCATATAGATGATAGAGAGACCATGTATGGGCCACCTAGGTAGAGACAGTGTTAGGATAAGGTTGGTTTATAGGGTGGAAAACATGGATGAGGAGCTAGGAGAGTAGTAGGAGGTGGTCGACATTTCAAATTGTTACCACCACCACCCTAGGTGCTCCACACCATGCTCAACGAGCTATAGGACAAGGGTGGGGATAGCTCCAGGTAGTCGAGGATTATGACCTAGAGGCTCTGGGAAATGATTCTATGTATGATCTATGTCTTTTATTCTTTAGCTACTGTACTGATAGACATAAGTTATATTCATTCATTTCTTTCCACATCCCTTGTACAAGACCTATTGATTTAGGATGAACCATTGACTCGACCATTATGCTTGGAGACTTCTATTGGAGAATACTCAGTGATCATGCACTTGTGCCAATAGTGTGACCTGACCCTTGTAGGAGAGAGTTTAAGTTGGTATCTCTTGGTAGTAGCATCGAGGCCTTACAATTTCATTCTTGGTATGGATTGGTTATCAATAGTTTCATTCCCCGATTGAATATTTTAGGAAAAGGGTGTGGTGTTTCCACAGGGAGAGAACTAGGTTTTCCTTTGTTATTGAAAATGATACCTAGGAAGTGTATGATGGAATTGTACATAGGAGGGTGTAGTTTATTACTTATCAGTTGGATAGACTAAACCAGAGTGTAGTGGATGTTGTGAGTTCCTAGTATCCTATAGTGGTGGTGGAGTATAAGGAAGTCTTCCCTGAGGATATTATAGGTTTACCTCCCCACGAGAGATAGAATTTTGCATTGAGCTACTCCCCATAATGACACCGATATCTTTTCCATCATATCATATAGCTCCCATAGATCTTTACAAGATAAGGGTGTATTTGGAGGAATTGCAGAAGAAGGGCTTCATGAGATCCATTATTTCACTCTGGGTAGCCACATTTTTGTTTTACAATAAGTCAGACGGGAGATTAAGGCCGTGTGTGGACTATAGGTTCTTGTACCATGTGATCTTGAAGAACATGTATCAACTAATAAGAATCAATGACCTCTTTAACCAGTTGATATTGGTACAATGGTTCTCAAAGTTTAACCTTAGATCAGTCTATCACCAGTTGTAGGTACGAAACAAGGATATACCAAAGATGGAATTCATATGTTTCTATGATCACTATGAGTACTTATTTATGCCCTTTTGTGTGATAAACATCCCAAAAGTGTTCATGGGACTCATGAACCAGATATTTTATCCTTACTTATACCGGTTCATGGTAGCCGTTTTCGATGATATCCTTGTGTACTCGATGCCCAAGGAGGAGCATGCAGGACACTTAAGGATAGTTATAGACATACAATGAGAGAACCATATTTATAGAAATATCTTGAAGTTACAGTTCTAGATTCATACAATCCAATTTCTGGGACACATTATCTCAGTAGATAAAGTTTTAAGGGACCTGGCAGAGGGTGAGGTAGTGTTAGCATGAGAGCCACCTAAGAGTGTGACAGAGGTTCAAAACTTCCTTGGGTTGGTAGAATATTACCAAAGATTCATACTCAATTTCTCTACGACATCAACACCCATGAAATCATTAAATCATAAGGGGAAGCCTTTGATGTTGACAGTGATGTGACAACTGAATTTTTAGCAATTGAGGTAGATTTTGATGGGCACTCCCATCTTGAGATTGTCAAAGGAGGGTGTTGAGTATGTAGTGTTCTACGATGAATCAGAAATAGGGCTTGGTTGTGTTATGATGTTGAGGAAAGTGATGATTTCCTAATTTTCACACTAGTTGAGACCACATGAATAGAAATACATGATCAAAAATCTTGAGTTAGCAGTGGTAGTGTTCTCTTTGAAGATATGGTGACACTAAATGATGTGAGAGTGGTTTATCATCTAATCTGACCAAAAGAGTCTCAACTATATCTTCTCTCACAAGGATATCAACATGAGAAAAATTTTATGGCTAGGGTTCCTCCAGTATTATGACTTTGAAATTGTCTATTCTCCTAGGAAGGGGAATGTTTTATATGATTCTCTCAGTAGGAGATCTTTTTCGTAGTTTCTAAATACAGCATCAGAGAAGTTGGACTCATTACAGTTATACTTTGTGGATGGTGATTGAGAAGCTTACATCCAATAAATGGTTATTACCCCTTCACTCTTGTAATTAGTTAGGGAGGCACAACTAGGGGATACCAACAGTGAGACTATACATACTCAGATATCCAATGGAAATGATCCTGATAGATATTCAAAAGTTGGGGCAAACATCATTATTTTTAAAGGATGCATGATGGTATGAGAGATGTTGTGGGATGAGGTTTTGATGCACCATTTTAGGCATTATATGAGTGACCATGCAGGTCATCACTTTGTTGGATTGACCCATGGGAGTCATCACTCATGGGTCCAGAGTTGGTGTGAGCTATAACAGAGAATGTTCAGATCATCTAGAAGTAGATTAAGAATGTAAAAATCCATCAAAAGTCTTATGATGATAGTTGACAAAGGCCTTTGGAGTTCTAGGAAGGAGGCCATATGTTCCTATGGGGTTCACCTTGATATTGATTATAGAGATTTTTCCAGGGTCTAAAGCTATCTCTAATATTCATTATCCCTTTCAAGATACTTCATAGATTTGGAGAGGTGGTGTAACACTTACCTCTACCTATGTAGTTAGACTAGGTACACAACATCTTCTATGTGTTTTAGATGAGGGAGTATGTGCCTGACCCATCACACGTTATCAACTTGGGATAACTAGACATCGAGGACAGAGTGACCATTTTTGTGTACTGAGTGGAGATGGAGGATCATCCAGAGAGGATCCTTCATGGGTGATCTATTCCTTTAGTGGGTTTCCTATGGTAGTGTGAGAATCTCTAGGAGACCACATGGGAGCGGGAAGCCCATATTCATGATCAGTACCCACATCTTATAAAATAGATCTTGTTTTGGATTTATGGGGACGTAAATCCCTAAGGTGAGGAGAATTTCATGTCTCATAATTTCCTTGTAATATTTTTGAATATTAAATGGATTATTTTTGAGACTAGGAGCTGAGATGGTGTTTGATTTTGAGGCCCAGTGTGCCTGAAATAAATATTTTAAATATATAAAATATATTAAATAGTACACACACATAGTTTTTTTAAAAAAGGCGGAATAAATTCTAAACAAGGGATCAAATCCAAAATATAAGGGCACCATTTCTTATAGAATGTGGGTTTACCCTAGGTGTAAATTAACATTAGTCGATGCAATTCTTTTGTGGGAAATTCATTGTGGACATGGAAATGAATAAAATAATTAAATAAAATTATTTTATTCTAATTCTATTGATGAAATGATTGATAATATTAAAATAAACTATTATGTTAGAATTACAGGGTTAGCCACATAACCCAAGAACCTTTATAGAACTGTTGGAGAGATCTTCGAGGATTCTCTCTCAAGATAACAATGATGGATTGTAGATCAGAAATCGACACACCTTGGATTTGAGGGATCTCGCAAAAAAATGTGATTTTTCTTCGTTCTTCATCATTTATCGATCCAAATCATGGTAGGGAAAGTGTTCTAATTGGATTTATTCAAAGTTCATAATTTATACAATGAATTAAAATCAATCAATAAAAGGATTTATTTTCGGATCAATTTCCTTGTAGGATGGGTATATTTGTGGGATTTTGATGGTAGATAAATTTTTATGATTTTTATTTATTTTTTGTTCTAAAGGAAACATATAAATATTGTCACAAACATCAATTGAGGTTCACTGCTCAAATATATTATTTTGATTTTCTCCACCCATTCATCGTTCATTGCGAGAGTTCTTCATTTGGATCGTGGATCGACTAATCCTAATCGATGGATCATTGAACACATGTTTCTTGGCATAATGATACAAAATTGTAGATCTGAGATCAAAATGACACGAAGGTTGTCCAAAAGCTGAAGTGGAGATGAATAAGATGATGATGATTCCTGATTTCATGTTCTTCAGCATTCTTCGACATGAAATGAAGAACAACATCTAATGTCATTTTTTGAACGAATTTGACACCAGAATCTATTATTTGAGCGATGATGAGAATATAGTTATATGATCCCAGGCTACTAGAATTATTGGAGATGGATTTATGAGGTGATGAAAGCATAAAAATGAGAGGGTGGAAGAATAAGGGTTTCTAGAAAAATCTGATACAAACAAAATGTAGTCCTTGACTACATGGTGTGTAGTTCCCTTTGGACGACTCAACATGTACCCTGGGAAGTACATGTACATGGGGTGGAGTACATGGGTAGCCTACATAGTGTTTCCCCCCTAAATAACATGACCACGACCATGTACATGAGATACCCTGTTTATCGGTACATGTGAATGGGTACCCGAGCTGGAATTTTGTACTAGAACACGTCTGGAGTAAACACGGGGGACCAAGATATAGGGACACAACATGAAACCCCCTATACACCGTGTACTCTTCTTCTCCATAGACATGACTTGATGACATGATCAATTTAAATTAGTAGGACCTGGTGTCAAGGGACATGACATGTGACCCCTACTACATACAGTGTACTCTTTTATACATGGCTTGGATCCATTGTCCTCCATATATTGGAAAAGTTTTGTTATGGTTCATTCCACTTATCAGTTCCCTGAGGGTTATTATTATATCATTTCTTACTCTTAGGACTATGATCCCTTTAGAAATACTTCTAGGACAAAGTCGTTGGAATCCCTATGAGAGACCTCAAATGAGATCCTATATTAATCTTCATGCCCTAGGTTGAGTTCTTGGTATCGACGTGACTAAAACTACACGGGCACTGATCCTATACTTAGTGGGTTAATTTAGATTCAGTTTTTGGTACCAACCCATTACCATGGTACTGATCCTCATATGTGTATCTTATTCTCTTAGGACTATCAACATGTTCTTATCTTGATGGGACCCAATGAGCACTACTTCTCGGATGAACATCATCAGTGCTATCAAACTCAGTAGTGTGTTCTCCTAGATGAGTTCTTTGTGGAATAATTGATATGGAATTCTAGGTATGGTATAATATGGTTGTGACTTACCTATAGACTATGTGTATCTCTTGAGTACATTTGGATATTATTTTTATATGTGTTGTAGTTATATACTCCTATAGAGATGGCTGTATTTCCTTTTTTGTATGCTTTGTGGTTTCGAGGTTCCCTAATAAGTATTTTTATACTCACCCATTAATGGGATTTCACCCAACGTTCTATGTCTTGTGTAGATGACCAAACTTTGATGGAGTTCTACGTGTAACAAGACTAGATAATGCTTAGTGTGACTGAATGAACTGAGGTGTGTTCTTACAGATTTTAGACAGCAGTCCCAGTACCTTTACTTTCAGGTTGTACATGTGTTATAGATTCTATGTGGTGGGATTTTGTTTAGAGTTATTTAGTTTTCTTTACTTCCTATCGTACTCTCGTTATGGGATTTTGATATATGGATGCATGGTTGTTAATTATTTTTTTTTCATTTTAGCATTTGTATGAACTTGGAGATGTGTGCATGTGTACTGGTACTTAATCTAAGTCCTCCCATTTCAATGATAAACCTTATTAGTGCTAGTCTCTAGCCCCTACACTATTGGAGGTGAGCATGGGAATTCGTGGAACAGGCCCCACAGGGAGAAGTTATGACTACCATGAAAGGAAACCAAACATAGTTACATATAGCTTGTCACACATTAAGAAAGATGAGAAGATGATTTTTTTCAGTATATTCATGGTATTTTATTTTCAATTTTTATTCAATAAATATGTATATTAAATAATTACACAAAACTGATGTACTAATTATTTTTTTAATGGAAATAACAAATGAATGTTATTAAAAATATTAAAATAAATATAATTTGGGATAGTTAATATATCCAAAAAAATTTATAGATTACCTTTAAAACTTTTAGATATAATAAAATATTTTTTTCTAAGATAAAATGATATCTGGATATATTTAAAAATTCATGAAATAAATAGTTTTAAAATTGAAAGTATTGATAATTTATCAAAATAATGTTTCATTAAATTATTTAAAAATCATAAAAAATTTAAAAATAAAAAATAATTATTATATGGTCTAAGTTATTATAAATTGTTCATTTATGGTTCAAATGACATCAAATAATTAAAATTACAATATTTTAAAATTGAAATTTTTTCTACCTTAGTTAAAATTACAATAGAATAACTAAGGGTTAATTAAAATAGTATGGTTTAAATTGATATAAAAACTTTTCTAAAATTTATTGGTTAATGATATTAAAACCTTTTCTAATATCATCTTAAAAAATATGAAATTTTGGAGTTTTTTATGGGGTTTGATTTTATTATAAATTAATATTTTTAGAGATTCCAAAATTTCCCCTCACCTTAATTATAAAAGGGAATCTCCTACCTAATTTCTTAACTTCAATTTGAGCCTTCAAGATTGGCCATAAACTACCAATTTCAATCCTAAATATCCTTATACACATTCTAGAGGTTATGGTATTATAAAAATACCACCTCAAATGTCCCAAAGAGGATATCTAGTTGGAGACCACTGAAGAAGAGGTAATCTCCTTTACTGACTCTCTCAATATTATTTCTTCTTCTAATTCTTATTCTTATGCTGTTTCCATTATAAAATAATAACTATAGATTAAAATATATTCTGATATGTTATTATCAATATGAATTAACCATATTCTACCTTCTACCCATCCTATGAAAAATGAAATAACCACGTGTGCTTATGTAGGACCTAAGGTCTCTACGCTGTAGTGTAATATATTTTTCACCACTTTATTTTTATGGGTATAATGATGTAAATAATTAATATATATGATTATTATAACATGATATTTATTATTGAACAAAATATATACCATAAAATTCAATATCATTTCACAATTAAGGGAATGATATCATCGCTTGTGCGTACGTACGACCTTCCATCTCCATGATGTGATGCTATTCACTCTCCTTGTTCACCTAAGGTTGCTGTGGAGTGTTATGTACACTATCAAACATAGTTTCTCTTTTTTAAAAAACTTATATTGTTATAGTTTTTCTAGTATTTGGGTTTTGAATCAGGTGTGGGTGTTGAGGAAGTTTGGTTATACCTTATAATGTTAAGACATTGTGATTGAGTGGTGCAGTGTTGTGGTTGTATGTCGGAGGGTAAGGCTGACCACTTTTGGGAGAAATTGGATAGAGAAGGACTAACTAGATTTTTGACATGGAATTAGATTTGGTGATGTGGAAGCTACACCATGAGCATAATTTGTGATGTGGTTGATGTGGTTGTGGATAAAACTAGGGTTTTATAGGAAGAACCTAGGTATTCAAGCTTGGTGTTTAAAGTTTCACATCAAAAGCATGTTCGATGATCGATGATTGAACACATTGAGTTGGGGATGGTTTGATAATTGAGGTAGGCTAGATTCATGGTTGGATAACTACAATGGGTTAACAAGGATGATAAGAGTTATTTTCAGGAGTTTCTAATGACCCATATAATTACAGGTTGTGAATTCATGAGGGAATTAGAACTTCTTGTTTGGTGATGGGTTTGTTTTTAGAACCAGGTTTCTGATTAGGAATAAAAGAATTTGACATCCTTAAAATTTGTTGTTAGACATGTTTTGAGGCATGGTGGATGCCTGAAGGGTCTAGAAGGAAATTAATGAAGTGCATGCAGGGGGGTGGGTAGTGACCTTTTTAGGAGAAGATCATTCATGATGTGAAGGATGTCAGTTATGCCATTAATGACCATCCTTTAGAGAATTTTAGTCCTTTAGTGGATTTAAATGTGAGAGTAATTCTTCCCAGAAGCATTCATGGTATGAAACTATGGATCATTCTATGAATGTTTAAAGGAATATGGGATTACTTCTACCTTGTTGTGGATTCATGGATTAAAACTCCTTGTCATTCCAGGAATCATGCTAGGTGCCCTATTTTTCAGTGGTATATATAGTTATTTCCTCCGTGTTCTCCTTTTAGGAACCCCTGGGTTCCTTTGGTTTGAGAAACTCAAAAAAATGGGGATATCCTCTTTGGATATCAAATCATCCCCTATTATCCCCCTTTGATCTTGATTTTTTGGAGGGTTTTTATCACATGGATTTGAGGTGTGGTCCCTCCTCTCTTCTTGTTTTTTCCATACCTTTATTTTTATCTGATTTGGTTTGTATGAATAATATTTTTGGATGGAAATTGCATTGATTAATGGTGAAATCATCTCACTTTATGGTGAATTCATGTGTGGATTATAGAGGATATCATGAGAGGATGAAATCAATTCATCATTCATTGTTTTCCACATGTTATGTTTCTGGTGAGTTTCCATAGGGTTTTGGTGATTTTGAGTAAAATGTACCATTTAATAAATTATTTAGGTTTGATATTTTGTGTGTCTTATGTTAAGGGGTTGTTTGGGAGTGTACCAAACCCCATTGATCATTTTTTATAATAATGAGGTCTCTCAATGAGTTTGGCATCAATTATTCCATGTTTTTTTGAATTTTAATTGTTTAATTTATTAATTTTTTTATGTTTAATTATGAGAAAAGTACCTTGGAGTTGATTCAGTGACTAGATGAGCCTAGGTAGTGATGATTTAGTTATTAATTAAATGAATTTTCATATTGTAGAGAGGTGGCCATGGCTTGTCTAATTCTCTTTCTTAATTGGTGATTTTATGTTTTTGGGTCATCATTAGTATTAATTTCCTATATATTAAATGATTGTGTGATTTAACCATAATGTTATGATGGGATTTAATTGTCCTAATAGTCAACATGGACCATATATCTTGAAAAATGGGCCGATGATGCCACTCTGGTTGAACAGGTGTTAATGAACCTCCTTATGGATTGCTTGGTGGCATGGTTTGTTTTTAAACGGAAGTATATTTCCTTTTTAAAATTGTTATTTTTAAAATAGGTTTGATAGAAATTGGATTTAATGGAAATTGGGTGGTTTCAAAATAAGGTTTTAAACAATTATTTAAAAATGGAATTGGGTTTCTATAGAATGTTTAATGAGATTTTTTCAAAGGTCATAGCGCGAGTATAATGAAATGTGATAATTTTTATAAAGGGTTTGAAATGGGGCTTTGGGTTGGTTTTCTTGGTAAATTAAAAAAGGATTTTTATGAGTTTGTTTTGGTCCATTTGGCCATGTTTGGGTGATTCCGTATTTTCTAAATCATGTGTGCTTTGAATGTTCCCTTATTGTGATTTCCTTATGTGTAGTTTGAATCATGAGGATATATGTGTTTTTATCCCTGTGACAACTCTTCTTTTGATATATAACTTACAAGTTGAACTAAATGGAAGTGATAGAACCCTTGGAGGTTCAATATTCATATTTAATATGTTTGAGACATGGGGCTTAGTCCCGGGGGACTTGTTCATTAGTGACGAGTTGGTGATATGTGTGATGGTCTACGATCCCTATGTGTGTTACATGTGTTGTGATAAAAGATAGACATGAAGAAGGATAGGTATCCTAAGGCTTGAACATTACATTATTGAAAAGTCTTTGGTACTGGTATTAAGACCATACCTTGAGTAGGCTTTGGTCGATATAGTGGTCCATGCTAAGGTGATCAGAATTTAATTGAAGAATTCATGTGAGAGGACTAGGTTGTGATGTGATGCAAGACATAGATTATGAACCACCCTTGAATGAGAAGGTATTGGTTAAGTCTTGTTGATGTTGGACTGTACCTTGTTCTTTGGATAGTGGGTCAAGGATTGGATTATTCCTTACACAAACTCTTCCGTTTTGGGACAAGACTTAATTGATGTATGACATATGGACTATCTTTTATGAGAACGTATTTCTTGAGTTATATATGAAAAATACCTAGAGTATTTTGGTATAGTTTTAGTGGTGGTACATGGTGACTTATTTATTTCATCTAGAGCCGATGCATGTATGGTTGGGTGTCGTGGTAGCCTTGTTAGCATATGAAAACCCAAATTGTGTTTTTGTGTGTTCATTTTGTGTTATATTTCAGTGTAGGTGTGTTTCATGGATTCAAATATACAATATTATATGTATTTCATATATATCCACTTGATCACAACAGGAGTCAGTATTGTTGGGGAATTGGAAATTTATATTGGGTTGTTGGACTCACCCCTTACCCACATGCATGGTATGAGTTTCAATGTAAATGAGTAGAATTTCTTATTATCTATCAGAATATAGGTATAACTTGGACATAAAAACATGGTTTAGTGAGCAGGTTATAGAGGCCGAGGTTTTGGAAGGATGATTTTGTGAGTTTGGTTGGAGGTCATGTATTTTATTTCCAATTATTTTTCAACATGAGTATTAGCTAGTGTTCCATTGTTTTATATTATATTCAAAATTAAGTGTTATATATGTCACACCTATATTTATATTTTCATCATTTATTCTAGATGATCTTTTTCCTCTTGTTTTTTCTCCCGAGTTCCGAGTGTTCCAGATTTAAATTTTATGTTTTGGAGGTTTTTGGTGGTTTTTGGTTCTATTATTGGTTAGCGTGAAAGGTATGCTGGGGATGTGTCCTAAAAAAAGAGTTTTTAACACTCTGTTTGGATCCTTTTTATGGGTTATGTGTTTTGGATGGTTTATCCCCTTGAGTTAGATGAGTTTTGGGTAGAAAATGGTTATTTTGGGGGACTTTTTTATGTTGCACATTTAAGTCACATAGTTAGTTTAATCATGAAGCTAAGTGTAAATGGGTCACATAATTTGGAAGCACTATTTAACAAAACCTAAATCCAAAGTGTGAAGCCCGTGCAACACTACACAATGGGAAAACACATGGTTTGTGCATGGTTTGTTAAACCGTGCAAGCTAACCATGCAAACTAGATGGGAAGGTAATTTTGGGATTTATCCTTCTTTTTAATTGGGTTTTCATCCCTTAGCCACCCCCATTTGAATCGTATGACCAAAAATCCTCCCATGGTGGTTTTTGGCTCCTCCAAGCCCCTCCTAGTGGATTTAAAGTTGGTTTCTTGGTGAATCTTCACCATGTTTGAAAGGTTAGGGCTCCCCTCTCTTTCTCCATTAAATTTTCCCAACTTTCCCTTTCTCCTCTAACCCTAGTGGCCATGTTTGGCCCAGTTTCATATATAGGGTGGTGTAGAATTGGGGGATTTCCTTCTTAGGGTTCCTTGTGGATGTTTTTTCTTCTTGGATCCTTCGTGGAGTCATTTTTGTTGGGCATCATTGAAGAACATGCGATTTGAGGTAGTTTTCTCTTGAACATACCTTTATAATTTAAGATTCATTGGTTTCATGTGTTTATAACTATTGTCCAGAGTAGAGTACACAAGGGGGGGGGGGGTGAATTTAGTATCTATAAAAATTTATATTTGAATGTATAATTTTAAATTCCCCAAATATTTAAAATTAAATTTCCAAGTTAGCAAGTCGTGAATTTATAAGATATTGAATGTTAGATTAATTTGTCAAAAGATTGATTAGTTATCATTTGTATCATTTTTATAGTTAATATATCTTTTGAAACTAATCTACAGAGTCAATAATATTATAAACACTTTCTAAGACTAACTATCAGAGTTAAATTTAGTTTCATGAAATATGTGATAAAAACGGAGTAAAACTAAAAGGTAAAAATTCAGAGGAAATAAAACAAGAGGTTCAGTATCAATAATAGATTTAATCCTCTCCACTTGGTGATCACCTAACACCAAGAAATTTAAATTAATTAACAGTTTTACCTACACCCTTGATTGGGGTTCAAAACAGCACACAGAGCTATCCAGGTCACCCTTGACCTCTACCATAGTTCTTCGTGGGGAAAATAACAAACATGTCACACATGAACTCTTCTACCATTATATGTGTGACACAAATAGATAAAATGAGTGTGAGATTGAGGATATAAATTATCCTGCATTTATGAATAGGAGTGAGTGTGTGTGTAACAGACAGATACACAGACTACTAAAAAATGTAACTAAATGAACACAACAAAGCTAAAGATGTAGAGTTAGATTTAGAAGGGTATTTGTGTTATGAATTTAAGCTCTTGACTCATTTTACGTTGTGGGGTTGAAGTTTGAGTCTTCTTCTGGAAGTTGACTCCAAAACAGAGTGTCATAGCCTCTGTGTTATGTCTTCCAGGAGTATGATATGTTTAGATTCTTGTTCTAAATATGTTCAAGGTTAGCTCATCAAGTTTATCTTGATTTCATGATCTCCCCGTATTTTCTTCCTTTTGAGTTCTTAGGTTCAAAGAGGTTGCATGATAGTTACAGATGTACTTCAGTATATCTCTCTCACAGGCATGCCCCACCACTCTTTTGATATGTCTATATTCTCTCTTATAAAAATACTTCTTATTTTTGAGGGCTGAAGAAATGTACATTCCACGTGCATAAGCTCATCATTCCTTGTACTATCTACTAAAAGTCCTACAAAAGATTATAAATTATTTCAGTATCATTAAATGACACAAATATGACCATTAGAAATAATATTAATAAATGCATATTTAAACAATTTATCAGTGACTCATCTGTCGATGTCTCCTTCTATCGGTGTATCATTCTATAGGTGAGACAAATGATCTATCGATGAGATAGTTGAACTATCAGTGACTCATATAAATGGTGAGTCCTTCCTTCTATCAGTGAGATGGTTGAACCAACGGTGACTCATTTAAACTGATAGTGAGTCCTTACATCGGCAGCACCATGTAATGGTAGATCACTTGAACTGATGGTAGGTCATCTGCATCAGTGAGTCATATGAAATGGTGAGTCATCTAAGTTGGTGTCATGTGAAACGATGAGTCATTCCAATAGTGTCATCTTCACATACATAGAACATATGTTTGTTTGAACTGTCTGTCAGTGAGTCATATATCTATTGGTGAGTCATCTGTCTGTCGGTGTCAGTGACTCATACTTTTAGATGTTCTGTCTGTCTTACAATTCAACAAAGTCAGAGAATGGATATACTCATAATTACACAGAGATAATCATTTATAATATTGTTTAGACTTAAACACACATCAATAGTTATATGATTGAAATGATCTGATATTCAAGATAATGCTTTGACATAATATACGATCTGGCATGAGGTAAGATATAAGTTAATATATGACATGAATTGTGATAATTAAAACCATTATAGTTAGAGATAGTGGCCAACATCATATATGGTCCAATAATCTCCCCCTTTTTGATAATCACAAATCATGGAATTATTAAGTACCATTGGGGAATGATTAAAGTAAATAATTAATAATATATCAGAGAGAATATTAAAATAATGTATCTGAGATAATAATTCATAAACAAGATTAAAATAATTCTTATTGAATTCTACCACTTTTGGGATTAGCAAAAATTGGTAGGTGAAAAGTACAATAAAAAAAGAAAAGTAGAAACAATGAAATAACATTCATAAATAGAGTACACTGAGAAAAAAAAGGTACAATGACTCAAACCTATAAAAAAATATCACTCCACACTATAGGGTAGGATCAAGGGGTTCATTCCCCTTATTAGAAGGATCAATGGATAGTTCATCAGGAGGGTTAGGCTGAGAAGCATGAGGGTCCAAATGGATTTTTAGAGGTGGTAGAGGAACTCCTTCAGGAACCATAGAAGCTTGGGTAGGTCTATGTTGAGAAATAATACAAGGCTGAACAGTTTCTGTAATGACTGGTCTGATTTGATAAAAATCCCGAGAAACTGACATTTGAGGTTGAGCAGGCACTGAACCAGCAGTTACATGTGGTGTAGAAGGAGGTACCATAATTGATTCACTTTGGACATGGAGATATGGGTTTAACATCTTGATGAACTCTTCAATGATCTCACCACCATATTTAATTTACTTTTCAAAACCATATTTTTTTCTATAAACTTCTCCAATAAGGGAGTGAATTCTATCGTCTTCTGAATTTGATCCTTAAAAGCCTTTTTCACTGAAGGAAGAGTAATATTGGTGGCCAAATATTTAAACTGACTATTCATTTTATGCTTTGTGATGAGTTTGGAGAAAAAATAATTAATAATTTTGGTAAGCTCTTCCTGAGTGTGTGAAGAACTCCTTGTATAATACTTCACATGATCATGCACCTTATATGAAGTGTCCTCAACCATGGCCATACTAGAAATTAAATATTATATTTATTCCTTCCAAACTTAACTAATAGTAGTAAGATTTACAGATTGTGAAGATTGAGCAGATGGAACAAAGGTTGAAGAAAGATAAGAGGAGGTAAGCACCTTAACATCTTTTCTTATCTTGGAAAACTCGAGAGCTTTAAAATGAGAAACAAGATTCTCAAGCACTTTCATAACAATTTACTTTGTTTTTCTGTAAGCGTTGGTCAATCCATTAATGCTAGTGGTTAACTTCTTCATTTCATTCCCAAGAATTGTGTTGCATGTCACAACTGTCTCTACAGTTGTAATTAAATTTGGATGAATTTCTTTTATGAACATCTTGTAAACCGAAGTAACATCATCTTAAGAAATACTATATGAGGTAGGAGTAGAACTATAAGCTCTAACTTTATTTAGACCATCAACCATATATCGAATTGCATTATAATTTTCAGTCAGCTTATTATTATCTCTCATAGATTTATCAATCTCATACCTTATTTGAGATTGTACTGAATTCCTTTTAGAGGCACATATGTCTTTCTTGAATTGTTCAAAATCATCCTTAGTGATATAATCATTTGAAGAGATCTCATCCACCAGTTCTCTTGTAGAAGGTGAAAATACTTCATCACAAGAATCTTCATAATCCAATTATAGGGCTACATAACTAGGATTTCTCACCCATTTAGCCAAAATATCCAAATCTAGAGGAGTAAGAGTGTCAAGAATTACTCTTCCTATTTTATGCTCTTCACCATCTTGAGATATTAGACCTTAAGTATCCCCCTCAATGTCATCCTTCTTGAAATATTTCTCCCCCTCAGTCAATTATTCCTATCTAGGATGATTATCCTTATGTAGAGTCCTTTTTATAGAATATACTACTTGAGAAACATGTTAATTTGGATCAAAATTTTCATCTTGAACAACACCCCTCAACAGATACACTAGTATTAGCTTTAGAAACTTCCATCCTAACAACATCTAAATTTTCATTAGGATGACCAGATTAACTATCACTACCACTTTCACTAATTTATTCATTATCACCATATTAATTCTTTTAATTTAAAACTTCATCATCAAAATTATAATCTTATTCTTATCTACCTAATTATAAACCACTTTCACCACTACTAGACTCTTATTCTTCTTCATCTTCTTCTTCACTGGATTCACTGACATATTCTACACTTACTTCAACTTCTGTTTCATCAATTCCAATAGATCTAAGAATAGGTTTATGAGAAGGTAAGTCTAGAGGTGGACTTGAAGGTCTAAAAGAGACTCTTTTTGTTCGTCCAGTAGTGTATGAGACACTTCTATGATCAACTGGTGATCCCACATCTCTGACAGGAGTAGCAGGATTCTCTTCCTCATATGAAGAATAGCTTACTTATTCATCTAGACCAAGGCCAGGATCCACTACATCCATTGGTATAACTGGATGATCTATAGGATTAAACCTCTCATACAATCTATCTTCCTCACAAACCTATTCCTTCCTCCTTGGGTTCCAATTAATTTTTATTATGTTACAGATGTCAGAGTTTAATAAAATTCCACTACATTCACTAACTACAACATCATCAGCTTCACTGACACAACATTTCTCTTTTAGCATTGATGAAATAATTCTAGAATAGAAAATAGAATTTGAATTATAGCCAGGTTTTATCATATCCTTAATGTTCTCTATTAGATATCTGAACATATTCCATTTTAGTCCTTTCTATAGATAATACACTAAGTATACATCCTGATACTTGAGAGAAGAAAAGTCACCTTTTCCTGAGACAAATATGGTGCTAAATAAACTTAAATAGAGTTCTTCACCCACCATTCAATTCTGAGGCAATGGTTCTCCTATGTTCCTCATTTCTAGTTAGCTCTTTCCGAGATATCTCATAGAAAAATATTTCACTTTTAGGAGGAGAAGTACCCAGATAACCATAAAACCATCCTTCACGAGGTACCTTAAGACACTCATCCCAATGTCTTGAAGATAAAGAGATTATATTCCCTTTCACAATCGACTTCACTAAAGAAACATCACTTCCTTCCAGCAAAAGTTTCATATTCATGCAAAATTCATTTACCAGCTTTGGGTAGAAATATCTGTCATTATTTGCGAACCAGTCAAGAAATCCTTGATCTTGCAGCACCTTCAACAAAAAACACTTTCTCTCTAAAATAAATTCCTCCAGTACTTATTTCTCCAAGGTTACAAAACCTTTTTCTAGACCCAAATTTACAGGACCTGAAGGTTTAATCAATTCACCTTTTTGTCTCTTGGAATCATGAGGCTCACCATTTTTTAGATCTCGCTTTACTTGATCCATTATGATCAGTTCTGTCTGGAGGTCTGAAGGTGAAAGTCGGTGGTAAATAAAGAGAGTGGAAACCAAGAGAGAGAGAGAGATTAGCAGTAAATAAGTAGTGTGGATCGATTCAAATTTATATCATTTAGGGATTTTGAAATTACAAAATCATGAAATCGTGAAACAGGTTCACTAGAATTAATGAAATAATGTGGTTTTGATGAAAACATAAAACTTACAAAAATAACGATTCATTGGTGTCAGTATGACAAACTTTGTAAAATACTAATGGTTTCAGTATGAAAAACTTTGTAAAATACTAATGGTGTCAGCATGGCAATGATTTCAGCATGAAAACTTCACAGAAAAAGATCAAAGGAAATTCAAACACGGGGTCTTACTCATTGATCATTCCAAACTCATGTATGATGTAATTTATTCTTTCAGAGTTCAATGGATTAGTGAATATGTCAGCAAGATGATATTCAGTTCCAATAAACTCTAAAGTGATATCACCCTTTTGATAATGATCTCTCACAAATTAATGTCTCAAATCAATATGTTTTTTTCTAGAATGAGAAACTTGGTTCTTAGAAATGTTAATAACACTTGTTTTGTCACATTTTATAGGTAAGTGTCTAAAATGATATCCAAAGTCTAGATGAGTGTGTTTCATCCAAAAAATTTGTGCAAAAAATCTACCAAAAGCTATATATTCATCTTCGGCAGTAGATATTGCTAAAAAATTTTGTTTCTTACTACACCATGAAACCAAATATTTTCCCAAAAAGTGACATGTCCTAGAGGTGATCTTTCTATCTAACTTGCATCCACCAAAATCATCATTATAATAACTCTGTATATCAAATGATTATCCTTTGGGGTAAGAAAAACCTAAATTTATTGTATGTTTGAGGTATTTGAAAATTCTTTTAACATAATTTAAGTGAGACTCTTTGGGATTATCTTTAAAACAGGCACACATACACACACTAAACATTATATCTGACCTAATAGCAGTCAAGTAGAGAAAACATCCAATAATTCCTCTGTAAGTGGTTTGATCAACATATTTACCATCTTCATCAAGATCAATCTTACAATTAGTACTCATGGGAGTGTCAATACTTTTAATACTATCAAATTAAAATATTTTTAAAAGACCTTTTTTATATTTACTTTGATTTAAAATGATACCTTCTTTATTTTGAAAAATCTTAAATCCAAGAAAGTATTTTAGTTCACCCATTAAACTCATTTGAAATTCATTTTGCATCATCTTTGAATACTCAATACATAAATAACTTCTTAATTATCCAAATATAATATCATCAACATATATTTGAACTAAAAAAAACATCTTTAGAAATTCACTTTATAAAAATAGTAGGATTAGAAAATCCTTTTGTAAAACCTTTTGAAATAAGAAAACTACCTAATCTATTATACCAATCTCTTAGATCTTGTTTTAAACCATATAAATCTTTTGTTAATATGAAACATGATTTCTAAAATGAGGGTTTGTAAAACTAGGGGGTTGTTCAACAAAAACATCCTTAACTATATATCAATTTAGGAATGCACTTTTAACATCAATTTGATAAATATTGAAATTAATATGGGAAGCATTAGAAAGAAGAATTATGATGGCCTCAAATCTAGAAATAAGTGAAAATGTTTCTATTTAGTCAATGCCTTTTTATGGACTATAAACTTGTGTAACCAATATAGCTTTGTTTCTAACAATATTACAAGATTCATCTACTTTTTTACTAAACACCCACTTAGTGCCTATGGTCAGGGTGTCTTTGGGTCTATCCACAAGTTTCAAAACTTTATTTCTTTCAAATTTATTAAGTTCTTCTTGAATAACCATTACCCAAAATTCATCTTTAATTGCATCATTAATGTTTTTAGGTTCAAGATATGACAAAAAATCTTGATGTTCAACCTAATTTCTAAGAGAATATCTAGTTTGTGTCCCTTTATATAAGTATCCAACAACAATATCTCAAGAATGGTTCGTGAGAGTTCTAGTTGGTCTAGAAAAGGAGGGGCTAGTAACTTCTGGTTCATCTACAGATTCAGGTTTATCATGGTCAGATTTTGAATAATTTCTAGAACTGTTTGATTTAACAGATTTCTTGACCGGAGGATTAGATGATTTTTTATTTATATCCAGGTTTGACATATCATATTCAAGATTGTCTAGGGAGATCTTAGGTTCATGTGGTTCTGTTTCATCAAATTTGATATGTATAGATTATTCCACTCATTTGGTTCTTTTATTAAAGACTCTATAGGATTCACTAGAGGTTGGTTAACCTAGGCAGATTCCTTCATCACTCTTGGATGAAATTTTTTCAATATTGTCCTTTTTATTAAGGATATAGACTTTGCAACCAAAAACATTAGAATAATTAACTTTGAGTTTTCTATTGATTCACATCTCATAAGGAGTCTTCCTGAGGATATGTCTAATTAAGACTCTATTAAATATGTAACAATCTATATTGACAGCCTCATCCCAAAAGTAAACAGGTAAATCATATTAATTTATCATTGTTTGGGCTATCTCTTATAATGTTCTATTCATTCTTTCTACAACTCCCTTTTGTTGAGGTTTCCTAGGGGCAGATAAGTTATGACTATAGCCATTGTGTGAGAAAAATGATTCAAAGTATTGATTTTCAAATTCACGACCATTATCACTTCTTAAGGATTTTAGTCTAATTCCACTTAGATTTTCCACTGTTTTAGCATACTTGGTGAATTAAGTACATGATTCACTTCTGTAAGAGACGAAATAAGTCCAAGTATATCTAGAATATGAATCTACAAGAACATATAAATAGTGCTTCCCATTTAAACTACGAAATCAAGATAGTCGAAACAAATCCATGTCAACCAACTCTAAAGGTTGATAAGTTGAAACTTATTTCTTTTATTTGAAACGTATCTTGTGTTGTTTAACCTTTTGACAAGGATTACATACTTTTTCATTTGGAAACTCATGTTTGGGTAGATCCTTGACTAGTAATTTTCTAGTAATATTTCTAAGAGAGTGTACAATACAGTGGCCTAATCTCTTATGCCAAAACCAGGACTCTTTATGAAAGGAACTTAAACAAGAAACATTTTGAGAAGCTAAATAATCTACATTAACATAATATACATTTTTATTTCTAAAAGAAGAAAATACCAATTCATCTTTAGAGTTAAACACATTACAAGAATCATTTTCAAATTTAACACGAAATCCATCATTACATAATTATGAAATACTAAACAAATTATATTTCAATCCATCAATAAAAAGTACTTTAGAAATAAAAACTGAGTTAGAGATACCAATATGGCCTAATCTAATTATTTTTCCTTTATAATTTTCACAAAATGCGAAATATCCACCATAAATCATGATTAGGTTCTTTAATCTTGAATAATCTCCAATCATGTGTCTTGAACATCCACTGTCCAAGTACCATTGACTCTTAGAGGAGATCATCAAATAACTTTCCTACATGATAATAAAAAAAACATATTTTGGTACCCAAAATTGTTTGGGTATAGTGAAATTAATATTCAATGATTTAGGTACCCACATTCTCCTTATGTATTTCCTATAATAATTATCTAAAATATTTGAAAAATAGACTCTATTTAGTCCAGAAAAACCAGAGGTAGTAAAATATTTTTCAGAACTAGTACTAGCAGTAGAGTTTTGATTTTTATCTAGAAGAACAGATTTTCCATATTTAGTGAAAAAATGTGTTTTAGATAGGTTTCTCTATCAAAGATGATATCCAATTCCAGAATTTTACTCAAGAGATATCTGTTTACCAAGAATTTGAGTAATATTATCCTTTCCATTAGTAAATTTTTTTAAATCTTTCTTCAAATTTTCAACATACATTTTTAATTCATTGTTTTCCTTGATCAGTTGAGCATTATTTTCCATTTTAGTAGTAAGTTCAGACTTAATAGTTACAGTAAGATCATGATGTTTCTTTAAAGATTTATATTTATCTTTTAGTTCATTACATGTCTCTTCCAGCATGTTACAATATTAAAACAGTTCATCACTTGTCATATTTTCATACCCACTTTCATTTTCTGAATAATAATAATCATGTGTAAGTGAATCTAAGGTTCCCTCATATGTTTTTGTCATAAAACACATATTTTCCATGTCATACGTCTCATCAGGAGATGAGGCTAATTCACTGAAGATATCCTTAGAGGCACTCCATGTGGATTTCATAGCTTTCTTATACTCCTTGTCTTTATTTTCATACTTCCTTTTGTATTTTAATTTTGGACAGTTGACTTTAACATGTAATCTCCTTTTTCATTCATGGAAGAAAATATCATATGATTTTTCATCTCTTTTCCAGTCCTTTTTCCAGCTGGCCTTATGTCATATCTTCCTTATAATTGGGATTCATGAAAAACTTCTTCTTCCTAAATAATTTCTTTAATGTTATGGATAGCTGAGCCATCTCTTCATCACTATGTGATGTTGATTTATCATTATTGGAGATTTCAAAAGAGGCTAGGACGTTCTATTTTTACTTATTATTATAGGTAATAGTCATGAAGGCTATAGATTTTCTATTAGGTTCATCCTATTCTTCTTTTTTGACTTTCAAATATTCCTCACACATCATCAAATTTCCAATCAGTTCCTTGATAGGTAATTTGATGATGTCTCCTTATTCTCTAATTGAGACAGAAGCTCCTCTCCTTCTACCAGGTAAGCATATGAGAATCCTCATGATTTGTTCTTTAGAAGTAATATCTCTTCCCAGAGAGATCATAGTGTTCACAATTTCATTCAAAATGAGATACATGTTAGAAATAGGCTCATGAGGCTTCATCTTAAATTTATCATATTTAATAGTATATGTGTTAGGTCTCATTTCCTTAACACTAGAAGTTACATCATGTGAAATATAAAAAGTATCCCAAATTTCATGGGCTGTTTTACATGCAAAAAGTTTATTAAATTCCTCATCTCCTAAAGAACATTATAAGGAATTCATGGATTTTTAATAATTGTTATAATCAGTCTTAGTTGGGCCATACAAAGTGGTTATAGCAGTAGCATGAATCTTATAATCATTTAAAATTGAAGACCAAATTTCAAAACCCATATTTTCTAAGTGCATTTTCATTTTAATTTTCCATTGGGAATAATTTGTTCCCTTAAAGAATGGAGTTTTATTGGTATAAGCACTATCTGGACGGTCATCCATAATAAAAAATTTTAGAACAAGATTTTAAAGAGATAAAAATTTAGTATTTATATAAATTTTAAGTTATTTGAAATACAACTAAAATCATAGTTGAAATTTTTTGAAAAAGATTTGAAAACTGAAATTTCTTAATAACCATGATACCAAATGTTGGTTAGAGTAGAGTACTCAAGAAGGGGTGAATTTATTATCTATAAAAATTTATTTTTGAAATTATAATTTTAAATTATCCAAATATTTTCAATTCAATTTCCAAGTTAGCCAGTGGTGAATTTATAAGAGCTTGACTATTCAATTAACTTCTCAAAAGATTGATTAGTTCTCAGTTGTATAAATTTTATAGTTAATACAGATTGTGAAACTAATCTTCTGATTAAATACTGTTATAAACACTTTCTAAGACTAACTATCATAGTTCAATTTGGTTTTATAAAATATTTGATAAAAACAGAGTAAAAGTAAAAGGTAAAAACACAGTGAAAATAAAAAACGAGGTTCAGTATCAAGTAGATACTTAATCCTCTAAACTTGTTGTTAAAATACCAACAAGTAGTTTAAATTAATAAATAGTTTGATCCACACCATGGATCAGGGTTCACAACAGCACAGAGGGCTATCCAGGTCACCCTTGTCCTCTACCATAGTTCTTTGTGGGGAAAACAACAAACAGGTCACACACGACCACTTCCACCATTCTACATGGGATACAAATAGATAAAAAGAGTGAGAGATTGAGGGTGTCAAGTATCCTCCAATTATGCATAGGATTAAGTGTGTGTGTAACGGAAATATACACACACTGCTTAGAAATGTAACTAAATGAACAAAAAAGAGCTAAAAATATAGAGTTAGGTTTAGAAGGATCTTTGTATTATGCAGTGAAGCTCTGGACTCCTTTGATGTAGTGGGATTGAAGTTAGATTCCTCTTCTGGATGTTGAATCCAAAACAGAGTGTCATAGCCTCTGTGTTCTGGCTTCCTAGAAAATGATATGTTCATATTCTTGTTTGAAAGCTGTTCAGGGTTAGCTCAGTATGTATAGATTGATTTCGTGATCTCCATGTATGTTCTTCCTTTTTAGTTATTGGGTTCACAATGGTTGCATGAGAGTTGAAGATCTTCTTCAATATCTCTATCTCATAGGCATGCACCACCACTCTTTTGATCTGTCTATCTTCACTCTTATAAAAATACTTCTTATTTTTGTGGGACGATAAAAATCATGTACATTCCACGTGCATGGGCTCATCGTACCTCGTACTATATACTAAAAGTCCCACAAAATATTATTAAATATGTCAGTATCATTAAATGAAAAAATAAGACTGTTATAAATAATATTAATAAATTCAAATTTAAACCATCTATTAGTGACACATCTATCAGTGTCTCCTTTTATCGGTGTCTCCTTATATCAGTGAGATAGTTGAACTATCAGTGACTCATATCAATGGTGAGTCCCTCCTTATATTGGTGATATGGTTGAACCAACAATGACTCATTTGAACTAAAAGTGAGTCCTTACGTTGGCAGCACCATGCAATGGTAAATCACTTGAACTGACGGTAGGTTGTCTGCATCGGTGAGTTATATGCAATAGTGAGTCATCTGCATCGGTGTCATGTGAAATGATGAGTTGTTACAATGGTTTCATCTTCACACACTTAAAATATATTCCTATTTGAACTGTCTGTCAGTGAGTCATATGTATGTCAGTGAGACATCTGTCTTTTGGTGTTAGTGACTCATACTTAGATAATTTTAGATTTTCTATTTCTATTACAATTCAAAAAATTCAAAGAACAGTAATACTCATAATTACACATATAAAATCAATTATAAGATTTTTTAGACATAAACACACATAAATATTTATATGATTGAAATGATATGATATTCATGATAATTCTTTGACATAATATATGATCTGACATGAGATAAGACATAAGTTAATATATGACATGATTTGTGATCATTAAAACCATTATAGTTAGAGATAGAGTCCAACAACATATTTGGAAAAACACTAACCTTAATTACATGCTAAATAAATATTTAGGGTATTTGGAATATTTTTTTATGTGCAAATTTGTGACTTATACGTTGTTTTGTGATAAATTGTATTGTTTTGGTTATGTTGTGCACACCAAGTGTTTGAGAAAATTCTCGATTAGATTTTGTGAATGGTTTTTGATATCTAAATCATTTGTTGGATTTTTGAATATATTTTTGTCATATTAAATTATTAATTGGATTCTTTAAATGGGGTTTCGAAGTGGTTTCAGATATAAAAGTAATGTGTACTTGGATTTTGAAAATGGTTTGGTATGTGATGGCGATAAATGGTTCGTTTAGAGTTTTTAATGAAGTTTAATTGGTTGATAAATGTGGTGTACATATTATAAATGGAAATGTGTGAAATGGTTGTAAGATGGAAAATGGTGTTTTTACACCTCTTTTGAAAAGATGATTTTGGGTCCTTTTGAAAGTAATGGTTTGGTGAAAGATGCCTGGGGCATATTTGGAAATTTTTATAAAGTAGTGGAAGTGTTTATTATGAAAACATCCATTGGGTGATTCTATTTCCATTTATATGTTTAATGGATGGGATTAACTCACTATAGAATCTTTGCGATCTATTATGAAAATGGGAGATCCTTGGTATGGAATCCATTCATATTTATTTGTTTTATGGCATGAGATCTATCCTTGGGGTGACTCGAGTAATTCCTGTTGTGGGAATTATTATTATATGTGTATGTGATTGGATGCTTGGTTATCATAGGTTAGCATACCCTAGTACTAACATCCTAACATGGAGAACTAGGCATAACTGTTGAATTTCTAGAATGATTTCTGTAGGGGATAGATTATGAACTAGATAGTGTCCAATAGTAGGAGGACATATGTTGGGTTTATTCTTATGGGATTTCCACTCGGTATGTCCCGGGTTGGGGGTGACCAAAAGTGTTAGGGAACTTTTGATTTCATCATGTGAGGCATGATTTCAGGTGATGAGTGATCATGTATTAGTATGATTTGGATTATTAATGATCTCATAGGTTCACCCATGTTCATTGGAACTTATTTATATATAGATAATTATTGTGATGAATTTTTTGTTAGATACCCTTGTGTGTTATTTTCCATTTCCCATGTTGTATGATTATTATGCTTATTTCTTGAGTAGTGTGATGTATTAATATGATAAATTAAGTGTTTTCAATTGTTTTATATGAAAATGGTTTTGGAAGTGTTTCACACGGGTTTTCTCCTTTATAAATAAAATGTAACCTTTCTATTTTAAAATTAATATGGTTCCTCCTTAGAAAAGAGTGTTGTTTAAAATGGAAGAAAGGGAAATGGACCATTATTTATTTTAAAGTGAAAATTTTGGAAAAGATTAATTTATATATTGTATTTCAAAATTTATGTTTATGTTTCTTTTATTTTTAAGGATGTTATTTGGGAATAGATTTGTTCTAGAATGACAACTGAGTTTTATTACTCATTCCTATAGTTCCTTCTTGTTTTTAGTTTCTATTTCAGGTTCCAGATCGAGTTTGATCACCTTGGGAGATGTTTGGTTATGGATTAGAGAGTGACCTTTGGGACCACATGGAGATGTTGTGGTTTTCAGGTAATTTTTTTTTCAGTATAGTTTTATTGTCCAGTATGTTGTATTTTTAGTTTATGTTTAAATGATGTTCAATTCAGTAATCATATTTATATTGGATTTATCTATTTTATTTCTGATGTTAATTTTATTTATTATTGGGTGAAATCAATCCCTTTGTTTACTTTTTTGATTCCAGACCCCAGCTTCTATCCAGTGGGGATCGGTAAAACCCTTCTGTTCTTTCCACAGATTGGCTTGGGTGATTGGTTTAGGGTTGACCTGGGTTGGTTCGTGATAAAATGGTATTAGATCAGGTCGGATCTTTATATAAACTTTCTTTTTATAGTTCCCTTTGTTACTTGGGGATGTCAAGCTAGATGGAGAAGGATTGTTGAAATTTGGGGTGAATGTTTGGGGGAGTGTCTGGCCAAGACTTTCTGAAAAAACCCTTGAGTTTTCATGGGAATTTGGGTTTTGTTTTTTTTTCCTTTTTGTCATTGAGGTTTTCTTGTACTTGCGATATGAAAAAGGATTTGTATTATAGGTCTCTGTGATATCATAGTTTTGGGAAATCCATTTAGATCTGAGTACTTGGTACTAGAATACTCTCTATAATAGTGGAGTGTTTGGCATATGGTTGCCAACCATATGTTCAAGTCACCCACCGACACTAGTTCCCTCTTATGGGGTTTTTTGGGTCTTATTCAATTCTGAAAATTTTATTGGAACCCCTTGATTTAGAATTGTGGAAATTTTATTTTGAAATGGAAAGGGTTTGGTTTTTAGAAGATGGAGAACTGAGTTTTAAAAAATCATTTTTACGGAAGCTTTATAAGAATTTTTTTAAATGGGGTGAAAAGAAAATGGTTAATGGGGTCCAATTTTTCTAATAAAAAATATGGGTTTTTGAAATTTCTAGTTTAGAAATTGGAAACTTATTTTGAATAAAGTTTTGGAATTTTTTTAAATAAGAATAAATGGGTTTTTAGTAAAATTATTTTTGAAGGATTGACGGTGTTGAGATGCTGAAATATGTTTTTGAATGAAAAATGGATTTTTAGTAGAAATTTTAGAGTTATTTTGAAAATATTTTTGGAATTGTAAAAGGAAGTTGATTGAAAGTGTGAAAAACATCATTGGTATGCAATGTATTTTACAATGGGAATGTTTTGTTTTGTCCTTTGGTATTTTCCATGGGTGATCAAATGCATGGATATGTGCGGAAATTTGATGGATGGAGACATGGGTAGATGAGTGCCTAGATTGGAATGGTTGATGGGTTCCTAGGGTGGAATGGGAATGTCCATGTGAGTGAGAATCCTTGGAATACCGATGATGAGTGTGAAAATCCACTAAGTTTTTTTTCTTTCAAAAATGTTTTAAAGAGTAAAATCGGACTGTTTTGAAAACTGATGTTCTATGGTGTGTTCTATCATTATATATAAGTGTTGTTCATGTTGTGTTCTGAGTTTGAAATCTATTTAGTGATCCAGTTTCAAAACAGTACTTAACAGGCTTCTAGAAAAGTTTTGGGAATCTTTGTACCTTTTTCCCTTTGTGTTTACATTTGTTTGAGGTTATTTTTGGTTAATGGGTAGGTTTTTATTGATTTCTTGGTTTTCTTGTTGCTTAGTATTCACTCCCATAAATATTCAATGGATATTTAAAATGTGACATGGGTGGTATACCATTGGAAGAACCTCAAGCTGATCAACCTAAGGATTTCCTTCTTAAATTTTATAATCTAAATCCTTCTCTATTTTATGGTCAAGTAGATCCTCTTGAAGTGGAAGAGTGGAAGAAAAAAATAGAAAGAACCTTCAGTCTCCTTTAGTTTCTTGAGTCATTAAGGGTTAAGTACGCTACCTTTATTTTTGGGCTCAGATTAAAGTCTATTTATGTTGTAGTGTTTCCTTCCATTGTGGTGGAAATTCCTAGTGGTGTTAAAATTTGTTTTTAATGTAAGGGGATGTTGTGGATCTCCTGATAACTTTCATTCCAACGGAAGTGTGTTTCTCTCTAATATACTTGGAATCCTTCTATTCTAAGTGAAGTGAGTCCTGTAGTGACTTGTGTTCTGTCATTTTTTCTTGGGATATTGTGTGGTCGCTCATGTCACCAAAAGGAGGAATTATAATAAGGATCATTTTCTTATGACTATGAGGTAGTATATTCTTTAAAGATTAGGGATCCATCCATAGGTCTCAGAGTAAAGCTCGCACATAGTCAGAAATCCCTGAGGTCTGGGAAACCTTGGTCTGGATTTTATCCCTAATGTTGGATGGAGGGAAGTTTATGTTTTTTTTGTTTTTACTCATGTGAGGTTTTCCTTGAGGTTCAATTTTAGTTTTTTTATGTTCAACTGGAGGTGTTTGTATCTTATAAATATGATGAATCATGGTTTGGTTCATTGTTTTGTATGGAGTTTCTTTCATTGAATTTTCCCTCAATGGTGGGGTTTATTGGCCTGTTTTTGTTGGCCTCTATGGAGAGTTCCAGGTTGTCCCATGTTGGGTTTCCCATTTCTTTATAATCTTGTAATTTCCCAAATGGTGGGGAGACCCACCATGGTTCCCCATTGTTATTTCTTCATTTTTTATCAGTTCTAGTTCATTTCAAATAGTGGGGAGTCCATTCAGGCCTCCCCATGTTGTCAATATTGTGTATTTTTTGATTTTGAATTTAAAACACATGGTTTTTTTTGAGATTATCTAATATCAATTTCCTCTCTATTTGGGGAAATGTTGGGATTTTGGATCACACCAAACAGTTTCTTCTGTAGCTGGGTTGTGCAGGTTGTAGTATGAGTTTTATGACATTTATCAAAAACAAGTTTTTGTTTTTTATTTGTTTTAAGTAAGAGGCGTGAGTTTCATTTGGTGGTGGTTAAGGTATTCTTGACTTGAGAGGATGGAATCATGTGGTTGTGGAAATAATTTTTCTTGATCGATTAATTAAAAATTTTTATGGATTTTTTAGGGAAAAAATCCATATGGTGGGGAGAATTGTCACACCCAAATTTTTTGTCTTCATCCTTTGTCCCATCTTATTTTTTTGATCTTGTTTTTCTCCCGAGTTCCAGGTGTTCTAGATTTAAATTTTATGTTTTGGAGGTTTTGGGTTGTTTTTGGACCTAGTAGTGGTTAGGGTGAAAGGTACGAGGAGGTGGTGGCTAGGAAAATGAGTTTTTAACAACCCCCGTGGAACCTTTTTATGGGGTATGTTTTTTGGATGGTTTATACCCTTGAGTTAGATAAGTTTTGGGGTGAAAAGGGTAATTTTTGGGGAATTTGCCCTGATCGCACAATTAGGTCACACAATTAATTTTATAATTTATATAAGTGTTCATGGGTTGTTCTATTTTGTCACAATATTTGACTAACCATGCAACCAAAGTGTGAAGCCTATGCAACCCTAGACATTGGGTAGTCACATGATTTGCTCATGGTTTGTTAAACCAGGCAGGATAACCGTGTATCCCACTCAGGAAAGGGTATTTTTAAATTTTATTTTTATTTTAATTGGGGTTTCTTTCCTTATCCTCACACATTCAAAACCTAAAACCATAATGCTTCCCATGGTGGTTTTTGGATCCTCTAAGTCCCTCCAAGTGAATTTTATGGTGGTTTTATTGTGAATCTTCACCCTATTTGAAAGGTTAGGGATCCCATCTCTTTCTCCTTTACTTTTTACTACATTTTCCATTTATATTATAACCATATTGGCCATGTTGGGATGATTTTCATACCTATTTTGGTGAAATATTGGGGGTTTTTCCTTATTAGGGTTCCTTGTGGATGTTATTGCTTCTTGGATCCTTCGTAGAGTCATTTAAGTTGGGAATCATTGAAGCACATACAATTTGAGGTAGGTTTCCCTTCAACTTACCTTTAAAATTTAAGATTAATTGGTTTCATGTTTTTATAACCTTCCTTACATGATAAATAATGTTTTTGGTCTTTGTAAAAATTTTCGGTGTGAAAAGTTTCAACTTATACCTTTTTTTATAAATAGTATTGTTTTTGTTTTGTTGTGAACAACAAGTGTTTGAGAAAACTTCATATTGGATTTTGTGAATGGTTTTGACGTCTAATGCATGGGTTTGACTTAAATTGGGTTTGGATTTAAAAGAAATCTGTACATGGTTTTTTAAAATGATTTAATAGTGATGGTGATAAATGGAATGTTTGGTATGTTTAATGAAGGTGAATTGGTTGATAAATGTGGTTTGGGAGTTTCAAATGTAAATTTAATAAATGTTTGTAAAATGGAAAATGGTATGATTACACCTATTTTTAAAAGATTATTTTGGGTTCTTTTAAAAGTATTGGTTTTGTGAAAGGATCTTGAGGCCTATTTGGATCTTTTGTGAAAGTAGTGAAAGTGTTTATTATGGAAATCCCCATTGGGTGATTCTCTTTCCTTGTCTATGTTTAATGGATGGGATTTCCTCCATTTGTAGTCTTTGTGATCCATTATGATAATGGGATATCCTCGGTATAAACTCCATTGAAATCAATTTGTTTAATGGCATGAGATCAATCCTTGAGGTGACTCGGGTGGCGCATGTTGTTGGAATTATTATTATATGTGTATGTGATTGGATGATCAGTGGGAATCAGTTGGATCACCCTTTAACTTACATCCTAACATGGAGAACCTAGAATAACTATAAAATTTTCTGATAATTTTTGCTACACTGGCTAGATTATGCACTAGATAGGGTCCCACAAAAGGAAAATATATGATGGGTTTATTATTATGGGATTTCCCCCTTAGTCTATCCTCGGTTGGGGGTGACCAAGAGTTTTAGGGTTATTTTTATTTAATCATATGAGGCATTCTTTTTAGGGATGATTCATCATGTATTTGTATGTTCAAGATTATTCATGAGATACTAGGTTCACCCATGTTCATTGGAACTTAGTTATATATGGTGAATTATTGGGATGTATTTTTTGTTAGAAACCCTTGTGTGTTATTTTCCATTTCCCTTT
This sequence comes from Viscum album, assembly GCA_963277665.1. Taxonomy (NCBI): domain Eukaryota; kingdom Viridiplantae; phylum Streptophyta; class Magnoliopsida; order Santalales; family Viscaceae; genus Viscum; species Viscum album. The sequence goes on from OY728121.1 coordinate 1,081,298,104, forward strand.
TTGTATCATTTTTGGGCTTATTTCTTGAGTAGTGTGGCATCATAATAAGATACATAATGCTTCTTCAAGTGTTATTTTTGTGAAAAATGTTTTGGAAATGTTTTAATCTATTTTTCTCTTCTATAAATGAAATGCAACCTTTCTCTTTTAAAATTTATATGGTTCCTTCTTGTAAAAGAGGGTGTTTTAAAATAGTAAAATGGGAAATGGACTATGATTTATTTTAAAGTGAAAATTGTGGAAAATATTAATTTATATATTTTATTTCAAACTTGAGGTTCATGTTTCTTTTATTTTAAACTATGTGCATTGAGAATATATTTGTTCGAGAATGCCTACTGAGTTTTAATACCCAAACCTATAGTTTTTTCTTATTTTTAGTTTCTGTTGTAGGTTCCAGCTTGGGTTCAATCGCCTTGGGTGATGGTTGATTATAGGTTGGAGAGTGACCCATGGGGCCATAAGGAGATGTCATGGTTTTCAGGTTTAGTTTTTTTCTGTATAGTTTTATTGTACATTTTTTTTGTATTTTCAGTTCATGTGTTAATGATGTTCAGTTTGGTAATCATATTTATATTGGGATTATCTATTTTATTTCTAATGTTTGGTTTATTTATTATTGGGAAGAACTATTCCCTCTTTTTACTCTATTTATCCTAGACACAAGTTTCCAGCCCATAGTAATTGGGAACTCACTTTAGGCCTTTCCACATAGTAGTTTGGGTGATCGGTTTTGGGTCAACCTGGGTTGGTCCGTGACAAAATTGAATCAGATACGGTCGGCACTTTAGAGGAAATTTCTTTTTAGAGAACCCTTTGTTAATTGGGGCTGTCAAGGTAGATGGTGTAGGACTATCAAAACATGGGGTGAATGTATGGTGGAGTGTCTGACCAACACTTTCTAGACCTATCGTTGAGTTTTCAGGGGAATTCAGGTTTTGTTTTGGTCTGTTTTGTTCTTGTGGACTACTTGTTCCTAGGATACAAATAGGGAGTTGGACTAGAGGTCTCCATGAGCTTTCATGTCTTGGAAATCCATGTGGAGTAGGGGAAAAGGTCCTAAAATACTCTATATCATGGTTCCATGTTTGGAATATATCAACCAACCGTATGGCCATGTCACCCACCAACACTAGTTCCCTCTTATGGGTTGTTATGGGTCTTCTTCGATTCTGAAAATTGTGTTTAAACCCTTTATTTAGAAATTTGAAAAGTGGATTTAGAAATGGAAATGGTTTGGTTTATAGAAAATATAGAAATGAGTTTTCAGAATCATTTTTAAGAAATATTTAGAAGAATGATTTTTTATAAAATAACCCTTTGGTATGGAACAGAAATGGTTAACAGAATCAGATTTTTTTTACCAAAACAGGTGTTATTGATATTTCTTGATTGGAAATCAAAAATTTATTTTGAAGAATGTTTTGGATTTTTTTAAATAAGAATAAATTGGTTTTTAATCAAATTATTTTTGATAGAATAGTGGTGTTTAGCTACAGAAATATGTTTTCAATGAAGTAAAATTGATTCTTAGATGAACATTTAGTGTTATTTTTGAAATATTTGTGGAATTTGAAATGGAAGTCGACTGAATGTGTAAAAAACATTGGTGAAATGTTTTTTCTTTCAAAATTGGAATGTTTTGTTTTGAAATTTGGTTTTTATATGGGTTATCACATGAATGGATATGTGTATAAAGATTATGGATAGAGATGTGGGCATATGAGTTCCCAGATTAGCTTGGTTTATGGGTTCGAGGGGTGGAATGGGAATGTGGATGTGAGTGAGAATCCATGGAATTCCATTGGTGATTGTGAAAATACACCAGGTTTGTGTTCTTAAAAAAAGGTTTTGTAGAGTAAATTTGTGGTTTTTTGAAAACCAATGTTTAATGGTGTGTTATCTCATGATTTGGAGGTTTTGTTAATGTTGTTTTCTGAGTTTGAAATCTTGTCAACGATCCAGTTTCAAAGTGTGTTTTAATGGTCCTATAGATATGTTTTGGGAATCTTTGAGATGGTTTCTCTTTGTTTTGGAATTTTTTTGAGGTGTGATTTGGTTAATGGGTAGGTTTTGATTGAGATATTGGGTTTCTTTATTTTATAGTGTCCACTCCCATAATGATTTTATGGATATTCGATGTGTGGTCACATGTGTTATACTATTGGAAGAACCTCTAGTTGATCAATATAAGAAATTACTTATGTAATTTAATGAGTTGAATCCACCTATCTTTTATGTTCAAGAGGATCCTATTTAAGAGGAATACTGGAAACATAAAATATAAAGGACCTTCAATATCCTTTATTTTACTAATTCATTAAAGGTTAAGTTCTTTACCTTTACTTTTTTGGATCAGATTAAAGTACCTTTCTGTTGTATTGCTTCCATATGTTGTGGAAGTTGTCCCTAGTGGTGTTATATATATTTTTTAGCATAAGGATATGTTTTGGATATCCTATGAACTTTTTTTCCAATATAAGTGTGTTTCTCTTTAAGAAACTATGAATCCTTTATTCTAAGAGAAGTGAGTATCATGGTGACTTCTGTTCTATTGGGTTTTCCCTGATGTTTTATGGTCACTCATGTCACAAAATGTAGTAATTTTAATTAGGGATCATTAGATTCTAACTGCGAGGTGGTAGATGCTTCAAACATCATGGATCTAGCCATAAGTCTTGGAGTTAAGCTCACACATAGCAAAAATTCCTGGGGTGTGGGAAACCTTGATCTCTCTTTTATCTCTAGTGTTGTATAGAGGGTGATTTATGTTTTTATGTTTTTTTAATCATGTGTTGTAGTAATTTTGGTTCAAAATTAGTTTTTTATGTTTATATAGAGGTGGTTGTATCCTATGAATATGATGAATTGTGGTTTGGTTCATTAATTGTTTTGGAGTTTCTTTCATTGAATTTTCCCCCAATAGTGGGGTTTATTGGCCTGAATTTATTTGCCTATGTGGAGAGTTCAAGGTTGTCCCATGTTGGGTTTCCTATGTCGGTCTAATATTGTTAGTTACTAAATGGAGTGGAGACCCAACATGGGTCCACATTTCAGTTTATTCTATTTTTATCGGTGTTAGTTCATTTTAAATGGTGGGGTGTCCATTCAGGGATCCTCGTGTTGGTAATCTGGTGTATTTTCTGATTTTGACTTGACAACACATGTTTTTTTTGAGATTATCTAATCTTGAGTGCCTCTCTATTTGGGGAAATATTGGGATTTTAGAGTACACCAAATAATTTATTTTACAGCTAGGTGGTGCGGGTTGTATATTGAGTTTTATCACATTTCTCAAGGATTGGTTTTGTTTTGTTGGTTTATTTCATGTAACAGCTTTGGGTTTCGTTTGGTGGTAGTCGAGGCGTTATTTATTTGGGTGGTTGGAATCATTCGTTTGTGGAAAACCTTTTTCCTGATCGATCAATTTGAAAGTATTGTGGCTTTTTGGGGGTAGAAAGTGTTATGGTGGGGAGAATTTTCACACCCATATTTTTATTTTCAACCCTTGTTCGATCTTATCTTTTGGATCTTTGTTTTTATCTCTATTTCCGGGTGTTGTAGATTAAAATGTTATGTTTTGGAGGTTTTGGGTGGTGTTTGGACCTATTTTGGTTTATCATGATTTGTTTGAGGATGAGGTTTCTGGAAAATAATTTTGTAACATCCCTAATGGAACCATTTTATGGGGTATGTTTGTTGTATGGTTTATCCCCTTGATATAGATGAGTTTTTTTTTGTGAAAATAGTGATTTTGGGTACTTTTTCCATGATACATGATTATTTTAATCATGCAACTAAGTGCTTGGGGATCGCATGGTTTCGTCACATTATTTAACTAACCATGAAACCAAAGTGTGTCGTATGTGCAACCCTAGACAATGGGAAATCTCATGGTTTGTGCATGGTTTGCTAAATTGTGTGAGCCAACCGTGAAACCCACTCAGGAAATGGTGTTTTGGGATTTTCTCCCTCTTTTTATTTGGGGTTTATTCCCTTATCCTCCCTCATTCAAACCCTATGACCAAAAATACTCCCACAGTGGGTTTTCGCTTCACCAACCCCATCCAAGTGGATTTTAATGTATTTTCTTGGTGAATCTTCACATAGTATGAGAGGTTAGGGATTCTCTCTCTTTATCCATTCCTTTTCATCTATTTTCCTTTAATCCTCTAACCCTAGTGGACTTTTTTGATGTTTTTAATACCTATAGTGGTGAAAATTTTGGGGTGTTTCCTTTATATAGTTCCTTGTTGTTTTTCTTTCTTCTTAGAACCTTCATGGAGTCATTTCAGTTGGGCGTCATTGAAGCGCATGCGATTTTAGGTAGGTTTCCCTCTTACTTACCTTAATAATTTAATATTAGTTGGTTTCATGTTTTTATAACCTTCCTTTCATGCTAAATAATGATGTATGGTCTTTGTAATATTTTTTGGGTGTGAAAAGTTGTGACTTATACCTTCTTTTGAGATAAATAGTATTGTTTTGGTCATGTTGTGCACATCAAGTGTTTGAGAAAATGACTGGTTGGATTTTATAAATTTTTGTGATGTCTAAATCTTGGGTTGGATTTTTTAATATACGTGTGTCATGTGAAATGATTAATTGGGATCCTTGAATGGGTTTTCAAAGTGGTTTTATATTTAAAATAATTTTGTACTTGGATTTTGAAAATGGAATGTCATGTGACGGTGATTAATTCCCATTTTCTATTTTTAATGAAGATTACTTGGTTAAAAAATGTGGTGTGGGAATTTCAAATTTAAATTTCTGAAAATTTTTTAATATGGAAAATGGTGTGTTTAAACCTCTTTCAAAAAGATGATTTTGGGTTATTTTTAATGTAATGGTTTTGTGAAAGGATCTTGAGGACCGTTTGGTACCTTTGTGAAAGTAGTGAAAGTGTTTATTATGAAAAAATACATTGGTTGATACTATTTCCTTGTATATGTTTAATAGATGGGATTTCCTCACGGTGGAATCATTGCGATCCATTATGATAATGGGAGATCATCGATATGGTCTCCATTGAAATACATTTGTTCTATAAAAAGAGATCAATCCTTGGGGTGACTCAGGTTATGCATATTGTTGTAATTATTATTATATGTATTTGTGATTGGATGCTTTGTTGGAATATGTTGGCTCAATATTATACATACATTTTTGACATAGACAACCTTCCATAGCTATTCTATTTTTTGAGAATGATTGATGAACAAGCTAGATTACACACTAGATGGTGGCCCATAGTTGACAGATATATGTTGGGTTTATTACTATGGGATTTGTGCCTCGGTCTGTCTCAGGTTGGGGGTGACTGAGAGTGTTAGGGAGATTTTGATTTCGTCTTGTGAGGCATGATTTCCAGGGATGATTCATCAGGTATTAGTATGTTCAATATTATTCCCGATCTCTTAGGTTCACCCATGTACATTGACATATAGTTATATACAGTGAATGATTGTGATGCATTTTTGTTTATATACCCTTGTGTGTTATATTCTACTGCCCTTGTTGTATTATTTTTGTGCTTATTTCTTGAGCAGTGAGACATCTTAATAGCAGCGATGAAGTGTTTTATTGCGTATTTTTAAAAAATGTTTTCAAACGGTTTTTCACTCTTTTTATCTTTTATAAATGAAATTTCGCGTTTCTATTTTAAAATATATATGGTTCCTTCTAAGAAATGTGTCTATTTTAAAATTGTTAAATTGTCAATGGAATGTGATTTATTTTAAATTTAAAATTGTATAAAATATTAATTTATATATTTTATTTCAAACATGAAGTTGATGCTTCTTTTATTTTACGGGATGTTCATTAGGAATAGATTTTTTCGGGTACAACTAATGAGTTTTAATACTCATGCCTATAGTTCTTTCTTGTTTTTACTTTCTTTTATAGGTTCTAACTAAGGTTTGATCACCTTGGGTGATGGTTGTTTATGGATTGGAGAGTGACTCGTGGGTCCACATGGAGATATTTTGGTTTCCAGGTTCAGTTTGTTTGTTTTTCTCTATAGTTTTATTGTCCAGTTTTTTGTATATTTAGTTTATGCGTAAATGATGTTTATCTTAGTAAAAATATTTATCTTGGGATTATATATTTTATTTCCACTTTTTAGTTAATTTATTATTTAGTGAAATCATTCCCTCAATTTACTCTATTGATGATCGACGCTAGTTGCTTGCCCATTGGGATTGGAAACACCATTCGGGACCTACCACAATTCGAGTCGGCTGATCAATCCAAGGTCGACCCAAGTTGGTTTGTGAAAATATAATACAACTCTATTATAGTTTATTCAAATTATAAAATGTTTTATTTATTTTCATTCAGGAATGTGTGGACTCTTGGGGATCCATTTTTGAATCTATTAGTTTTTGGGATATCCTATATATAAATGGGTCATGCCATATTTTTGTTATATTTGAGAATGGACCTCGAGAATTATATTAGTGGAAGTAGTATTCCCATGACTATCATAGCCCCTCTTGTAATGACCCAAAATTTTATTAATGAAAATTCCTATTGATCTAATTAAATGTCTTAAAATGGTTATATAAAACATATGAACCTTCTTTGTTTTATGTTTTTGGATTTTAAAATACCATTTAGAATTTTTACCATTACTAATATAGCTGTTGAATAGTGATCACATGATTAGTATTAATATAGGGCTTTAACAAATCCAAATTACTTAGAAAAAGGAAGTGGTGGACTCACCCAGTAGAATTCCTCCATACAAAGCCCATTTGTCAGATCTCGGAGAGGAGGTAGTGTCATTGGGATTTTCTCTTGACCAATCCTAGGTCGAGCTTCAACACGTTAACCTTGATCGGAATCGCCTATGGGAGAAGTGGAAGTTAATTGAGATTACCACCTGAGCGATGTTATCCGACCCAAACCAAGAGTCTGTCACCATAGCACACCTTACCCTTAGGTATTATTCCAGTGTTATAAGAGGATATGTAACTAGACCCTAGCACCATGATTGTGTGCTTTATTTTTTTATAAAGAATATACATTTATTTTGTTGTTACTTGGTAAATGGTTTTTAAAGCACAAATAGTATTTTTAGTTAACATTAAATTATGAAATCTATTTTAATGAATTAATTTAATTTTTAATAATATTTTAATAAAATATTATTACTAAATTACTTTTTATTAAATATAAATGATTGTATAATATTTATGAATACAATTGTAATTTTTATTAAGGTTTGAAAGCTGTTTTTGTCAAAACCCATGATTTTTTGGTAAATATCATTTTATATTTTAAAAGTAAAAATTAAAATATTTATAAAATTATTTAGATAAAATTAATATTATTTTTGGAATCAGGAGGTCAAAATTATCCAATGGTGATTTTTTCATAATTTTTTGTTGCAGTCAAATTTTTGGTAAAAATTAAGTACCGTTTAAATATATAATGTGTTTTATGACATCATAATGACCCAATAGTGATGTAATAAAATAATATAGATATTTTTTTAGGAAAATATATGTTTTACCTTAAAAATAATGTTATTTTAGGTTTGTTTAATTTATTTTTCAAAGCCTTAGTGGACCCTCCAAGACTTATAAAACATTTTTACATTTTAAAATGATTTCCTTGAGAGTGTGAATCACCTCTACATAATCAAGACTAATATTTTAAGAATTTCGTCCATTTTACTCATAAAATAATGTTTTCAATCCCCTTTGGCCAAAACCATGGGCAAACACCATGGTTTGGTTTGTGGTTTTTATTAGTTTAATGTGTGGTGTACAAAACCTAAATAATAAAGAATTCCCTCTCCTTTGATATATAAGCCCACTCAATCTCCCATTCCTCTTCACTAAAAATCTTTTGAGTTTGACCAAACTGTTCCCTCATCTCTCTATAATCCTCCCAAGGTTCCCCAAGCTCCCAATAATGCTCTCTCAAGACTCTACCAATCCTTTAGATCACACTTCTAATTAAGGGATTTCTTCTTTTCTCATTTTTTTTTCCAAATTTCATTATGTTGTTATAACATTTTATTTTAAATTGAAAATGTTGGGGTATGATTTTTTACCTCCCCATACTTCCCTATTTATGTTTAAATGATTATATACCCCTTTCTCTCTCATTATTTCCTCCCATGTACACTCGTTACCTTGCTGAAATTCCGTAAAGGATTTCCCTCTCCTCATTTACCTTCGAGAAATTATTTTATATTATGAATCTAAATTCCATTACGTATGTTGGGATATTATTTTCAATGACCCCCTTAATATCCATTTCATGTATAAATTATGAGGTACCTATTTCTTTCTCATCACCCTATTTTACAATTTCTATTTGATGCCGTTATGCTATTGAAGTTACACCAAAATTTCCCTGCCAAAATCATCGTGTAAGTGAATAACATACCAATTTATTTATCAAGGTTATTCACCTTTATGAACATGTAATTGTTTATTGAGTACTTAAATTTATGTATTATACATCTTTTATTCATGGAATAAATTATTATTTTTAATGAATCCTTGTTGTATGATCTATGTGGAACACTTATGCATGAAATGAAATGTTTTTAAAGGGTGCACCCAGATAGCACTCTAATGCATTGGGTAAAGATTAATATTATGATAGGTCAAGAGAAATGAGGGTTTAATCATTCCAATTCAAGTAAAATTAGGGTTTACACATGATCCATGTTCAATGAGACTTGGGTCATGCTAATATCATGTCAAATGTTGTTGCCACATTTCCATGTTATGATAATCATGCTATATCATGACTTTATGTTCATGTTTCGATTATGATCCATTGATATACCTATTTCCTAACATGTACTATATTATTTATGTTACGACTTTTTTACTCCCTTACTGGGATTTATATCTCACTATCTTCTTATGTATGTCCTCAGGTTATCCCATTCAATACTAAGTACGGGGGAATGTTGTGGTCATGTAAAATAAGTTTTCAATAAAGATGTTGTATTTTATGTTTTAAGTTGTTATGTAATGTTCCTAATTTACCAAGACACTAGACCTCTCGATCCTCGGAGTTTTATTAAGTGCAATTTTATGTAATAAATCATGTTTAAGTGTGTAATAAAGAAAAGGGTTGTTATAGTTGCTATCAAATGATAGGTTTAGTTATTTTTGGGATTAGGATTAGAAAAACCTAATGAAAGCCTTAGGCATAAGACTAAGAATAATAAAAAAATCCCCAAATTTTGGTGAGTATTGTTTAAGTGGTTTATCAAGAAAATGCATCCCTTTCTGGATACGAGTAGGTAGAGGCGGATCTGGCACATATGTATCTAGGGGTAAAACCCGAAAACACCGCTTTGAGATAGACTTGAACGGGAGCTGGTGCACAACAACGGTCTTTGATATACTCTTGGTTAAGACACTCCAAAGTAATATTATTTGGTAAATTAATAAGGTTAGTACAAACCATTATTAAGGAAATTAAAAAAAAATCCCCTAAGAATATATGTTGGGAAGTATATCGTGGATAACATAGATGATTTAAGGAAATAAATGTAAATTATTAGTTTTTCCTTTTTGTCTTTGGATTCCCCTTTATGTGTTACCCATAAATTTCAATTTATTCCAACCAATGGCCGGTAATTGGAGACTTAGGCTAAAAAATGATGCAAAGATCTATATGATGACCATTATAAAGAGATGCCCAATCTGATGGGAGTAGGAATCAAAAACTTTGTCACGATAGTCTCATAGTTAACACAAGTTTTGAAAAGAAACATGGGTCCAGAGGAATGTTCAACCCCCCTAAGAAATAACAAGTCGCAATCGATAACTTCATGAGACAAAGGCCTCCTACCTTTAATGGATCATCTGATCCCTCAATTTTAGAACAATGGATCAACTCTATTGAAATGATCTTCTTCATCCTTCAATGCTCCGAACAAGAGAAGGTTCTTCTGGATTATTATCGTTTGGAGGGAGAAGATGATCAATGGTGAAAATTGATCAAAAATATGAAGTCTGATGAAGAGATAGAGACGTTGAAATGGAATGATTTCTAGAAAATGTTTTCCAATAAATATTTTCTGGTCACCCTCCTACCTAAGATGGAAAGGGACTTCCTTGACCTCAAGAATAAATATGATGAATCCATCAGAGCGTACGAGGAAAAATTCACAAGGATTTCACAATATGCCTATGACTTTGTTGTTACCCTCGAATTCGAGGTTGACCACTTCTTTTTTGGGCTAAAACCTAGCCTATAGAAAGCCCTAGTGATATGTGACTTCGAGAGCTATGAAGAAATTGTACGATGTTCCCTAAAACTTGGAATGGATATTGAATAATCTCAGGGGAATCATGGGGATAAGAAGCATAAGGTGGAATTTAATTCTAGCAGTTCGATGGATAAATCCAACGGTGCTAAGAAATTAAAGCACCCCACTTGCCAAAGGTGCAGAAAGAAGCACCATAGAAATTACCTGAAGGGGATGAGGAAATTCTTTAGGTGTGGAAGAGAAGGGAACTTGTCCATTAAATCCCGACATGATAATCCTGCTGCTGTGATAGAAGAGAGGAACACTCCGTTCAACCCTCAATGAATTGTTCATTGATTAAACTATAAAAAAGTAGGGCACTTTGCAAACCAGTGTCCTAAGGAAAGGGTTTTCAGAGGAAACCAACAACCTCCAAGGCAACAAGGGTGATCTTTTTCCATCACTACCACTGAATTGAACCCCGACAATGAATTGGTGAAAGGGACACTAGTTATTCATTAAATAATAGCGAATTCACTTTTTGATTCTAGTCCTATGAATTCTTTTATATCCAAAAAGATTATTAGAACAATTCCAATACCACCATAAATCATGGAAGTAAAGATGTCACTGAGAACATAAAATGGGGCAATCATTACAACCCATGAATTTAACTCATCCCTATCACAATTTGTGGATTTAACTTCCTATAGAACCTCGTCATTATCCCTTTGGTGTTATTTTAAGGAATTCATGGCATGGATTGGATTTCTATATATAAATCCAAAATAAATTTCTGTGATAGGGAAATCAATCTCCATATGTAGAATCAACTCCCAATTTTGTACAAGTACAAGGAGGTGGACATATCTTCTTTTGAACCATCATCTCAAGAGTGGATATTACTACCCTATGAGAATGTGTATCTTTCTTAGATTATTGAGTCTATGTAATCAATCATCCTTGAAGACGTGCCTATTGTGAGGGAATTCACTGAAGTGTTTCTTGATGAATTTCTTGGTCTTCCTCCTGGAAGAGATGATGAATTCTCAATTGATCTTATACCTTGGGAATTGCCAAAATCCAAGACTCCTTATAGGATGTCTGTAGTGGAGATAAAGAAAATACTAGTAGAGAATCTAGATAAAGGGTTTATATGCCCATGTGCTTCACCATGGGGTGCACCAGTCCTCTTCATCAAGAAGAAGGATGGGTCAATGCACCTTTGCATTGATTATCATGAGCTCAACAAAATCATGATAAAGAACAAGTATCCTCTACCACGAATTGATGACTTGTTTGATTATCTACAAAGAACACAATACTTCTCCAACGTGGATCTGTGGTCGGGATATTACCAAGTAAGGGTGAAGGAATATGATATCCCCAAGACTGAATTTTGTAAATGATACGAGCACTATGAATTCATAGTAATGCCTTTCAGACTCACCAATTCTCCATAAATCTTCATGGAATTTATGAATAGAGTCTTTAGAGATTACCTCAAAAAATTTTTGGTAGTATTTATAGACGATATTCTAGTATACTCCAAATCCAATGAGGAGCATCTAAGCACTATACTAGAGACCTTGTGAAAGGATAATATCTATGAAATGTATAGTAAGTGTGTGTTTAGGTTGAAATAAGTCTCATTATTATGTTATATCATTACATGAAATGGGATATCTGTGGATCCCTCCAAGACAAATGCGATTGAGGGGTAGCCGAGGTCAACATCTGGGAATAATATCTGTAGCTTCCTTGGGTTAGCTAGATATTATCACCAATTTGTGAGAAATGTTTCACGATTGTAAAACCCTCTTACCAAGATAACTCAAAAGGGAGTCAAGTTTTTTTGGAGTGATGAATGTGAAGAGAGATTAAAGGATTTGAAAAGGAGGCTTATCACTATTCCCATTCTCACATTACTAACAAGCGGAGTACTTTTTGTGGTATTCAGGGATTCTTCGAAGAAGGGTCAGTGTTGTGTGTTGATGAAAAATGGAAAAGTCATTTCCTATGTTTCAAGACAATTGAAATTTCATGATCAAAACTATCCAACACATGATCAAGAGTTGGCTGTAGTAATCTTCGCAATGAAAATTTTGCGGCATTACCTATTTGGGGAGAAGTGTGAAATATATATAGATCACAAAAGTCTCAAGTATATATTCACATAGAAAGAGATGAATATTATCCAATGAAGATAGTCAGATCTGATCAAAGAACATGACTTCTCAATTAACTACCATCCAGGGAAAGAGAACAAGTTGGAAGATGCTCTAAGTAGAAAGGATCCAGAAACTCTTTCATTGATGAAAATCGAAAAGGATCCAATATTCTTAGATTTGATGAAGATGGACATGAGAATCATAAAGAAGGGAAAATTATAAATCCTTTCACAAATTATTGCTCAACCATCTCTTTTGAAAAGGTTAAAGGATGCTCAAAAGGATGATGTGGGAATATAGAAGAGAGTGGAAACTATAAGAAAAGGGAAATTCTTAGAGTTCAATGTTAATGAAGAAGGAATTGTGAAATTTGGGTTAAGACTATGTGTTCCATAAAATATTCAGTTAATGAAAGAACTTTTGCATGATGCACATAGTTCAAATTCCTATATTGAACCAGGAAACTAAAAGATGTATCAAGATCTCTAAGAGCATTATTGGTGGGATAACATGAATAAGGATTTCTTTGAGTATACATCAATGTTCTTGGTATGATAGAATGTCAATTCTGAGAGGTAGAAGTCTATGGGGGTGATGCAACCATTTACCATACCAACATGGAAATGGTATAACATCACCATGGACTTTGTCACTAGACTTCCGAAGACATCCAAAGGAAACAATTATATCTGAGTTATTGTGGATCATCTTACAAAGACTTCACACTTCCTTGAAATTCAGGAGGATTTATCATTGGATGAACATGAAAAGATATATATCATAGAAGTGGTAAGAATGCATGGAGTACCACTATTAATTGTATCCAATCAAGATCTAATACTAACCTATACGTTTTGGAAGAGTCTAAAAAACCCTTTTAATATTGAGCTGAACTTCAGTACAACTTATCATCCTCAAACAAATGTCCAATCTGATTAGACTATCCAAACACTTGAAGGCATGTTAAGAACATGCTCAATGGACTTCAAAGGAGGATGTGATCAACATCTTCCTCTGGTCGAGTTCTCTTACAATAATAGTTTCCACTCAATAATCCATATAGCTCTTTATGAATCCCTTTATGAGAAGTGGTTTAGAACACCGATATGTTAGGATGAAGTTGGGGAGCAAAAACTCCTAGGTCCATAAATGGTTGAAGAAATGGTGGAGATGGTTAGGACCATCAAAAAGCACATTAAATCTACTCAGATTCAACAAAATATCTATGCTAATAATTGTTGATGAGACCTAGAATTTTATTTCGGAGACATGGTATTCCTCCACATATCACTGTGGAAGAGAGTTTTGAGATTTGGGAAGAAGGTAAAGCTTATTCCAAGTTACATCAGACCTTTTGATATCTTTGATCGCATTGGAGCCATGTCCTATCGACTAGAACTCCCACCGAACCTATCTCAAGTACATGATGTATTACATGTATCAATTTTGAGAAGTACATACCTGACCCATCACATGTACTCAATCCAGAGGTGATACCATTGGGGAATTACCTCTCCTATGATGAAAATCCGGTGAAGATCATAGATCATAGGGGAAAATTTCTACAAAATAAGACAATTCCCCATGTCAAGGTGTTGTGGCGAAACCACAAGTTTGAAGAAGCAATGTGGGAATCAGAGGAAGTGATGAAGCAGAGTTACCCTCATCTGTTTTAGTACGGGAAAATGAAATTTTTAATGTGAAATTTCTTAAGGGGGGAAGGCAGTAATGACCCAAAATTTTATTAATGAAAATTCCTATTGATCTAATTAAATGTCTTAAAATGGTTATATAAAACTTATGCACTTCCATGGTTTTATGTTTTTTAGATTTTAAAATTCCATTGATAATTTTTACCATTTCTAATATAGCCATTGAATAGTGATCACATGATTAGTATAAATATAAGGTTTTAAAAAATCCAATTTAATCAGACAAAGGAAGAAATGACCTTATCCAGTAGAATTGCTCCATAAAAAGCCCATTTTTCGGAGCTCAAAAAGGAGGTAGCATCACTGGGATTCCCTCTTGACCAAGACCAATCTGAGATTCAACACGTTAAGCTTGATTGGAATTGCCTATGGGAGAAGTGGAAGTTAATAGAGATTACCACTCGAGCGATGTTATCCGACCCATCCCAAGAGTCTGTCACCATCGCACACATTACCCTTAGGTCTTCTGTGGGTTTTATAAGGGTATATGTAACTAGACCCTAGCACCATTATTGTGTGCTTTATTTTTTTTGTATAAATAATATACATTTATTTTATTGTTACTTTGTAAATGTTTTTTAGAGAACAAATAGTATTTTTAGTTAATATTTAATTAGGAAATAAATTTTGATGAATTAACAGATTTTTGAATTAAATAATATTTTAATAAAATATGATTAATAAATTACTTTTTATTCAATATAAATGATCGTATAATTTTTATGAATACAATTGTTATTTTTATTAATGTTTGAAAGCTGTTTTTGTCAAAACACATGAATTTTCGATGAATATCATTTTTTATTCTAAAAGTAAAAATTACAATATTTAGAAAATTATTTAGATAAAAGGAATATTATTTTTGGAATCAGGATGTTGAAATTATCCAATGTTGATTTTTTCATAATTTTATGAGACAGTCGAATTTTTGGGTAAAAACTAAATACCGTTTAAATATATAATATGTTTTATGTCATCATAATTACCCAATAGTGATGTAATAAAATATTAT
Source organism: Viscum album (assembly GCA_963277665.1). Lineage (NCBI taxonomy): Eukaryota > Viridiplantae > Streptophyta > Magnoliopsida > Santalales > Viscaceae > Viscum > Viscum album. The sequence continues at coordinate 1,081,313,230 of OY728121.1, forward strand.
AAATTTAATTTTTGGACAATATACGTTTTTCCTTTTAAATAATACTCATTTATGTTTGTTTGATTTATTTTAAAGAGCCTTAGTGGACCCTCCAAGACTTATAAAACATTTTAACATTTTAAAATGATTTCCCTGAGAGTGTAACTCACCTCCACATAAGAAAGCCTAATATTTTAAAATGCTAGAAAATTTTACTTATAAAATAATTTTTTACACTATTATTTGGAAAAAAACATGGGCAAAAACCATGGGTTGGTTTGTGGTTTTGATTAGTTTAATGTGTGGTGTCCAAAACCTAAATAATATAGAATTCCATATACTTTCCTATATAAAACCAGTCAATCTCCCTTTCCTCTTCAGTAAAACAATTTGTATTTTGACCAAAATATTCCCTCCTATCTCTAGAATCATCCCAAGGCTCCCCAAGATCCAAATAATTCTCTCTCAATACTCTCCCAAGCCTTTGGATCAAACTTCCAAGTAAGGGATTTCTTCCTTTCTCATTTTTCTTCAAATTTCATTATTTTTTTATACCCTTTTAGTTTAAATTACAAATGTTGGGGTATGTTTTTTCACCTCCCCCATACTTCCCTCCTTATTTTTAAATTATGATAGACCCATTTCTCTCTCATTAATGCCTCTCATGTACACCTGTTTCCATGCCTAAATTCCATAAGGAATTTCTCTCTCCTCATTTACATTCAAGCAATTATTTTATATTATGCATCTAAATTCCATTACATATGTTGGGATATTATGTTCAATAACCCTTCACTATAAGTTTCATGAATAAATGATTAGATACCTCTTTCTATCTCATCAACCCATTTTACAATTTCTATTTGACGTCGTTATGCTGCCGAAGTTACACAAATATTTTTATGCAAAAATTATCTTGTAAGTGAATACCATACCCATTTATCTATCAAGTATATTCACCTTTATGAACATGTACTTGTTTATTGAGGAATTAAATTTATGTATTACACATCTCTTATTCTTTTAATAAATTATGATGTTTAATTAATCCATGTTCTATGATCTATGTGGCACACTTATGCCTGAAATGAAATGTTTTTAAAGGGTGCGCCCTGTAAGTGCTTCAATGCATTGGGTAAAGATTAGTATAATGATACATCAAGTGCAATGAGGGTTTACTCATGCTAATTCAAGTGAAATGAAGGTTTACTCATGACCCATGTGAAATGAGACTTAGCACATGATAATATCATGTCAAGTGTTTTTTCCACATTTCCATGTTATAATAATAATTCCATATGATGCCTTTATGTTCATGTTTCTCTTGTGCTCCATTAATATTCTTAATTCCTAAAATGTACTATATTCTTCATGTTATTCCTTGTTTATTCCCTTAATGGTCTTTATAGCTCACCCTTTTATTATGTATGTCCTCAGGTTAACCCATGAAATAATAAGTATGAGGAAATTTTGTGGTCATGTAAAATAAGTTTTCAATAAAGATGTTTTATTTTATGTTTTAAGTTTTTATTTAATGTTCATAATTTACCAAGACACTAGACCTCTCGATCCTTAGAGGTGTCTTAAGTTAAAGTTTATGAAATAAATTATGTTTAAGTGTTTAACAAAGATCATGGTTTTTGTACCTCTACACAAGTTTTTAGCTTCTAGTGTATGGGTAGGTTCACTTGAGGTCACATAGAATCCTTGTTCGGGTTCCATTTGGGTGATTGAAGTTGTGGTGTTACAAAATAAATACCCTGGAATATGAGTGCAGAAACATGAAACAATAATCAATGTACATGGAGAATAACATAGGAATATAACATAGAAATGTTTAATAATAATAATAATCATAAAATATGAAATAATGGAGTAATAATCACTACATATTTCCCATAACATAGTGGTGAAGAAAACACTCCCAAATTCCCATAAGAAAGTGGAGTATGCATCACTACCTGATTCTACTAGTGGTGTGAGAATCTATACTCATTTATCATAGTTATCACATGATATATAGAACCCTAAAAAATGCATAGCAGGGATATATAATACTCCACCCATCACATAATGATAATCCCGACACATGAATTTAACATTAAATTAATAAAATAACATATCATGAAGAACCCGTGGAAAGAAAATGGTGTTTACAAAATTTATAAAGGATATCACATAAAAATAAATAAAAAACTCAATTAGTTGATACTACAAATTTAATCACATAAATGATTAATTCAAAAGGGTATTTAGAGGGTTATTCATATAATTCAACATCATATGATATATATCCTCTAGATATATACATTAAAAATAGAAGTGAAACCATAAAAGGAGTTTTCTTGAAAAATATTTCCTAACATTATCACAAATGGAAAAAGTTACGAGTAACTGTCCAAAGTTACTTTCCTGATTACTTATCAAAAAATTGAATGGAAAAAATATAAATAGTGGAACCTTTAAAATAAATAAATATTAAGTCAAAAAATTTGTATTTTGGGATAAAAGATATTATTTTAAAATGAAATTCTATTTTAATATTTTAAAAATACTATTATTGAAACCTACATTGTAAAAAGGATAATAAAACACCCATTTAAAAATTTTTAAATAAAAATAAGTAGTATACATGAGATAATAAAAAAATTGGGATTGAAAATAATAAAATAAAATAGTTTTGGAAATATAAATTATGAACATAGAAGATAAATTGTCATTAAAGAGGATGTGGATTATTCATAATAACATTTCATTTTTATAAAGAATGAAATCCATCAAAAAATAAGATTTTTTTATAAAATAATTATAAAAGGAATTAATGGTATAGAAATTTAGATCCCTAGAAACATAATATTATGTACAATATAATTAATTCATAAGGTAAAATTTACACAACTTATAATAATTAAGTTTTAGAATAACGATCATGACTAAATGAAAAGAAATTTAGTTTACAAAAAAACTTACCATTTCTCTCTATGTCCATGATATCACTTTAACCTCATATATAATAATTATAACAATATTAATGACTTATTTAATAAATTAATTCATATATATTAAATTTTATACTCTTTCCTTATTCATTATTTTTTCATTAGGTAAGTGTTTTTTATTTTCATTATCAGATGTTAGTACCCTTGATTGTTTCTTTAAGGAACCATAATGTCGATATCCATACCCATTATTTATACCAATTTCATGATTAATATATTTTTTTAGTAACTTTAATATTTTTTCCATGAAGATTTCTAAATTTCAAATTTCATGCATTGAGAGTTTTAGTTATGATTCTGGACGATGAAATATGTAACGAGATTATTTCATTAATTTTTTATGAACACATGGTAGTATATTAATAATGAGTTTAAATATTAATATTACCCTTAAAAATGTTAATTATTTTATAAATATAACTTTAATTTATTAAATACAACCTTAAAACCATCCATGTAATTTAGTGATGAAAAATGTAATATGTCATTCATGGAGATGGTAGTCCACATATAACATGGGTGATGTTTTCATTTCCCAAATGGATGAGAGGTATATGGATAATGTTTTTTCAATACATATAATAAACTTTAAGAATACTAATGATTTTTATTTCATCATATTAGTATTATTATATTATTTTTTGATGATGGTGCCTGAGAAATATAGAGAAGAAAATGTTAGGATGTGGATAATACTCATATTGAGATCTTGAATCATCTCTAGATGGATTTATTGGAAATTAGGGAAGTTAACATAGTAATATTTATAATGTAATTATAATGGGTAATTATTTCATTAAGTGTGTGGAAGTGAACTAAATTTATAACTGAAATAGAGGGACATTTCATTGGAAACTGATGTTAGGTGAGGGGTAAAGATGGAATCCTATATGATTTAGGTTATTTAAGAGAGAAAATATTGGTGAGATATGTGGGATTTATTTTCAAATCTAAAAAAGTTTTTATAAGGTCTAAGTTTCATATTAATTTAGAAAATTTTGATTCGGTTTAAGTTACCCCTTTTTACCCTCATTAACTTTGATTAAATATTTACTATGGTAATTATTTTTTACTAAAAATATTATATAAACCTTATTAACAAATTTTTACATTATGGATAATTTTGTTGAGTCCATTTAACATAATTTAGTTTCTAAATATTATAAAAGTCTATTTTAAATTAAAACATATGTTATATATAAGAAAATATTTTCGTATAAAAATGACTTTTTAAAATTGACTATTCTAATTATTATTTCATATAAATTTATAATTAAATGAGTGTTAATATAACATTAATTAATTTAAATATTATATTATATTCATTATTTAAAAGTGATCAATTTAATTACTATGATTAAAATACATAATTATTAAAAAAATAAAATTCTTTTAAAAATAATCATTTTACTATGGTCACAAATATTTATACTGGTTACCTATTTTTATATCAAAAAATGATAATTAAATTTTGATATAATGATTTTAAATATTAAAATTATATTATTGGACTAAATTTCTATAGGTTATAAATTAATTTTAATATAGGTGTCCAAACATATAAAAACAAATTTTTAGAAAAAATGTATTTTTGAGCATAAAATGAATTTATTCTTATCAATTTCCAAGTTGAAACTATTTGATGATTTTTAAATTAATTTTCTTTATATTAAATTAATACATTTAATTTACAATAATACTTTAATAGTGACTAATTTTATTAAGTTAAAGATATAAAACACTCAAATAATGATTCTTTGGAAAATGTCACTTTTAAATAATCTTTAGAGAATCCCAGTAAAATTAATTATTTATATACTAACCATTGAATTTTATTAATTCATTGATATTAAAATATTTCATGTAATTGTATAGATACATAATATCAAACATTAATACTAATTATATATACCCCATAATTTTTTTTATAAAAACATAATTTAATAAGTTATTATAATTTCATTTCATTTTTATTATTTTTGAATTATATTATTTTAATTTCTACCAAAAATAAAAATATTTTGTATACTTATTGGATAGATATATATCCAAAGATGAAATCTCCAATGATTAAATTTTTAATTACCGCAATCTCCCTTTATAATAACTTTATTTCCCCTATTACATCTAATAAAATCGTTTTATTCTTACCTATTAAATTTTACTTATAAGTACCATTCATTATATATTTCATAACCTGATTTATCATTTATGGATGTTTTTCCATATTTTAGGCCTAGTTTTACTATTGGTTATTCTCTAGGGTAAATATGATCCACGAGGTATCCTAGTTTTAATGATATTATTATTTTCTATTTATTACCCCATTTTAATTTATTCTCTTTTAATGTATTTAATCATCCATGGATCATAATATTATATGGTATGTGACAGATGGTTTCATGTAAAATTTGTTTTAATGTTTTATTATGAATGAATAAAGTATTATTATATTGATTTATATAATGTATGACTCATTTTATAATCAATTTTAATTCTTTTTAAAGAATGAAGAGTATTCTTTAGAATTATAAATATGTTATTTAATGAAAGATAATGGGTTATGAAACCTAGGGTGATACATTATCCCCCCCCCCCAAATTTTTTCGCTAAATTGTTCTCCTCTTCATCTTAGAGAAGGGGATATTATATACATACCTTTAAAATAAGGATCGCCAAGCATTCCAATATCTTTTCTAATTTCTGATTCCCTATGATACACCTAGTCCAAACCATGTGTTGAAAGAATATTTCAAGAATTTTAGAAATTATTCCACTTCCTTTATCCATTTATTGTTGTTACATTATGATCAAAATTGATGTTCATAGAAATATATATTTTTTAATAACCTTTTTTTGAATATATATCTTTGAAACATCATTTCAAACTTGTTATCCATACAACATGAGGACATGATTTTAATGATGTTTATTGAATAAGTTGGCATTTAGGATGGTCAAAATGGATGACAAATAAGATAATTTCATATTGTTTTTGTGGGAAACCATCAATTATAGCTAAATAGAGGACTACAAGACCTTTGTTTGATTATTCCAATATAAAAACTTGATAAATTATCACACCATATTCTCTAAAATGAGTAATATGGGATAATTTGGTTTTAAAAATAATTTCTAATGTCTCAAAAAATACCTCATGAAAAGAATTATAAAAGTGGATTGGGATAGGTTGTAATGACATTTTCATGTAATTTAAAATCTTGAAGAATGTTTCCAAATCACTTGAGATAGATTTTTTAATGATTGTTGTAATGAAATCCTTTGGAAGTGAAATAAGGTTTGTGTGTAACTTATTCCCATCCATATGAAGGATTACATTGACTCTTTTGAAGAAAAATTGCCAGTTAATAATAATATATAATAATAAAAATTAATAATTGTCAAAGTCTTATGAAATGTTTTAATTTATTATTAATATATATATATATATATTCATTTTAATAATATTATAAAGGGATAAAAATATAAAATATAATCCTATAAAATCCAATCCTATGAAAATTTCTTCAACATATGGTGTTTTATGTTTAGAGTAGGTTTTTTATATTGGATTATGTAACACTTCTTAACCTAATCCCAGAAATAACTGAACCAAAATTATCAAAAACTTTCTTACTATATTAAAAATAAAAAAATATGGAAATATATGTTCTCAAATTTTAACTTAAACTTTATCCAAAAAATCACATATTAATTAATATATACCTTAACCATATATACTCTAAAAAATATAGTAATATTTTCCAAATATAACCTGAATTTCCCTGTCACCAAATCACCTTTCAATCCCCAAGGATATTTATAATGCTAAAATTATATTCCCAATACAAATTAAACCACCTTAATAATTAATCATAATTAATCTAGAACAAAATATATTTCAATATGTTTAAATTATGGAAACCCACCATTTAATAAATTATTTTAAATATAATTACTTAACAAAATATTACATTAATAACTTAAAAGAACTTTTTAAAGTTTAGTGTCTTGAAAATTGGGTATATAATACATGAAGTACATAAGTAAAACATAAAAATAAAATTTCTTTAATACTCCTAAAAAATGATTTATTAATCCATCATAGTTCACCTCACTACATGTGATTTCCAAGGGACATACATCAATATAAAAGTGTGATAATTAAACCCATGAAGGGATCAACAAAGGAAATAGAACATAAGAAATCATTATGGATAAAAATGAGGAATAAAATTTGAGAAAAATAATAAGTATATGATATATAACATGTAAATTTTTCTACAAAATAAATACAATACATTCATAATTATATCACCACAACTCATCACCAAGGTTTAAAAAAACATATTACCAAGGTTATTCACCAAGGTATCATTACCAAGTCATCTGTAGATATTAAATATTTTCCTAATGAATTATAGTTCTATTAGGGAACCGCCTTTATATGTCTTAATTCACATGTTCTACATATATCATAAAAATTAATTTCATCAATATCCAATAGAGAATAAAATATGGGTTTCAAATAAGATCATTTAGTACTTGAGTGTTTAAAGATATGAAAATTTCATCATTTTAACCCAGAGAAAGGTAATGTGGGTTTTATACATGGAAATAAAAAATAAATTAAGTATAATTACATATATAGGATTAAAATTAAATTAAAATAGGGTAGGATATTCTTAACATAAAAAGGGAGTTATGGAAAATCAAGGAATTATTTTAGAAGCATAACGGGTATACAAAGTGGTTTATAGAATGAGAATAATGATATATAATTGAATTATCTCATTGATATATATTTTTTATTACTGGAATGTTCATAAGTTCATGATAACCTAAAAAGTTGAAATTATAGGAATAAATATAAAATAATTACTTGGATAAAAAAATATAGGAAGAGAATACCATAACATATGAGATAGCTCCTTAAAGCTTGAGGAGAGTTTCATAAACCCTTAGAAAGTCCTCGAAAAGGTTTTATAGATATAAAAAGAGGGGAAATTCCTAATTAATTTTTTTATAGTGAATAATAATGGGACAATGGTAGGGTATTTATAGAACACGTAGGTGGATTGTTTATTAATTTCTTAATATAGGAATTGGAAATCAAGGTTGTGGAAAAATACATAACCATTCGCTAAACCATGATTTTGGATCATGTTTTACAACATTAAGAAGGTATTTTTTGATATATTTGAGTTTAATATCTAAAATTAAATATTTTACATTCCTTTTGTTATGAGAAAATAATTTTTCTATAAAATAATATTTTTAAAACCATAATTTCAGTTTTAGAGTTTGGAAGGTTTTTTTATGGGTTTATAAATTCATTATAATTCTATAAAATAAATTATATTAATAAAATAACTTATTTTTGGTAATGGATTAAGTTTTATTACTTTTAATATTAATATTACATATTTATGAATTTATAAAACATTCTTAAAACACTAAGATTTGTTTTTACGATTCACTAAAAAATAAAGTATTTCATAAAATGGAAAACATTTTACCTGAATATAATTATAATGTGGAAATTTAAAATATGATATTTATTTATTAATTTTTTTATTAATAATATAATTTTAAATTTTAAATAAAAAACCTTTATTTATTAAAAAAACATTTTTATGACATAATTAACATCCCTACACTTATAAAAATTACATGGGACATTATAAAATTATTTTATCATTTATATTTATATAAATAATATTTTAAAATAATATTTCATGAAAATAAATTTTATTTAGAATATTAATTTATATATTATATTTTCTAAAATTACAGTTAGGTTTTATTTTTATCCAAAAAAATTATTTAATATTTTCATCATCTATTCATGTGTTTTTAAATAAATTAATAATGAAAATTTCATTGATGAAAAATATATTTAATTTATTTTAGGAAAAATTAAATATTATAATACTAAGGTCTAGATATATAACCCCTTATTATGATGATATACACTTCAAGGGTAAGTCACATCATGGTGGTACTTTCATGGGATGAAATAAAGATTATTGATATAGTGGTCATATCCACTAACTTGAACATATACCAAATTCGATTTTCCTCAAGCCATAATTTTTGAATATCTTATTGGGATTGATTAATGGAGATCCCTAATGACACTACTTTACTCATTTGTTTTGATAAATGCGATTCAAAACTCATGATCATACTCATTTAAGCCATCAGTTCTTCCCTCTTCATCAATTATCTATTGTGATTACACTTTATATAAAAAATATTTTATTAGAAATATAACATATATATTTATTTAATTTCTTTTACTAATTGTAATTAACATAATTAAATAATACAAAAATATAAATATTTCCTTTACATTTAATTAGTTTATATTTTTCATAAATAATTGGTAGCCAAATAATTCACTATATATTTTTATAAGTTAGTTATATTTATTTCTGCTAACTTAAGAACTATGTTGTAATGGTCATTTTATACTAATGGAATCTTTTGTTTCATTTAAAATCACAATTGCGTGCAATGAAATCCACTAAAGAATTATAATTATTTAAATAAAATATTTCAAAAAAACATCTAGGTGTTATAATAACATTTACTGAGGTATATGTTTTATTTTTTTCCAATATTATTAAATATTCAATGATAAAATTATTTAATGAAATAAAAATTTTAATTTGAAAAAATTATTCTTAGGAATATGAATGCACCTCATATGGTGAAATAATATTCCTTTTCTTAGCAGAACATGATTCCTAGAGTTGTAAGATGTTGTATTACATAGTTACCAGAACATTCACTTGATCATGTATAGAAGAAGATATATATAAATTTTGATGATAATAATAACCCAATTGGACCAAATGGAATGATGTTTATGAGTTATATCTCCATAAAAAGATATTCTAGGTTTAACATTTTAAATCTTGATTAGAAGTCTTTCAACAATATGAAGAAAGAACAGTAGTGTAAGTCTATAATGGTAAAATATCTCAACTAATTTATTTTTTTATCATTATTTGAATATTATATATTTTATATGATAAATATTTAATCTATTAAATTAAAAATGAAATTCTACTTTCAAGAAATAAAAGAAATTAAGAAAATATATCTATCTTTAGCGGTGGTTCAATGGAGATACTTTAAAAAAAATTTAAAAAAAATTATGTTTTTAGGAAGTTATAGAATGAAAAACCATGCCTCAAGTATGGTTTTTTACTTCTAGAGACATGGACTAAATATTTTTCACACTGAAATGATAAAGAATTAATGAAATTATAATTATTCTGTATTGTTAAATTTATTATATATTACATGAGTAATTATTTTTTCATTTTTATATTATAGGTCAATAGGAGAGCTCACCAAGAGATCTAGTTGCAAAATGTATACCCTCATACTTTATCATCAGGAGGGTATCAATTACTAGAGGAGAAAATGATTGATGAAAACTTTGATGCTTTAAGAGATAAATCTATTACTGATTTGAGGAGAAAAAGTTTGGTTCTCCATATCCCCCACTCACCATGAAAAATGGAAAAGACAGAAATGGGAAAAATGATAAGTATTTTATAGATCAATCTAAAGAAGCAGCTGGAATAATTGTAAGAAATTAGTTTTTATTTTCCTTAAATATTTGTATTTTTTAATTTAATAACACCAATATAAAATATTAATTTATCATTTTTGGATGACCCTCACGAGTAAGTGATGCATGGGAATTTTATCCCAAAGGGTATGATGGGAATTTTGGCTACTGCTTTAGGAAATCCAGAACACCTGACCATGTAAGAGGATATGAGGCAAGCATAGTATTAGGGAACTTTTTGTTATTCAATGTATGAAACCGAGGGATACATAAAAAAATTCCATTAAATATTAGCTGAAAAGCCTAAAATAGTTTATGTAAGATCAAATTAATTTTCTTTAGGCAATGTTTGAACAAATGATGTGATAATTATAGCGTATGTAGCTTTCCTACTCAAATGATCCACCACCTCACTCAGACTCGAACTAATACTATGAAATGTATATTGGAGATCCCCATGAACATATTATAGCATGCAGATTTATACATAATTTGGGGGATTATTTACATCACCAACCTATGTAGTTGAGTCAGGTAAGATTATAGGTATATGATATTATTGATCTAAATACTCTTGTTCCATTTCCTACATAGGAGGTTACTATAGTTAGAGATTGTGTGGGTCATTTTTTACAGTGGTTGGATAGCCTTTTTCTTTATGAAATATGAGGTATTCATTGTTTTTAAAATATTATTTACATTTTGATTGAAAATTACATATAATTTTATATTAAATTTAATTTATATTGGATTATATAAAATCAAAATAATTAATACAAGAGAAAGAAAATTTTGAGGAACCAAAAAATTCATATACTTCTTAGATTTCTAATGAGATTAAAAAATTATCCTAAATTTCTTCTTTCTTAGACAATATTTTTGAGTTTTCGATGATATATGATATATGTAGAAGAGAAAATGAATTGAGAAGTTTCAAAAAATATATCATGGATCTTGTTATTTTTGATTATCTCACCATACCTGTGATGCAATTTTTTTACATGTAAGTAAATTTTGGTTTAAATTTTTCTTTCTTTAAATAAATATAACATCAAGTGACTTAATCTATTAATTATTTAATTATGTATCTACACATTCTTTACATTCAAAATGATATCACTAATTTTTATGGTTTTATGGATCTAAAATACATTTCAACTCTTTTGAAATATATGAATTATGATTCTAGAATTACATATATATATGCGATAGATTATGAAATTTGAATATTGGGTGCTAGTTTTTCCATTCCTTGATGGGTAAGAAGACTAAAATAACTATGAACTAATATTTATTATAATATTCCTAATTTTAAACATTTTATATTATTATAGTAACTGGATGTTAGACGTGTTCTATCCACATGAATGCACATTATATTAGGTTTCTCTATATTAGGGTGAGTTTGTAAAATTTTTAGGTAATTATTAAAAAAGTAAGTTTAATTCTTTTATATAAGTTATTTATTGTTAATTCTTATTGTTTATACATGTTTTTAGTTGATATATAAAAATATTGGTCAAGGATAATGTTTAACAATAATCACATGTCGATAAAAGTCCCGAATAAAATTAAATACATGAAAATTAGTTGTGAAAATATTTTATATTAGATAATATTTATTTTATATTACATATATATTTTATTTTTTATTTTTAAGTTAATGTTTCATAATAGTAATTTTATCATTTAAAAACAAGGGTGGAATATGGTTATTATGTTTTAAGATTCATGTTTGAGATAATTACAACTAGGGATATGATTGAATTTGATAATTTCATTTATATTAATTATTTTAGGTTTTATATCAAAATATTCTAATTTTTAATCTCATAAAATTCATTGTTATTATATATTTTCAATGACGTTGAGTTGGATATGAATGAAGACCCTACCCGTATTTAAATGTTTTTTATGAAAATTATTTTTTATGTATGGATAATTTCTAAATTATCATGTATTTATATTTTAATAAAAGTTTAAAAAATGTGTATTTATACACTCAATTTCTGCTTTCTGTTGGTATTTTATATTTTTTACTGGTAAAACATGTTAGATTCTTTTGGTGCATTTAATATAATATATATTTTTAAATAAGATATTTCAATTTCAATTTTTTGTAAATCAATGTTGAATCATAATTATGGAGATTTATCCATCAATGTTTACCAAAAATAAGCATCAAAATATACTTTTCCATGTAGGTTTTATAAAAAACCAATGTGGAAAGTTCTATGAGAATTTGTAGATTTTTTGGGTCTCTATGATGGTTAAACTATAAAACCAATGTGGAAGTTTATTTTCAACAATGTTTTAAACAAATGATATTGAAATATGTATTCAATGTAATTTTATTTGATGTTTCTATGTTATTTTTTTTAAAAATTAGATAAAAAATATCATTTTTAAAATTTAATTCATCAAAATCAGTTAAAAATCAAAGTTAAAATTAAAAAAAAACATTAAAATAAGCTTTCCAATAGTGTACCATGATTAATGGATGATTATGTGGTGGTTTAGTTGTAATATAATTATAACTAAATCATAATGATCATATTATGTGTTTATTAATGTGATATATCAAAACTTGATGGAATTATAAGAATAAATAATTGATATAAAAATATTACATAATATGAATACATTATTTTTTTCTTCATAGTTTTCTAATTTTAGGCAATTAATTTTATAACAATTTTTTTATCATTTATATCATCAATTGGTTATTATATTTATATTAATAAAACAATTTTAATATTATAAACGTCATATTATCCTTTAAATCAATTCTTATAACCAACCATGAAAGGAGATAATGAAAAACTAAAAACACTAATCCCAAGAAGTGGTAGTCCGCACATACGCATGAGTGAAATTTTTTTTAATAGAAAAAAGGAGGAATCTTATTGATTTTTCAATAAAATTTTATAATTTTAATTAAACTTTTATAAATTTTCATTTTCTTCATTATTTCTAAATCCTTGGTTAATTCATTTTATAATTATAACTTTAATTATTATCAATTGTGCAATTATGGTTTAAATTTTATTAATCCTGGCCCATTTCTTATCAAATTGTTTTAATTTTAAATTTTAGGATCATGAATGTACATATATGAGTAACATCATTTATTTTTGGATAAATTTCATATTTATAAAGGATGATGATAATATTGGACCCCCAACATTGAAATTTCTAGGAAAATCTCACTTGACCTTATTCCCTTAAAATAGACATGGAGCCCAAAATTGATGTCCAATGAAGCTTAAACATTATCATAAGATAAAGGAATTCATGGAGTTAATCAATTTAAACTAATCCTGATTCTAATTTGGTTATTTTGATGGTAATAAATGTATTCCCAATTGAAGATTAAATTCTAGGCCAGATTCTAAGGCCAAAAGAGTTATATCACCATTTAGAGAATAAATCATAAATAGAATATCCAATTCATATCAAATTTTTATATGTTTTAGAATTATTCTAGGAATTAATTTTTCTATTATACAACCAATCCCAATTAAGTCTCCATAAAAGCTGTTATGGCATTCCAATTAGGAGAGAGAAATGGCATGAATGCTTCCATGAAAATGACGAATGATATATTCTCCACCACTTTACACCATCCTCTGGAATAAATATTTAATGGTTTTAATTTTAAGGGTGTTCCTTGACCAAAATGTATAAGAGGATCTATTTAATGTGGATTTTTCAATAAAACGTATTTTTTTTGTTACTTTTATTTTATTTTAATGTTATGATTCAATTTTGACATCTTAATCTTTTTTTTCACTTATAAGTTATTCTAATTCACCCAAGTTTTATAATTAAATGTTTTTCATTATTCTTAATTCTTATTATTGATATCCATTTAATTTTATATCCATTAATTTCATGGTGTGAATTTATTCACATAACTATAAAAGTTATTGTTTTTTGATTATTTCCCCTTCTTTAATTCCACTCCTTTAAGCCAAATTCTATCCTCCACTGAGAGCATAAAATAATTGGAAGGATAACCATTTTTTTGGGTTGATTATAGAGAGTTTCATGGGTATATACACGATTTTATTTCATGTTTTTTAAAATTTAAATCATTTCATTGTTTTAAAAGTTCCATTCGATGAATTATTTTCTTCTTCATCTTCGCTAATTTTAATGATGACACATTTTCAGTGATAGTATAATATAATTCCTCAGAGTGAAAGTTAAATTTATCCTCTAATTAAATTGATGATTATCCTTAACATTTTGTAGGGATTAAATTGATGAATTATGTTAAGGAATTATCTCTTTTATTTGATAATTCTTTAACTAGGTAGTTGAAATTTCCTTAGAATAAAATTACGTCCATTATTTCCCAGAAAACAACCAAGGATTGAGCCATATTCTTTTATTGTTCTTGACCAAATATTTAGGTCTTTAATTATTAAATTAAAATCACTCTCTTAGGAACTTTGGTATTTTTTTTATCACAATTATAATCAATCCAAATGTTGGATACTCTATAGTTGAAAACCCACAAAAATATGAGTGGATCTAGGTTACTTCTTTGGTCCATGTGGATAAAACCCCTATACACACTACAATGATTGCTTCTACATATTGGGTAAATTTATGTGCTACCAAATTTTGTTGACATTTTTTAGGATCCAATTAAGTTACCTGAGACACCCCATTCTATTCTCACCTCACTTATATTTTATCACCCCCATTTCTATTACCTATACCCCTTTCTTCCCAACCATGTACTTTTACACCTTAGACCAATAAAACCACTTCATTAGAGTTCATAATCTTAGTGGTGAGGAATTTATTAAACCTATTGGTTGTCGACCTTTTGATCCAAATTTTCTTGAGAATATAGAATCTTAATTTTAGTCCACCCCAATGGATTATCTTAAATATTAACACATATTAAACTAGAGTGATAATACAATGGGAAATCTATATTATGTAACCCCTAATTTAGGGAATTTTAACGATCAAACCTTAAATGATTACCCATTATTGTTTCCTTTTTTTATATTTTTTATATTTTGTTGTTGGATACTCATATTATAATTAAAGTGACCTGAAACCATATTCTATTAATAATGTACCCCAACAACTCAAACTCAAACCCACAATCTAATGAATGCAAAATGTGGAATTTTGATTAAATGGGTGAGGATTTAGATGGTGGAAATTGAAATTAGACAACCTTGAATACAAAAATTATGATCATGAACTTATACTTGAATAAAGATCAAAATAAAGGCACAAAAAATAATTTAACATTCATATTTCATGTTTCAAAAAGTATATTACCACTTTCAAGTATAATTAAATGATAATTTCCATTAAATTCCATTATTTTTGTTTTTAAGAAAATATCATATTTTCACTCCCCCAACATAGAATTACACATCCCTTGGTGTTAAAATAGAAGAGAATAGAGAGTTTGGAATTGAGAATAATGTGGAGGAGAGATGTTCATAAATGAGTTTGAAAATGAAATCCTAGAAAAAAATCACCTAGTTTAAAGATAAAGACCCCTTAATAAGCAATTTATCATTCAAGATCCAGGTAACATGTAAAATCCTCATGGTATATTGATGATTGGTATTTTAATGATAGAATCATGTGGCCTTATATTATTAATCCTCAACTTCTTCAGCTCTTGAATCTCACACAAAAACAACATCAGAGCACCATGGAAATACAAAATGGTTCCCATAACTATAATAAAAATAAAACATGGAATTATTGAGTAAAATAAGACCCTTTTTTTTTATTTTTTGGGTTAATAAAAAACAAAAAACAACAAAAAATGAAGATTTTTGTCCTTTTATAAATTGCTTATTTTAAAGTCTTTATCTCAATATAGACCCCCCAAATTACACAATACCAACTTTCAACATTTTAAGGATTAAATTTTTCACCACTTAAATTATATTGTGATTGATTATACATTGGGGTTGGTGAGACAGTTTTGAAATTGATTCAAGAATAATAATATAGGCTCCAGTATATGGGAAAATACCATGAATATAAAAAAGGGTTCATCCAATTTATTTCTTAATAATTCATAAGACATCAAGGATTATACCCTCTATATTGGTTTCAAGAGAAGAAATAATAAAAATAAGAATATTTTGATTATCCCCTATGAATAAAAATTTTAGGGAGGATAGAAAGGAATTATGTTCAATTTTGGGTTGATCAAAAGTACTTGATATTGATTGGGAGTTAGAAAAAATATTGATTGATTCATTTATAACTGAATTTCCCCCACAAATGTTTTGGTTCAGTGGAAGGAATGGGTAAAAACTAGGAGTTAATGATTTATTCTAAGGGATAAATGATATGTTGTTATAAAGTATCATTAATGGAGATAAATTTCAAGGATTAGTTCATAGAATAAAAATTTCTCTCATGTAAATAAAGGAAATCTATTTCATTTTGAATTATATAACCATTAATAATTCCTCGATCCGCTTTAGCTATCCCAGATTCAATGGTTGGTTCTTCAGTATTTCCATGAGAGGTTTTTGGGAAAATATACTCTTCCCATAATGTTTAATAATGGAAAAAAGAGTACCCATGAATGCCTACACAATTTTAATTCATTTAACATGAAAATTTGGTGATGAAACTTTAGAATTCATTTTCTCCATTTTCTTTCACAATTTATCAAGTAATGTAACGGACCCTGAACCCAATAGCCCAAAGTAAACAATTATTTTACTACAATAGAATAGATACAATAGATCACATCACCAATAATCTACCATTTTAGTAGTTTTGAAGAACTAGATACATACATGGTTCCATTATTACATTGGTAATTAAACATAGAATATAATAAAGGAAAAAAAGTTATTCCTTGAAAATTATTCAATGATTTCATCTCCATAGCATGGGGAATGAAAAAAAAGAAAAAGGTTAGAAAAAATGCTCAGTAAGGGTTACATACAACAGAAAAATGAATCAATAATAAGTGAAGCACAATCAATATGTCATAACTAAAAAACACATTCCATTTAATTAATAAACTGAGAATAAAAATTAATCCATATATTTTGTCATATTGAAAATATTATGAATAGTAATAACTAAACATTGAATGAAGGGAATGATTAGTTATTGGATGTAATTTTTCTAGAATGTTAACCACTTCCTTAAAGAACTTTCACAAGATTATTTACGTCTGAGGGTATGATACCATTTGATTCTTCTTAAAAACAAACGGGAAGGGTTTTTCGAAAATAGTTTTGTCTCATGAGACCTATCAATGCATCGAGGGGATATCTATAACTGATCCCCACCCATGTCTTCATGTCCAAATAATTCATCAAAAATCGAAATAAAAAATTTAATTTATGAAATAACTAAACCTTATCAATGAATATCCTTATTGATTAAAAGATACTAATTCAAAATTATTTCCTAGTTAATCAAATAATATTCAAAGTAATGATTATATGAAAAAATGGTATATGAAAAGACAATAATCATATCAATGATACATGAAATATGAATATTTTTGAAAAATATTATTTAAAATGAAAAAATATATAAAAAATAATTTGATAAACCATAAAAAAATGATTATGTGCACAATACCAAGTAAGTCTCAATGAAATAAATATTGAGATGAAGTCTCTTACAACATTGTAATCAGTCCAACTGTATTCTCCATAAAAGTAATATTTTTAAAATAAAAACTTAAAAACAATAAAGGTAATGAAATTCCTGATATGACATATCACAGGGTAGTATATACACTACAAAAAAAATTAGTGGTGAATAAGGAAAATATCTCATAGAAATAAAAGTGAGCTGAGAAACCCCTTACCTAATGTCCAAAAGCATTCTCCACTTATTCTAAATGTCATAAATAAAAAAATTAGAATAATTAATTAGTAAATTCAGAATCAATTAAATATATATTTGACTTATAATTTTATTAAGTTCATTTATGGCCATTATGATGGGATATAATGTTTAATTTCGTTGTTCTAGGATCACTCATATCAGGGTTTTATCGTTGGTTCCCTTGTATATAATTTTGGAATTTCTTGTCAAATGGAAGAAAAACTCCAAAAGTGGAATGGAATGATATTAATATACTTCCAGGATTTTAAATGGTCCTTATATATCTTTTTTATATGCTATGTGGATTATTAATTAGATAAAACTTTATTAAAAAATGATTAGTATATTTTGGTAATTTTTACGATCATCACGATCTAGTATCATTTTATTTAATATTATGTTTATTTAATGGTTCTAGAACATTAAGTAAGATTAAATAAAAATATTATAAACTGGTTTAAACATAATTTTTATTATTATTGACATTGATGGTGGTAATGAAAAACGACAACTCATCATCCATGAAGGTGGTGAATTGACACCTCAAGAACGATGCTTTCGTTTTTAGAATTAAAAATAAATGATAAGAGATTTTATGATTATTATTCCATTAACACAATAAAATTCCATTATATATATATATATATATCATATTTTAGTTACCATGAAACTTTAGAGAGGGTATTTTGGGATAGGATAATAAAATACAAGAAATTAAAATAGAATGAAAGAGTATTTTACCTCTCGAATATCGTGTCCTTGGGGACCTTGTTAAGACACTTGAATTTGGTATTTTGGTAAGAAAGGTAGGCCATCTATGTAGTTATTAGTCTTTGGAAGGTAATTTAGTATAATTTATACAATATTCAATGCTCATAAGGTGTTAGGAGAAGGGGTGATATTTATTGTGGAGGCGATGTGTGTTTTTTGATTATTTTATTCATTAGTTTATTATTTTGGCTCAAGAATATCAATAGCATGGATTATTGTGACTGATTATAGTAACTAGTGCATGTGAGTTCTAAATAATGGTTTATTAACTCATTATTTACTCAAAAATTCATGTATTTGGCTTAGAATGTTAAATACTGTAAATTTCCATATTTCACTATTCACAAAAAAATCAACTATTTCAGAAATATCCCAAAACTTCACCCTAATCATTTTTCCACATTTAGATTTCAAAAATAAACACTATTTTATCAAAATCATCTTCTAAATATGATAAATTCAATTTTCAATCAAAATAATTATTTATTAAAAAAAATATTGATTTTAATATTATAACTAATTGTACAAAACATTGAACAATTAATTATAGTCTCATAAAATTAGATTATAATTATAATACAAAAAATATCAATTCATGAATATATTTTTTGAAAATTATTTTTCTTTTAAATAATTATATTAATTATAAAATTGTAAATAAATATTTACATTTCACAAAAATACAAACACTTAACATAATATTTTTAAAACATTTATTTACTTATTCTATGATATAAATATATCATATTTTAATATATATGATACCTAAATTTTATTTATAATTTCATAGGTGAGGTTATTATTCTAAGGTCTACATTACTATTAAAATGGAAATGTTAATATTTAATAGTGTATAATGGTTTTTTAATCTTGATGCTGTATGCAATGTAAGTTATTGAAGAAATTGAATTTATTGAAAAAGATACATACCATAAAATATGAGGTTCTTATAGTCTTCCCTCCATATAAATTTATTCCTCAAAATTTTTAATGAATATTTCCTTCTAAAAATATTAGTGTGGTTTTTATTCACAACATTCTCTCATTCCCATGTTGTTTCTTTCATTTTATAGTTTCTCCAAAGAACATTTAGTAGTCAAGTCGTCTGATTTCTCAATACTTACTCTATAGTGTCAGGAATCTAAATAGGCACTTCAAAGTAATAAAAATCAGGTTCCAATTATATTTATTCAAAGGTGAGTAAATTTTTTGGGTATGTAATATACTTCTTTAGCAATGATATGTGGAACATATCAAGAACTTTGCGGAGACTTGGTGGAATTTTAATTAGTAAGATACAAATCCAATTCTTTCTATAATTTCAAATGATCCGATGTATCTAGGAATAGTTTACATTTCTTACGAATCCTTATAAAAGTCTTCCATAGATATACTTTCATAAATACATGATCTCCTAATTTTATTTCCAAATCCTTTCTCTGGTTGAAAGAATAACTCCTTTGCATACTTTGAGATTCTTTAATATAATCCCAAATAGTCTGTACCTTTGTCATTGTCTCTTCAATAACTTTAAGTCCTATATGTTTCTTTTCACCAAATTCAACCCAAAAAGTTTGAGTACGAAATCTATTTCCATGTAATGATTCATATGGCACCATTTGAATACTGGAATTAAAACTATTATTGTAGGAAAGATCTACCAAAGTAAAATACTAATCCCCCATACCATGAAAGTCAAGCGATCATGGTCTCAACATGTCTTCCAATGTTTGAATAGTCCTTTCAGACTATCCATCTATTTGAATGTGATATATAGAACTCAAATTAAGATTAGTATCCAAATACTTTTGAAGTCTATTCTAGAAATTTTATGTAAAACTGGGATCTCAATCAGACACAATATATATAGGTACACGATTAAGTCTTAAAACTTCATTAATATAGAGTATTTATAGTCACTAAAGAGGTAAATATTATCCTACATCATGAAAATTTGATAATTTTATAAGGTGATCAACAATAACCCATACCATATCATTATTTATGGGGTTATTTGTTTATCTAGATATAGAGTCTATAGTAATGTCATCCCACTTACACATAAGAATAGGTAGAGGTTTCATAAATCCTCTAGGATTATATCTACCAGCCTTCACTCGTTGAAAAACTAGGAATCCTAACACATAGTTAGAAATATCTCTGTTTATATTATCCCACCAAAAATATTCCTTCATATCTATATAAATCTTGGTACTACTATATTGTATAGAGAAATTTGAGCTATGAGAATTATATAATAGTTCCCATTTTAGCTTAGGTATTGATGACACACATAACCTCTTTCAGAATTTCAGAATTCCATCTGTATACATGAAGTCTTCCAATCTTTAATCCTTTACAAATTTAATTTTATTTTGAAAATTATCATTTTATATTGAGATAAATTTATATGTTAAAATAAATATGGTTTCAAAATAATTTTAAAAATGAGTGATGCTTCCCCTTCTTTAACAATTCACATATCTATCTTTATTATATCTACGAACATGGGATCTTTATTAATCCTCATTTGGGTGATAAGTCCATGATCATTCCCGACTAATTCATATTCAACCTTATTTTCTTTTCCTGGGTGGTATTATATTTAGAAATCATAATATTTGGGTAACACCTTATAATTATGAATTAAGAACATTATATTTGATAGTGTCTATGACACGAAACACCAAGCACATCATATAATATAATATCTCAAGACATTAAAATATATTTACTATTTTAATTAAATTAAATATTTGATATATCTTTCAATGCATGTGATACTGACTTAGCATGTCTCATGCAAAACAATGAGTTTCTTTAATGACTTGTGTTACACACAAGCAAATGTTTTACTGAGCAACAATAAATTATTAAAATAATTCGATTTAATATAATAAGAGTCAACCTAGCCAATAAATTATCATTTTGAGTAGTATTAAGAAACATATAAAAATATATGATTTTTAACAATATAAAATTAATTCATAGGTTACCAATTAATTAGATATGAATATAAAAACCAATTGAATATAAAGGATTTTTTTATAGAAAACTGTTTTTATGCCCAAAAAGATATTTTATCCTATTAAATTAAATTAATTACAATTAGTGAGTGATATTAATGTAATATATATATATATATATATTATATTCAATCAAACATTTTTTATATTCATCCAATATATTTTATAGGCAAATGATTAGAGTAAACCTAGTATTACACATAGAAATCAATATTTTTAAAAAGGTAGTTTTGCCGCATTTTAATAGAGAACCTATTTTAAATCCAATATTTGGAAATTTTATAAATTTTAAATTTCAAAAATAAAAATAATTTTTTAAATATAAATATAAAAATTAGGTTAGGGTGAATTTTTGGTATTTTTATATGAAGTTTAATTTTTTGATGAATAGTAAAAAAATAATGAATTTCAATTAAAAACTGATATATCGTCTAATTTAGTTATAAGATTAAATTATAATTATAATTTTTTTATATTTTAAATTTCTTTTAATTAATACAATTTAGGTCATTTAAATAACATTATCTTCGAAATTGAATATAAAAATATAGGAAACTTTTGAACGTTTTTACTTTAAAACCCAGCATTGTCCTCCTGTCTGCAAGAATAAATTTAAATTAATTTATTCTACTAATGTGATTATAATTTTGAAACCTGGATTCATTATCTAGAATTTGAATAATTTATAAATTATAATAAGGTCAACATAGTTTTTTTTCCAAAAATATTAGTGAATGTGATTAAAATTAATTTCAACGATTACGAGTAAAATTAGCTTAACAAGGGACTAAACCTTAAACTTAAGGGTCAAAATGACCTATAAACTTGTAAAAAATACATTGTATGGACATATTTATTCCCTATAATCACTTTTATCTATTTTTTCCATTATTGAATCCAATTTTCATAGAAACAATGTGGCTAGAATTCCATTTTAAAAAATTTACGATAATGCAAATCCTCCTCCACTATAAAATGTAACTCATCCCTCCCTCTTCCTCACACCTCCCAAGCCTTTTATATAGAATAATATCTAACAAAATAGATAATAAAAATCCATAACCTCATCCTAGAATCTTCACCTTGGGAATTAATCCATACAAGGAGTCCATTTGGTGCAAACCAAAAGAAGTTATCTGAATAAGAGGTAACATCCTTCCTCGAGCTCTTCGGTTTCATTTATTTCTCCAATACTAAAATTATACTTAATAATACTTATATAATAATAACAGTATCCTAAATATACTAATATATTGTTATTATAATGGTTATAACTTCACTTACACACACTTCCATCTAATGTTTAATGAACTTACCATTTATATGTACGATGAACTACCACCTCACTAAATGATGTCGTTCATTTTTCCCTTACCACCTCTCATGATTGGTAATAATGATGGAAAATATATTTATACGATATATATATATATATATATTATATTTATAATTTCCTTATTCTTTTTTAATTTTTATACAACACATACCTTTATCCTTTCTATTTTTTGTAATTACGATACATCGTTTGTGGAAGTGTGGATTACCTCCCCTTGAAAGTGATCTGATTCGTTCACACTATACATAGAATGTATGAAGGATGGTTTTAATAATAATATATAATATATATGATATATAGTATACTAGAATTATAATATACATATACATGTATATCATTTAATTTTCATTCTTTTAATATGGAAAAGGAAGGAAAGTAGCGTTCGTGTGTGCGTAAGACCTACCATCTCTATGAATGATGCATTTAATTTATTATCTACAAAACCTATAGATTATTATAAACAAATATATAATCAATATACATGGTATTTAAATGATGGTTTAAATTCTATTAATAATGAAACCATGATCTAATTAATATGAAAAACAAGTAACAATCTTAAACATACTCAAAAAACTGGGGAATTAACACCTGAAATAGTGAAAATAATGCAAGATTACTAACAAACGAGTACTAATATATCATAATAAGATCATATATGATATAATAAATATTAATATGGTAATATAATAAGTTAGTAACATTTTTAAAATCCTTATACATGAGGTTAAATTATTTTTACCCTAAAGGAAACACAAGGAAATGAATTTTGTCTCAAATCACATTTTATTGAGACTTATTTGTTGTTATGAACCAATTAAATTTTATATGGTGTATATAATTCCCTTTGACAAGTTATATCCTAAATATAGTAAATATAATAATATTATAAGTTTTATTTAATGTTATTCCTTCATGTGTATTATGATTCAAAAGTTTCAAAGTGGTCTGTGACACTTTGGAATGTTTAAATATTATTTTCCTAAAGAATGTTCTTAATTATTATCTTTGAAATCTAAATTAATGCTTTGTTTGTTAAATTTATCTTGAAACTGTAACACATTGAGATTTTATGAGATATAGTATTTTTAATTTTTCTATTATACACCAAGATTAGTTTGTACTATACACAACACCGTATTAGCTTGTAGTATACGAAACACTATTCTTGGCAAGTGTTACACACAATTTCTAGTTTATTTTGTAGAAATTATTCTACGCAACATTAAGTATAGATTTTTTTAATGCATAAATGAAATAAGTTTTGATTATGTTATACATAACACCAAATGGATCTTTCAATACACGCAGCACTGACTTGGCTTGCATAACACGGAATCAAGGCCTTCTTCGATAGCGTGTGTAGTACGCAATACCGAGTTTCCTTAAACAAGATATTATTATAATATTACTATGAACTAGCCATTATAAATAGTAATACCCACTTTTTGGAATTTTATAAACTTTATCTTTCAAAATGTACTTCATTTTTGGATTCGGAATATCGAAAGTAGCCTAGGGTGAATTTTTGGTATTTTTCTGAAAAATTTCAATTTTTGATGAATAGTGAAAACACTAGGTTACTATTTAAAAACCAACTTTTTATTTAAATAATTATTTATTTTATTTAAATTTATTTTAGGTCAAAATTGATACATAATACCTATATAAGTTCAATGTAATTCATTGGAGTCATTTTATAATAATTTTAGATATATAAAAATTTTATTGAACTTTTCACCGTCTTTTACCCACCTCCTAGGAGAATTTGGAAATTCACATAAAACTTAATTATACCGCTTCTGTGAGTCGAATTTAGAAAATCTGAGAGACACGATTAATATCAAAGACTAAAATGTCGTTCAATGAGATGAAAATAATTTTTGGTGAATAGTAACTTTTTTACTTTTATTTACCACGATTAAAAGTAAATAGGGTAATTAAGGGTAAAAAAGATATTATTATTACCCTAAAACATGTCCTAATTCTATTGGATAAGTGTAATTCGACCAAAAACAAACTTATGAATAAAATATGACCATTTAGGTCCACTTGGATTAGATTAGGACATTTATTATTTCTTTATTTAAAGAAGGCTTAAAATAGTTAAAATCAAAGTTTAATAGCTAAAACATTTTTAATATAGGTTTATACATAATATAAATTCGACTATAAATATTCATTAGAAAAATAAATAGATTTCCTAACTAATGGTATTTTATTTATAATTTTTAGACATTAAATAATTTAAGTTATTTATGACAAAATTGTGATGCAGTAATTACATAAATAATGAAATATTAAAATAATTGATATTATAAATACCAAAATAAATGAAATTTGAGACTTTTTATGAATTAAAATAATTTTATAGGTTAATATTACATGTTAGTATTGATTTAATTAACTTTTTTTTGAACTAATCATTCTGTTAGGATTTTCACAAAAAATCAAGTACCAAATAGTGTCAAAATTGACATAAAATAGTTTTTAAAACAAATATTATATTATTAATTGTTATTTTATTCCTAAAAATCTAAGGTTCTGCCAAATGACTTAGATAAGGATATATATATTAATAATGAACCACTTGGTGTTCGTTTGTCTTGTTATAGTATGTTTATTAACCATATCGTGTAAGAAAACAAAAAAGACACGGTAAAAGTTAAATTATTTAACTTAGAGTTAAATCTAAATGATAAGGTTAAAATAGTAACCAAAACTTGTAAAAATTATATTGGATGAGAGGATTTTGACCCTCCCCACCTTAGATTCGAAATAAATCAATTTGGAGCTATTAAAAACCGAATATGACTTTATAATAAAATAATATTTTTAGTTTTTCCAAAGGTTCACCTCTCCCCCTTATAAAAAGGGCACCCCTTCCCTCTTCTCTACACACCCTTTTGAGCCTTGAAGCTCGGACAACCCCTGACCATTTCTCTTCTCCACTTCCCTAGAAACATTCTGGAGGTTTTGGTATTCTCAAAAGACCAACTCTACTTCCTTAAGATAAGTCTTAAAGGAGGTGCGTTGAAGAAGAGGTAATCTCTTCTTTCGATTCTCTCAAGTTTCTTTATTCTTCAACTTCTTCTTATTTAGTTGTTTCATTATAAAGTAATAACAGAAGTATTGCTTATATACTGATATAAAACAACCCTATTTCACCTTCTATCCATCCTACGGAAAACGAAATCATCGTGCGTGCGTATGTACGGAATACCGTCTCCACGCTGTGGTGTAAACTGTTATCGACCACCACCTTACTTGGATGGGTATAATGGTGTAAATAAATAACTATATATGATTATTGTAAAGTGATATTGATTCTTAAATATTATTCATACACTTCAATACAATTCCATGATCATGGGAATGATATCATCGCTCGTGCGTACGTACGGACTACCGTCTCCACGACGCGATGAGATTCATTCTCCATGTTAACCATTCATGATTGATTATAAAGTATATATAATGAAAAATAATGAAATATATGACATAATAATGATACTATATTAATTTATATATATTTATGTCATCTACTTAATTCCATTCAATTCAATAAAGAAACGAAAACAACGTTCAAGCGTACGTACGGGCTACCATCTCCATGAATGGTGTATTTCATTCTATTTATAGATCTATCATATATATATGTATATTCTGAATATATATTATATATAAATCATGTTTTATATTTTGGAATTATGTAAATCAGTATATAAGTAATAATATCAAGAACAACAAGTCGAAACATGTACGATAAATGAAATGATTTTACCCAAAATGCAGCTTTAACATGAAATTTACAAAAGAACAGGTAATATAAAGTCATAAGTGAACCATATATGATATCATAACTATGTATATGATTCTGTAATAAGTCAATGACATTATTTAAATCATTATACATGAGTTTTGTATACGTACGAATCATATCGGACCTAAGGTAAGGGAAAATTTTTCTATCTCATTTTTTCTGAGAATGCTTATAAGTAAGTATTTACTGGGGTTATATTTTTCATCCGTGTCCATAAAATTGTTTTCATAAAGTGTTTAATATTTTTACATGTATTTTTAAAGTCATTTTTACCCCTATTGACTTTTAATTTGTGTTATGGAAGGAATCTTTATTTTGTTTACCATACGTGGTACTTTTGGACTTTTCCGACCAAAGTACGAGAATAATGTTTTTTTAACTTATACGGCATGAACAAATTTTTACAGTTTTATAACTCCCTATATTCATGAATATTACTCTATAATATTTCATGAATATTTTCAACAAAATCCTTTTATTTTAAAATTTCATTGCATTTTGTGAAAAGAAAATGATTTTGAAGAAGAAAGAATATTTTCCTCAAGAATTCATTTCAAGTGTTTTATCAAAAACATTTTCCATATAAGATGAAATTATTTCATATATGTATGTTTCAAGTATAATGTCTCTATGATTTATATGGTTTCACTTTTCTTATGATGAAATAATATCCATTTGTTTTATATGGATTATGTTATGATGAGATGATGTTTTTGAAACCCATTTTATTTTTTGGGTTATGATGGATGATTTATGTTAATTTTGTGGCACAAGTAAGAATGATTTAATTATGAGATGGGTGGAACTTATATATTCCTCCAATTCATTGGGTAAAGATTTATATATCATGAGATAGACATAGCTGAAACGGTAAGTTAATTCAGTTCAGTGTTACAGGACTAGAACGAAAAGTGAACTCGATTCAGAAAGGAACTTTGTCCACTAAGATGGTCTTGGATACAATGCCTTGGCTACTATGGAAATCATAACATGTGATTAATGGTTTCCACAATTACATGTTTTATTCCCATGTTATTTTATCATGATTGATGTCCCATTATGATCTATTCCTTACGTACTTCAATTTGTTAAGTAATTGCTCAAGGTTTTGATGTTTAAACATTATGCTCATGTTTTTAAGTTCAAATGTATATGGTTTGTTTTATTTTCTCTATGCTTACCCTTAATGAGAATTTGAGCTCACCCTTTATATGTTTTATTTTCCCCAGGATATAAAGAAAGGTTTTAGGTAAGAAAACAAAAGGGGAAGATCTTTATGGGAGATGTTGAAGATCTTTCACCATGATTAGAAGATTATGTTCTGAGTTTCCAAAGACACTAAACTATTACCGTCCTTGAGTATTTTATTTTGTCATGTATTAAGTATTCTGCAAAAGTATTTTAATGTCCATCTACGTCAAGCTTTGGTTCTCTACAGTTGGTATCAGAGGAAAGGTTTAGTTAACCTTTGGAAACTAGGATGTGAAAACTTTAGTGAAATCCCTAGAGATATTTCTAAGGTATGTCTAGGGATGTCCCTAAGGTTAGGTATAAGTATATGTTATAGTCCTAGAATTATGATAACGATCATGAATAACATAGTATTAAACCTATGATGTTAGAGATTGAAAGTAATCCCCTTTATTATGTTGTTTTTATCGCATGATTTATGCCTCTCACACTATTATTTTTGGGTTTTAGACGATGGCTGGAACCCAAAGGAACCGTGTTGATCAATGTAATAGACAATGCAATGATTGTAATCCTGACCAAAACCAATGTCATGGGAGAAGGAGTGCACAATCTTATTTTTATACTTAAAAAATCTATGAATCATTCTGGACTTCAAAATGAGTAGAGAAAGGAGAAACA
The DNA here is from genome assembly GCA_963277665.1 of Viscum album. Classification (NCBI taxonomy): domain Eukaryota; kingdom Viridiplantae; phylum Streptophyta; class Magnoliopsida; order Santalales; family Viscaceae; genus Viscum; species Viscum album. Next base: position 1,081,342,484 of record OY728121.1, read on the forward strand.
TTCTGTTGAATCATTAATGAGGCAGTGTCTACCTTCATTCAGCGGGTCTTCTGATCCCTTAGTGGATGAACAATGGATTAGTACTACTAAAAAGATATTTTCAGTTCTACAATGTTCTGAGCATGATAAAGTCATCTTAGTAGTATATTGTTTGGAAGGTGATGCTGATCAATGGTAAAATCTAGTCAAGAATACGACGCAAAGAGATGAAATTTAGTCCATGGAATGGGACGAGTTCAAGAACTTGTTTTTCAGTAAGTATTTCCCTCTTATTCTTCGAACAAAGATGGAAAAGGAGTTTCTTGAGCTTAAGCAGAAGGATGATGAATCTGTTGTTATATACGAAGAGGATTTTACAAGACTTTCAAGGTATGCATCTGGCCTTATCATCCAACCTGAAAGTAAAGTTGATCGATTTTTCAGTGTCTTAAAACCAAGTCTTCGAAGGGCATTAGCTATAAGAGACTTCAGTTGCTATGAAGAAATTGTGCATTGTGCTATCAATGTAGAACTGGAAGTTGGTGTAACATATCCATATCACGGTTTTGACAAGAAATGAAAGATGGAGTTCAAGGAGAAATCTCAAAACAATGGTGAAAAGAAGATGAATGTTTCTTTATGCTCAAAGTGTGGAAATAAGCATGGCGGTGATTGCCTAAAAGGTACTAGAAAATGTTTTAAGTGTAGAAAAGAAGGTCATCGAGGAGTTGATTGTCAAAGTAATGGGAAAAAGTTTGCTAATTATGTGAATAGAGAAAAGATCCACCAACACTTCAATGCTTCAAGTGCAAGGAAATGGGGCATTATGCTAATAAATGCCCTAATCCACAGGTTAATGATGATCAACGTGAGCAACCTCTTAAGGCAAAGGATAAAGGGAAGTCTCATGCGATCACTATTTGTGATACTGAGTACGAAAATGATGCTGTGTAATGATTAAGTGTTTATGTAATGGGATTTCAAAATAGTATCATGGAATCTCATTTATGGTATTGTGGAATTTTGGAATATCTATGTATTGGTTTTCAATAATTATATGGTACTAGTAACCATGAAAAAGTGATTGAAATATTTTTGGAAAGCAGATGAAATGCGCATAATAAAGGGATAAGGAGAAAATAATATGATAGTAATCATGAGCTCATGACTAAAATAAGGACAAAGTGATATCATGGTTTGAGTATATAGAAATTTTGGGATTTTGGTATGTGGAAAGAGTTAACTTTTTACAGCATTCATGTTTTCACTAAGGTTAAATGGGTATTCATTTTTCAAGAGAATACATGATTAAGGTATTCACATGATTGTAATGTGATCAACAAGATATATCGGGGATGAATGATGGCATTCACATGCTCGGTAGATGACATTTCTAGTAATTGTTTTCTTTATACTATAAGCTTGGACAGAAGTATTTTGGATAAGCCTAAAGATTGGAATGGTTTATGTTGGATGTGAGATAGTATTGTTTAAGGTTAGAAAATTTTTCAATATTATTTATGGAATGTTATAATGATATAGTTTTAGAAAAAGGACAACCTGCAGGACGGGCGACAACCCATCGCGTCGAACAAGGTTACAGGAATCGAACCCACAACCGAAGTGTGACAAGTCTTTATCACCTACCACTGGCCTACATGAAGTCCCTGGTTAGTGAGAACTAGTTTTATTTTATTAAGTGGTATGATATATGAAGTATAAGTTCATTTTTGGAATCATATACGATTAACCTCACCATATATGGACATATGTATATTTGATAACTTTTTCTAACCTTTTTTTTGAGATAGATGGAATGACCTATCATTCTATCGCATGGTCTTATCACACTTCAAGAATAACAAATTCAACTTCATTTATTTAAGAGATGAAGTGGAAATTGTTCAAGGCACAAACAACAGTGAAATTGTATCAAAAATCATGTAAGTATTTCTTTTAATTCATCAACTTTAGGGAAATGATTTTGAAAACCAAAAATGTTGTCCTAGTGCCCTCATACTCAAGGAATCATATGTTACCTTAGATCATCACAAATTTATGGCTTTGTGATTGTTGTATTTTTCATAGCCATGTTCTCTACCACTCTCTATCAGAACATGATGGTTAGATTTCTCTTCTATATCCATATTTTCACCTATGTTCACCTATGTGGAAACCCAATGATTAGTTAATTTGGGTAACCGTTACGTTTCATACGTTAGTTTTTAAAGTCAAGTTTTGGTATTCCTTTTTACGATGTGGGTTTCTATTAATGAAACTTTCGAGTAGTAAACCATTTATAACCCCGACAAATTTCGAGGGCGAAATTCATTTTAAGGGGGGTCGAATGTAACACCCCAAGATTTTATGAGATATATTCTTTTTAATTTTTCTATTGTACACCGAGATTAGTTTGTACTATACACAACACCATATTATCTTGTAGTATACGAAACACTATTCTTGGAAAGTGTTATACACAATTTCAATTTTGTTTTGTAGAAATTATTCTAGGCAACATTAAGTATAGATTTTGTTTAATGCATAAATATAATAATTTTTTATTATGTTATATGCAACACCAAACAAAGCTTTCACTACACGCAGCCCTGACTTGGCTTGCATAACACGGAATTAAGACCTTCTTCGATAGCGTGTGTAGTATGTAATAGCGAGTTTCACTAAACGAGATATTATTATAATATTACAATGAACTAGCCGTTATGAATAGTGATACACACTTTTTTGGAATTTTAAAAATTTTATCTTTCAAAATGAACTTCATTTTTTGATTTGAAATATCGAAATTAGCATAGGGTAAATTTTAGGTATTTTTCTGAAAACTTTCAATTTTTGATGAATAGTGAAAACACTGGGTTACTATTTAAAAACCGACTTTCTATTTAAATAATTATTTATTTTATTTAAATTTATTTTAGGTCAAAATTGATACATAATACCTATATAAGTTCAATGTAATTCATTGGAGTCATTTTATAATAATTTTAGATATATAAAAATTTTATTGAACTTTTCACTGTCTTTTACCAACCTCCTAGGAGAATTTGGGAATTCACATAAAACTTAATTTTACCGCTTCTGTGAGTGGTATTTCGAAAATCTAAGAGACACGTTTAATATCAAGTACGAAAATGTGATTCAATGAGATGAAAATAATTTTTGGTGAATAGTAACTTTTTACTTTTATTTACCATGGTTAAAAGTAAATAGGGTAATTAATGGTAAAAATGATATTATTATTACCCTAACACATGTAATAATTCTATTGGATAAGTGTAATTCGACAAAAAAAACCTTAGGAATAAAATATGACCATTTAGGTCCACTTGGATTAGATTAGGACATTTATTATTAATTTATTTAAAGAAGGGTTAAAATAGTTAAAATCAAAGTTTAATAACTAAAACATTTTTAATATAGGGTTATACATAAGATAATTTCTACCATAAATATTCATTAGAAATATAAACAAATTTCCTACCTAATGGTATTTTATTTATAATTTTTATACATTAAATAATTTAAGTTATTTATGACAAAATGGTGATGCAGTAATTACATAAATAATGAAATATTAAAATAATTGATATTATAAATACCCAAATAAATGTAATTTGAGACTTTTTATGATTTAAACTAATTTTATAGGTTAATATGACATGTTAGTATTGATTTAATTAACTTTTTTTGAACTAATCATTCGGTTATAATTTTCACAAAAATCAAGTACCAAATAGTGTCAAAATTGACATAAAATAGTATTTAAAACAAATATTATATTATTAATTGTTATTTTATTCCTAAAAATCTAAGGTTCTTCCAAATGACTTAGATATGGATATATATATTAATAATGAACCACTAGGGTTTCGTTTGGCTTGTTATAGTATGTTTATTAACCATATAGTGTAACAAAAAAAAAGACACGGTAAAAGTTAAATTATTTAACTTAGAGTTAAATATAAATGATAAGGTTAAAATAGTAACCAAAACTTGTAAAAATTCTATTTTATGAGAGTATTTTGACCCATCCCCACCTTAGCTTCTATATAAATCAATTTTTAGCTATTAGAAACCGAATATGGCTTTATAATAAAATAATATTTTTAGTTTTTCCAAAGGTGCCCCTCTCCTCCCTTATAAAAAGGGAACCCCTTCCCTCTTCTCTTCACACCCTTTTGAGACTTGAATCTTGGAAAACCTCTGCCCATTTATTTTCTCCACTTCCCTAGAAACATTCTTGAGGTTCTGGTCTTCTCAAAAGACCAACTCTACTTCCTTAAGATAAGGCTTAAAGGAGGTGCGTCGAAGAAGAGGTAATCTCTTCTTTCGATTCTCTCAAGTTTCTTTCTTCTTAAACTTCTTCTTATTTAGTTGTTTAATTATAAAGTAATTACATCATTATTACTTATATACTGATATGAGACAACAATATTTCACTTTCTATCCATCCTATGGAAAACGAAATCACCGCGCGTGCGTACGTACGGAATACCATCTCCACGCCATGGTGTAATCTGTTTTCGACCCCCACCATACTTGGATGGGTATAATGGTTTAAATGAATAAATATATATAATTATTGTAAAGTGATATTGATTCTGAAATATTATTCATACACTTCAATACAATTCCATGATCATGGGAATGATATCATCACTCGTGGGTACGTATGGACTACCATCTCCACGACGCGATGAGATTCATTCTCCATGTTAACCATTCATGAATGATTATAAAGTATATATAATGAAAAATAATGAAATATATGAGATAATAATGATACTGGATTTATATATATATATATGTATGTCATCTAATTAATTCCATTCAATTCAATAAGGAAACGAAAACAGTGTTCATGCGTAAATATGACCTACCGTCTCCATGAACGGTGTATTTCATTACATTTATCGATATATCATATATATATGTATATGATGAATATATATTATATATAAATCATGTTTTACATTATTTAATTATTTAAATCAGTATATAAGTAATAATATCAAGAAAAACAAGTCAAAACAAGTACGATAAATGAAACGATTTTACCCAAAAATGCTGCTTTAACATGGAATTTACAAAAGAAAGGGTAATATAAAGTCATAAGTGAACCATATATGATATCATAATAATGAATATGATTTTTTAATAAGTCAATGACATTATTTAAATAATTATACAGGAGGTTTGGATACGTACGAAGAATATTGGACCTAAGGTAATGGATAATTTTTCAATCTCATTTTTATCCGTGAATGCTTATATATAAGTATTTACTGGGGTTATATTTTTCATCCATGTCCATTAAAATGTTTTCATAAAGTGTTTAATATTCATCCATGTATGTTTAAAGTCATTTTTAACCCTCTTGACTTTTAATTTGTGTTATGGAAGGAATCTTTCTTTTGTTTACCATATGTGGTACTTTTTGACTTTTTCGGCCAAAGTACGAGAAGAATGTTTTTTTAACTTATACGACATGAACAGATTTTTACGGTTTTATAAATCCCTATATTCATGAAGCTTACTCTAAAATTTTTCATGAATATTTTCAACAAAATGCATTTATTTTAAAATTTCATTGCATTTTGTGAAAAGAAAATGATTTTGAAGAAGAAAGGATATTTTCCTCAAGAATTCATTTCAAGTGTTTTATCAAAAACATTTTCCATCTAAGATGACATTATTTAATATGAGTATGTTTCAAGTATAATGTCTCTATGATTTACGTTGTTTCACTTTTCTTATGATGAAATGATATCCATTTGTTTTTTATGGATTATGTTATGATGGGCTGATGTTTATGAAACCCATTTTATTCTTTGGGTTATTATGAATGATTTATGTTTATTTTGTGGCACAAGTAAGAATGATTTCATTATGAGATGGGTGGGACCTATATAACACTCCAATGAATTGGGTAAATATATATATCTCATGAGATAGACATGTCTGGAACGTTAAGTTAATCCGATTCAGTGTTACAGGACTGGAACGAGGAGTGAACTCGATTCAGAAAGGGACTTTGTCCACTAAGATAGTCTTGGCAGCAATTCCATGGCTACTATGGAAATCATAACATGTGATTAATGGTTTCCAAAATTACATGTGTTATTCCCATGCTATTTTATCATGATTGATGTCCCATTATGATCTATGCCTTACGTACTTCCATGTTTTATGTCATTGCTCAAGGTTTTGATGTTTAAACATTATGTTCATGTTTTTAAGTTCAAATGTATATGGTTTGTTTTATTTTCTCCATGATTACCCTTACTGAGCATTTGAGCTCACCCTTTATATGTTTTCTTTTCCCCAGGATATAAAGAAAGGTTTTAGGTAAGAAAACAAAAGGGGAAGATCTTTATGGGAGATGTTGAAGATCTTTCACCATGATTATAAGATTATGTTCTTAGTTTCCAAAGACAATAAACTATTACGGTCCTTGAGTATTGTTTTTTGTCATGTATTAGGTATTCTTCAAAAGTATTGTAATGTCCATGTACGTCAAGATTTGTGTCTCTACAGAAACAATCACCTTATTGGGTTGCATATATTTTCTTATATATGGTGTACATACTTCCTCCTTGACTTGTAATATCATGATTCATTCATTCTTCATGGTATTTTGACTTTCAATTTGAATTATTTATTATAATGGTAGTTGAGTTAAAAGTTACCCATTTTGAAAAGAAATTTCATAACCCGAATCCTTTTCATTAGATTATACTACTTCCTAATTTTATTAATATTTTTTGAATATGTGTATAATTAATTTGAATATCAATTGATGTATTTCCACTTATTTGTATAGATTTATAGTTGATACACATAAACTATTAATTAATTGATTCTCACTTCAATATTTTAATATTTTCAAGGGTTTACTTCACAATATCATTTTTTGGGATTTTTTGCACATAAATTTTTATCAGAGGAAACTATTTGGTTATTTTATAATAAAACCTTTTATTTCCTTTTCCTTTGTTTATTCATAAACTTTTACATGTAATAGTACTATTTTTCCATTCACTGGAACTGAAAATGTTTTAGAAACCGTTTTTATGAGAACCCATCCTTATTTATCTCTTTAGTCAGAGAACTTATTTTCTTCTAAAAACCATGTTTTCTAAAAAGGTTTTCAAAAAAGTTTTACCCATTACAAAATGATTTATTAAATAAATGTTTTTCTTTTTTTTTTCCTTTTATAAATGTTTTCAAAGGAATTTTCTTATCATTTTCAGAACAAGGAACTTTTATATACTTTTTAACTTACAAAAGGAATGTTATTTTACATTGTATGACATGTAAAAATTTAATCATTATCATTCTTTTGAATCTACCCTTGGAAGTATAAAAGGTTAATTATTAAAGACTTTTTTAAAAAAACTAATTTTTAAAATATCTCTCAAAATAAAAAGGATATTTTCCTCAAGAATATATTTAAAAGTTATTTTTCCAGTATTTATATTCATCAACAACAAAAAACCTTTATTTTTACTCCACTTAAGATATGTTTTATTAATACTATCCTTATTATTCCTCTTGATGGTTTATGGTTGATATGATCAAGGATTATATTCACATTCACTTCCTTGATTACTTTTTTAGTCTGCTTGAAATATTAAATTTACTATGATCATTGAACATTGAATTTCCCCTAATTATGCATATCATTTATGATGGATATATTCATTTCCTAAACCATAATCCATTTTCATATAGTTTTTACCATGAATGTTATTTGATTATTTTGGGGAAATAATGATAAATTTGTATCTTCTACTATATACAAACATTTGATAATGAACATTGTTAAATTGATTATTAAATATATGATGAATGCTTTGGACATGTATGACATGAGTGAGTCCTGGTTATAAATACCCCCTCGGTGAACTGTTAGTCTCATGGGAAGTCATTTGGATAGCCTTAGATGTGTTTCTGCCTGATATGCTAAACCATATTATGAAATGTCTCGATGGTAGTGGTTCATATGCCAGATACACGATGTCCAATAATTAAGAATCTTCTTCAATTAGATTCATTTATTATTTACCCATGATATTTTTCATCGCCATATCTATAGATGAATTTAATTATTAGTTCATAGATTAAATGGATCATGTTTTCAATTTCATACCTTTTCATATTGATTATGCCTTATCTAGTTATTTTAATGGAATGTGTTTTAAGTTATTACATTTCCATGTTTTTTATCCATTCAGTTTATTGATTATATGGCATTTTTTCTCAGTTATTACCTTTCCATATTGATTATTCTCATTAATTAATTACTACTTTCACTGCACATTACCCGTACTGAGAATTTTAGCTCACCCTTATTATGTTTCTTTTTCCTAGGGTTCCCTAAAGTGTAATAAGGACGATATTCTAGGATATGCTAGATGGAATAAAGTAACCATCCTTAAATAAAAAAATTATGATGTAATTAGTGAATTCATTTATAATAAAAACTCATGCATATATCTGGTTTTCCAAGACTACTAAACTATTCAGGCCTCTGGGACATGATTTAATTCTATCTTATGCCAATGTAATAGTAGTAGACACCATCTCTAGTATTTTTGGGGATAGGTCGCTATAGCTGGTAGCAGAGAAAGTTTAGTAGAAGCCTTGGAAACTAGATTTTTGAAAATATATATTAAATAACATGAACCTAAGGTATAATTTGAGGAAAAGTATAGAAGAACATCATATGATTTTGATAAGCTATAGATAATGTGGGTATTCATAGTAATATATTCTTGTATGGATACTACAAGTTGACGTGGTTCTGGCGCAAATGTACCAAGGAGTAAGAACTCTGACTAGGTGTTTCGGGTTTGAATCATCATAACCTGGTACATAATAATGGTCATGACCCGTCCCAGTGGGTCCCGTCTCGCGACTCCCCTAGCCCACCTCCAATTTGCCAGGGGCTGGTGACTAGCATCGAGTAGGCATATCAGTAACATGGGAGGCATTGCCTAAGTACCTGTACCCACACACACATCTCCAAGCCCACAAATGATGAAATGTAAAAACCACTGAGGAGAAAAATTCATGCATTCAACTTAAACCAACCAACAGAGTACAATAGAAGTATAGTGCAGAAACTAAAACTAGGATAGAATTCAATCCCACCAAAAATAAGAGTCTGCAAACTACTAAGTCCAACCTATAATCACAAATATGTACTAGGACTACTTATCATAGTCGTAGGAACACCTCAGCTTGTAGGGAACTCAGAAAGCTCGGTCTGGTTCTGGTCTGCCTTGGACTCCGTCAAAAGGCCATTTATCTACACAAGACACGACACATGTGAGAAAATCCCGTTTGAGGGCGAGTATTACAATACTCAGTAGAGGACCCCGAAAACGACAAAGAAATATGCAAAGTAAAGGTACAATCATCTCTACACTGTATATTTCTATTGAACATATAACAATAGAAACACATCTAGATATACTCAAAACCCAGACCCCTAGTCTAGAGACAAGTCATACAACCACATACCCCATCTAGGGTTTCAATTTGAAGATTCTATGAAGCACTCGTACATGATAACTCACACCACATGTCTGATAGCTCTGATGACGTCAATCCAAGAAGTACTGTTCATCAGGGAAAGACCATTAGAGAGAGAAACACTCATTCTAGGAGAACACACTCATGAGTGGGGAAAGATCACGATACACAAATGAGGATCACTTCCATGGCCTTGGAAGATACCGCGACTCATTCAGATTCACCTTCTATGTAGAGGATCAGCGTCCTATAGGATTATTCACATCGATACCTGACTCTACCTAGGGTCAATAATGGATAGAGGATCTCACTCTGAGCCTCTTAGAGGGATACATCACTCTATCTCAGAAAGTACTGCAGAAGGGATCATACTCCTATGGATGGAAATGATACCTGACCTTTAGTGGAATGAGAAAAAAGGGGAACTAACCCAAACAAAACATTTCCATGGATTGGTGTACAAGAGGATCAATCCATGTTCTGAGATATTCACAGCATGTAGAAGTGTCACACGCCATGTCTCTCGACTCCAGGTACTGGCTATGTAAAATGGAAAAAGTCAGAAGAACATACCATGTAGAAAGGTATGTACACGATGTGTAGGGATGAACACAAGCCATTTCCTAGTAACCATTTTCACTCCATGTGCACAACCTTGTGCCTGTACATGACCTCAAACCATTTATTTCATCCCGTGTAACCGGTACATGGGGTAACCCTTGCAACTGGCCTGGTCTGGCCGTGTGGTGGAGTACACAGTTGTGTACTCTACCTTGTGTCTGTATATCATTTTAGATACATGGAAAGTTCTGTGTAAGGACCCACACTCTTTTTTCTACATAGAACACATCGTGTGATCAATTCCTCCATCATGGAACCCTGGCCACCACTGATCCGGTCCCACACGACGTGTTCTTCAAGATACACGCTGTGTTCTTCAGAAATTTCAAGAATCACTATTCTTCCTAGGAATTCCTCCTGTGATGATCCATTCCTTTATCTGGCCGTCCGATATCCATGAAACTGAATGGTTTAGGTCTCACTGACATCACAAATATGATTCTTTCGGTTTTGGGCCTCCGATCGGCCCTAGAAACACGTACCAAATTACTCGCACGAAGAATTCTTGAAGAAATTTAAATCCCAAAACAAGTCGATTCATCTATCGCTAACACCATCGCACCTCTGCTGGGTCATCATGATGATGGATTTCTGTTTTGGTATCGTTACACCAAGAAACGAGTGCACAATGATTCCTCATTCGTATCCCTATGAAGAACGCAAAGAACGTTCATAAGAGGGAGTAGAAAACAAAACCAAAAAGGAGTAATGAACCTCCTCCTTCATTCGTAACAACATTAATCTTCTCTTGTTAGAAGGTATAAATGGGGAAAATTAAAAACATTAAAACATGACAAATGAATCCCAAGGAACAAAATCGATAAAGAAAATCCATCCCACAAGAACGACGATGTGCGGGTCATCCAGTTTGTGGGTTGATTCACATTCATCGTTTAATTTAAAGAATGGGGAAGAAAATTTTTTAAACATAAACCCTACCTCAAGGAGGGATCGATTATTGATGAAGGGATCATGCTACCATCGTTATCGAGATCCTTAAACTCCATTGGCTCAGTAATTCACACTTTTTATTCATCGTCGTTTGTTGTCGAGAGTTCTATATAAATCTCCAAGAATTTTCCTGAGTTTCTCTCAATCTTCTACCAATGAAAAAATTAGATTAACCCTTTAAAAGGAGGGAATGAATTTCATCATTCCATCACACTGAGTTTCTTTCATTACGCTGTGACATTAAAGAGTCAACATTTCTATTTTAGAGTTATTATGCTGTGTCATTAATTATCAAAATAGCTACCCCGTCGTTGCATTACAGTGAGTATTTTTAAATAAAATAAACTTTTCAATTTATTTTATTTTATTTTATTTTACTTAAAACGTTATAAAATTAACATTTTACCTCAACCCATAATGGTCGAGGTTAGACCCGTTTTTAGGTAATGTTTTCATCCCAGACGCAACGGTGCCCTCATATTTTTTAGTCCAGGCATCCTTTTGGAAAATTTTACAACCATGCACACTCACCGACTCACTTAACATAAAAAATTTCTAACCACCATTCTGGGCACACTGGGCCTCAAAATGATGTGTCGTCTCTGCACTTGGTCTTGAAATAATTCTGTATAATATTTAAAATTAATACATAGAAAATCCAAGACATTACATTCTACCCACCTTGGGGCTTTCCATCCCCGAAAAAAACAAAACAAGGGCTACTGAAAAATATGCGGGTACTGGGAATAGATATGAACCTCCCACTCCCACATGCTCTCCTGAAGGTTCTCGTACTGCTATCAGACACACACTAAGGGAATCAATTGCCCACGGAGGATCCTCTCCCACCAATCCTTGATCTCCATTAGGTGCTCAGTAAAGGATGCTCCATCCTTGATGTCCATCTCACCCCAATCAATGACGTGTGATGGGTCATTCATGTACCTCTTAATCTATGACAATAGGAAGATATCATGTACATGGTGCAATTGCAGCATTAGAGCTGAGCGATATGCTACCTCGCCAACTCTGTGCAGTATATGGAAAGGTCCGATGAACCTTATAGAAATTTTACTACCCTGGCCAAATCTCCGTAACCCTCATCGAGGTGAGACTTGAAGGAAGATGTGGTTTCCCTCCTCGAAGTCCATAGGTCTCCATCTTTTGTCAGCATAAGACTTCTGTCAGCTCTGTGTAGTATGAATCCACTCTCGGATGATTTTCACCTTCTCAGTGGTAGCTCACACTAGCTTTGGACCCATAAGTACTGACTCTCCAGGATTGGTCTATCAGACTGGTGACCAACAAGGTCTCCCATATAAAGCTTCGAACGGTTCCATACCAATGGTGGAGTGGTGGATATTGTTATACGTAAACTCCACTAGTGGTAGGTGGTCCTCCCAACTGCTACCAAAGTCCAAAATATATACCTGCAACATATCCTCCATAACCTGAATGGTCCTCTCAGTCTGGCCATCCATCTGGGGATGGAATGCTGTGCTCAAGAGAAACTTGGTCCCAAATGCCTCCTGTAATCCCTTCCACAGCCGATATGTGAAATGAGCATCATGATCTGAGACTATCGTCTAAGGTACGCAATGAAGCCGAACTATCTTATGCACGTAGAGGGGTCCCAAGATCTCTACATAACTCTGCTCCCAGATAGCTAGGATGTGGGACGACTTGGTGAGTTGGTCAATGATCACCCATATGGAATCGTGTCCCTTGGAAGTTCATGTTAATCCCACCACAAAGTCCATTGATATCCCATCACACTTCCACTCTGACACTTCCAGGGGGTGATCAAATCCTGATAGAACCTGGTGCTCAACCTTCACCTGCGGGCATGTAAGGCACTGAGAAAAGAACTCCACTACTACCTTCTTCATTCATGACCACAAAAACTACCGTCGTATATCCTGGTACAGCTTCACCACACCAGGGTGTACCACTAATGGGGATGTATAAAACTCTCTAAGGACCTCGTCCCGCAACTCCTCTGGTAGAATAATGAATTCTCTGTAAAGGAAAACGTGCTCCCCACCTTGCAAATATCCATCAGGAGCATGTCCTATGGATAACTGAGCACATAAATCCTCACAGTCAATATACCCAAGATGTGCCTCCCTAACTCGCTATAAGAGTGGAGGGGTGAAAACCATCGAATGAAGGTATGATGCATCCTCTCTGACCATTAATGATAATTGTAACAAGGCCAAATGCTCCGTCGCCTCACCCAACCGCTACGAGCTCGATCTCCTTCTAAGAGAATCTACCACCTTGTTCCCCTTCCCAAGAGTATATATGATCTAAAAATCATAGTCATGAAGGAACTATAGCCATTTCCTCTACCTCATATTCAGATCCTTCTACGATAATATGTATTGGAGGATCTTGTGGTCGAAGTAAATTATAAACCACTCTCCCATAAGTTAGTGTTTCCACATATTCAATGAGAAGACTACCACTGCCAACTTGATATCATGGGGTGAATATTTCTTCTCATGTGGTATTAGCTAGTGAGAACCATATGCAATAACCAACTGTCCTAGCATTAAGACACAACCAAGCCCAATCCCTGATTCCTTGTAGAAAACTATGTACTCAACACCCTCCTCTAATAATCTCAAGATCGGGGAACTCGTCAAAATCTGTCTCAACTACTCGAAACCCTACTGGAACTTCTCCATCCACATGAATTGTTTCCTCTTCCTTGTCAGGGATGTCATCAGTGCAGATATCGAGGAGAAATCAGGAATGAATCTCTTGTAATATCCTCCCAACCCAAGGAATCTCCACACCTATTTCACGCTCCAAGGTGGCTCCCATGCCAACACTACCTCCACCTTGACTGGGTCCATAGCTACTTAATCTGCTAAGATGAAATGTCCCAGAATGTGGACCTCTTAAATCCAGAACTGTCACTTCGAGAGATTCCTATAAAGAAGGTGCTCTCGGAGTAAGTCTAGAACCATCCATAGGTGTCTCACGTGCTCCACCAATGACATTGAGTACACAAGTATGTTGTCGATGAAGACCACTATGAAACAATCTAAATAGGACTGGAAGATCGGGTTCATAAGCCCCATGAACACTACTAGAGAATTCTTCATGCCAAAAGGCATCACCAAGTACTCATAGTGACCATAGCGGCATCTGAAAGACACCTTTAGTATATCTTCATCCCGTAATCGTAACTGGTGGTAACCTGATCAAAGGTCAACCATCGAGAACCACTGTGCCCATATTATCTTATTGAAGAGGTCATTTATCTTCAGTATTGGATACCGTTTCTTCACCATAACCTGTTTCAGGCACTAATAATCCACTCACAACCTCAAACTCCCATCCGATTTCTTGGAAAAGAAAACTGGTGCAGCCCATGGTGAAACACTGGGTCTTACGAAGCCCTTACATTGAAAATCCTCCAACTTCACCCTCAGCTCGCAAAACTTTCTAGGAGACATTCAATATGCTGGTGAGGATATCTGTGCCTTATTAGGGTGTATGTCGATGCAGAAGTCGATCTCACAGCGATGATGTAGTCCTGGAACATCATTGGGAAATGCATCCTCATACTCCACCACAATTGCAGGGAACTAGAATCTCAGAACTTCTAATACTATGAGGGTGAGGATAGCCAACACATGAGTGAGATACACCCTCCTATGTATGATCCCATCCTGTGCTTCTTGGGTATCCTTTTCACCGACAAAGTAAACCTCGTCCCATCGCTGCGGACACACCACACTGTTCACCTAAAGCAGTCAATCTGGTCGTGGACCGAAGATAACCAATCCATCCTAATAATGATATCATAAGGCATCGACGTTGCCACCAAGAGGTCCCAACTGAAGCTCTCACCTCCAAGGGTAAGATCACAATGTCTGCAAAGGTGTGTGATCATCGAGTCCCCTCCCGTTGGTGTCACCAAGCGTAAGGGTCAAGTCAACAACTCTACCGGAATCTCAAGGATTCTCACAAGATATGTGGTGAGGAAGGAATGACTAGCACCTATGTCTATAAGTACAATAGATAAGTTATAAAAGAAAAAAATCATGCCTCATGTCATCCCTAGAGTTCCTGGGTCATATGCCTCGATTGAATGCATCTTTCCCCACCACTGTCCCCAAGATCCCTAAGCCTGGTGTGGACCTCCTAGGGGTGGTGGTGGAAGTAGATCAAAGCATCTGCCACCACCTGTAGCTCTGCCTGCTCCTCTGCCACTTCCGCCACCTGGTGGGTCTATCTACTCTACTCTTTGCCTCTGCCTCGGTGGTCCATCCACTGCCTCTCTATCAAAATCTTGACGGGCTTGATAGTCTCTAGTGAGATGTCCCCTACTATCGCATGAGTAACATCACCTCTCCCTAGGATGACTCGATCCATCCTGATATCCCTGACCGTCGATACCCTATCCCGGGTCCTCCTGTGATGTCTCCCACATCCCGAACCCTATGCCCGACATTGTCTCCCTACTGCCGAGGTCTTCACACCTATATGCCTATTGCTGACTATCATCAGATGCCTCAATTACACCAAGAAGTTCTTGATCACCAAGGACCGCTCGATCACTCTAGTATAACTTGGAATGCATTGAGGAACACACCTATCTCAGATATCCTAACGTAGACCTCTCTCGAAGGTCTGATCTCTAAAGTACTGATTCCTGACTATATCCATCGAGTACCTGGAGAGGTTGGTGAACCTTTATAAATACTAATCCACCATCAAACTTCCTGGCCGAAGCTAAAGAAGCTCTTGGATACACACTTCTCTCAGCGTAACTAGATAGAACTTCTCTCTAAAGAGTCTCTCAAACTCCATCCACGAAAGAGTCTCCTCGTCATGAGTCTATGTGGTCAGAATCCACCATCTTCCCACTGAACCCTGATGAAGGATCGCTTCTAGGTTCACCATCTGGTCCGCTGGTGTCCCCACTAGATGGAAAACTCTAGTCACCACCTCAATCCAGTACTCAACTACCTAAGGGTCGGGCTCGCCTCAGAACCTGAGGGGTCTCTGTCTCTAGAACTCATGGAGTGTGCTCATCCTGTGTCCCTCGTCTATCGTTACTATAGGTACCACGGGCTCCTCCACTGGTGGAGGTATAGAAGGTGCACAAACTGGAGGTAACTCCTGGGGAACTGGTCTATGTATCGAATCCTCATCACTGAGGGCGTCATCCTCATGATCGCACTGCTGAATCCTAGTGGGTATGCATCGCAGAGGAATCCAACAAGAAAACAAGATGTACCATGGTCAATGAGTATATCTGGATAGCTGAAACAAAGGATATGTAAAACACAACCCATTAATATATGATTCATGTACCATTATTTTACTCCCCCACAACTAGTTTTTTCATGTACTGAGCCGAAAAGTAGGTTATCAGAGTCCTGGTTTGTGGATACGTCGACTGCCCACACCAGCACTGGAGTCCCTGTCCTAAAATCCAAACTTGAAACACTTAACACTATTTCCCTAAACCAATCTCAAATAATCTTGGTCCTAAGGTAGAACCGACCACCTATGACAGCACTCTATTAGGACTCGTCTTAGTGTGGCCTATGCCGCGACTCCCCAAGCCCTCCTTCAATTGGCGAGGGGCTAGTGACTAGCATCGAGTAGGAATATCACTAACATTGGAGTCATTTACTATGTACTTGTACACACGAACACATCTCCAAACCCACAAATGCTGAAATGTAAAAACCACTAAGGATAAAAATGTGTGCATACAACTAAATACAACCAACAGAGTACAACATAAGTAATGTGTGGAATGTATAACTTGTTCAGAAAACAAGACCAACAAAAACATGAGTATAAAACTACAAAGTCCAACCTATAAGAAGAAACAGGTACTGGGACTGCTTCCCATAGCCATACGAACACGTCGGCCTGTAGGGAACTCAGAAATCATTTTTTCGGTCCATGTTTTCCCTAGACTCCGTCAAAAGGGCACTTGTCTTCACAAGACATAACACATGCGGGAAAATCCCTTGTAGGGGTGAGTATAACAATACTCAGTAGAGGACCCTGAAAACCACAAAGCAATATGAAAAGTAAATGTACATTCAGCTCTATATAGTTTATGTCTGATGAAAATATAACCAGAAAAACACATCCCGATATACTCAAAACCCATATCCGTAGTCTAGGGACAAGTAACAGAACTACATACACCCACTAGGGATTCAGTTCTAAGATTCTAAGAAGTACTTTTCTAGGAGAGCTCACTCCACAATTATGATAGCTTTGATGACGTTCGTTCGAGAAGTAATATTCATCAGGAAAAGTCATGAAAGAGAGACACACTTATTCTAGAAGAAAACACTCCTGAGTGGGGAAAGATCACGATACACTGATGAGGGTTAATGTCAGGGCCATGGAGGATATCACGACCCATCCAGAGTCACCTTCTATGTAGAGTATCAATGTCCTGTAGGATTAATCATGTCGATACCCGACTCTACCTAGGGTCAATAATGGATAGAGTATCTCATTCTGAGCCTCTCAAAGGGATACCTGACTATACCTTGGAACGTCCAGATGAAGGGATCATACTCTTGTGGATGGAAACGATACCCGACTTTCAGGGAAACGATAAAAAATGGGAAATAATCCAAATGAAACTTTTCTAAGGAATGGTGGACAAGAGGATCAATCCATGTTCCAGGATATACACGGTGTGTAGAAAGGTCACGCACCATGTCTATTGAATCCGGGTACTACCTGTGTAAAATGGCCCAAGTCAGAAGAATATGCCATTTAGAAAGGTATGTACACGACATGTAGGGATGACCACACACCTTGTACGAGTAATTGGGGTCTTCTCTGTGTGCGCGACCATGTTCCCATACATGTACTCAACCCATGTATGCCATCCCGTGTAACTAGTACATGGGGTAACCCATGCATCCAACCTGGTTTGGCTCTGTGGTGGAGTGCACAGCCGTGTACTCCACCCCGTGTCCATGTATCTTCCAAGATACATGGTGAGTCCCATGTAAGGATCCACACACCGTGTTCTTCGAAGAACATGAAATGTCATCACTTCTTGAATCGCGAAACCCTATACAACACTAAGCCTGTCCCACTAGGTGTGTTCTTTAGGATACACATCGTGTTCTTCAGAAATTTCCAGAATTATTATTCTCCCCCTGCCCACGTCCTGTGATTCTCCATTATTTGATCCGACCATCTGATCGCCATGAAAATCAAGGGTTTTGGTCACCCCGACACCAAGAAGCTAATTCCGTTAGTTTTGGGCCTCTGATCGGCCTCAAAAACATGTTTCGATTCATCCACATGAAGAACTATCGAAGAACGAAAACTCTTGAACCATGTAGATTCATCTGCCGCTATCGTCGTTGCACCTCTGCTGGGTCATCATGATGGTGAATCCCCATTTTGGGATTGTTGTGCCAAGAAACGGGTGCACAAAGATTCCTCGTTCTCATCCCCGTGAAGAACAAAAAGAACGTAGGGAAGAGGGGGAAGAAAAAAAACAACAAATTCGGAACAAACCTCCTCCGTTGTTCGTCACGAAATCAATCCGCTCTTCTTAGAAGGTCTAAACGGGGAAAATTAAAAACACTAAATCATGACAAATAAATCCCCATGAACAGACCCATTAAAGAAAATCCCTCCTGCAAGAATGATGATGCGTGGTTCAACCAGTTCATTGGTTGATTCACGTTCATCGTTTAATTTAAATAATGGGGAAGAAACAATTTAAAACAAAACTCCTACCTTGAGGAGGGATCAGTTTCTGACGAAGTGATTGTGCTACCATTGATGCCGAGATCCTTCAACTCCGTTGGTGCAACGATTAACACATTTGATTCATTTTCGTTTTTGTCAAGAGTTATCTCTAAATATCCAAGAATTATCTAGGGTTTCTCTCAATCTTCTTCCAACGACCAAAATTTTACTAACCCATTAAATGTAGGGAAAATGTTTCAATGTTCCGTCATGCTGAGTCGCTGCCATTACGCTGTGGCATTAATGAGTCAGCGTTGCTGTTTCAGAGTGATTATGTTGTTTCATTAATTATCAAAACACCTGCCCCATCATTGTGTTGCAGTGAATGTTTCCAAATAAAATAAAATTTTCAATTTATTTTATTTTATTTTATTTTACTCAAAACATCGGAAAATTTACTTTTTCCCTTGACCTGCACCAGTCGAGGTTAGGCCCATTCTAAGGTAAAGGAAATATCCCAGATGCAATGGTACCCTCAAATTTTTAATCCTGGAATCTTTTTGGAAACTGCCATAACTACAAACACACACTGACTCACTTAACTTAAAAAAGTTCAAACCACAATCCCAGGCTCACCGAGCCTCGGAATGACGAGGCGTCTCCAAGTTTGCCTCGAAATAATTCCACATAATATTAAAAAATAATGCACGGAAAATCCGAGGCATTACGAAAAGATGCCTTACTGTTCACATAGTTTTACACTTTAGGGGGATACATTTAGGATAATTAACATTCTATTTACAAACTATTATGGAGGATTTTTACAATGAACACCTTTGGTTAAACCTAAGATGTTTTAGTTTGAAGAGAGGGTGTTAATATTTATACATCCTAAAAATGATTATATGGTTTTTCCTATATGATAATTGATTCTAACAATATGGTTTTTGGATTAAGGAAATTCCCTCTACTTAAGGTTAAAATTCACAAGAAGGACCTATGTGGAAATAAATAGATGAAGTATTTATGTATTGGGGTTTTATTCAAAACCTTAGTTAAAAGTATATTTAGGGATTAAACATATTTTAATGATTTCCATCATATTTATTTTGGAATTTGTATTAATATGGTTTTATAAAATGACAATTTATATTCTAGGTGACACCCTATCAAGTCCGGAATGGCCTCAGGACTTGAATCCATGACCAAAGGGTGATAGGGGTTTCACTCCAACCAATAAACTACACAATGTCCCGGTTAACATGTCATTGTTTTTAGTTAAAAAATTTTATGAATAAATATTAATGTTGAATTTATAGTTTTGATTTTTTAGGTTTAGGTTTTAATGTATTCACCATATTAGTTTTGTAAAATAGTTAGAGACAAATGAGAAGACTTGTTTTATGGGTTGTATGATTCATTAAAAGTTTATTTTAGTGCTTGAAAGCTAATTTTTGGATATCCATTTATTAAAGTAAGGGATGAATTAGGAATTGATAAAAGGACAAACAAAGTATTTAAATTGGTCATATAGAAATATGTTAAGTAATTATATTTCCTTATATTATTAGGAAATAAATTAATTACCCAATGTTAGGGAAATGATCTAGAAATAAAATGTTGTCTGAATACCTTAATTTCTATTAAATATATAGTATTTTAAATGATCACAGATTTACGATTTTGAGACTCTAATATTTCCATTGATCATTTATTTTTTTGTGATCAATTAACTCAATTACTCCCTATAAATATTTATGTTTTTCCTCTATGTATGTATCTTCACATTCCACCAATGTTACCCTACTTAGAAACCCAGTTATATGTTAGTCCATGTGATCATTTTACTTCCCATTATCTCCTTTCTAGATGATTTTTTAAGAACCCTTATCTTGATGTGGGATTTAAACATAGTAAATATAAAACAATATATTACCTATAATGATTTTTAATTTCAAGTACAAAATTTATTTAAGGTGGGGATCATGTAACACCCGAGAAATATAATGTAAGAACATTGTATTTGATATCATGTATGACATGAAACACTAAGAACCTAAGAGAATATAATATCCTTAGACTTTAAAATATATTAATTATTTTAAATAAATTCAATCTTGGATATATCTTGAAATTCACATGATAATGACTTAGCATGTGTCACACACAACAATAAGTTTCTTTGATGACTTGTATTACATGCTAGAATGAGTTTTACAGTGCAAAAATATATTATTAAAATATGATTATTTAACATAATAAGACTTAAACTAGACATTAAATTAGAGGTTATGAATATTATTGAATAACTTATAGAAACATATGTTTTATAAAAATGTAAAATTAATTAATAGGTAACCAATTAGTTAGAAATGAATGTAAGAACCAATTGAATATAAAGGGAATATTTTTATAGAAATCTATTTTTTACATGAACAAAGATGTTTTATCCTATTAAATTAAATTAATTAAAATTATCATGTGAATTTAATGTAATATATATATATATATATATATTATAAACTAATGGGTAATGAACTTACCATTTATGTGTACAGTTAACTACTACCTCACAAAATGGCACTGTTCATTTTCCCTTTACCACCTCTCATGGATGGGAATTATGATACAAAATCTATTTATATATTTTATATATGATATTTATATTGTATTAATTATTATATAATTTTTATAGAAAACATAACTTTATGCTTTCAATTTTAGGTAAATATGATAACGTCGTTTGTGGAAGTGTGGACTACCACCCCCTCAAAGCGATGTGATCCATTCACACTATACAAGGACTGTATAAAGGATAGATTTAATGAACCTTTGTAATATATATAATATATATATGATATCATAATTATAATATACATATTAATATATATCATTTAGTTTTCATTTATTTAATAAGACAAAGAAATGAAAGTAGTGTTAATGAATACGTACGACCTACCCTCTCCATGTATGGCGTATTTCATTTCTTATCTCCAAACATTATAGATTGTTATAAATACATATATAATTAATATATACTATATTGAAATCATGGTTTAAATTCTAGATATTATAAAACCATTATATTATTTATATTAACAATAAGTAATAATTCAAAACATTTTAAAAAACTAGGGAATTAACACCAGAAATGATGAAAATAATGAAAGATTACTAAAAAATGAGTAATAAGATATTATAAGAATATAATATATGAGATAATAATTATTAATATGGTTATTGAATAACTTATTAAAATGTTTAAAACCCTTATACATGAGTTTAATGTATTTTCATCGAAAATGAAATGAAAGGTAAGGGATTTCATCATAATTTACATTCCATTGAGACAAATTTGTTGTTATGCACCAATTCACTTTTATAGGGTGTATATAATGCCCTTTGACATGTTATATCATGAATATAATTACTCTAATGATATTATAAGTTTCATTTAACTTTATTACTTCATGGGGATTATGATTAAAATGTTTTAAGGTGTTATAATACACTTTTAGATACTTAAAGATTAATTTCCACAAGAATGTTCTTAATGATTATCTTTTCAATATCAATTAGTTTTGTGATTTTTAACATTATCTTGAAACAATAAGTTTTTTTTCACAAAAAATTTCTTATATGTGGTATACATACAACCACATTGAATTTCAATATCATGATTCAATTATTCATTATGGTGTTTTGAGTTTGAATTTTAATTATTTCTTCTAAGGGGTTTTGATTTAAAAGTTAACCAAGTGGAAAAGAAATTTCACAACCTGAATCCTTTTCATTGGGTTATACTACTTCCTTGTTGTCATAGTATTCTATGATTATGTGTATAATTACTTTGAATATCTATTTATGTATTTACACTTCTTTATGTGGATTTATATATGATACACATAATGTATTTATTGATTAATTTTCACTTCAACATTATAACATTTTCAAGGGTTTACCTCACAATATCATTCTGTTTGGGATTATTTAGATTTGAATATACATTAGAGGAAATTATATGATCATTTTTGAATAAATATTTTAATTTTATTCTCCTCTAGTTGTTCATGACCCTTTTCATGAAATATTCCTATTTTTACATTCATTGGTACTCAAAATGTTATAGAAATGGTTTTTGAGAAAACCTGAATTCATTTATATATTTAGTTGGAGAATCCATTTTCTTATAAAAAACCTGTATTATAAAATAGTTTTGAAAAATATTTTAACCTTTTCAAAATAATATATTATATACATTTTTACTCTTTTTTCTTTTAAAAATGTTTTCAAAGGAATCATCTTGTCATTTTCCAAAGAAGGCACTTTCCTAACCTTTTTACCTTGTAAAAGGAGTGTTATTTTACCTTGTATTTCATGTATGGATTTACCCACCATTATTCTTCAGAATATTTATTTTAATGGTTATAAGGTTAATTTTTAAAGAAATTTGTTTCAAAATTTATTTTCAATGAATTTTTTTAAATGTTTTTTCAAAATAAAAGGATATTTTCCCCATGAATGTATTTAAAATATATTTTTATAGTATTTCTATTAATTAATGAAAAAAACCATTTATTTTTAATCCACTTGGTATATGTTTTATTGAAACCAACCTTATTATTCCTCTGGATGGATTATGATTGATTCGGCCAAGGATATTATTCACATCCACATCCTTGATTCCTTTATTAGTTCCCTTGAAACATTAAATTTCATATGATTAATGAACATTAAATTTAACCTAATTATCCATATTATTTATCATGGGTATGTTCATTTCCTAAACTATATACCATTTTTCATATTATTTTTACTTTGAAATTTATTTGATTATTTGTGGAAATATTGATAATTTTGTATATTTTACTCCATACATATATTTGATAAAGCACATTTCTAAATAAATTATTTGATATATGAGGTATGATTTTGATAGGTATAACACACGTGGGGCCTAGTTATATATATCCAATCGATGCATTGATAGTCTCAAGTGATGAGTCAGTTGGAAAGTCTTAGATGGGTTTTTACCCGACATGAAAAAACATATTGTGAAAGGTCTTGATGGTAGTGGTTCATGTGACAGATACACGATGTTCATTAAATAAACATTTCCCTAATTAAGATTGATTTATTATTTATCCATGAGATTTTTCATTGACATATCCATGGATTCATTCTTAGTTCATTGATTATATTCTATGTGCTTTCAGTTTCTTACATTGAAATATTGATTATGCCTTATATAGTTATTTAAATGGAATGTATTTTTAGTTATTACCTTTACATGTGATTTATCCATTGATTTTATTGATTATATGACATGTGTAATCAGTTATTACCTTTCCATATTGACTGTTCTCATTGATTCATTATTCTTTTATTTTAAATTACCTTTACTGAGAATGTGTGTGCACCATTATTATGTTTTCTTTCCATAGGATTACTTAAAGCATACTAAGAAAGATATGCTAGGATACTCTAGATGGAATTATGTTATTATACTTAAATAAACAAAATTAAATTTTAATTATTATATTAATTTATAATACATGACTCATGTTTGTATCTATTTTACTAAGACTACTAAACTATTTAGTTCTTTGGGACACAATTTACTTGTATCTTATGAAAATGTAATGTTAGTAGACACCAAATTCCAGATTTTTTGTGTTAGGTCGCTACACATTGAGTAACTTAATCCATCATCTTTTTCTCATGCTGAGAACTTTCTATGTAAATATGTAATTAAAACTCTTTTGATCCATATATATCTCAAATCATTCACCAAATATACAGTGTCTTTATATATTTGGAGCAAGGTTTGGGTATTCTAACTCAATATCACGAGTTGGATAATTTTGTTCACAAATCTTGAACTTCCTTGATTCATATGAAATAAATTTATCATTTTTTATAAGAACACAACACAATATTTTCTTCGATGCATCATTGTATATCAAAAACCCATCATTTCTTGATTGTAGAGTTAGAATCAGAGCATTGAATAATTTTCTATTTAATTAATCAAAACATTATTCACAATCTTTTGTCCATATAAACTTAACTCCTTTACGTGTTATCTTGGTTAACGGGTTATCCAATAGGGAAAATTTCTGAACATTGATAGTAACCTGCTAATCTAATGGAACTATGTACCTTATATATGTTTATTGGTGTAGTACATTCTTAGATTTCCTTTTTATATGATCAATATGAGATTCCATTCTTAGAGAAAATATTGTCTAGAATTTTTTTTCTTGAATCCTAAATTCACACTTGATAAATTTACCATATAACTCATTCCTTCTAAGAGTCTCAAGAAAAACTATAATTTATTATTATGGTCTTCATATGTTTTATAATATACCAGAATATCATCAATTAATATCACAAAAAATATTCAAGATACTCCGTGAATATTCTATTCATCAGATCTATAAAGACAGAGGGTGTATTAGTCAATACAAATGGAAATAATGTAAACTCATAATGTCCATAAATCATTTGAAAATATGTTTTAATAATATCTTCTATATTTACTCACAATTTATGATACCTATAATGAAGATCAATCTTCAAAAAATATTTATCTCAATGAATTTGATCAAATAGATAATTAATACAAGGCATATGATACTTTTTATTTATTTTAATTACATTGAATTCTCTATATTCAATGCATGACCTCATGGATCTATATTTTTTCTTTAAAAAGGGAACAAGGGATCCCCATAGAGAAATAATAGGGAGAATAAATACCTTATTACTCAACTCCTATTGTTGTTTATTTATCACCACTAATTCTATAGTTTCCATTCTATAAGGAGTCATTGATATTGGTCTTGCATTAGGGATTAAATCAATGGTAAACTGAACTTTATGCTCTGGGGGGTGTCCGGGTAATTTTTTAGGAAATACATCAATGTATTCCTATAAAATTGGTACATCCTCAATTTGATGATTAATTTACTCATTTGTAGATGTTGTTTTCTATTCCTCCTCAAGAATTTAATTTAGTAGAGCTACTAAGGGTGGATATAGATTAGAATAAAATGATAAAGTTTCTAATCTAAAGATATAGAATTATATATCTTCCTCACAAAATATAATTTCATTATCCATACAATAAATGTGTGCATCATATTTTGGAAGACAGTCTATACTGATGATTATATCAAAGTCAAATATAAATATAATAATATTGTTATAAAATAGGGAATGTTTATATGAAATAATGGGGATTTCATGACACGAATTTTTTTTTCATCCGAGTAAGGTTATTCATCATAAACTTAGTAAGCTTTCCTAATATGAATATGATCTACTCAACTCCAACACCAACTATGTTTACTTGCTCAGTGGTGAAATCCCTACATTGTCCATGGGTATTAATTCACTTTCTTCCATTTGGAACCATCATAAACTAATGGAACACACACTATGTTAGCTCATAATCATCATGAGTATTGAACCATAAATTCACCATAAGTTATTATTATAATTCTCGTGTTTATTTAAGATCTGGTTCCCAATGTTTCTACTAAATATTCTCTCATAACAACTATAACAGACCATGAACCCAGTAGACCAGAGTCAGTGGTTATTTTATTAAAATGAAATAGATACAAGAGATCATATCACCGAGGATCAATAAATTCATTAGTATTTAAGAACTATATACATACATGGTTCCCTTTTTTACAATGGTAATTAAAAATAGAACATAACAAAGGAAAATAAAATTCTTCCTTAAAACTCATTGAAAGATTTCATCTTCATAATATGGGGGAAAAAATAAAAGGGTAAGATCAAATAATCAGTAAGGGTTACATATAATAGAAACATGAATCAATAATAATTGAAACATTATCAAAATGGAATAACTGAAAAAACATTCCATTTAATTAATAAACTGAGAATGAAAAGGAATCCATAGATTTTTTCATAGTGAAAATCTCATGAATAGTAATAATAGGATATTGAATGAAGATAATTCTTAATTATTGGACATTATGTATCTAGAACATGAAACAATACCATCAAGACCTTTCACATGATATTTTATGTCTTAGGGAATAAACTTATCTGATTCTTCTTGAAAACAAACACAAATGGTTTGTTGCCAAATGTTTTGTCTCATGAGACCTATCGATGCATTGAGGGGCTATCTATAACCAGGCCCCACCCATGTATACATTTATAATGAATTAATAAAATATAAAAATGATCAATTTAATTCATGAAATCAATATTCCTTATCAATTAATATCTATATTGAGTAAAAGATACAAATTTAATATTATTTCCCAGTTAATTGAATAACATTCAATGTAAACACTATATGTAAAAATATGGTGTATGACTAAGAAAATAATCATATACAGGATATAATAAATATATATATTTAATAAAAATATAATATTACATGAAAACTTATCTCATAAGGTTAGTATATACCCCAAATAAACATTATTAGGTTCAAAAAACCATGTAAGTCTCAATGAAATGGAGATTGAGATGAAGTCCCTTATCACTTTGTAATCAATCGAACTGTATTCCCCATAAAAGTAATATTTATCAAATTAAACATTTAACACCACAAGAATAATAAATTTAATGATATGATATATAAATGGGAATTATATACACCACACGAAATAAATTAGTGATTAATAAGTCATCTATCTCACAGAACTAAAAGTGATATGAGAAACCCCATACCTTATGTTTGAAATCATTATACACTTTTACATAATGTCATGTATAATCATATTAGATTCATTAATTACATAATTCAGAAAATATTAAAAATATATTTTATTTATAAATTTTTATGTTAATTTATGGCCATTACGATGATTTATAATGTTTAATTTCATTGTTTCATGAGCATTCGTTTCATGGTTGGATCCCTAGTATTTAATTATTGGAGTTATTTTAAAATGGAACAAAAACATGAGAAGCGGAATAGAGTGATATTAACATACTTATAGGATTTTAAATTCTTCTCATATGACATTTGGTTATATGTTATGAGGATGATTCATTAGATAAAATGTTAATGAAGAATGATTAGTTTATTTTGGCGGTTTTTACGATCATCATGGACTAGTTTCATTTTATTAAATATTATGTTTATATATTAGTTAAATAAAATAAAATAACTTTTAATACAAATATTATAATCTATTTTAACCATTAAATTTTCTTTATGACCATCCTTGAAGGAGGTAATCAAAAACGAAAACTCATCATCCATACAGGCGGTGAATCGACACCTCACAGATGATGTTTTCATTTTTAGAATTACATAGAGAGAAGAAGAGATTTGATGATGAGTATTACATTAAAATAAAATAAAATAATATTATATATATCATAATAGAGTTACCATTCCACTTTGTATAGGTTATGTGAGGATAAGATAATAAAAGAAATGTAATTAAAAAAGAATGAAGGAGTATTTTACCTCTCGAATATTGTCTCCTTGGGAACCTCTTTAGGACACATGAATTTGTCTTTTGGAAAGATTAGAAGGTCTTGGATGTGAGGAAATGGATTGGGAAGGTAATTAGGTATAATTTATCAAATATTCAAGGATTATAATTTTTGAGGATAAAGGGTGTTTATGGGTGGTATTTATAGTGGAGGAGATGTGTGTTTTTTGATTGTTTTTCATTAGTTTATCATTTTGGTTCAAGACTATCAACTATGTCGATTCTTGTGAATAAGTATGGAAAATAGAAAATGTGAGTTTTAAATAATGGGTGATTACATCATTAATGACCGATAAATTCATGTATTTGGATTAATGTGATAAATACCCTAAATTATTGTATTTCACTATTCACCAAAAATTAATTTTTTTTTCAGAAAAAATCCTATAAATTCACCCTAACCATTTTTTATGTAAAGATTTAAAACATGGAATCTATTTTATGAAAATAATTTTATAAATAAAATAAATTTAATTTTTAAATAAAATCTTCATTAATTTGAAAATTTTTGATTTTAATATTATAACTGATTTGAAGACACTCTAAAAAATTAATTATGGACTCATAAAATTACAATATAATTATAATAAAGAAATATTAATTAATGAATATATTTTATGATTTTTTTTTATTTTAAATCATTATATTAATTATAAAATTGTAAATCAACATTTACATTTCACAAAACTACCAACACTTAATTTATCATTTTTAAAATATTTATATACTTATTCTATGACATAAAAATATAATATTTTCATTTATAAGATACCAAAATCTTATTTACAATTTAATTGGTGATGTTATTATTATAATGGAAAGTTTCTATTATAAATGGCCATGTTACTATTTGAATGGTCATGTTAATATTTAATAGTATTTCATGGTTCATTTAATCTTGGTGTTTCATGTAACATAAGTTATCAAATAAATTGAATTTATTTATAAAGTTGCATAATATAAAATCATGGGGGTATTATAAGTAATGGTTGTGGATCAATCTGTATGAGGGATTCAGATAGATGATTTATTCCAAGGGGATAATTAAGTGGTTATAATTGTATAATTGGATGCTCAAATTGTCCTTGTTGGGATTGAAAATCATTACATGTTGGATTGTTTTGTAGATTATTAGAGTTGAAACTTTTTGGTTGGTTGTGTTATTGATTATCCCACCAAAATAATCTTGAATGATAATTTTACATAGAATAGAAATTGTTCATGTTTTGAGGCTCTTGAAAATTTATTTCCTTAACCAACAATGATGGTACTTTTAAAAAGAACTCCATGAATGATAGAATGATTAGGAAATTATCAGTACTAAGGTAATTTTTTATCAAATTGTATTGGAAATGGGGTGTGAAATAGAAGTCGGTGGGATGGGATGTAAAATGTTTTCATCATCAAAATGATGAGTCTTTATGATTTTAAGTGATCCAAGACTTAATAAAGCTCTAAGGATCTCGTGTGAATTTATTAAGAACCAAAATTAAATGAATGATTACCTCATTCAAATCAGCAGTGTGTTCTACAACCCATTTCTCAAGATCGTTCCTTGAAGTATCTTTGATAAAAAACTTCTTAATCATCCACACATGATTTAAGAATATGAAGTAACACTTTTAATCAGAAATTTGGTTATATCATGGTGGCATGACAATGCTTTCTATGTCCCAACAACCACCATGACTCCCTTCCATCGATCTATAAAGGTGTTCTTGGATCAATCACCTGGAAGGTGTCTTCCTATATATAGGATTCTAGAAGGAAGAGTGATGGTATCTAAAAATATTTGAAATGAATAGTACCATGAAAATTAAAACCTATTTTCTTATATAGTGGAAGTTAAACACCTAAAAAGGGTTCCTCGACCCTAGTAAAAAAAATTCTCACTAAATAA
Source organism: Viscum album (assembly GCA_963277665.1). Taxonomy (NCBI): domain Eukaryota; kingdom Viridiplantae; phylum Streptophyta; class Magnoliopsida; order Santalales; family Viscaceae; genus Viscum; species Viscum album. The sequence goes on from OY728121.1 coordinate 1,081,372,709, forward strand.
GAAGTAAATGACACAGTATGATGAACTAACTATGTATTAATTCCATTTAAATTTTTTATCAATAACATACAATATATAATAAATATACTATGTGATTAAAAATAGTCCTTAACATGACTCATAATTCCCATTAATACTAAAAAAACCTTGAAAATTAAAATAATATTCCATTTATAATATTTTTCAATGTATTCACTTAATTCTATATAAATAATTTTAATAAATAAATTCATCTCCAATTATTCTATATTAAAATAATAATGACTTATTTTTTTTGATGACAATTTATTCTCAAAAATATCTCAGACCATGTGGTGGGTCCCACCATGTCCTATATTCACATTAATATAATATGTTAATGTTTAAAGATGCTATTCTGTGTGGGCCACTAGGAACTTATCTTGATAGAAGTGAATAATTTTCAAAGACTTGGGGAGGAGTCAAGAAACCCATCCATATACTTAAGGAGATAAGGAAAATTCATAGAAATTACAACCGTTCTCATGAACGAAGTTTTTTTAATATAATCACTTTATCTCTTGATATCTCATAAAGTAGGATGCACACGTTATGTCATTATCCATTATTTATTTATTATTTTATGGACTAACTGGATGGAATTACATTCTTCCACCATGGATATAGATTTAGTGAAGGTACTACTATCATAATCAACCAAGCCCAAGATATCACTTCCTTAACTCAAAAGTGGAAAATTCTCTCTTTATTATTAAGCTAATGTCATACCACTAAAGACAAAACCAACACAAGCTACCTCATCAAGAATTCAATGTCATAGGTTTTGCCTTGCATTAAAGTATATGATAAAATGGTACAAATTTATAATGATATGAATTCAGGATACCAATACACATGTTCATAGATAGGAACATCCAATGACACAATAAACATGCGGTGTTCCTATTAGAGGGTTAGTCATCATGATCTCATCTACTCGAGATCACCAAGTGTGAACGTCATGAGAAGATTTCATAATGATTATGAGCCCCCAAAACCTAATTTTCAAACATCATATATGTCCTATAAACATTATTTATTAAACCATGCCATTTTTAAAATTACACTATGTTCGATATCATATACAACACATACTACTGAGATTAAATGAACAACAATATAGTATTAAAATACTAATATTTAAACATGGTCATTATAAACCATCCATTAAAATTGGATGTATGAATAAGAATAACCATATTATGAAAAATATATAAAAAGTTTTTATATAATCAAAATGTATTAATTAATTAATAATAAATGTTACTAAATTTTTAGTAAAGTCATGTTATGCTTCAAGAATATGTTTTCTTTAATTTTTTTTATAATTTTTTTGGGAAAATATTATAATTAATTTAGGGAACTCTTATAAAAGATATTTTATAAAATTAACATCATTTTCAAAAATATATCATAATTTATTTAGGCTGAAATATTGGATGTTTTGAGAAAATATTGATTTTTCATTAAATAGTAAAAAATGTAGAATTTTGTAAAATTGAAATTTCTTTTTAAAAAACTAAAAAAATTATAGTACCATTATTATTTTAATTTGATTTAAAAATAAAAAAATATTATTTATTTGTATTTAATCCAATTAATTACTTTTTAATCATACTTATATTGTATTTTAGTATAAGTTTACTCTTAGGCTTAACATGATTTTTTTTTTCTGAAAACAGTTTTTAGGTGAATATTATTTGTGAATTTTAATTAATTAAAATAAACCATAAAGAGGAATTACTTAAATTAAATTAATATATATTATAAATCTAAATTTATAAATTTTAATTAATATAATTAAAATTAATAGTTATAGATTTAATGTAAAATCATATTTTCCTTGAAAAAATATTTTTCAGAAAACCACTTTTTCATCATGTTTATATGTTTTATTTTAAATTAAATTATAAAAATTATGTGAATTTGATTTTATTGGATGTATTAAATATTTTTAATCCAAATATTTATATTAAATAATAATCTGAAATTAATTTTTTATAATAATGAATAGTTTAAATAGTGAAAAAATTGGTTACCATAGAAAAAGAAATTAAAATGTCAAAGTTAAATAACATAGAGGTAAAGGGGAAAACATATGTAATTTTTTTTTATATTTATTGGTGTAGGTGTGTTTAAGAATTATTACTCATTAAATTCTTTATTTTTTAATTTTGGAGGCATTTTTCTTGATAGTGACTTCCTATTATTGAATATTTTTGGTCATTTATAGAAATAACAATCCTCCCCAATCAGAAAGGGGAACACCTTCCCTCACATCATAACGCATATCAAGCCATTTGTGTCACACCTGAACTTTTAAGATAATATTATTTTATTATTTTATCAGATTTTGAAACTTTCTATCGAGCTGCGAGCCAAGCCTGTTTGAATTTTTTTCATTTTGTTTATGAATGAATGCATCGCCCTTGACATCGTCCGGTGCATGGCATGGCATATTCAAAGATGCGCGACTTTTCCCAGGTCACCGTGCGACCTACCTCATGTTCAAGACAAATAAATAAAATGATTTGTAATGATGTATTTTAATAATTATAATTATGGTAATTATTATTATTATTATTATTATTATTATTATTATTATTATTATGTTCACCAAGTTTATTAATATAGGGTTATTATAATTAAGTTATTGTTATTAACATTCTATTAATTTTGTTAAGTATATTAAGTTTATTATAAATTTTATTATGATTATTATTGATAATATTAATATTGTTCTTACTAATTTATTTACAACTATTTTTAACTTATTATTATAATTATAACTACTATAATTATATTTAGTTTTATTTCTTCTTATTTTCTCTTTTTTTTATTTCATTTCTTATTTTTACCTCTCCCTTTACCCTCTCTACGCAACCCACCCTCTTCCCCCTTCCCTCCCTGCTCATGAACCTACCCTCTGGCCAAACCTAGATGACACACCCTCCCTCCCCTATATACCCTTCTCCGGAAAGCCCTCCCTTCAACCACTCTCCCTCCTACGACCTGCCTCTATTGATCCACCACTGGCGCACCATTCCTCCCCTTTCCTTCTCACCTTCCGGTGGTCCTACGACAGGCGACCTCTCCCTACCGCACCCTAGTACCCTGCATGCAACCCTCCACCCGGCGACCTCCCTCCTCCGTCGACCGCGATCTAGCCGGCGTCCACCTCATCGGATGAATCCCCCTCTGGTAAGTATTAATTCCTCCTTGTAGGGTTTTGGTTTAAGGTACCGTTTGATGAATGTCCGATTTTGATTTTTTTGGTTTTAACTATTGTTTTATGGGGCCCGTTTGAGTTGTTTGAGATGCATATTGGATGCGATTGGGATTTCACACCAAATTTTGGAGTTTCTACATTGAGGGAGGTAGTTCGTGTACAAAAATTGTTTGATAAACCAATTTTCTTGTTTAATTAATTTAGGATGTTCATTAACTAATTTGTTGGCTGCGAATTGTGGTTATTTGTTGAATTATTTTGCTTTCTTAAATAAATTTGGTGTTCTCTGATTAATTCGTTCGGTGTGAAACTGGTTTTAAAGAAGTTTAGTATTCCTTAGATATTTTATAGAATGTTTGTATATAATGGGGTGTGTTTTTTATGAAAGATCATGTTGTGTTATTTGATTTTAATTTATAAATCATTAAGTTGGTTATTTAAATTTTTTTAAGTGATGTGAATGATGTTTGGAAAGGTTTTTAGTGTGCATTTGATTTAAAAAAAAGGAATTTGGGAGTGTTTTGATATAAGGCCATTTAGTGCTTCTTTGGTCTATTTTTGTAAATTGTCAAATGTTTTATTGAATGATATTGGTAGTGCAAATCATGTTTTTATGCGTCTGTGTCTGGTGGTTAGTTCTAAAGAAGAACTTTAAAATAAAACTGGGTTTATTTTTAGGGAAAACATTTGTCGTGTCATTTGTTAACGCTTTACAATCTACTCAAAGGATTTATTATAATATTTTTGTGGCACAAAAATCGTTTTTGATAGCATTGATAAAGTGTTAGGATTTTAGAGTTGTAGTTCAATACAAAATTGGGTATTTTTGAGGTGTGTCTTATGTTGCATCATTCATGGTTGTTTTATGACTTTTGGAATTGATTTATTTAAGGACATTAAGGCAGTGAAATCTGGTTGCGTGTTGTATTGATGGACACTTATCCTTAAAAATAGGATTTTGAATGTTTTTATTTTGGTGAAAAACCTTGATGCATTATTTTGAAATGTTTTGTAGATTATTTTAGTGATTAAATTATTTTATTAAATTATTTGTGTAGTGTGTTGAACTCTAATTTGTGGTTTGGAGTCTCCAAGTCCAAGGCGACTCACCTGTGTGTGCATAGGTAAGTATATATATACGTGGGTTCCCCTATTACATGTATAGTTATCCATGGTAGTGAATATACATGTATGAGGCTAGGTGTTCCCATGTATATATATGAAAATGCATACGTAGGTGAGTAGAGACTAGTATATGCATATAAGAATATATGTAAGGATCCCCTTTCATAAGTTCCTAGCCATGTAGACGTGTGCATAGGGGCTAGGTGTCCATATATATATGTGAAAGTGCATATGCTTAGCGGGGGAGCAGCAGATTTTAGTTAGAAATCCCAAAGGGCTGAGGTGGATGACTTGGTTCCACCATGAGGTAGGTCCCATATGCCTATGCCTTTAATTTGAATTTAATAATTTGTTGCTTGTTTTAATAGTATGTTTTACATTTATTCTATATACACATGTTATGAAATTTGGTTGCAGTTTCTTGAAATGATTATGCATTTGTTTTTGGAAATTGAAATGTATTTCTAATGCTATCGGTCTTAAGTGAAATTTTCTTGAAAATTGATTTTCTAAGTGGTTTTGAATTAGTAAGGTGTATTTCCAAAGGTATTTGGCCTTTTTTTCCAGTTATTTATAAAAAGTGTTCACTTTATGTAATTAAGCCCTTTGGCATCTTAATAATGTTTTATAAAAAAGAAAATCCTCTCTTGAGGCACGCCCCCTTGGTTTTAGAGAAATGATTTTTATGTTAAATGTGTTATTATGTGCCTAATTGGATTCTTATGCATTGTGTGACGTGAAAGAGGGAGAATGCGCTTAAGGAGGGAGAACAATGGTGCGAGGTTGAATGGGTTTTAGATAAATTAAGTGTTAGGTACATATATGTTTGATTGATAAAAAAACTCACCACCAATTGAAATAGAGCACAATGGGAAACCTGGGTATCTAGGTGGGTGACTAGGACTAGTACACTGGATGACACATCAGAGGTTCATCCCAGTTCGTCTAGCAGGATTGACACAACAACACTAACTAAACATATGAATTTCTGAAGGTCATGGTCATCTAAGCCACGTTTTCTGAGGGTTGTGGTCTTCTAATCCATATTTTCTAAGGGCCGTAGTCTTCTAAGCCTTGTTTCACGGAGGTACGAAGTCTCTAGGGCCCCACTTGTGCTAGATACCTATAGGGGTTACCCATAGTTCTCATTTGTGACAAGCTTCTTGTGATGAAATTCTCATTTTAGTTGTTTCAAACTTGGTGTCTTATTTGTGAAAACCATATTTTATTCCAAACTGGTTTCTTTTCATTTTGAAATGTTAAATCATTGCTTGGAACCTATTTTGAAAATGTTGTGGGAGTGAAAATCTTTACTTGAAAATGAAAAATCGTTATTTGAATTTGAAAATAAGGGAAACATTATTTTATTATATCTTATTTTCAAACCGGAATGATTGGATTTATTACCAATGGCAGGGGCATATGACGTGGTTATATTTCGGCATTCCTACTGAGCATCTCGGTGCTCATGCATAATTTAATTTTAAGTTGCAGGTTTCAGTCTTGGATCGATTTTGGGAGCGAGTGTAGTTTATATTCTGTGGTGACCCATGGGGTCACCTGAGGTATGTCGCGTTGCTTCGTTTTTCGTCTTTTTTTCACTGCCAAGTCGTTCCGTTAATTTTAATTTAATTATCTTATTGTTTAGTTTATGTTTATTTATCTTTATTATGGGACAAATTGTTCCCAACTAGTTTATTTTGATGCCAGACACTAGTTTCCAGCCCGTGGGGATCGGGAACACCCTTCAGGCCATGCCGCAGACCAGCTCGGGTGACCAGTTCAGGGTTGACCCTGGTTGGTTTGTGACAATTTGGATCAACAAAACCATAAAAAAATATCTCCCAAAAATACTTATCGACATTTTAGAGCTTCTATTCATCCTATATGACCAATCTTAGTGTCCTTAAAAAGTGACCGAAAGAAGGTTCTTCTAAGCGAAGGTAATCATCTTCACTGAGATCATTATTTTTGAATTATTTTTTCAACACCTTCAATTATGTATTAAAATTTATAATATAATAAAAAAATTAATATATATATATATATTTTTATGTTATTATTTATATTTTATAATATTTATCCATATCATCTTCCATCAAATGAAAAAAAACCATCAATCATGTGTATGATAGACTACCACCTAGCGAACTAATGTAATTCATTTTCCATCATCGTATCTCATAGATTTTTATGATGATAGATTTATTATTTATATATTATATTTATTAAATATTAATAACAATGTAAAATTAATATATCATATTATTTCTTTCCTCACCATCCCTAAAAAAATGATAACATCGTTCGTGTTTACAACGAACTAGCACCTCACGAAGTGATGTGATTAATTTTTTATTACTGAATCACATGGATGGTATAGGTAATTATTTTTAAAGAAATAATATAATATTTATGATATTATTTTAATTATAGAAATATAAAATAACACTTAAATTATTTCCATCAAGGTCATTGATAAATTGAAATGCTACACTTGCATCTGTACGACCTACCATCTCTATGATACTAACATATTACATTTTTCATCACCATAATTCATGGTTATTTTTTAAAAGTATAATTTATGTAAAAAAATGATAAATATTTCATTATTATTATTCTAAAAATTATGGATATATAATCCCTTTGACCATAGTCAACATACTGATGTTGTTTTGAAATTATGAATTGAGCATCCTGAAAACTCCCAATGTGGACATAACTGATTAAGTAATTAAATAAATAATTAAAATAAATTAATTTAATGGTTTATTGATAAGTTATTAAATCAGTAAAATGTTATTAATAAAAAATAATATATATAATTTTATTATATGAGAGATAAAATACATACATGACAAAGCCTAGAATCTAGGTAAGGGTTTAATCTCAAAACATCATTCTTTGAGATACATATTCTTTTACAAGACTAATTTATATTAAATGGTTTATATACTTACCATTTAAATATTATATAATTAATAATTTATTATTCAGGATATTTTAAGTTTCAATTAATTTATTTCATTCATGTAAATTTATAATTAAAAAATTATCAAAGTGGAAGGGGTTTATGTTTCAATGTCATTTTAATCAGGATTTTTTATGATTGAATTTACGTTGAAGGAATTTATTTTATCACTATATAATAAAACCATTTATTTTCTTATAAACTTTTTATTCATGAAATTTTCAAGTAATAGTGCCATTTTTCTCTCTTTGGTAAATAAAATGATGTAGAAAATGATTACAATAAAAGATGAATTTATTTTTCTCTTCTTTCTTAAATGTGTTTTCTTCCATATCCATGTTTCATAATAATATTTCAAATTTTTTTTATAAAATTATACGGAATATTTATTAAATAATTTTTTTCAATTTTTAAAATTTTTAAAAATGGATTTAAAGGAATCTTCTTGTAATTTTATGAACAAAATACTTTTCAATGTTTTTACAATAGTGTGAAGGGAATGTTTTTTTAACTTCTATGGAATGTAAAAAATTACCCACCATCATGACCACTAAATTCCATAGAAATTACTTTTTAATAATACATTGTTATTTTTGAATAATTGTTTTATAATATTTCCCATTTTTTAGATTTTAAAGAAGTGATTTCAAAGTGAAAAGGTTAATTTTTCCAAGAAATGTTCTTTTTAATTTTTTAAAGACATTTTAATCAATGAAGAAAAAATTTAGCGTTATAGATTTATTTTAAATTATGTAGATATTTCTCTCCCATATGTACCTATCTTATTCTCCTATACTTTTATGGGGAAATACATGACTTATTTAATTCTCTTAAATACCTTCATTATTAAATTTCCATTGATAATGATATGAGACAGGATTATAAAAACCATTTTTTCTATGAAAAATTATTATGTTTATACCCTATGATTGATTTAATTTTTTGGAAAACATAATCATGAAAAAATTATTATGGGTCCACTAAGATATCGCTCCAATGAATTGGGTAATTTTTTAGTAATTTGAGGAATTATATACATGATTAGAGAGAAAACCTAATAAATTATTGGACTTTGTCTAGCATGTGATATTGTCAAGGATGTTAGCCTTGAATAATGTTTATGTCATGTTATATGTTACTGCCACATTTCCTATGATTTGAAGATCTTATGATACCATGTTCTATATTTTATCCTTCCTTTTGATTACTCATTATCCTTATATTTTATTATATCATGTTATAACTTTGAATCACATGTTATTCTTCCTAATTATGTTTATTCCCTCACTAGGTTTTTTAGCTCACCAATTTGATCTAATTATTCCCGAGGTTATCCAATGTAGTTTTAGGATCTTGAAAGAATATAGGATCTCATTATGGAGAATAAAATAAATAAGTTTTATTTTATTATCACTGTGATGTATTGTGAACCTAGTCTTCTAATGACACTAGGCCTCATGATCTTTGGTTTGTAATTTAATTGATGTTTACATTAAAAATCATGCGGTGATTTGTGTGGAAGTCCTGGGTCACTATTGTTGGTATAAGAGAAAATGTTTAGTTAACCTAAAGAAACTAGGATGAGAAAAAAATTAGTGAGAACCCTAAGGAAAAATATAAGGATAACACTAAGTATAAGAAAATTTCATATAATTTTGTTGAAGGATAGAGGGATTGGTTTCAATGTAATTATATGCTTGCCTAGATACCTCAAGTGGATGTGGATTATGAAAACTTTTACCCATGGGTAATAAATTTGAAAGGGTGAAGTAATATGGACTTGATTTTCACCTGGTGTATCACAATGTGCCTTACTACACACAAGGATTGACACTCCTGGGGGATTTTTTTTTAAAAATTCATAAAATCTTTAAAAACCATCATAAATGACTTGAATAGATGATAATAATGGATGACCTAGGTTAAAACTAAATATTATTGGGTTGATAGTCTAATATTTATCATATGTTCCAATGCATAAATACCCCCATTTTTAGGTTTTATGTTATGGGTGTCTATATTGATTAAGAGTTTTTGGGATACATTTATGGTAATATAATCCTTAGGATTAGTATGGATTTTAGTAAAAAAAATTATTTGAGGAAGAATAACTTTGTAATTTGTAGAAATAAGTTTAAAGGTATAGGAAACCTTTAGTGTTTATCCTATATATGATTTTCAGGTAATTACAGTCAGTTAATATTATTTTGTTTTGTGGGAAAAAATAATTTATATAGAATATTTAATTGGTTAGAAATAGATTTCATGAATAATGTTATTTTGAGTATTTTCATTATATTTTTAGGAAAATTATATGAATTATATAGTTATGGTTTTATAAAAAGGATAACCTATATTCTAGGTGACAACCCATCACATATGGAAAAGTGATAGGGCTTGAACCAACAATCATATGGCGATAAGGGTGAAATTCCTACCACAAGCCTACGTAATGTACTAGTTATTATGAGATTATTTTTTAATTAAATGTTTTGGTGGATAAATATTAAATTTATTTTTGGAAACATAATAGATAATTGTTTTATGATTATTTATGATTTTTTTGGTGATTAATGATATTATGGGAAATGTTTTATTGTACTGAGATATATATAACCTATAGGATTAATGTAAAGGGATAGATGGTAAGAATGATATTATTTTTTTGGAGATGTAATTTGAAGGGAATGAAATAACCTTTTACATTAAAACCTTATTTTATATTCATATTTTTAAGTTTTTTGGGATATATGGTTATTTATTTAAGTAATTATCAATACTAAACCTTTGGTTTCATTTTTGAATTTTAAAGATTAATATATTCATATTTATTTTTTGTATTATCTTACTTTTTTAGTAATTTTGCTTTTAATTAATATTATAGGAATAGATTGTTACTATTTTATGGATCTTATAATTCATTAAAAGTTACTTTTATTGATTCGGGAATAAAGAAATTCATATTATATATTCACTCCTTAGAGTAAGTGGTGAAGGTGAAACTGATCGAAGCATAACCAAAGGATGAAATTGTGTTTGTGAAATAAAAATATATTAAGATAGTATATTTTTTTGGTGTAATATATCTTAATTGTAAAATAATTCATCAAATCTAGGAAAAAAATATTCAAAAAAAGAATGTCATCCTATTACCTACAAATATGATTTATTAATGATCATTTAAATCATCAAAAATTTATGATTCATAGTCGTTAACTTCCTCTCGATCATTAACTTTCTTATGATAAATGATATCTATCACTCTCTATAATTATTTATTCTTTTCTTAAATGTCCATATTTTAATTCATAACCAATTTTCCTCTACTAGGAAACCTAGTCATGTTTTATTCTATAGGACCTTCAAATTTCCTTTTGCCTCTTTTAAGAGAAAGTTTTACTAACCCTTTTTTCTGATGTGGGTTTTCCAAAAAGGAATTCCCAAATGTCAAACTGAGAATAAGGTTTAATTTTGAGGGTGATATATTTTTAATGGGTATATAATGTAACAAACTAATTTATTTAAAAGAATAATGTGATTTGTTGAGTATAAAACACACAACACTAATATAAAATTAACTACAATATATTATTAAAATATTATTATTTAAACATGACCTTTATAACCTAAACATTAAAATTGGTGGTAAGAATAGGGAAAAACTTCTTACAAAAAATATATATAAATTTTTTATATTATCTAAATCTATTTATTAATTCATAATAATAAGTACTCAAATTTCCGTAAAGTCATTTTATGCTTCAGAAATACATTTTCTTAAAAAATATTTCTTTGGGAAAATAATATATTTAATTTATCGAAATTTTAGAAATCATATTTTATGAAATGAAAATAATTTTTAATAGATTATAAAAAATTAATTATCATTAAATGTTGGGACTTTTAAAATAATATCAATTTTAAGTTAATAGTGAAAAATAACAATTTTTTAAAATTATTATTTCTTTTTAATAAATTAAGTAATTTAAATGCACCACTATTATTTAATTTTATTTATAATTAAAATAATAATTATTTAGTTATATTTAATCCAATTAATTACATTTTAATCATCTTTATACTGTATTTTAATATATGTTTATTCTTTGTCATAAAAACACATTTTCTTGAAAAATGTATTAAAGTGTGTTCTATTTATTTATTTTAAGTAATTAAAATAATACCTAAATAATAATTCTTAAATATTAAATTTTTTTATTATAAATACACATTTAATAATTCAAATTAATATAATTAATATTACTAGTCATAGATTTAACAGGAAATCATATTTTCCTTAAAAAATTCATTTTTTTGAAACACCACTTTTTCATCACGCTTGTGGATTTTATTTTGAATTAGACTCTTCCAATTAGGTGAATTGAATTTTATAAAATTGATTATATATTTTTAATAATAATAATTTATATTATATAACTATTTTATATTAATTTTTTTCTTAATGAGTAGTAAAAACAGTAAAAAAACAAGTTACCATGATTAAAAAAGTAAATGGTAAAAGTAAGTAACCTTAGAGGTGAAGAGGATAATTTTTTCTAAAAAGGTTTATTTTTAGTTTTGGAGGATTTTATTATCATTATAACTCCTACAATACTTTATTTTTAAATTTTTTAGGCACTTTTATTGAGAGTGACTTCCCATTATTTTATAGTTTTTGGGTATTTACATACCGATACCATTTTAAAATTATAAACTAAGATTCCACAAAACACCTGACGTAGATATAACTGATTAAGTAATTAAATACATAATTAAATCAAATAAATTAAATGGTTTAACTATGAGGGATTAAATCTTTAAAATCTTCTTAAGAAAATAAAAATTGATATATTTTTATTATATGAGAGATAACATACACACATGAAAAATCCTCGACTTGAGTTAAGGGTTTCATCTCAAAACTTTGTTCCTTGAGACACATAATATTTTATGAACCTAATATCTTTAAAATGGTTTATATTATGAAACCTACCATATTATATCATTAATCCTTCATAATTTATGAAATTTTATGTTACGATTCATCTACTTCATTCATGGGAAGTTATGATTCCAAAGATACTAAAGTGGTAAGGGTTTATGTTTGAATGTCATTTTAACCAGGATTGTTTACGATTGAGTTTCCATTATATAAAATTCTTTTATTATTGTATAATAAAACCATTTAAATTTTTTAACCAATGGTTATTCATGAAATTTTTAATTAATATTTCCACTTTTTCTCTTTTTCACTTAAAATGATTTAGATTTTTTTAGAAAATTGAATTTATTTCTATCTTCTTTTGAAAATGATTTTCTTCCATATTCATGTTTTCTAAAAAAATATTTTCTTTTTTTTAACATTTTCCATATTATTTATGAAATACATATTTAACCATTTTTTAATTATTTAAATTTTTTTAACGGAATCTTCTTATCATTCTTCAAACGAGGTACTTTTTAATCTTGTTACAATATTGTGAAAAGAATGTTTATTTAACTTATACGAAATGTATGGAACTACCTATCATCATAACTTTTACGACCCCTTCCCACCAAAGATGCCCCTCCTGAGCTGGAAATGGTGAAAGGGAGATAATGACCCCCGAGTCCCGCCTCCTGTAGGCCCCGGGGTGGCGATTAGCACTAAGGGTATGAGTTTTTCACAAATATGGGAGGCATTACCCTTTTTATTATTTAAGATCAGGAAATAGGACAAGTCAACCACCAAAAAGGAAAAGAACAAGTGTATAAAAATAAACCCAAACCAAACCCACATGCATGTTTAAATAGTTCTGAAACAAGGTACAAGTACAAGAAAGCCCAAAAGTACAATACCAAAAGAAAAAGTGTACAACAACTGCCACAACTCTAACTGTACCGACTAGTAGGGTCCCGCACAGCCATGGTAGTCCTCCTGGAAACCTGAAAGTAAACATGGGGTGAACATACAAGTATACTCTGTAGGGAAACCTAAATATTTCATGCACAAGTGGGGAGACATCCTAATGTACCATGAGAACAACAGAAGAAACCTAGCAGGGAAATCTATCCAACCAACCTCACCAGCCACACTCACCAAAAACACAATCACAACAGGTATTAGTAGTATATAAGACCAAGAGTATTGGGTACCTCACATCATTTCACAATAGTTAGCTGCTCTTCCTAACGGCGAACGTCCTGACGCTACCACACTCTCCCCGCCCGCACACACCTGGGCCTCACAACCACGTATCCCGCCCGCACACACCTGGGACTCAAAACCACGTATCCCTCCCGCAAACACCTGGGCCTCACAACCACGTATCCCGCCCACACACACGAGGGCCTAATCCCGAAGATTCTTGGGAAACAGTAAAACCTGCCCGAAGAGTCTTGTGCTAAAACCACCCCAATAGAAACCTACCCGAAGAGTCTTGGTTGTAAGGTCGCCTCAATCCATCACATCCTAGGGAAGAAGGAGTAGGAAAGAGCTAGTAACTAAGGGGAAAACACACACTCCCATGAAATGGGAGTGTTCGACACTAAGTTCTCAACATGGGTGGGGTGCGATTAAACACAAAAGATACAGATACATATATGTATACCAAACACACAGCCCAACCTATTGCTTCTAAACAGAGAAACTGAGCACGTGCCTCGACATTGCTACTACGAATCATGCATACAACAAACAACCCCAACCCCATTAAGGTTTTCATGTTTCAGAAGAACTAGCTTATTTAGTTCCTTATCTACTGGGAAACCAATCGCAACCAACCATATCAATCATTCGGGAAACATATCCCTGCCATTCACAAATCAAGTTAGGAAAATACAAGCAGCACAACAAAACCCTTCTTATTAACCAACTAACCAATTGATTATTAAACCCGTTCCATTACCATGACCCACCATTCATTAACTCTTCTACTTTTTATTTATTATTCACAACCCATAGTTCGTTCACATTCAAGCCCATCCCTAAAGCCCCGTTGCCAACCACCATAACCACAAACACACTGATACTCATACATCATCACCCCTTGATACCATTTATCATAGCCCCGCTGCCTGCCACCAACATAGCATTGACACCAACCCACAACCAAGCCAACCGCATCCCCGCTCCTCACCTGATCCAAAAAAACCTACAAAACACCCCCCATCACATGCCACGTATCCAAGCCAACACCCACATGTTCATTATTCCATTTTGTTCAACTGGGGTGATCACACAAGGGTTCCAGATTTTAAATCATCCAACTTTAGGTGATTAACCAAATTTCCATATTCAATGAAGTTTCCATCCACAAAAACGGTCTAGAAAGATAGGGAAACATTTAATTACGCATGTAAAGGACCCCAACGACCTCAATTTTCAGTAGGAATAAGCCTATTCAATTCATAACATAATATCACAGGATATAAAGATAAACATAACAACTTCCCCATCCCCATTCTTTAACTAGTTGTAATCTTCCTTTATTGGTTCAACCGTTTCTCATGAAAACAAGAGGATACCCACCCCACATGATGCATAATTTAGAGAGACGAGGGTAAGATCCCTACCTCAACAGGTTCTGATAACAACGCTCCCCCGGATCAACTTTAGAAGACATCCATCGGCATCCATCACTTCTGTCGAGTCCCGACAAAACCTCCTCAGATGGAAGTTAGAAAGGAAAGGCCAAAGGAAAGACAACGAATCCAATCTCAGAAGTTCCGCCTCATCGTTACGATCCTGTGGCCGCTGAGGAATCATAAATCGGAGATCGGATGAAGAAGTTATGGAAGAAAAAGAGCCTTCGAGTCTCTTGGGAGAGCTCTGCTAAGAGAAATGGGGAGGAGAGGGGTGAGTTGAAAAGGAGGAGGGGACCCCTCCTTTTATAGGTGACAAAAACAAAAGTACACGACGTGTACTTTATGGTACACGGCGTGTACTCAGCCATTTCACACGGTCACCACACGGCTTCCAACACGGCCTTCGACGCGGCACGTGGCCTTTGACTGGTCAACACACGGTTTGAGGGTAACGCGTATGTGGGGAGGGACTACACGACGTGTAGTATGGGGTACACGGCGTGTACCCATTTATTTCACACGGTAAGGACATGGCCTTGAACACAGGGTATACCAGGCGAGGGGGTACACGGCGTGTAGTATGGGGTACACGGCGTGTACCCATTTATTTCACATGGCAAGTACATGGCCTTCAACACGGGGTATACCCGACAAGGTGGTACATGACGTGTACTCACACTACACAGCGTGTACTTACAAAATTCTGGAAGGTGTGTGAAAAGTCCATTTTACCCTCTAGAACACTTCGTGACCTTCATTTTGACAAAGGAAAGGGCCGGAGAGGTCCGGGCCATTACATCAGATACCTCTTAAAACATTATCATCCCTGAGAATTCAAAAACCAACCCAGAGGAACCCAACAAGATACCTATTAGGGTTCTTGTTATAACAGGAACCCAAACAACAACCCTAATCATAGGTGTTAGTAATTCCCTCTCCTATGTCAAGATATTATCCGCTTTAGGCGGCACTGACTTGCCTACATGGGTTTAATCGCATCCACATTAATGCGTCTCGATTAAGGATTGGGACTTCCCACTTCCATATATTAGGATTTTCCAACTTGCACTACCCCCAACACCACACAACCAACACACTGGCCGAACATGTGGTTTGGGGAAAAGTCCTTCTCCTATGTCAAGATATTATCTGCTTTAGGCAGCCCTGACTTACCCGCATGGGTTTAATCACATCATCATTAATGCGTCTCGATTAAGAGTCTGGTTATTCCCTTTCCCCACACATCCAGACATGCTACACACTTCCAGAGAATAAGGAAACAAAAGGTCTCATAACCGATAAGCCAAGCATTCCATATATCAAAGGTACAGAGTATAACATCAACACAAAGCTCAGAAGAACAATGAAAAACACAAGTCAAAACAATTCTGGGTATTGAGCGTGCATCTGGGCCTCCCGCTCCCAAGTGCTCTTCTTGAGGCTACCATGCCTCCATAACACACGAACCAAGGGAATGGTTTATCCACGGAATACATTCTCTTTACGATCCTCGATTCTGACTGGTCGTTTCTCGAAGGTCGCATCATCTCCCATATCTAACTCTCCCCAGTCGATAACGTGAGAGTCGTCATGTAAGTATCGACATAGCTGTGAGACATGGAAGATTTCATGAAACTTCTCCAACTGAGGTGGCAGGGCTAGCTGATATGATACCTTGCCGACTCGCCTCAGCACCTCAAAAGGTCCGATGAACCTAAGTGAGAGATTTCTCCCTTTCCCAAACCTCCTCTGCCCCCGTCGAGGGGAAACCTTCAAGAACACATGATCTCCCACCTCGAACTCCAAGGGCCTTCTCCGACGATCAACATAAGACTTCTGTCGGTCATGAGACGCTTTCATCCTCTCACATACAAGATAGACTTTCTCTGTGGTGCTCTGCACTACCTCTAGCCTAAGAGCACCTGTCTCACCAACCTCTGCCCAAAAGATGGGTGAACGACATGGTCTTCCATACAAAGCCTCAAACGGTGCCATGAAAATAGTAGAGTGGAAGCTGTTTTTGTCAGCAAAATCTACTAAAGGCAAGTGTCGTACCCATGATCCCCTGAAATCCAGAACGCATGCTCGCAGTGTGTCCTCTAATGTCTGGATAGTCTACTCTGTTTGTCCATCTGTCTGGGGGTGGAAAGCGGTGCTAAGGCGTAGCTGGGTGCCAAAATCATGCTATAACCCCATCTAGACTCGTGAGGTAAACCGAGTATCCCGATCTGAGATAATAGTCTTTG
Organism: Viscum album; assembly: GCA_963277665.1. Lineage (NCBI taxonomy): Eukaryota > Viridiplantae > Streptophyta > Magnoliopsida > Santalales > Viscaceae > Viscum > Viscum album. The sequence continues at coordinate 1,081,389,867 of OY728121.1, forward strand.
GAACTCCATGCATACTCACCACCACGTCTACATACCTCTGTGCTAAGGTACTCACTAGGCCTGACTCCTTAATTTCAAAGAAGTGATCTGATTTCGTCAGTCGATCCACCCCTACCCAGAGAGCATCATAACCACCCTACGCTTTGGGTAGTCCTATGATGAAGTCTATTGAAATGTCATCCCACTTCCACTCGAGGATATCTAAAGGATGAAACAACCCACTGGGAACACGGTGTTCAACCTTCACTTGCTGACACACTAGGAATTTAGCCACAAACTCCGCCACTGCCCATTTCACCCCGGGCCACCAAAACTGTTCCCTCAGGCCTCGGTACATTTTTGAAACTCCTGGATGTACCACCAAGGCTGAGCTATGAAACTCATGGATAACTCCCTCACGCATCGCCTCCGGAACAAACAACCTTCCATGGAAAAGCATCCGATGTCGGCTATCCTCTAACCATCCATCTGGAGCGTTTCCCTGATCGATATGATCCTGCATTACTTCCGCCTCGGAGTCCCCCCACTGAGACTCTTCCACCTGCTGCAATAAGGAGGACTGTACCGTCATCTGAAACAAACAGCCGCTAACACCTTCTACCCTTGCATCCAAGTGCAAGGCGGCCAACTCTCCATCACTTTCCAAGAATAAGTGGATTCCTGAACCACTTCCTTATGCGACTCCCTGCTCAGGGCATCAGCCAAAACTTTTCCCTTACCTTCAGTGTAAGAGATCTCGAAGTCATAGTCTTGGAGGAACTCGACCCATCTCTGCTGCCGTAAGTTCAGGTCACGCTGAGAGAAGATATAACGTAGGATATTGTGATCTGAGAAGACCACAAAGCTTTCCCCAAAGAGTTAATGTATCCAAAACTTCAGTGCGAACACTACTGCTACAAGCTCTAGGTCATGGGTGGCATAGTTACACTCGTGAGGGCATAACTTCCTAGACCCATAACAGATCACTCACTTCTTCGGCATCAGCACACACCCCAGACCAAGGCCAGAAGCATAACAAAACACCTCATACAACAACCCTTACTCTGCCAACCTGAGTATAGGAGCACTGACCAACTTCTCCTTCAGGTATTCGAAAGCTTTCTGGCACTGCTCGCTCCATAGGAAGACCTAGTTCTTCCTAGTCAAAGCTGTCAATGGAGCAGCAAATCTAGAGAAGTCCGAAACAAACCTCCGATAGTAACCTTCTAACCCCAGGAAACTACGAAATTCTTCCACACTCTTGGGTGCTTCCCAAGAAACAACTTCCTCCACCTTCGACAGGTCCACCAACACTCCATACTGAGACACCATGTGCCCAAGGAAGTGTACTTATTGTTTCAAGAACTTACACTTCGACAATTTCCTGTAAAGCTGGTGGTGTTGAAGGGCTTCTAAGACTTCCCTGAGATGATCAACCTACTCCTCCTATGATCTTGATTAGATTAGAATATCATCGATAAACACAACGACGAACCGGTCTAGAAACACTCGGAAGACAAAGTTCATAAGTCCCATGAACACAGCCAGTGCATTCGTAACTCAAAACGGCATCACTAAAAACTCGAAGTGCCCATACCTACACCTGAAAGCCATCTTCAAGATTTCATGGTCCTTTACCCTCAGTTGATGATATCTAGATCATAGATCAATCTTAGAAAACCAACCTGCTTCCCTCAGTTGGTCGAAGAGATCATCTTTCCTTGGAAGGGGGTAACGGTTCTTGACCGTTACCTGGTTCAACCTTCGGTAGTCTATGCATAGTCTGAGACCACCATCTTCCTTCTTCACGAACAAAACTGGAGCACCCCATGGAGATATGCTGGGTCGAACAGAACCCTTCTCCATCATATCGTCAATCTGAATCCAAAACTCCCGTAACTCCGAAGGTGCCATCCGATAAGGGGACATCGAAATCGGGCGAGCACCAGGCTGTAAGTCTATCCCGAACTCAATGTCACGTCGGGGGAGTAGAGTCACAAAATCCTTAGGAAAAACATCGAGGAACTCCCCAATAACCCCTGGGACATCCATTATCTCTGTATCAGCTGGAACCACTTATAACCCACCTAACAAGGAAATGAGAGTCTCCACATGCCGGCTTCCCACCTGATAGCTCCTCTCGCTAACAAAATCTACACGTTTCCCATCCACGTCGGAGAACATGACCCTTCTTCATAAGCAGTCAATAACAGAACTAAAATAAAACAACCGATCGATGCCTATGATGACATCGTATGGATGCATCTGTAATAGAAGAAGGTCCCCACTAGATCGATGTGGTCCCAACGTCAGCCCACATCCCTGGAAAACACAAGATACGCTGGTCTGGCCTCCAATTAGTGTACTCAGCACTAGCGGTATGGAAATTCTCTCTACGTCTAGTCCCAAAGCATGGGCTAGACCAGGTGTAACAAAGGAGTGCAAAGCTCCTGAATCGAACAAGGTAGAAACGAGAGTAATGAACAAACAAATCGTACCTCGCACCACCTCTAGTCCTGCTGGATCTATCAACTCTGCTGCGTTCAACTGTCCACGCCCAGCTCCTCTGCCTCTCTGATGTCATCCACCTCCCTGACCACACCTTGGTCAAGGTACCTAAGGAGCACCCTGAGGTCGGCCTCCTCCCATAAAGTCTTCCCTCAGAGGAGCATGGTCCTGCTGCTGCTGGAAGGGCCTTACCGACAATTGGTGCTGCTGAGGTGGGCGCTGAACCCGCCCACCTCCACCATACTGAGCTCGGGTCAGACACTGACTCTAAATGTGCCCGAAACACCCACAAGAAAAACACTTCGGTCCTGGGCTCGTGAAAAAGGGATGAGGACCAGAAGATCTGAACTGGAACTGCTGGGGCCTGCTCCCCACTGGCCTGAACCTGGAAGGTCCCGTCGCAGGAGATGTGTTGGAGACTGACTTCCCCTTCAAGGAACCTCGATGGATCCCCTCACGTGGTGAACCTCCCTACGAGTGAATCCTCTCGACAACCTCTGCCTTATTCTACACTTCCAAGTATGTCGTAAGGGTGAAGGGGGTGACCGCATACTGGAGCGAAGGACGAAGCGCCTCCTCCAAATGTATCGCCCGAGACTCCTCATCCGGAAAGAGATCCGGAGCAAAGTGCAGGAGATCCTTGAATTTGATTCCCAACTCTCATACAGACATACTCCCCTACTGAAGGGAGAGTAACTCCTGCTGCTTCTTTGCCTTGATCATGGAAGAAAGGAATTCCTCTCGGAATTCCTTCTCAAAGTCAGCCCACGAAACCTCTGCATCTGTCCTCTCTCTGAGGTAGCGTGTCCACCACTGTCGCGCCACACCTCTCAGCTGACTGACTTCTAGGGGAACCCAGTACTCCCTCAGAGTACTAATCACGGTAAAAGCGATCCATATCTCTTCAAGCCACCCCTCCGTCTCTGTATCCGAAGTAATACCCTCGTACTTCTTGAGGGTTTTCCGCTGTAAAGAATGGAGAGTCTTCTACCACTGGATATCTTTCTCCTCTCGGTCAATCCTCAACTGATCGACCGCCTGAATCTGATGGGCCTCAGCCGTCTAAGCCACCCGGGGATGACGTCTAGGTGCCATAGCTGTACGGTAAACAAAGATCGCCTAATCCCAAGTATTAAGGAAATTTCTCAGGGTTTCATTTTATCGTTTTATGTCAATTTCGTTCCCATAACACCCAAATAAAGTAAAACAAAATCATGATGATTCATGTTCCTTCCCTAGGTTCTCTACCCTGCAATCAATGTAGGCTCACTTGGTCGTTCGGTAGGCTCATAGTCCTTGCATCGGATCACGGGGGGCCCTAAAATCCCATGTCCTAGCCGGTCTTCCCTGGCCTATGTCACGAACCAAGATTATCCAACGTTGTTGCCCTACCATCCCATGGAAACCTCACTGTGCCTAACTCCAGACTCCATCCTATCACTCAACCATCACCTCTGATACCATTCTGTCATGACCCCCTCCCACCAAAGATGCCCCTCCTGAGCTGGTAATGGTGAAAGGGAGATAATGACCCCCGAGTCCCGCCTCCAGTAGGCCCCGGGGTGGCGACTAGCACCAAGGGTATGAGTTTTTCACAAATATGGGAGGCATTACCCTTTTTATTATTTAAGATCGGGAAATAGGACAAGTCAACCACCAAAAAGGAAAAGAACAAGTGTATAAAAAAAACCCAAACCAAACCCACATGCATGTTTAAATAGTTCTGAAACAATGTACATGTACAAGAAAGCTCAAAAGTACAATACCAAAAGAAACAAGTGTACAACAACTGCAACAACTCCAATTGTCCCGACTAGTAGGGTCCCGAACGACCCTGGTAGTCCTCCTAGAAACCTGAAAGTAAACGTAGGGTGAGCATACAAGTATACTCAGTAGGGAAACCTAAATCTCTCATGCTTAGGTGGGGATACATCCTAATGTCCCATGAGAACAACAGAAGAAACCTGGAATGGAAATCTATCCACCCAACCTCACCAGCCACACTCACCAAAAACACAATCACAACAAGTAGTAGTAGTATATAAGAACAAGAGTATTGGGTACCCCACAACATTTCCCAATATTTAGCTTCTCTTCTTAACGATGAACGTCCTGACGCTGCCACACTCTCCCCACCCGCACACACTTGGGCCTCACAACCACGTATCCCTCCCACACACACCTGGGCCTCATCCCGAAGATTCTTAGGAAATAGTAAAACCCACCCGAGGAGTCTTGGGCTAAAACCACCCCAATTGAAACCTACCTGAAGAGTCTTGGGTGTAAGGTCGCCTCAATCCATCACAGTCTAGGGATGAAGGAGCAGGAAGGAGCTAGTAACTAAGGGGAAAACACCCTCTCCCATGAAATGGGAGTGTTCGACACTAAGTTCTCAACATGGGTGGGGTGAGATAAAACAAAAAATACACAGATACATATATGTATACCAAACACACAACCCAACCTATGGCTTCTAAACAGAGAAACTGAGCATGTGCCTCGGCACTGCTACTATGAAGTATGCATACAACAAACAACCCCAACCCCATTTAGGTTTTCACGTTTCAGCAGAACTAGCTTATTTAGTTACTTATCTAATGGGAAACCAACCGAAACCAACCATATCAATCGTTCGTGAAACATATCCCTTCCATTCACAAATCATGTTAGGAAAACACAAGCAGCACAAAAAAACCCTTCTTATTAACTAACCAACCCATTGATTATTAAACCAGTTCCATTACCATAACCCACTATTCATTAACTCTTCCACTTTTTATTTATTATTCACAACCCATAGTTCGTTCACATTCAAGCCCATCCCTGTAGCCCCGCTTCCAACCACCATAACCAAAAACACACCGATACTCGTACATCATCACCCCTTGATACCATTTATCACATCCCCGCTGCCCATCACCGACATAGCATTCACACCAACCCACAACCAAGACAACTGCAGCCCTGCTACTCACCTGATTCACAACAACCTACAAAACACCCCCATCACATGCCACGTATCCAAGCCAACACCCACATGTTCATTATTCCATTTTATTCAACCAGGGCGATCACACAAGGGTTCCAGATTTTAAATCATCCAACTTTATGTGATTAACCAAATTTCCATATTCAACGAAGTTTCAATCCATAAAAACGGTCTAGAAAGATAGGGAAACATTTAATTTCACAAGAAAAGGCCCCCAACGACCGTGATTTTTAGTAGGTATAAGCATATTCAATTCACAACATAATATCACAGGATATACAGATAAACATAACAACTTCCCCATCCCCGTTCTTTAACCAGTTATTATCTTCGTTTATTGGGTCAACCGTTTCTCATGAAAACAAGAGGATAACCACCCCACATGATGAATAATTTAGAGAGATGAAGGTAAGATCCCTACCTCAACAGGTTCTGATCACAACGCTCCCCCAGATCAACTTTAGAAGACGTCCGTCGGCGTCTGTCACTTCTGTTGAGTCCCAAAAAACCTCCTTGAGTGGAAGTTAGAAAGGAAAGTCCGAAGGAAATACAATAGATCTATGCTCAGAAGTTCTGCCTCATCGTTACGATCCCGTGGCCGTTGATGAATCGTAAATCGGAGCTTGGACGAAGAAGTTATGGAAGAAAAGGAGCCTTCGATTCTCTTGGGAGAGCTCTGCTCAAAGAAATGGGGAGGCGAGGGGTGAGTTGAAAAGGAGGAGGGGACCCCTCCTTTTATAGGTGAGAAAAACAAAATTACACGACGTGTACTTTATGGTACATGGCGTGTACTCGGCCATTTCACACGGTCACCACGCGGCTTCCAACACGTCCTTCAACGCGGCACGTGGCCATTGACTGGTCAACACATGGTTTGAGAGTAACGCGTATACAGGGAGGGACTACACGACGTGTAGTATGGGGTACATGGCATGTACCCATTTATTTCACCCGGTAAGGACATGACCTTGAACACGGGGTATACCAGGCGAGGGGGTACACGACGTGTAGTATGGGGTACACGACGTGTACCCATTTATTTCACATGGCAAGGACACGACCTTCAACACAGGGTATACCCGGAAAGGTGGTACACGGTGCGTACTCACACTACACAACGTGTACTTAAAAAATTCTAGAAAGTGTGGGAAAAGTCCATTTTACCCTTCAGAACACTTCGTAACCTTCTTTTTGACAAAGGAAAGGGCTGGAGAGGTCTGGACCATTACAATAACTACTGAATTATTTGAAGATTAATTTATAAGAATAAATGGTTGTTTTTAATTTTAATTCTATAATATTTTTTTTTGATTTTGAAGTTGTGATTTTAAAGTGAAAAGGGTAATTTCCCCAAGAAATATTGAATGTAATATTTTAATGAAAATTTCATCAACAAAGGAAAAGTTGGACGTTATTTTTTTTAAATTATGTATATATGACTCTCACATATATACCTATCTTATGATAAATTAATTTTATGGGGTAGTACATGGATTATGTTCATCTCTCAAATTCCTTCAATATGAAATTTCCTTTGATTATGATATGGGACAAGATTATGAAACCCATTACATTCTATGATTAATTCTTATGTTTATTCCTTTTTATTGAATTCCTTTTGTGGAAAACATAATCATGAATATTTTATGATAGGTGAACCAAAATATCACACCAATTAATTGGGTAATTTTTTTAGTCCCATGAAGTGACATGTATGGTATTAGGGGAAATCCTAATCCATCATGCCCATTTTTCCACCATGTGATATTTCCTAGGATGCTTGCATTGACTCATGTTTTTATCATGTTATATGTTACTTCTATATTTATTATTATTATATTATCTTATGATTACATGTTATAAATATTATTAATCCATGTGATTACTCATAAGTCTTCTCTTTTTATGATATCATGTTAAAACATTTACTCACAAGTTATGCTTCCTTATCATATTTATTTCCTTACTGGGATTTTTAGATGATCCATTTTGTTAATGTATTCCCTATGTTATCCAATAAATTTCTAGGAGCTTGAAATAATTTTTGAGCTCATTATGAATAATAAAATAAATTAATTTTATTTTATCCTCAATATATTGTATTATGGTCCTTGCCTTCCAAAGACACTAGAACTCACAATCTTTGGGCTGTAATTTATTGGATGATTATGTTAAAAACCATGTAATGATATGTGTAAAAGGATTAGGTTACTATATGATATATCTAGACCATAGTTCATGAATTTAATATTACTATTATTATATCTCTAGGTTCTCATTATAGCCTAGAATTTTCTATAACCTTTTTATATTACGTGTAAATGAAGGACATTACAATAAATATAGTGGACACAAAATAATGAACACTATTATAGTAAGATAAACACATGTATACATAAAATTATATACATGTAATGGAAATAAAATTAATTAAATCATTTCGGTATATGACTCCCACTTAAAATAAAATTTTGAAACAAGGTCAACATTTTGAACATTGTAGACTTCCCTAATGACCCTAACTCTAGTAACCCAAAGTCAGTGACTACTTTATTACATTAACATAGATTAAAAGGGTAAAATACTAAAGGAAAAATAAGTTTAGAAGTTTTGCAGAACCAGATACATACATGATTACCATTTTCTATTTGGAATATAGAAAAAACATAATACATAATAAAAGAAAATGAACTGCATCCTTGAAAACCCATTCCAAGAATTATTCTTCATATCTTGGGGAAAGGAAATAAAATAAGGGTGATCTAAAATGATTATTAAAGGTTACATATAGCATAATATATCATGAATCAATAGTCATAATCAACATGGAAGTTTAAATAAATTAACACACATTCTATTTTAATAACATGACTATCATGATAAGATAAGGCATAATCATCACGAAAAGGTAAATATCTAAAAACAAATGGGAATTAATAAAGAACTGAGAATGAAAATAATCTAGAGATAATAAAAAATAAAAAATAACAGGAATAATAATAATAAATAAATTCAAAATAAAGGAAGTTCTTAATTATTAGACATCATGATATTTGGCATCATGATACCTATACCATCAAAATCATTCCTCAACACAGTTTAAAACTACTGGGTGGAAACTCATCTTATTTGTATAACTAATATTTCTAATAAGATGTGTCGATGAATTGACAGGATATCTATAAGCAAGACCCACCTATATCTTAATATATGATGTATTACTTATATATTTAATTATTTATTTAATACATGAACAGTATGACTTATCAATAAATATACATATTGAGCAAAGGATATATATTTACCTATATTCATCCAGTTAATCAAATAATTTTCAAAGTAAAAACCATATATAAAACTGGTATAAAATTTAGGTTATAATAATATCAATCATATAATAATATGGAAATATATGATAAATTTAATTACTAATGAAAATTGATCCCAATAATGTTATTGTTTGAAGAGAAAGTTAACAACCACAAAATAAAGTGTGATTGTATAATAACTTTTACCACTTTGTAATTTTATAATAAAATACCCTTGGATGAAATAATTTTATTTGAAACATAACATATAATGAATTATTAAGGAATCATTATATTACTTGTCAAAGGGGAATTATATACATCATATAAAAGAAATTAAGTGCATAAAATTACAATATGCCTCAACGAAGGGAAATTGAGACGAAGTCCCTTACCTTGAGTCTGACTCATCATGTATGTTCTTTATATTCCTATATAATAAAATTATATTATTTAGTTACTTGTTAAAAAAAATTCAAGTTTATTTACTTCACTAATTACCAAGTTATATATTATTACTTAATCAATTATGTTTATATCATATGTTTCTAGGACATTTGGGATATATGTCAAAAATGACTTTGGTAGGTTGATTATGGTTAAAGTGGTAATTATTTTAAAATATCAAGAATAACAACAATGAAGTAATTTAAATATTTATTCATCAATTATACATTTAAAACCAATCATTGAATATGATTTTGATAAATGAAGTATGCTATAATCATGAAGAGGGTATGCCACATGTACGCATGAGTAACGTTTCTAATTTTCAATGATCTTTATGGAAAAGAGGAAATAAATATCTTATCCTTAAATAATGATAATAATATAATAAAAATAATTATATTTTTTAAAATATACTTATAAATATTAACCATTTTGTTTGGTGGTGGAAATAGAGTCACATTGATTTGTGAAGGTGGTCATCCACACATACATGAACAATGTTGTCATCTTTTAGTTAGTGAAAAGGTAAAAAATAAAATAATGTATTATATTTTTAGAATAATAAATATGTTATAAAAATAATAATTATTTAATTTATATCACATATATTCATTAAAATTAACCTTCTCAGCTTTCATGTAAATACTTAGTTAAAGAGGAATCACATCGCTTCACATGGCGGTAGTCCACCGTACACATGAGCAATGTAATTGTATACCTTATAGAATGGAAATTAAAAAATATATATATGAAATAATTAATATATATATAATAATGTTATAAATATTATTTATGTATTTTATATCCACTATAATACCCAATCGAGAGAGGTGTTAATGGAAAAACAAATGGCATCAGTTCGTGAGGCGGTAGTCCACCGTACACAAGAATGATTATTTCGTAAACTATTTGATAGAAGTGGGGTTCGTTTTAGGTAATTAACTTAACCTAAAAACATATAATTATATGAAAAATAATGATTTTATTATATCATCATTGTTTAATAGTAATTTATTGAGGTGGAGGAAGAAATAATATAAAAATGATTGTTAAATAAAATTACCTCTTATTCGGGTAACCACCTTAGGTTTTCACCATAAACCTATATAAGTTGGATTTATGAAAAAAATAAGGGTCACAGGATGAGGAGATGGGTGTTGGGAAGTGATTTTTTCAGGTCATATCTAAATAAAAAGGGTTTGAAGGTGTGGAGAAGAGAGGAGAGTGGGTGGCCTTTTATAAGTGAGATGAGTGGCACAATTGTAATGTTTAAAAGAAGGGAGTAACCACTTTTTTCAAAAGGAAAAGGGTACAAAATGAAGTTTTAATAATAGTCATACAACATAATGGCTAAATATTTCTATAAAATATATTTTAGAAAATATTTCGGTTCATTTTAACCATTATGTTTTTAGTTTAACCCCTGTTAAACCCATTTTACCTTAACTACATTAAATAATTTTTACTATTTTTAATATCCATTATGGTAAAAAATTATGTTGAAATTAGTAGATAATATAAATTATTATGGTTAAAAATATGGAATATATTTTTCCAAATTCCATTCGTAGAAGTGAAAAAATCTAATTTAAAATTAATTCCAGTAGACACGATGAGAAAACGGTTTTTCAAAGAGAAAATGTTCAAATGTTTACAAAGTTTTTAATCAAAATTCAACATGAAAATGATTAAAATAACCTAAATTGGATTAATTGATATATAATTGAAAAAAATTCACTTTAAAACCAATTTAACATATAATTTATCTTTATAACCAATTTAAATGAAAAGAAATTTTTTAATTAAAATTGAGTATTTTTAACCATTCATTGAAAAATAAAACATTTCAGAAAAATATAAAAAAATCACAACATTATAATTTTTATATGATAAATTTAAAAATTAAGTTCATTTTATAAACTAAAATATCTAAAATTGGTAAAAAATATTTTTAAATTATGTGCATTAAGGGCGACTAAACCATATTTTAGAAAAAATATTGTTTTTTTTCAGATAACATTAATATTTATTTTTAATGATTCTTATTTTTATTTATGATAAATTAATAAAAGATGAATATTTTTAGAAAATATATTTTTCATAATTTAGATAGTTATATACATACCTGCTAATTTATTGGCTAGGTGTTGAGTGACTCCCTGAACCTCTTTATGTTTTTATAATCACAATAATAATTTAAATTTTATATTAATTAAATTATTTTTTATCATGATCATATAATAATATTTATTTTCCTAATTTTTGTTAGTTTTTTTGTTTTTATATTTCATAACAAGTACTACAAGTTTAATGAATTTTTTCTAGGAAAAATATGTCATTTGAGACATTATAATATCAGTTTGATTATTCTATAACTAAAATTTTGAAAAGTATGGAAATAGAAAATTTGGCAAAGTTCGGAAACTACCATGCCAACCTACCACATGAAAAAAAATGTATTGACCATGGGAGAGTGAACTGACCATGTCACCTAACCAAGTCAACTTACCGTATGAACAAAATGTACTAACCATGTGCGAGTTAACTGATTGTGTCACCTGACGGTGTCATCATACCACATGAAAGAAATTTACTAACCATGTTGGAGTCAACTAAACATGTCACCTGACCATGTAAACCTACCGTGTGATCAAAATTTATTGACCATGTGGGAGTCAAAAAACCGTGTCACATGGAGATGTCAACTTACCGTGGAACCTACCCTGAGGGAAATTATCTTATGTATTTTACGATAACATGGGTTATAGAACTCCAAATTCAGTGATTATTATTATGTTTGAAAGATAAATAAATTATATATATTTAATTAGAATAAATAAAACTTGGAATAAATATATATAATTACATAAATTAGTTTTAAATAACTATATGTTTTTAGTTACCAATATGCAGTTTTCCAGAAACATTTTTATACTGAATTTTGATGATATATTGATATGTATAAGTCCAATTAATATGATTCTTTATTTTATGGAAATATAATAAAATTACCTAAATATAATTAAACTAGAGATGAAGTTGATTATTCTTTCTTGATGGTATGTTTTAATTCTGAATCTTTATAAGTTAAGTTGTTCACCATTTTCCAAAATCACCTACATGAAATTAGGTATGTGAATTTCCTTACATAGCTTTTTCGACATATATTCTCTTGTGATTCTATTATATATATATACTATGTTAAATACATATGGGTATTTTCCTATGTTTCTTTGTGATTTCATATAGGACACTTTAAAATATGGAAATATGCTTGGTTTTATGTAACATTTCACTTTTCCATTTTATACATATTTATTATGGATATAATTAATTTTTATTTTTTCAATAATTACTAATTAATTGTTTATAGTACATTATTGTATATTTTATGTTTATTTATTAATTTATGATCACATGGTTTGATTTTTAACATTGATTTCTTGCGAAAACGTGAGATCCACATTAAATGTTATTGGGAAGTGAATAGTTTGTCTCATATAGTTTATTGGAGTTTTCCAAGGGGACTCTACTATTAATTATAATTATTCATAATTTATGTATTAATTATACTAACATGTTATCACTATATAACATGAATTTAATTTTACATATTATTGAAGTAACCCACGTGAGTATTCTTTTTATGCGCATTAAATAAATAAATTGTATGTTGTATTGGGAAAGATGAACTATAATGATCTTCTAGTGTTGAATATTTTGTGCATAGATGAACTCGATATATGGCGTTAGATAGATTTAGATCATTAATAAGAGGTTGATTATTGCATTGAACTGTATAAGGGATAAAAAATTTTATGATCACCTATATATTTTAATTGGACATTAACTATTTGAACATTTGATGCTGATGAGTTCACTACTTCCTTAATACTCAAATAGTGAATCTATTCCTCTGGTTCTATATATACACTTCTTCATATAATATTTCTTGTGAATAATTTTATTGGGTTATACTACTCTTTAAAAGGTAGTATTTTGGGTTGTGACTCCCAAAACTAAATCCAGGCATTAGGTTGTACCTCTAGGGGAAAAAGAAGGTTTTTGGGCTGTGCTCCCAGGTAGAAAAAGTAAAATATCATTTGGGTTTAAGACTCCAAGGGGAAAAAGGATTTTTAATCAAGTTGTTACTCATTGTGGGAAAAGTCATTGTAATATTTCATTATATTGGTTAAAGTGGGTTCCATCACAATCAGTTCAAGAGAGGGCTGAATATTGGAGTGGGGTCATTTAGATTTGAACCACAATAAAATTATCTTATGTTTTTTCATTTATTTTTTTCTAAATTAACATTATTACTCTAATTTAATACTTAAATTAATTAATTCATTTTTTAAAGTACAATTAACCCCCCTGTTGGCTATTTTCCATCATTAATCCAGACCCACAATAGGTATCATAGGAGGTTCTATAGCTCCTTATTTATATGATAAATGATAAACATTTCCAAAAATTAATTGTATGGGGGGAAATAATTTTTTAAATATGCCCAGAACAAGTTAAAATTATGGATAGATACCAACCCCCACTCATTTTAGTTGTACTGATTAAGGATATTTAAATTCTTAGATGTAATTTTTCTTGAAGAAACATAGCATTGATCATTGTATGATAATGGAAAAGCTATAAAAGCTAACCAAAAGTGAAACTGGATATTTGGTTAGAAATGCTACAGTAAATTATATTTATAATTACAAGGTGATGAATATCTTATACTTTGAAATACATTTGAATGTGTATAGTTCTGTTTTATCATGTAAAAATACTCATGAAATCTATAAAATTCTACAAGTTAAAGATCTTGGTTTTGATAAACTTATTAGAAATAAATCAGGTATGTTGAGAGATGGATATAAAAAACTTGAAATGGGTATATATGAAGCTGTAAATCAAATGATCCATATATTAATTATCATTGTAAATGGTATGAGTTCTTTTAGATAAACTCTTGAAAAATCTATTCTTGTTGAAAGTGTCATTATATACCTTCCTAATAAATATAAGTCAAAAAAGGTACCTATATATGAAATTAAAAATTTAAAGGAATATAATATTGATGAGATTATAAGATCATCATTTCAATATGAGTTAGAAATCAAAATTTTTACTCAAGAAGATAATTCAAAGTAGAAGGGAATTGATTTTAAATCAAATTTATCTACATACTCATTTTATTTTGAGTCATAGAGTAGTGACAATAATGATACAACCAATGTTTCAAATATAGTATATATATGGAAGAATGTTTACTTAAGTAGATCTCATAAATAATATCCCAAGGATGATCACAAGGAGAAGAAGAACAATAATTTCATTTCTAATGATTCTCAAGATGTAATTTGTTATGAGTATAGGAAAAAGGGGAAAATCAAGCCCAATTATCCAATAATAAAGAATAAAAAGGTTAAAATAAATCAATAAAATAGATGAAATAGTGAAATGGTATCTAGATAGATTTTTACAGAAGATTAAGTACAACTGAAGAATCTGGTTCCAAAAAAGATGTTGCAAACTTTTGTTTAATGGATTCTTCAATTCAAGAAAGTGATTTTACTTATTATTCATCTTTTAAATATGAAATAGAAAAACCTAAAATTGATGAATTTATTAAAAAAATTTCTATACTTGAATATAATTTTGAAAGAGATATTGGTTCATACAATAATCTTAAGTGACTATATAAGGATGTTTTTAAGGAAAGTGAAATTTTGAAGAAAAATGTATACAATTAATAAAATTACGGTCATTCAGATATGGATAATACATATGAAAATATAAAAAATGAACTTTATAAAAATGATAAATCTAAAAGAGAATTTGAATTTTTTAGAAAATCTCATGAATTTTAAGTAAGGAATTTTGATACCATTATTATGCATAATGAACTAATTAAAAATAAATTTGAATGTTTAAAGAAAAATATATCCATTTTTGTTTAAGGAAGATAAAACTTTAATAAAATGATGAGTTTTAATAAGATGAAAAATAGGATATCTGGTATTGGTTATGATAATAATTTACCTAAAATATAGAAGAATTTACTTGTTAAAACTTATAATACAATTACATCTAGTGTCACTTATTTTAGATGTCATATAAAATCTCATTATGATAATGATTGTTCCATAATATTTTCACAATATTTTATCCATACTAAGGTTTTTATTTCTAAATCATAATCTCCTAGATTTTCCATAATCAAATGTTTGAAATATGTTAGGGTTCCTAAGAATTCATACACTAATTCCATTAGATCCAAATTTTCATGGGTACCAAATATTTCTTAAATATGTTTTGTAGGAAATATATCTTGATATCTTAAAAATAGATATTTGTTACATCGATAGTAGATTCCCAATACACAGGACTAGTGATATTTCAAAATTCCTATCATTCAATCAATGTGATGGAGGTAAGGTTACATTTGGTGAAAATACAAAACAAATGGTAAAAGGTTTTGGTGAGGTTGGAATTTGTAATTCTATTATTATTTTAAAAGTTTTATATGTTGAAGGTTTGAAAAATAATTAAATAATAATTTCATAGATATGTGAAATTTTTATTAAATTTTAAAATGATAAAGGTATTGTGTTTAAGGATAAATATGTTTTTTATATAAAATAATAATAATAATAATAATATTTATTCGATTAATTTGGGGGAATTATGTGTGAAAAAATTCAAATGTTTATATACTATAGAACATGATAACATTATTAAGAATAGGTGGTTGGGACATTCTAATTTTAGGTTGATTCACATGATTTTTAAGAACCAAACTATTCTACAGTTACCGTAATGAAAATAGGAAAAAACTTTTTTTGCAACTCTTGTTTGAAAGGAAAACCACACAAAAGAAGTTTAATGTTAGTTAAAGAAGTTATAACATCAAGTCGTATTAATAAAATTCAATTAGGTTGATTTGGTGTTATGAAAATTTCTAGTTTGGGAGGTAAAAGATATTGTTTTATTATTATAAATTATTTTGCAAGATACACATGGGTTTACTTTTTTACTCTTAAATATGATAAATTATCTATGTTCATTACTTTTTTGTGAAGTAGTTAAAAATTATTAATGTTATTTAATTCAATAATTTCTAAGTTAACATGATGGAGAATTCAGGAATCTATAATTTATCCAATTTTGGAGGAAAAATTGGTATTTTTATAATTTTCACCCCTAAGACACCACAACAAAATGGTGTAGTAGAGAGGGAAAATATAACACTAAATGAAACAAATATTTTCATGATAAATGAATTCGAAATAAATATAAATTTCTAGGAAGAAGCCATGAATACTTCTGTTATGTTTCTAATAGATTTATATTATGATGCTTGTTGAAAAAGAGACCCTGTGAGCTTTGGAAAGGTATAAAACTGAGAATTTACTATTTTAAAGTCTTTTTTCATAATGTTTTTATTTTTAATACTAAGGGTAATTTAAATAAATATTATGATAATTATTATAATGAAATTTTATTAGGATATTAAAATAATAGTAATGCATACATAGTATATCATAAAATAACCTTGATTATTGAACAATCGATTCATGTTAAGTTTCTTGAAATGAATTTGAATAAAAGAAGTGATGATATTGAAAGACATGGGGAAGAATTTAGAGACTTTAATTTTGAAGAGGAAATACCAAAAGAAAAATATTCTCATATTGAGGGGGAGATTTTTTATTCTCGATTTTATCATATTAATATAAAATAATAGAAGACTCATAGATATCATCCCATAGATAATGTTCTTGGTAATGTTGAATAAAAAGTTCAAACTAGATTTTTTTTATGATTTTTTGTGCCTATCATGATTTCATTTCTAATTTTTACCTAATAATATTGATGATGATTTATATCATAATAATTGTGTTTTTTCACTTTAAGGTTAATTAAATCAGTTTACTAGGAATAGTGTGTGGACATTAGTTATTCCACCAAAATATTATCATGTAATTGGAACTAAGTGTATTTTTAGAAATAATCTTGATGAATATATAAATTTAATTAATAATAATCCTAGATTAGTAATACATGGAAATTATCAAGAAGAGGGCATTGATTTTGAATATACCTTTTCTCCTGTTACTAGGTAGAAAAAAGGTTATTATTTGCATTTTCTCATTTTTTATGGTTTCAATTTATTTAAAATGGATTTCAAAACCTATTTTAAAAATGGTTATATTTATAAATAAGTTTATTTTAGACAAACCACTAGTTTTGAAAATTATAAGCATCTTGATCATGTTTCTAAGCTATCTAACACATTATATGGTTTAAAACAAGCTCCTAGAGCTTGGTATGAAAGGCTATGAAATTTTATTTTGAATTTTTTTAGAAAGGTAAGGTTGATCATACTTTATTTATTAAGAACATTTCTAATGATATTTTTATATTAAAAATATCTGTTGAATATATTATATTTGGATCATCAAATGAATAAATTTGTAATAAATTTTCAAAATTTATGACTTATTAATTTGATTTGTATATGATAGGGGAATTTAAAATATTCATTAATTTAAATTTTTTTGAAATAAATGATGGTATTTTTGTAAATAAATATAAGTATTCTAAAAAATTAGTTAGGATATTTTTTTTGTAATCTTTTAAAATTTATAAATCTCCAATGAGTATTACCTTAAAGTTATATTTTAAATAAATATATAAAATCCATTGATGTTAAAACCTATAGAGGAATGATTGGAATTTCATTATATTTAATTAATTCAAGGAATTATTTAATGCTTTAAATTTGTATGTATGCTAGATATCAAAGTGATCATAAGGAAAGTCACATTAAATATGTTAAAAGGATGATTATATAAGTTAAAGGTTCTTTGAATCTTGGTTTATTTTATCACGCTAGAACTAACATTAATTTTAGAAGTTATTCCATTTTTTATTTTGGTGGATCTAAGTTAGATATAAAAAGAAGTTCAGGGATTCTCCATTTACTTGGAAAATCTTTATTTTCATGGGAATCAAAGAAACTAAATTCTATTACTCTTTTAACCACTGAATCTAAATATATAGGTGCTGCATCTTATTGTGCATAATCTTTATAGATACATAAAACCCTTTCATATTTTTTGTTTTCATTTTTAAAATATTACTATCTTTTCTGATAATAATTATGATATTTTTATTTCTAAAAATTATTTTAAACAATCTATGACTAAAAACATGGATGTTAAATATCATTTTCATAGATATCATGTTAAAAAATGAAATATATTTTTGGAATTCATTTCTAAAAAAACCAACTTGTTGATATATTTACTAAGCCCCTATACTTTAATAAGTTTAAGAAAATTATGTTTGAACTTTTTATGAAAAATATTTGAATTTAAATGGAATAAATTTTGGAGGAGTTTAAGTGTGTTTATGTGGACAAATTTTGAGATTTATTTTAAATTTGTGGAATATAGAATCAATTTTTCAGATTTATTTTACATATTTTCTATATATATTTGTGCATTATATTACTGTTTTGAGGCTTCTCTTACATACTAAATAATGTTTCCTTTTTTTATAAACATTTAGTAAGCATAAAATGGAATTTTTATGAATGTTTTGTCATTAATTTTTATTAAATTTTTTCGAATTCTTCTCATTGAACATCATTTTGTTTTCAAAATGGAATGTTTTTTGGTGGATCCATGATATAAGTATTGAAATATTAATGTTTAAGAATGTTATGGAATAAAATATGTTTATAAATCATGTTTTTATTTAAATGTAATTAATAATTTTTTTTTAATTTCAAAGAGATAATTCTTCTACTACAACTTTATCTTTTTTATAATTTCAAAATAGGGTATAAATTTTTGAAATTATACTTTGTTTTGTAATTATTAAAAAGGGGGATAACTTTGATGGAATCCTTGAACCTTTTCTGTTTTTACAATTAAAAAAATAGTTTTAATAATTTATTAATAAATCATGGTTAATCTCAATCATATAATAATATTTATTTCCCCAAACTGTTTTTATTTTTTTTAGTATTTATAGTTCATAACATTTACTACCACCTTCAGGAAGTATTACTAGGAAAAATACGTTATTTGAGATCTTATAATATCATTTTACTTAATATAGAACTAAATTTTTTGAATGTTTGGAAATTAAAAATTTTGAAAATTCTGGAACCTTCCGTGTCAACCAACTGCATGAACATAATGTACTGACCATGTGGGAGTCAACTGATCATGTCATCCAACTGCATGAACAAAATCAACTGATCGTGTTGAAGACAACTCACTGTGTTACCGGACCATGTCATCCTACCATATGAAAAAATTTACTGACTATGAGGGAGACAACTGGTTGTGTCAACCTACCACATGATCAAATTGTGTTGACTGTGTGGGAGTCAGCTGACCATATCACCTGACCGTGTCAGCCTACCGTCAAACCTAACATGGGGTAAATTATCTTATGTATTTTAGATATAAA
Source organism: Viscum album (assembly GCA_963277665.1). Taxonomy (NCBI): domain Eukaryota; kingdom Viridiplantae; phylum Streptophyta; class Magnoliopsida; order Santalales; family Viscaceae; genus Viscum; species Viscum album. The sequence continues at coordinate 1,081,409,589 of OY728121.1, forward strand.
TTTTGATAAATAACTCCAAATTAATTGATTATTATTGAATTATAATGATAAAAAATTAACTACAATAAATTAGAACTAATCAAACTCTGAATCGATGTAAAGTCCTTATATACATTCTATTAAAATTATAAAATTTTCAAGAGTAATTATTCTAATGAATTTTGATGATATGTTGAGATTTAGGAGTATGATTAAGATTATTATAGATTATATGTAAAGATAATAAAATAAACTGAATATCATTCAACTAGAGATAAAGCTAGTTCGGCTGTCTTGAAGGTATGTTTTAAATTTTAATCTTTATAAGTTATGTTGTCTACCATTTTCCTGAATCTCCTACATGAAATTAGGTATGAAAATTTACATTCATAGATTTCTTAGGGAATATCCTATATAAATATACTACATGAAACCCATATTTATATTTGAAAACATGGATTTGTTAGGTTCTATAGGACATTGTAAAATCTGAAAATATGCTCTGTTTTACGTAACATTTCACCTTTCCATTTTCTTGATATTTATTATGAATATAATTAATTTTTTATTTGTTCTATAATTACTTATTAATTTTTTATAATCCATGAATGTGTATTTTAATTTTTTATATTAAATTATTATTTCATGGGTTGATGTTTAACATTGATATCTTGGGAAATGCGAGCTCTACATTAAATATTGTTGGAATGTGAGTAGTTTTTCTATTATACTTTATTAAAGCTTTCCAAGGGACATTAATTTTTATTATTGTTATTTTTTAGTTCTTTATTATTTATAATATCATGTTATCATTTTATATCATCATTTTAATTTTAAAAATTATTGAAGTAACCCATGCGAATATGTTTTTCATTTGTATTAATTAAATAAATTATATATTGTATTTGGAAAGATGACCTGTAATTATCTTATGATATTGAATATTTTGTGCATAGATGAACTCAATATTTTTAATTCAAAAACTCCAGATCTTCAATAAGAGTGTGGGTATTTTCTTTAATTGTAAAATGTCTAAAACATTTGTTGATCAACTACATATTTCAATTGGAAATTAATTATGTGGGCCTTTTCTACTAAAGATTTCACTACTCCCTGAACACTCAAACACTAATTCTATTTGTCTAGATTTTTATATCTATGTTTTCCTATCATATCTATTATACATAAATTTAGAAGGTTATACTTCCCATTAAACATTATTATTTTTGGTTGTGACCCCCAAACAAAATCTAACCATTGGGTTATCCCTCTAGGGGGAAAAGAAAACTATTCTAGTTGTGCATCTTGGTAAAAAAAATCCAGGACTATTTTAGGTTTAAGACTATAGGGGAAAGGGATTTGTAATCGGGTTGTGACTCTAGGTGGGGAAAAGTCGTTGTAAGATTCCACTATATTGGTTATAATGGATTCCATAAATCTGAGTTCATGAGAGGGGTGTAAAGTCGAATAGGATCATTTAGTTTCAAACCAATATAAAAATCCCTTATATTTTCTAGATTTTATTTTCCACTACATTAACATCATATCTCTAATATGATACATATATTCATTAATCCATTTTTAAAATTCCAATTCACCCCCTATTGGATATTTTTCCATCTTAACTCCATACAAATACTGGGTTATAATGGTTATGTTTAAATAATATTTTAATAGATAATCATATTTCGTTTATAGTCGGTGTAGTGTGCATTACATAATCTCAAAGAGATTGATTTTTTAAAGGAAATAATTCATAAAGTATTTGGTAGTTACATACATCCCTCCAAAAAAAAATTCATCCTCAATATTTCATGGATATTAACTTCCAAATAGATGAGGGTAGTTCTTCTTCATAACACCCTATGGTTCTTACTTTTCATCCTCCATTTTATGATTTATCTATAGTACCTTTATCTGTTGAATGATCCAATTACTCAATAACTTATCCCTTGTAACAATAATATGTATGGGTTCTTCATAGTAAGATAGACCAGGTTCCAATTCTGTTTCATTAGAGGTGAGTACATGCATTGGGTCTAGAATATACTTCCTTAACAATGATACAAGGAACACAACTTGTATTTTTGAGATATTTTGTGTCATTTCCAAATTATAATAAAACTAATCCAATTATTTCAATTATTTTAAAGGGTGTGATTTACCTAGGGCTCAATTTATATTTCTTACTAAACCTTATAACACCCTTCTATGGATATAATTTCAAGAAAACATGATCTCCCACTTGTAATTCCAAATATGTCCTCATATTATCTGCATAAAATTTTTACCTACACTGAATTACTTTAATGTGATCCTGAATATCCTCAACCTTTGTTTTTGTCTCTTTAACAAGAATTAGTTCAATAAGTTTCCTTTCACCAAATTCACCCCAACAAGTTGGACCATGAAATCAATTTCCAAATAATTCTTCATACAACTCCATTTGAATAATTTAATGAAAACTATTTTTATAAGAAAACTATATCAAAGGTATATACTGATCCCGCATACCTTGAAATCCGAGTGATAATAAACTCAACATGTATTTCATTTTAGGAATAGTGATTTTATATTGTCCCAAAGTTTGATGATGGTAGGAAATACTCAAATAAATATTAATTTCAAGAGGTTTCAAAATAATCTTCCATAATTTCTATTTAAAATAGGGATTACAATCAGACATAATTGAAATAGGTGTCCCATTATGTCTTATAACTTCATTAATATTATGCCTTATGAGGATCCCAAGAGATAAATATTCTATTATAGTGACAAAATGTATAGATTCGGTTAGGCAACCAACTTTAAACCATATTACATCAGTATTTATAGGAGTCATTGTTAGTCCTATAATAAAGTCCATAGAAATTTCATCCCATTTCCACACAGGAATAAGAATATGTTGTATGACTCCACAAGGATGTTGTCTCACTACTTTCAGTTGTTGGAAAACCAAAAATCTAGACACATAATCATCAATTTCCCTCTTTATATTATCCCACCAAAATTATTCCCTTGAATCCCTATACATATTTATGATACTAGGGTTTATAGTGAAATTTGAGTTATGAGAATCATCCAAAAATCCCCTTTTTTCTCATTTAAAGATGAAACACATAATCTCTTTCAAAATTTCAAAACACCATCTTCACAAATAAAGTCTTCTAATTTCCCATCAATCACACCTTTAATTCTCTTCTAAATTTTCTCATCATTAGATTGCGAAATTTTTATATTTTATAATAAATATGAATTTTTAATTATTTGAAAAATTAATGATGTCTCCCATTAATAATTCCTACATCCATATTTATTCTATCCATGAATATATGATCCCTCTCAATCCTCATTTAGTTTATAATTCCATGATCATTCTTACTCAATGAAAAAACTACATTATTTTCTTTCCCTGTGTGAAATTTTATTGAGAAATCACAGTCCTTGATTAGATCGAGCCATCGAATTTGTCTCATATTGAGATATTTTTGTGAAAAGATGTATTTTATGATTTTATGATCCCTGTATATCTCACATATTTAACCATGTAGATAATTTCTCCAAATCTTCAATGAAAACATTACAACTTATAAATAAAGATCATGGGTTGGATAGTTTTATTCATGAGTGTACAATTTCTTTGATTCATAGGGAATGAATTTATCATTTTACATTAGGAAAAAACCAAGGCCATTATTTGATGTATCACTATATATCATAAACCCATCATTTCCAGATGGTAGATAGAAAATAACAGTATTTACCAATATAATATGTAGTTTATAAAAACATTATTTAAATTCCTTTTTCTAGAAAAATATAACTCATTGATGTATAAGCTTTGTTCATGGGTTAGCTAATCTGGAAAAATTCTGAATGAATCCCCAATAGTAACCTACCAAACCAATATAACTATGTACCTAAGTTATGTTCATTGGTATATGTCATTCTATGACTACCTTTATCTTTAAAGGATCATCTCAAATTGAGGGTTCATTCATCAATCCAAATGGAATTAATATAAACTCATAATTTCCATACCTCATTCGAAAAGATAATATTGAAATGGATTCCTTCTTTAATTGAAATTGATGATACTGATAACAAAACTCAATCTTTGAAAAATATTGAGCTCCATGAAGTTGATCAAATAAGTCATCAATTTGAGGTATAAGATACTTGTTCTTTATTATAATAACATTTTTTTCCCTATAATCAATTTACAATCACATGAATATATATTTCTTATTAATGAAGAGAACATGGTCTCCCCATAGTGAAACATAAGGGAAAATAAGTCCCTTATCACCCAACTCCACTAGTTGTTTCTTAAAATACACTAATTTCATATTGTAAATTATATAGGGTGACTTTTACATTAGTCTTTAATAAGTGGTTAAATCAATGGAAAACTCAACTTAATGCTATTGGGGATGTCTAGGTAATTCCTTAAGAAATACATCAATATATTTCTTTACAATAGGTACATCTGCAATTTGATGATTAACTTATATATCTGAAGATATTTTTTCTATTCTTCCCCAAGAATATCATTTAGTAGATCTATTTGGGGTGGATACATATATGAATCTAATGATGAAGTCTTTTCTCTAAAGATAAGGAATTCTATATCTTCCTCAAAAATCGTAATTTACTTCTTCTTACAATATCTGTTTACATCATATTTTGAAAAAATGTTTATATCAAGGATTATATCAAAGTTAGACATTTGGATGATAATAAGGCCAAAAAATAAAGCATGTTTATGTGTTATAATGGGTACATTATGATACATCCTTTATATAGTGACAATTATTTTGTTAGTTTTAATAGATAACTCCTTTCTTAAATTAAAATGGAAATGTATAATGTTCTTGAGAAAATGGTTATATATATAAGAGTTCAAGGATCTAGAATCGAATAAGGAATTAGATAAATTTTCATATGGGATTATAGTACCTACCACCAAAACATTGGGTAATTACACCTCAGGCATATTGATCATATAAGATTGGCCTTCCCCCTTGGCCTCTTCTGTGATGTATTCCCTTGATGCTTGGGGAATTTTTCTTCATAGTTCCCTATATACCTATAGTTGAAACACTGAATAATATTACTTTCTTTCTTCCATTTTAATTATTTTTCTTGGTGAGCCTTTTTTTCACACTTATAAAAAAATCCAAATCCCTTAAATAATTTACCAGGGTGATTCTTTCCACAGATTTCACAAGATAGAAATAATTGTTTCATCTTCTTTATATTTGACACATTCCCTTTTTCATGGTGTTCATATGACCTCTTAATATCTTTATTTCGCTTGAATATGTAGGTTTTAGGGAATTCATTCTCTATTTTGAAGTCCCACAAAACAAATTCATCTTATAATGGAAAATTTTGAGAGACCATCATCCTCGAGAGACTTGAATAAATCCCTTTAAATAAATGGTCAATCATTAACTCTATTTTTCATATGTAATCTATAGAATACCAAGGTAAACTTGTAATGGAAGTTTCATAATCCATAACAATTTATTATTAGTTTTTTATTTAATCTATGTAACTTTTTCATTATTTTAGATTTTTTTCCACGGGTGGGGAATATTTATTAAAAAATTTCTCCTTAAAATCATTCCATTCCATGAGTTTTATTTCCTCTTCCTATATAGTATTATGGATCAATTAATTGATCAACATAACCTTTGAGACAAAATAATGAAGGTTTAACCTTTTAATTTTCACATCATTCTAAGGCCATAAATATATTCTCTAGAAACATAATCCTTTTCTCATATATCATTAATAAGTATCTCCACAATATAATGGGGGATTCTGTTGCATAATGCAATCCAAAATTGAATAATATCACTGCAGAATAGGTCGCTCCACTCGAGAAGGGTTATATCACATAACCTAATTAAGATGCCCTAATATATCCATAAATATCTCAGTTCCAATACCATCTATACTGGATTTATCAGCAGGGAAATCACTACATTGGCCATGAGTATTGATAACCCTTTCCTTCCAAGAAACATTTCTAAATAATGGAATATACAGGATTAGCACATAAAATGTTAAATTTTAAATAATACTTTATAATTCAAAATATGGTGTAATAATTAGCATAAATAAAAACCTATGAATTAATAATCTCAATATTATAAACTTTGTTTCTTCAAGGATATATTTATTTTCAAATCCTTCACAATGGTTTGAAAAAAAATGAGAATTATCCTAATAATATCCCTCAAGAGTGTCAAAAAAGGTGTCTATTAAGGCCAATTTTCATGCAGAAGGTTGTGATAAGGTCAAGACTAATGTGACCTATTTAGATTTATTACCCCAACACACCTCTATTCTATAACTACATCCACATATAGTATCTAGACAGTGATTTATTTCTATGAAAAACCATAAAATATCTTCCTTAAAAAACGATTAAGTTGTTCTTATATACTTATCCTCAAAGTATATCTTAGAGCTATGTTCCGTAATAATTTTTTTACTAAATCTAGTTCTAAATGTTTCTACAATATTTCCTTAGATACCAACTATAATGAACCCGAATCAAGTTACCCAAATTCAGTACCAACTTTATTACTTTTACATTGATAAAAAGGGTAAAATCCTGAAGGACCATCATTTTAGTAGTTTTAGAGAAACAAATAAATACATGATACCCATTTTACATTTGTAATATAAATTAAAAAATAATACCTAAAATAATTCAATGAACATTATCCTTGAAAAATTATTCCAATAATTATTCTTAATATCCTTGGTAAAGGAAACAAAATAAGGGTGTTCTCAAATTCTTAGTAAGGGTTATGTATAGTGAAAGATATCAGGAATCATTAAATAATTGAAAACACAATCCATTTAATCAATATCTGAGAATGATATTCATCTAGAGATAATATCATAGAGAAAATATATAGGATATTAATAATAATTTTAAAAAAATTCTCAATGAAGTAAATTCTTAATTTTTGGACTTCATGATATCCAGCCACATGACACCTCTATCATCAAGATTTTCCCTCAAGACAGCTTAAATATACTAGGTAAAAACTCATCTAATTTGGCTAACTGGTTTGACCAATGAGACCTATTAATGTATCAAGAGGATATATATGATAAATACCCACCTATATATTCATGTCCAAAAAATTTACCATGAATTTAATGATCCATTTAATTCATTAACAAAATTTCTTTAAAAAATATCTTTATTGAGTAAAGGATACAAATTTATCTTTATTTCCCCAGTTAATTCAAGAATTTTCAATGTAAAAACCATATTTAAAAATGGTATATAGTTTATTAAATAATAATATCCCACATAAAATAATATGTAAATTTAATACAAATATAATGAACAATGAAAAATGACCATAAGAAAGTGATTTTTCAAGAGAAAGTTAATAATCATAAAATAAAGTGACATTGTCAAATAAATTTTACCACTTGGTAATTTTCAAGTCAAATACCCTTGGATGATATAATTAAAAATAAAACATAAAATATCATTAATTATTTAGGAATCATTATATTACATGTAAAAGGGTTAGTATATGCATCATATAAAATAAATTAGGTACAAACATTACAATATGACTCAATGAAGGGAAATTGACATGAAGACCCTTACCTTGAGTCTAACTTATAACAAAAATTCATTGTATTCTTTAATAATAAAAATATTTTAATTATTTAATTTAAAAATTAACCTTCTCAATTTTATTATTCATGTTATTTTAATTATCACCATTTTTATATCATTATTTAATCAATTATGTTTATGTTAGATGTTTCAACGATATTTGGCTTATGTGTCAAAAATGAATTTGTAAGTTGACTATGGTCAAAGAGGTATTTATTAAAAAAATTAAAGAATAATAATCATCAAATAATTATCATATTTATACATCAATTATTATTTTAAAGTAAATCATAAAAATGGTTTTGATTAATGAAGTACGTTACGATCATTGAGACGTTAGGGCGTACATACACCTGATTAACATTTCCATTTTTAAATTAAAATTATGGAATAGAGATAAGTAATATTATATCATTATATAATCATAATAATATAATAAATATAATATTAATTCTTTAAATATACTTATATATATTATCCACGTGGTTTGGTGATGAAAATACAGTCAGATCACTTCATGAAGGCTATATTCCACATGTACAAGAATAATGATGTCATCTTTTAGTGAGTGAAAAGGTAAACAATAAAATTATATATTATATTCTTATTATTATTAAAATTAAATTAATAAAATTATTATTTCATTTCATTCATGTATATTTATTAAATTTTCCCTTATTACATTCCATGTAAAGCGTTAGTGAAAGATGAATCATGTACAAGATCCTCATCCCAGTTGTTGAGGAATCAACAAGTGCGTCCAAGAGACCCGAGATAAAAACCAAGAAGTGGGATAATTTTTGAGTTACTACAGAAATACTGTAGAAATACTGTAGCAGTACTTTAGAAATACTGTAGTGGGTAGTGTAGCAGTTACTTGTTGGCACTGTAACAACCAGAACTATTCTACTGTTTGGGCCTTTGAGCCACCGATTTGGTCTTTAGGCACTTCAAGGCCTTCGTTCCACCCATGGAATTCAGGATAGTAATGATTTTGGGCCACCAAAAGGCCTTTAGGAAACCTCAAGGAATTCGGGCCACATGATCAATGTAGTTTCCCCAAACAGACTCTACAAAAAGGAGCATCCCCGAGGAGGATTCTGAGCAGGCACACTCACCATGGTAAAACCAATAGATTTAGAAGAATGAGAGGGTATGGAAACTCCATCGGGACTAACCCATTCTTGCACCAAAAGATTATCCAAACGACCATGTGAAGGTAGAGAGCTACCATCATAATGCAGATGCTGGGGAGGGGCATTTCCTTATAGTTATTATCTGGTTGAATTCCATAAGACCTTCGGGTCATGTAATGTTTCATAATCCTATGGGACATGTAATATCTAATCATATAGGGATTTTAAGGGTTCCACATCATCCCTTTAAAGGGGGGTTATAAAAAATCAAAAAAAATGAAGTCCTTCAGGCCATTTGGGAAAATATGAATCACATTGTTTCATAAGGCGGTAGTTCCCCGTACATAAGAGCAACATTATCGTATCCCCTAAAAAATAGAATCTAGAAATGTATATATGATATATTGAATAAATAGGTATAATTATGTTATAAATATAATATATATACTTTATATCCATCATAATATCCAATAGTGATATTTGGAAATGGAAAAAATGAATGGCATCGTTTCATGAGGCAGTAGTCTGCCGTACACACAAATGATGATTTCATAACCCATTTTATGGAATTGGGGATGGTTTTAAGTCATTAAATTAACATAAAAACATAAAATTATATTTAATATACTGATTTTATTATATGATCATGGTTTAATAAAATTTTAAAGAGTTCTGGGAAGAAATAAAATAAAAACGCTTGTTAAGGAACATTACCTCTTCTTCAGGTAACCTCCTTAGGTTTTCACCATATTCATTCCTAGGTTTTCATTATGATAGAAATAATAATTATATGATGATTTTAGGGAATTAGGTAATTTATTTGGGTAGGCCTTGTCCAATAAGTTTTTAAAGGTGTGATGAAGAGATTCGAGTTGGCAACATTTTATAAGTGAGGTGAGTGGCACACTTGTAATTTTTGAAATGAAATAGGTGTACCAGCATTTTTCACATAAAAAGGGTATAAAATGGAATATTATAGATAATTATAAATTATAATTCAGAAATATGGACACAAAATAGAATGTAGACAATTTTTAGGTTCATTTTAACACTTTTATTTTTAGTTGAATTCCCTGATAAACCCATTTTTACCTTAACTGTGGTAAATAATTTTTATTGTTTTTATAATTAATTATGGTAAAAAATTAAGTTAAAATTATTAGATAATATAAATTAAGAATATTACAAATATGGAATCAATTTTTCAAAATTCTATTCATAGAACTGGAAAATTTTAATTTAAAATTAGTCCTACAGACGAGATGAGAAAACATGTTCTCAAAGAGAAAATATTGAAAAGTTTATAAAGTTTTTTATATGAAAACTCTATATTCAATGATTTGGATTACCAAAATTAGATTAATTGATATATAATTTAACTAATATTACTTTAAAACCAATTTAAAAATATAATTTAATTTTATAAATAATTTAAACTAAAACTAAAATTTCAATTAAAATTTAGTATTTTTCACTATTCATAAAAAATGAAACAGTTAAGAAAAATACAAAAAATTCAGCCTAATATAATTTTGATATACTTATGGAAAAAACGAATTTAATTTTATAAACATATTTTTCAAAATTTGGTAAAAACAAATTTTTAAATTATGTGCGTAAAGTGTGACTAAATAATCTTTTAGAAAATATACAGTTTTTTAGAAAACATTTCATTTTTCTTTTAAATGGTTACTATTTTTATTTATAATAAACATATAAAAAATTAATGTGTTTAAACTATTTGTTTTTAATAATTTTTTTAGTTATATTATTACTTTCAAATTTAAGGGTTATGATATAATTTTCATGTTTAAATAATATTTTAATAGACCACCACATTCCATTTGAACCCAACGTTGCATGCATCACAAGATATCAAAGATATTGAATTTATTTAAAAGGAAATAAGTTGAAAATTATTAAGGGGTTACACCTAAGTTCTGTATCTTCATGTTTCTTATATATATTCAAGACTATCCTTAATCCTTCCATTATCATTAAGATTATGCAACCCACCAGGTGTGGGGATTGTTACTCCATAATCGGGGATCATGACTCCACAGTTTTCAAGCCTAGATCTTGGATTTAAATATCTTTTTTAGATCATGAAATTGAAAATTGTTTGGTTCTCAACACTTGGGGATCATGAATCCATAGTTTTATTTCCCTAATTAGTTCTTTTAATCACTATTTTGTTTAGAAAAACAAAAAAAAAAACAAAAAAATGGAAAATAAAAAATTTGATACTCATCTTAAGTTTAAATTTGATTCACACTAATAACTTTTGTTTTTCCCCTTGGAGAATAAAATGATCCCAATTTATTTTGTAATGCACAACACACTTTGATGATTAATTGGAATTGGATTAATGGTAGTGATTATTTTGAATAACTTAATGGTATTAGGCTTAGGATATGATTGTACTTGAATTGATTTAAAGGATTTTTATGGGATTCATTATTGTTTAATGTAATGTGACTATGTCTAAGATTTTATATTAAAATATGTTTGGATAAGAGGACTAAATTCTTATCTTTAGTATTTTTCTATGGACTAGAAAATATCATGTGGGGGGGGGGGGGTGATTTTCCATTTCAATTACATAATTTTTAATAAATTTTGATATAATTTCATATGCTTCAATTTTTCTAAAATCCTTAGTTATATCATTCAACAATTTGAACTTCAATTATCATAATTTGTGAAATTCATATTTAAAATGTATTAATCCCCTCATGTATTTAATAAGCTTATGATTTTTTTTTTGATTATTTTATTTTTAAATATAAATATCAAGAATATATTACATTAGAAACAATTTCTATTTTTTTAGAAATTAGATATTCACAAAGGATGATGATCATATTGGGCCTCTCACACAGAGATTTATATGCAACATAGATTTGACCTCATCCTACTAGAGAACAAAATTTAAGTCTAATGTAGATTAAAATTTATTATAAGATATATTAGTTAATTTTTATCATTTAGTTAAAGTGGTATTGAGTCTAATTTATTTATTTTGAGGGAGATCTATTCCGCTAATGTTTAAGATTAAATTATAGGAAAGATTTCAAGTCCAAAAATCCATCTCACTATTTTAATCATAAATATTAAATGTAATATTTAATTTGTAAATAATTTTTATATGTTTTACAATACTTAGATGTATAATTTTTTCACATGTACAACCACGCCTAATTATGTCTCTATAGTCATTCTGGCGTGTCGATAAGGAGAGAGAAATACCTTTCATGATTACTTGGAAATGATGAATGATTAATTCTCCACCACTTTCAACCAAAATTTGGACTAGTTATTAAATGTTTATAATTTTAAGGGTGTGTATCAAAAAATGGGTCTCCAAGGACATATTTAAGGTGTAATTTGGGATGAAAATGAAAGTTTTTTTTCCTTTATTTCATTGTAATTTTATGATTCCATTTTAATATCTTAAGCATGTTATTCAATTGTAAGTTGTTTTAATTCACTAATGTTTTCTAATTAAAAGTTTTTATTTATTATTAATTATTATTTTTATCATCCTTATCACTATATATCTATTCATTTTATGGTGTGAATCCATTCACATAACCAAAAAAGTGATTGTTTTTTTGAAGATCTTTCTCTTTAATTTTTCTCCTTTAAGAAAACTTTCTTCTAGCATTGAGATGTTTACATAAATGGTCGGATAAACCTTTTTTGGGTGATTATTTGGATTTAATGGGTTTTTATTGGATATTATTATATTTTATTTAAAATTTAAATTAGTTCATTATTTTAGCTGTTCCATTTGATGACTTATTTTCTTCTTCATATATTATAATTTTAACAATGACACAATCTATGTGCTAGTAAAATAAAATTACTCAGAGTAATAATTAATGTGATCCTCTACGTTAATTTTTTATTATACTAAATTTTTTTTCAGGATTAAATTAGTGAATTATTTTGAGAACTTATCTCATTTATTGGATAATTCTTGAACTAGTTAGATGAAATTTCATAAGAAAACAATTATATCCATTATAGACATACAAAAAAATTGGATTTACCCATATTATTTAATTATTCATGATAAAATATTTAGGTTTTTAGTTCTTAAATTAAAATAATTATCTTTGGTACTTTATTATTATAGAATCCCAATTGTAATCAATCACAATGTTGGCCACTCCATAGGTGAAAACCACCATTAAATATGAGTGTGTCAAAGATACTTCTTTTGTCCCTATAGATTCAAACCATACATGTAATAAAACATATGATTATACATATAAGATAAATTTGTGTGATAACAATGGTTTAGAAATGTATAATATAAAATATTTCATCAATATCATACTTATATATTAAATTCTCTATTAGGATCACCCTTGTAAGGTGGTTAAGGAAAACAAAAGCATTACTTTGTGGAGGATATAGAACACACAACGCAAAAATTAAAATTTAATTTTCCTTAATATAAATATGGAATTTTGGTTAATAATTTTACCATAATTATAAAAAAAATAAACTTATTTATTTAAAATGCAGGTGGGGAAATGAAACTAACCTGGGGAATTCAACCCCACAACCACTACCCCAAACCCCAAACCCCCTATCATTTCAACAACCAGTGTGTGGGGTATACCATTATTATAATAACATAAATTTATACTAATGATACTATTTTTATCATTTCAAGTTGGTTTAATGGAATTTTATGAAGGAAAAATGTGCATAAGTAAATAGAAAAGTGGGAGTGGTGGTTAGAAATATATACCTTACTACTTGGATTATCTCCTTTGTGAAGGGGATTTCACATTTATGGGATGGTATTTTGAGAATACCAGAACCTCATTAAGGCACCTAGTAGTGTTTAGGAATGTTTTTTCTAGATTTTGGTAAAAAATAATACATTTTTCTATAGAGTAGAAGAGAGGATAGAAAATCACCTTTTATAAGAGAAGAGTGATGACATTTTTAAAAATACCAAAAAAATCCAATAATATAAAGTCAATATCAAGTAAAGTGGATCATAAATTGAGAAATTATAGAAATTATAAGATATATGTCTTATATAAACTTCAAAAAGTCAATTTGAAACATGTTTTTACTATTTTTCGATCCCTATAACCTTTGAATCATTATTGTTTGCATTTAATATTTTACCATGGTTACTAATTTTTTGATAAAGTAATTTAATATATATTACAAAAAATAATTTGGACCTCATTATATAATTTGGACCAATTATTATAAATTTTAAATTCATTTCATTTGATTCATCTTAAAAAAGTGATAAAAAATTAAGGTTAAAATACTAATGTTTAAGGTATTAAAAACACTTTTTTAGAAAGTACCGCTTATGTTCTAAAATATCAAATATAGGTTTTTAATTAAAGAAATAATATCTAAAAATATATAACGTTACTTATAAGAAAAATATTTGGTTAAGAAAAATGTTTCATAAGTTTTAGGTTATGCTTATATCCAAGTGATGTCATAAAATCCACAATATTTTAAAAATTGATATTTTTCATTATCCACATAAAAATACATTATTTTAGAAAAATTCAAACAATTAATCATAAGATTATGTTATTATGATTAATAATAAAATTATGTTTATTTATTCAAATAAAATTTCTAAAATTTAGGAGTTCAATATTTAATTAAATTCCAAAAATATATAGGAAAACTATTTATATTGGAATATATATTTTAAAAATGTTAACTATTACTTAATAATATTTCCTATCAATTACTAATTAATTTATTATTATTCTTATTTAACCATGATTTAATTAGTTTCTCAAAATAAAAAACCAATTTTATAAATATACATTTTTAAGTATAAAATTATTTTCTTAGTTGTTTTAGCTATACTAATTGATTTTAATATGCATTAAAGCTAGGATTATTTTTTATTATAACTATATTTTATAATATGGTTAATCCTATTAATAATTTATAATTTAATGACTATGTTGTTATTATTACATTTAATACTTATATTTTTAGGAAAATGTATGAGGGATTGTGTTTATGTTCAATATTTATTTTTATGAAATCCAACAAGAAATTATTTATTTAAATAAATATATGAAAAAATATTAGGGTGTTACATTACCCCATTAAATAAATTATGTCTTTGAAATTTTAATTATCACTCACTAATAACAATACTTCATGGTATATAAAGTTAATTATGACTTAAGATATAACTTTTATGATATGTAAAACATTCCATCCTATGGAAGACTAGGTAACATATTTTTTCCCTAAATAGGAATATATTAAAATTATTAACCATTTAATCTAAATATACATCTATATCTAAGTATTTTAGAAACATAAATTTTGAAACTTCATTTCAAACATCCCGTTTCTAGAAAATTATTAAAACCAAAATCTTTATGATAATATACAAAAATTTCATAGTAAATGATTACATGACTATTAAACCTCACTCATAAGATGTATTCTCCAATAAAACATTCATTTAGTCTTTCAATGCTTTTATTTAAACTATTTCACACTTGCTTCTTCCTATAAATCTATTAGTTTATCATATGTTACATTAAGTTATGTTCTATCATACTTCTAAACCCAATCCCTTCAAGTAACTTATAAAATAAATCCTTCATATTTGTTTATAGGGAGAATATGATAACACAAATCTTATCCCCTAGGAGAATCTATCCTGGTGTGCAGTATTAATCCCACTCGTCATGCATTAGATTGGTGATTGAGTTAATGGTCAACCAACCATTTTTGGGGTGAATACCCCTAGTTGCATTTGTGCCATACCCATATCCATATGCAACTATCTATATAGAGTTGTATTTCTAGGAAAAACAACTACTTAATAATTTAAAAATATTTCAGGAATCATCATATACATAGACACATCATTAGGGTTTTCACTAAGATTATCCGAACATAATACCAAAAGTAACTAAAATAAAAAAACCAAACCCTACATTGATACAAACTATTATAATCCAAGAGAAATATTACTTAAATATTACATTAATATATTTATTTAAATAATATATCTCAAAAACAATCACACGAACCAAGTACCTGAAGGAAAATTATTAGATATTAGGTACATAACCATCTTATTTTACAATTCTTGTAAACATTTTTTCAAAATAATTCTCTTCTAGACCCTTTTCATACATATCAAATGATATAATCATCTTCATAATATGGGGAATGAAAACATAAGATTGGAGTGATCTTAGATTCACAGTAATGGAATACCATATCATAATGTGTTAGATCATTAACATGAAGAAGAACATGAGGAAGATATAAATATCTCAAGATAAGATCACTAGAACATATATAGTAATCCTAAAACATGATAGAGAAACATATGATCATTACTATGTCATTTGAGAAGATTAAATTTTATTACATGGATCAAAATACATATCAATAATAATAAAACATATGAGAATTATATAAAAGTGAAGAATACATTAAAAATAAGGCATAATCAGGAAAACATGAAATTTCATAGAAACTAAATTCATCATAAAAATTTATTATAACCTGATAAAAAACATGGAAATTTGGTTCAACCATAAAAATAGGAATTTTTTGGGGGAAACCCAATTATTCTTATGACAATGTGAACACAATCATTATATCCACCCCTGAAAATGTGAACAAACCCATTATACCCACTCCTATGTGAACAAAAACATTATCTACACTTATGAATATTATATGAGATATAAGATTAAACCAATTCAATAGAAGATGATATAAGACCCCACCCATCATCATCCATACAAATGTGCACCACAAAAAATCAATCATAAATATATAATAATGAACCTATGAAAAAAGTATTGGTTTCTTATACTTATCACATAACATGAACTTAATAAATCATAGGATATAAAAAAAACATTTTTCAAAATGAATCATATTAAAATAACATGTATTTGGTGACGAAAACATCACTTCATGAAAGATAAAAATTTGAGGGTAAATAGCGGTGAAAATGAAAAAGTTTCAAAAAAACCTTTTAAATATTCCTATAAAAGATAAAGTACAAAATAGATTTAAAAATATTTCTTGTTTAGGGAAAGTATATAATTTTGAAAAAACTTATTATATAGAGTTAAAGATAAAATATCCATGAAAATATATAAAGGTTTTCAAATAATGTTGGAGTGTAAGATAAACCATTTGATTTTAAAAGGATAGAAAACCCTTATATATATATATATATTTAAATACCAATACTTGAAAACCCACGTCATAAAAAGCATATTAAAGTTTAATTTTATAAATGGGTAAATAGAATTATGGAAATGAAAGAAAATAATCCATATTATCCTTTCTAAAAGGATAGGTGATCATTTACAGGAAGGAAAATATGGATATGGAAAAAAAATACTCACCAGTATGATTTGGAGTTATTCTTACCAGTCGCTAGACTTTTTTTGGGATCATTTTATCAAAGAAGTGGTTATTTATGATGAGGAGTAATTTTCCTAGACAATGAAAGTAAATACCATATAAAATATAGGGAAACTAAAATCAAATAAAACTTGAAGATTCTATTCAAGTATGAAATACGGTGACCCAATGAATAGAAAATCTAGTCATTAAAACTCTTAAGAAGATGATAATGTAATAATAAATGGAGTTTAAGAGGGAGATAATTAAATGAACATTAAGATATCATTAAATGGAATATATTTTCATATGTTAAATAAATTAATAATTGAATAAACCATATAAAAGATTTTATTGATCACAATATCAAACATGTACCATGGAGTTGAAAATGAGACAAAGAAACCCCCACTTTACTCTACAATACCAAGGAAGTGGTTAAATATCATATATACAAAACATAACTAAATTAATAAATAATTTTAAAACTTTATTCATACACACAAATATTTATAGTTTTCATTTATAATCATTATCTACATGTATATTAGTTATTTTTTATATATTTTCCCATATTTAGTTCTTACAGTTTTACTAGTTTCATAGGAGCTGTGTCGTTATTCATTATTCATAAAATGTTAGTCATATGACGATCATTAATGTTACTATAATGGATGGATTTTATTTATTTATTATGATTTTATTTTCTTTTATGAGTTTTTTACCATTTATCCTTAAAAATGAATTTGATAACAAACATGCTTTTGGGATTCTTGAAGGAAAAAGGTGTTTTCCAAATTAATGAATTTAATGATAACGTTACCATTAAAAAAGCAAAAAAATAATTATTTACATATTTATATTATATTACACTTGTAATTAAGTTTATATATTAATCTATGGTATAAATTCACAACACTTTTCAATTAGGTAGTTAAACAAACCCAAACATGACGATTCCATGACTAATGGATTATTATGTGGTGGTTTAGATGTAATATCATTATATGTGGGACTAGTGTTTTATTTATTTTTAATGATATGAAATTATGTGTTTGGTGATATTTTTATGAAGCGATGATTCTTAGAGAATTTTTATGGATCCATTTTATGGAAATGGATGTCACACTTTGAAAATAATTTTTGTAAATTATGATGATTCATGAACTGATCTTCATGTCAAATACATGTATCAAAAGAGATACATTGTTTACAAAAATGTTTGGAAGATTAAAGAAGAGAATGAAATATTAATATCATATTTCATTATGTGAATAATAATTTAGTATGATGATGACCATTTAAAAAAGATTTAGAATTTCTTGAAGAATAAGAGAAGGTTGGATTAGTCTATTATTATTTGTAACTTTATTTGATTACTTAGAAAATTTTTTAAGTACATTATTTGAGGCTTATACAAAAAAAGGGACCAACACCCTGGAATCTAAGGTACCCTCAACCATGGGAATATGTGGGATCCAATGGATCAACTGCTCCTAAGGAAGAGTGCCCTAGCCAGCCCGAGGGAAGCATGAGTTGTGGTGCAGGAGCATGCCCGCATAAGCGCCCATGTATATGATGCTGAGAGGCGGTGCCACTATACGAGGTGTAAAGGGGGTAGGAGAACTAGTACAGGGTGATACCATGAGAGGGAGAATATATTATTGATCAGCTATTGGGAGTGGTTGTATGATATTTTTTACCCTAGTTCAATAGATGTTTTGATGTATGATTCCTAGATCCCTGGCACTATTACTCCATCATTTAAAAGACGTATAGAACCATAACCACTCGATCAACTAATCTTGACCGTCTGATCAAGTAGGGATTTCATCCCCTAGATCCAGTCATTCTAGGAGAACTATCATGCTAGATTAATGAAAAAACCTCTATGGATGATCTTCTATCAATCGTATTAAGATCTTTCTGGTGCATGAGGTTCACTTCATCAAACCAAATCATCATTCATGAAACTATCATTTTTCATGAAAAGATATTGAAAATGTTGTTTTAGCTGATGATAAAATAGTATTACAGGAGTCCATTGTATACACAATGAGTTCGATATTCTATTAATGAGATGCTTTCAATCCATATTGAATTCACGTGTGGATTGCACCACATAGGAACATCGTTATCCCATGAAACCAATAAGCCATGAAATTAGGCATACAATTATGCTACCCTGAACAACTTGGGTGTCCAAAGAAGGGTCGAGACTTGGATGTATTTTTGGGAGCTAATAATATGACATATATGTGGGTTTAAAATCAGATATGAGTTGAATCTCATCATTTATAAAAGGAAAAGAACCCATGATAGATGGTTCTATAGATAATTTTTGAGAGATATCTTGTTTTCTGAAAAAAAATCCTCTGTGATAAATCTTGTTTCATAAAAGAATGAAGACCTCATCATGATAAAAATTCTTAAGGGATATGGATGATCTCATGAGAATTTTAATATTTAAAATAACTCTTTATTTTCTTCACAAATAACATTTTTCCATGTAGACACATGTGATAGTGCTTTAACATATCTCCCAGGATTGCATGAAGCACCTAAACCCGCATATCCTTCCTGGTTCACATGACTTGGTTGAGACCATGAGACAATATAAATTTATACTGTTCTTCATAACGAAAGACGATAACTGATTCTTATCTTGCAAAAAATAATCTTGAAACATAATGTTTTTGTCACGTGTGTTGGGTTTCAAAAACCAAATTCAAATAGGCAGTTAATATCTCTCACCTAGGTGTATTGAAAGTGGATACAATGTGCACTATGAAAGGAAGGATGTAGGGTTTTCACACCCATCCTTCTGGTAAGGAAATGCATGAAGACATACAAGACACACATGAATTGTTCCTAAGCTAATGAACTTGTGGAAAATGTGGTAATGGAATATCTTGGGAACAATACTTCATTGAATCCAATATGAGTTGTGCAAAGAATATATAAATTTCACATGGAAACAATTACATGAATTCATTTATAATCAATGCACAAGTGAAACAATTTGACATACCTAATATAGGATGTTCAGATTACATAAAATCCAAGAACGAGGTTTAGTTGAATTGAGTTGATATTTCAAGAAGCAACAATTAAGATTATTGAATTTATTCTTTCATATAATGAAGAAAAATTTGTGGGCACAATGTTCAAACATACAATTGAGTTTGGGACTTAATTCATAAGGAAGCATAGTCCAAGCATTATCACACCAAGGAAACTGGTCTTTCAAAGGTGAGAAAGACCCACAGACCTAACCAAAGGCTGTTAAATATACTTTAATTATAAATGATAAAATTAGAACAATCAGTATCATATTGTATGATCATAGAATCATCCTATAGTGGATCAATCCTTCCATTAGAGTTTAAGCCTTTCAGTTGGTGATTGGAGTAGTTGAAGTTTTCAAGTTGGATTCATGAGTAGAAGGAGTGTCTTAGTTAGATCTAGAGAAAGAATTATTTTGGTTGGATCACAAATTACATGATTTTTCATGATTAGTGAAGGAGAAATTATAATAACTTGTTGAGGTAGTGAAATAATAATACAAAATCCATGTTGGCAGGAATACCAAAAATTTAAAGGAGTAGGTCTTTATTTCCAACCATGTAAATACTATGTTCTTCTCTTTCTATTGTTATTACTACACATGAGGTGAGTTTTATAGATAGTATTGAGTGGATAAATAACCATAAAAAATTTTAGATGTTTAATTTGAATGAAAATAGATTTGTAAAAATAAATCACTGATTCACCCATCCCCTCCCAGTGGTCATTCCCATTAGGTGATATACAAGTGGTATTAGAGAAAGGTTCCCTATAAAGATCCAAGAAGAATTTTGAATGATAGGGAATATTAATTATATAAACTACCAAAATGTTCCAACATTTTATGGGAATAATTATCACAGTTAAAGGAATAAGAAGCTAGCCTATCTCCCATCTCTTATCTTAGAAGTGATAGATACTACTACAGTGGGTTTTCAACCCATTCTTGATAATGCTTATATGACACAAGTTGGTAACATAAATATGGAGGTAGATGGATAAGATCAAAATTAAATCATGATGTCTCTAATAGAAAAGGTCTACACAAAGGTATTGGGTGTTCTGACTTCCAAGGAGATATGGGATAAAATCATAGTAGCTATGAAGGAAATGTCAAAGTCAAGAAATCCAAACTAAAATTTTGGTCGATTATTTTTTATTTAATTAAATTAAATGGCAGAGAAAGTATTGATGAGTATTTCACTAGAGTGAATGAGATATTCAACAACCTTCTTGGTTTTCATTATAAGATGGATGACTCAATCATTGTCAAAAAACTGATGAGAAATTTTCCAGATCATTTTGATTCAAATGTTTCAACCCTAGAAGAAAGAGATGACTTATCTATTTAGTAACTTAACAAAATTCTCATATCTTATGATATGAGTAAAATTTTATATTTCAAGAAGAAATAAAAATTTGAAATGGACTTTGAATCCATGTGAAAGGTAAATGTCAAATAACAAAAGGTAGAAGAATTTAAATATTCAGAAAGTGATAAGGATGATGATAAGTTTAATACCATCATTTCTATTACGTAAAAATGATTTAGGAAGGGAAAAAAGGGAAATAATAAGAAGTGACATTAATACCTCAAATTTGGCATCACTATCCTTTTTTCAACAAGATTACAAAGAAGAAGTTTAAATAATTAAAATCAAAATCAGAATCAGGTGATGAAAGATCCCATAAGAATAAATGGGATAATAAGAAAAATAAACAATACAACAACAAGATGAAAAATATTATGAGAAATAATAATAAAGACTCATCATCAAGTTATTATTCAGATATTTAAATTGGATTCTCTTCTCAAGAAAAGATAAGAACTTATTCATCAAGTAGTACTGATGATGAAGTGGAGAGAATAGAAATTGAGAGTCAGTGGAAAGGGTAACTATAATTTAGCATGGAGCATGCTAAATATTTCAATAAATAATTTGAGAGGCATGAGAATGAGAATAAGAGATTAACTATTGAAAAGAAAAAAGAATAAATAGTTTATATTGATGAAGAAAAATATGATTTGATCAAGAAAGAAATATTTTTTGTCACTGAGATCAAGATAAAAAAAATTAAATATTATTGTACAATAAAAGGTGATAGGTGATCATGAAGAGAAGTTGATAGATATAGAAGAAGAGTTGTTTGAGACACGAGCAATATGTATCATAGTTAAACATGAATTAAATAAATATAAAGAATAGAATATGTGGTTGAAGGAGATTAAAAGGCAATTCCCCAGATCTAGGGAAGAAAAATAATTTCTAAGAAGGTTACAACACCCAAGAAAATAAAGCAACAAATTTTTTTTTGGATTCATCTAGAACAAATATGGGAAGATATGTTTTCAAGGAATTTTTTGGTGTTGAGGTAAGCATGGTCATAAATCCTAGTATTTCTTGTTCAACATGTCTTTATCAAAAATGAGGCAAGAATAAAGGACAGGTTTCAATGAGCAACAGAGGAAAAAATATCAA
Source organism: Viscum album (assembly GCA_963277665.1). Lineage (NCBI taxonomy): Eukaryota > Viridiplantae > Streptophyta > Magnoliopsida > Santalales > Viscaceae > Viscum > Viscum album. Next base: position 1,081,432,319 of record OY728121.1, read on the forward strand.
AGTAAAAAACATTTGAACAGTTCTTCACCAAACTATATAAACAAAAAAAATTATATTTTGGGAGAAGTTTGTGATATATGTGGTTTTTAATGTTCATAGGGATGTTTTATTCATGTAAATTACTAAAGGATATGTTATCTATTTTATGGAATATAATAAGTTCTAAGAGAAAACAAATGAAATGTAATGTAAAGGTTTTGAGAAGACTGATTATGTTATGAAATAATGCCTAGTTGTTTCGGAACATCAGTTAAAGCTGGATAAACAATTGGAGGAATCTAAGAAAATTTCTAAATATAAAGGAAAGAAAGAGGAATTTGATAATAATTTTCCCACAATTGGAAACTTGAAGATCTAGAAAACTGAGGTTGAAACTGTTATTCAAAAAAAAGTTGAAGTTCATGGGAAGAAAGAAGATTCTCAAACTAATGACACTAAAAACAAAAGAAAGAGTCAAAATAAGTCTTCCCATGTTTATATTGGTAGAAAATAATTGTTTAGATTGAGAGGAAGCTCTTATTATGAATATTACATTTGAGAAACCAAGAGGACACACCTTATTCCCTATTATTTTATGTGTTTTGAACTAAAAATGTAGGGAATTAAAGGAGGTGTTTGAGGCTATCACTTCTAGAAAACATGATGTGATTTCACTTTAGTGAGTCTACAGACATCTATGAAATGGAAGAAGAGTTCTCATCCCTTAAGGGGTAGTAACCGTGACAATGAAATGAAAACATTGAAAAAAATTCAACATTAAATGTCAAGGTATTCCAATCACACTTTCATCCCTTGTTATTAATTGTATCATCCTACATATCATGGGGATTTATTTTTTGATTAAAAAAGTGATAAATGGGGGGATTTATCTTTTCATGAGAACTTACAGATTTGTTTGTTGAAGTATGTGAAGGATTTTACATGACATTTCTAAATAGGATTATTTTCAATCCCTTGAATTCTGAGCATTATTTAACATGTTTGGTGGTTTATGGAAAAAATTAACAACCTTTGTCATATATCTCTTATTTTATACACTAGGTTATCCCATCTCAACATAGATTTGAATCACTAAAGTTTATGTACTAAGATAAACCATGTGATATCATCCATGTCTCTCAAATATTAATGAAATAATCTTCAAAGGAAAGAGAATATGTTTTTATAAAAATTACCTCTTTTACTTTTCATTTAATTTACAATAAGGGGGATAAGTTTGAGAACAAATATTGACTCATTTATAGTGTTTAAAGAGGTATTGGAAACAAAATACATAGGGGGAGATTGTTAGGCCCAGTGTGGCATTTGTTGTCAATGATATGTCAATTCGTGTTTGGTGAGATGTGGATGAAGTGGTGATGCCTGAAGAATTGTTATAGAATCATTTTTTGGCATTGGATTTCATACTAGGACAACTATTCATATTAAATCTAATGATTGGTGAATTGATATTCATTTCAAATACATGTATCCATGTTGATAGATTGTTTAAACCAATGTTTGGAAGATTATAAAAGACAATGAAACATGAATCTCATAGTTCATGATGTGAAGAAGAATTGAGTATGATAAGGGCCATGAAAAAAATTTATAATTTAATTAAGAAGAAGAGAAGGATGTATTGGACTATTATTATTTTGAACTTTATTTATTTACAAAGATAACCTCCCAAGTACATTATTTGAGGCCCATACCAAAAAGGACCATCCCCTAGCATCCAAGGAACCCTCAATCGAGGGTGCATGTGGGACCCAAGGGGTCAACCACACACAAGTGATAGTTATTTATTCATCATGAGGGTAGCATGAGTGGGGGGTGTTGGAGAACGACCACAAAAGCACCCATGTATATGGTACATAGAGGTGATGACGCCATGCGTGGTGGCTTGGGGGAAGGAGAACTATTATAGGGCAGTATTAGGAGAGGGATAAGAGATTATTGATAGGATACTAGGAGTGGTTGTATGGTATACCTCTCGCCAGTTAAATATATATTTTGAGGTGGGACACTAGGATCTACGACACTGTTCCTCCATCATTTAAAAATGGAAACAACCAGAGATGCTCGATCAACTGATATCTATCATCAGATCAAATGGGGATGTCGTACCGTACCTCTAACAACCCTTTGAGTTCCTCCTTACCCCCATGACTAGAGAGGGTACATGAAGTGTCATAGCTGATGAGATACGTGTATGACCCCACACACGTAATTGACTAGGGAGAGCTAGACATTGAGGATGCAGCCACAATTGTGAAGCACCCAGTGGTGATTATGGATTAGTAGAAGAGTACCTTATGTGGAAAGACCATCCCCTTAGTCTGCGTATTATATCAGCACAAGAACATGAAAGAGATTTTTAGGAGTGGGAGAACCAAGTGTGAGCTCAATATCCCGAGTTGTTTGTTTAGTTTTTCCTTTTCAAGGATGAAAATATTGAAGGAGGTAATGATGTAGAGACCTAGTTTTTTACTTGTAATACTTTGAAATATTTATATATATATTTCAATATATAGGCATTGAGACAACATGCGATTCCAAGGCCCAGTGTTCACAGAATTAATTTTCTAAAAATATTAAAAATATTTTATATCATGCATGCTTGGATTCTTTAATTAAATGAGATAACTCTTAAAAAAAATATATGATTAGAAATATGATACCATGATTGAATCTGTAATGTAGTTTTTACCCTAATCACAACCTAAAATAGGTCGGTGTAGGGCATTCAGACACCTTGATTGTTGGTATTATGTATAGTGGATTAATTAATTTAATAAATTAATTTATTAATCACATTTGATATAAATTTAACTTTCAACTATATCATCATGGAAAATTGGATAGGGTTATCCTCATAATCTTGGAATCTCTAATGATTCTCTCCTTCCTCATTCTGTTGGCGGATCACATCATACAATGAAAAAATGTCGGATCGAAGTATATCAGGATGCTGCAAATACAATGATCCCTCTTCCTTGTTTAAGAGGGCGTTTTTCAACAAGGAATGATAAAAAATCTAGGTAGGGGTCATTAATTGGTGTTTTATTCCATTTTTATTAAATATATTGTAAAAAATACATCCTTGTTCTTGGATCTGTGCTAATTATAGACTTTTCATGCACCTGGGTAGAAACACTAAATTAATTTCAATTATTTTCTAAACTTGGATGATTGTTCTCAATCATTGGCCAATAAAGATTGTAAAATGATGTTTAAACATGTTTTGTGCTTTCCTCCCATTTCCACTTTGTTTTCATCATTGCTAGGACCCCACGGTCCTAGTTTGACTTTTTCGGCCTGTACCGAACCCAATCAGACCCTTGAGATCATGATGGATCGAGAAAAAAAGCACAAATCAATGATCTAAGACCAGATCTGGGATTGTTGTGAGATGAGGATGATCATTTCAAGGTTTTGGGATCAAGAAATCAATGACATAAAAAATGTTGGCATGTGGTTTGTGCAATGAAATCAAGGTAAACCACCAGAGATGGTTTCCAGATAATGAAAACTGGAAACATTTATTTTCTACTAGATCCACCTTTTTCATATGGAGTTACAACCATATCGGAAGTGGATAGACTATATTTCAGTGTTTGAATTGGATCTGAGATTTCTGAAAAGTCCCAACTACACACTATAAATAAGGATGAACACATGACATGTATCCCCATCAATGACAGTGGTTAGGTTTTTGTGAAAAGTTAAGGTAGACATGGTGTGCAGTCCTCTTACACACCATGTACCCCCTTATCGGTTAGACAACCCATGTGATGGACCACATTGGTGGGAAACCATGTCGAAGTACATTACCAAGTACATGATTGTGTAGTTGAGTACACAAACCTAGGGTCTGGAACATAGACACGGAGCTCGGCACACTAATACGGGGTACAGAATATGGACATGATGTCCAACACATGAACATGGGTCCTAACAAATGGAAATGGGGTCTGATACATGAACATGGCCAGTAGGATGCAAATAAATCATGGTAATCTTGGACAAGCCATGTAGTTCACCTACATGACATGTAAAAATACATGGTTTGTGATTCGTCTATCATCCAAGGAAATGGACATGAGGTGGAGCAGTACCACACATTATGTGCATCCCCTCAAACATTGTGTACCCCTTGACCTATTTTTAGGAAATATCAATCATCTTTATCTCCTTCATTTAAACTCAGATTTTTTCCTGAAAGGATTCTATCCCGAGTGTTTTTCTATATATAATTTTCTGGTTCCCTCAGTTGTGAATATTTAGATACTATATGAAATGTTCATGGCGTGGTGATTGCTAAGACGATGCCTAATGATGGCGGTGATCAGGTATAATAACTAGAGACTACCGATTTGTACCATCTAGTGGAGTGAGTTAGTGGAGTCATCGACCTCTAGAGTGGAAGCCCACATTAGCATGGTTGAGGGTCCTCTACAACTACCTTCTGAGTGAAACCCCCTATCGGATAGGGCGTGAATTCTTGATGACTAGAGTGGAACCCCCTGTGGTACCAGGGTGCAGGTCATAAACTTCCATGTATAACCCCCTATCAGATAGGGTGTGGGTCCTTGATGTATAGAGTGGAACCCCCTATTTCACTAGGGTGAGGGTCCTCGACATTTAGAGTAGAACCCCCCAATCAGCATAGGTCACTGGTCCTTGTGATACTAGAGTGGAACCCCCTATCGGCATGTGAATAGGTCTTCTATGGATATTATCATAGTAGAACCCCCTAATCACTAGGGCGTAGGTCCTAGAATTTGATTTTGTGTCCCCTTGACTATGTGGCATAGTTAAGAGGCATGGGTTGACTTGGATGGTTTCTTTTGGGAAGATGCATGAGATGTTTGGAATCATTGATGGACTTTTGGAAATGTTGGCTACTCTTATTCTTGGACTAATCTATGAGAAGGAGATCCCCTTACTCTCTTGTTTGGGATTCCTTGATTGATCATATATATATTCTTCTATATCCACACCTTGTATTTGGTTACTCTACTTCCAGAAGAGGCGAAGATACATGGGGTATGACACATGATTTTCTTGTTTAAGTTTTTTTGAATATATGATTCTCCTCTCCTATTATAGGTGGAAAAGACTCAAAAAGTAGTTCATCTACTCACCGGGTTTATCCCCTTGTGTTTGGAAAAGATTACTTTCACTCTTGGGCTGGCTTGAGTTGTTCTCTTTGACGATATATTGTATCTACTGTATTTATTTTCCTACTGTATCTCTTACAACTCCCCCTTAAAATTTCGGGGTGTCCTAATGGGTATGTATATATTCACAATTTCATGTTATTTTCCCAAACATGTCTTGTTTTTTTGCAGATGATGGATATGTCGACCAGGAGTTCATAGGATCTTACAGATACTAGGTGATTAGACCATGCATGGTGTTCATATCTAGGGATTTAGGAGTCAGGATCTCTTAACTATTTACTTTTCCAGTATTTTCAGGTTGGGACATATTTCTAGTTGGGTGTGTAGTTTTCCCCTTTAATTTTTAGTTTACACTTCCATGATTTTGTACTTTCTAGAGTTTTATGAATGCTTGGTTTACTTTATAGCAGTGTTGCAGCTTTTACTCTTTCTCTATGCACATTTTTATAAAGATGGATGTGTGTGTGTGTATAGATACTAAGGCAAAGTCCTCCCCGATTTAGTTATTCTTTGGTGCTTTTATCCACCCCCTGTCTTATGTAGGTCAGTTTGGGGTAGTTGAGTATTGAGCCTATATTGGGTCAGGTTGTGACAGTTACTAAGATTACATATCCTTCTCTGGGAATCTACACTAAATCATCTATTTATTGAATGTTCAACTTTTAAGATTTTCCAAATTGAGTAAAGGTTACAAATTTTAAACCTTCAATTTTACTAAAAAAGGACATATAAAACTCTCTTCCTATTTTTGGAATATGAAAATCAAAATCATCTTTGGGAATAGTGAAATATTCCTTCCTTGAAAAACTATGACTGACTTTAGAAAAGATTCATATATTTCTTACAAGTTTTTCTCAATAAACATTTCTTGGATAGAAAATATATTATAGAATTCATTTGAATAATCCATTCTTTGTAATTGGACGAACCTTGAAACCAACAGATGGGATTGTAAAGGATTTTATGACGGAAAAACAAGGTGGTGAGAGCAGTACACTAAAAAAATAGTGTTAAAGGAGTGGTGACCCACATATACTTTATATAGAATTGAAGAGAGAGACATTTTATATTCCATAGATACCATTTCTTAGATTTAAGCCTTCATATAGATCTATGGTTTAAATCATTTCTTGAAAGACGAAAAGAAATTTACAAAAATCTTGAAATTTTTATTTCTATTAATTTTATTTTATGAAGTTTTATTATGATGAAACATGAAGTTTAGTAATTTTTTTTATAAAATATATAAACATCATAAAACATATCATAACAATCAATTGGGTGAAAATTATATTTAGAATTTACCTCATGGATAAAAAAATTATAAAATTTCTTTACAAATGATTACCCAATTATATGAACTTCTTGGATTTAAGACATTTTTTAAAAAAAATATTATTTGTTTGAAAAAAATTGTCTGGGTAAAATGTTTGTATTATTAAAAAAAATTTTTGGATAAAAATTTTTATCTACAAAAAAAATTCTAGAAAAACTGGTTTTTTAGATAAAAATGTTTGTTCATAAAAAATGTTTATTTAGAAAAAATTTATGGGAAAAAATTCCTTTGAAATTATTTTAAAGAAAACATTATTTGATCAAAGAAATTTTAAAACATATAAAATATTTTAGAATATAAAAAATTGATCTCCCCATTTACTATAAATAGATGGTTTAAATAGAAAGTTTATAAATGATTATTTTATATTGATAATTCCAACCTTTTTTAATATATTTAAATCTATCATAATTTAGGGGTTTTGTAAATATATATTTATGTTGTTCGGTTTTTATAGTGAATTATAAAATGACATCTCCTTTTTGTTTGTGATCCCAAAGGAAATGGTACTTATATCTATGTAATTTTCATGTGAGTGATGTGATGGGTTTTTATTATGAGTTATGAAACTTTTTTTATCAAAAAAATTGGATTTTTACTAGAACTCATGCCAAACCTAGTGAGTGTGTGTTACATCCACAATACCTGAGCACAAAAACTTCAAGAAGCTATACATTTAGCTTCAATTGGGAAAAGTACAATTGAGTGTTATTTCTTATAGTACCAAGTCACTAAAGCCTATAATAATAAATAAAAAGTTCTAGATATACGTTTTATATCCATTTTACATCCACCAAAGTCGGCATCTGAAAAAAATTAGTTTAAAATCATTTATAGAAGAATAAATAATTTCACGATTCAAAGTTATCTTAAGGTAATGAAAAAATAATTTTATAGTTTTAATATGGGACTATTTTGGATTCTATTGGAATCACACACATAAGAATATAGAAAAAATTAAATCTACCCAACTAGATTTAAAATATAGTAAACTACCAATTATTCCACTAAAATTCATTTGATCAATCAGTTTCCTAGATTCATTAAGATCTAAAGTTTCTAAGGTTCCTATAGGAGTACTAATACTTTTAGTATTGTAATATCCAAAATGTTTTAGAATATATTTTATATACTTTTTTGAGATATAAATTTTACTTCTAGTTTTTAAATTTTTTTAAAACAAATGTAAAAACATAAATTCACCCCTCATGCTAATTTCGAACTCATATTTCATAAGTTCCGTAAAGGAATCTAAAATTAATTTTTGAGTTAAGCCAAATATAATGGCATCGACATAAATTTTGACAATAATTGTTTCTTGAAAAACTTTTTAATGAAAATAGTTGGATCCGTAACTCCCTTAACAAAATTATTTTGTAAAAAAATACATTAAGTCTATCATACCAGGCTCTTGGGGCTTTTATAAGTCTATATAAGGCCTTAGTAAGTCTAAAAACATTATCTGATGACTTTTTGTCTTCAAAACATAGCAGTTTTTCGACCTAAACTTACTCCTCTACATATTGTTTAATAAAAGAACACTTCATAACCATTTTATAAATATTAAGGTTTAATAATGTTGTATAAGATAGAATAATATTAATAGATTATAATCAAGCTATTGGACTAAAAGTTACTTAATTGTTTATTCCTTCTTTTTTATTACAACCCTTTGCAATAATCCTTTCCTTATTTATTACAATTATTCCATTTTCATCATGTTTATTATAAAATACTTATTTTACACCAATTATAGGAATGTATTTAGGATGTTCATATAAAGAACAAACTTGATTCATCTCAAAATCATTGAGTTCATCGTACATTGCTTTTATTTAATCTTAATCACCTAAAGCCTCATCTGGAGTCTTAGCTAAAAATTGTGATAAAAATGCACAATGTTCACAATCATTTATTAAGGAACTTAAAGTTTTTATTGGTTGATCTACATCACTAATGATATTTTTAGTGGGATGAACCCTAAGGATTCTCTACTTCCTTGGATTTGTAAAATGTTATTATTCAACAACAGATTGAATTTCTTCTTGAGGCATTACTTTAGAAAAAAATATCTTCTGTTGTACTCTCATGTGAAGAATTTTCCAACAGGGGTTGAAAATCAGTTTTTGAAAAAACATCCAAAGATGTCATTTTAAGTATTTTGAAGACAAAAAGGGTTTGTGTAATCAAATTTCAGATTCACTATTTCCTCAATAGTACTTTCATTTTTATTGAAATATTTATAGGAATTATTAGTTCTAAAATATACTAGAAAATTACTTCATTATATTTTGGAATAAATTTATGTAAATTTTATATAGTATTCAGATTGAATACTTTAAATGTAAAAAAATTGAAGTAAAAAATCATTTGTATTTTTTCCAGTCAAAAAATCATAAGGAGTTTTATTAATAAAAGGTCTAGGTAAAACTCAATGTATAGTATAATAGTTGATTCTAAATACGTTATCCCAAAATTATTTTTCAATTGGGTGTTCACTCAATATGGCTCTATTAATTGACCAAGGAAATATATTTCTATGTTCAACTTTACCATGTTATGAGGTGTTCTAGGTGATGAAATGTTTTTTATAATACCTTTTTTACTAAAAAATGTTTCAAAAATATAATTTAAAAATTATTCACCATGGTCACTATAAATATTTACCAAAGGTATGTTTTTTTCATTTTTAACATTGGTTAAAAAATATTTAAAATGGAAAAAGGATTCTGACTTTTTCACTTGAAAATAGACACACATATATCTAGTGTAATAATCAGCTAATAAATATAATACTATTTTCCACCAATAATTACAGTTTTTTGGAAAAAATAAATCCTTTTGCACTAATTATAAATCAATAAAAGTTGAAACTTCACTAATATATTTAAATCTTCACTCATGTTGCTTTAAAAATTGATAATGATCACAAAATTTAGATGAATTAAACCATATATTTTATAAATATATAACTAGTCTTTTCTAAGAATGTCTGGATAAAGTTTTAAAATTGCAGAGTCCTAAAAGTTTTATCCCATAACCAAGATTGATCCTATATTTCACTAAGTCAAAATAGATCTTGGATTATAAGATCTTCTATGTTAAGTGTATATACATTCTCCTACCTATCAGAAAAAATAAGGAAATTATATTTTTAATTTTGAATATTACATTTATCATTCCTAAAGTTAAAAAGGTATAATTCATCACATAATTAAATTATGATAATGAGGTTGTGCTTAATTCCTACTAAAAATAAAAAATGTAAAATTAAAGCTTTTCTAAGAATAACAATATTACCTATACCAAAAATATAACCTTGATCATTATCACTAAAAGTGACTTTTCCACATTTCATATTTATAATATTTAAAAAATAATTTTTTATTTACATTAATGTACTTGGAACATCCACTATCCATGTACCATATATTACAATTTTTATGGTTCATAATTTCTTAAAAAATAATATGTTGGTATTTTGGTATCCAAAATTTAATGTGTCCAAATGTATTAGAAAATAGAACTTTGGGGATCCAAATTTTTCTATATTTTATATGTTTTATAGAAACCAATTCCTTAGAAATATAATCCTCATGAAAAAAAGGCTAAAGTTTATTTAATGTAACCTTTTTATTCCAATTTTTACCACTTTGAAATTTTGTACAAAAAGGATACTTTTAAGAAAAAAGTATTTATTTTTAAAATGATGATTAATGTTTATAAAACTAAACCTAGAATAATTTCTAGTAGGTCTCAACTATTTTTATATGTTTTCAAAATTTTATCTAACAAAAGTGAAATTAGATAGTAATTTTTTCAGAATTATTATTTTAGAATTTTGTTTTATAATCGAATATTTATTTTCATTTGTTAAAGTATAACATGATTTAGTTTATAATTCATTTTAATGATTTTAAATTTATATGTAATGTTTTGAAACACTAGAATTAAACTATGAAAGTTCTACATTTTCATTTTTATACTTTTTAAAAATTTTATTATTTTGTATTTCAAGTAAAGATGAAAATCATTATACTTTTACATAACTTGGTAAATAATCATATTCATCATATTAAGTAAGTTTTTTTTTTATTTTTAATATTTATAAATTTCATAATCAGAATAAATATAATTTTCATTTAAAATTAAATTGGTTAATGCTTCAGAAATACCTTATCCATGATGTAATTTTTGGTTTGTGGAATTTAAACACAAAAAACAATATTTTTCTGATGATCACTGTTATCATCTAAAGACTTTTATAAAGATCTATCTCTTACAATATCACTCCATGTGTGAATATTATATAGACTTTTCCTCTATTTAGGTTTATAGAACTTCTTAGAATTTATATATTTCATTTATTTATTCTCCAATATTGGGCAATCTAGTCCTATATGTCTAGGATTTTTACATCTGTAATAAATCATTTTAGAAGAATATTTATTATTACTTATATCCTTATAATTTTTCATATACTTGTATCTAAAATATTAATTTGCAAAAAATATTCCACATCCTTAAAAACATTTTCTATCTCATTCTATCTCTAATCATAAGAACTACTTCCAGTATCAAAATTTTCTATCTTTTTCTTTAAAGATTTTGAAACTTTTTTAGTTAATATAGATTTCTTTGCTACTCTAGAAGTTGAATTAAAAGATACTCCATTAATTTTTTGAACTTTCTTGGAATATATTTTCAATCGACAATCATACTTCATGTGGCATCCCACCTTTTTATAACATAAACTTTCATTACATTACACAAAACTGAGGATCTTTAAGGTTTAGTGTCTTGGAAACCAGGAACATAATACATGAAAACAACATAAACAATTCTTCTTAAACACTTGAAATACTTCTCCTTAAGTTCATCCTAGGTTTATTATGGCATCTCATAACCTGGGGACATACATCAAAAGAAAGGGTGAGCAGAAGGCTCAGTAAGGGAAACAAGAGAAACATTTTACATGTGAACTTGAGATACTTCAATAAGGTCATGAAAAGAACTTTAAGGCATGATAAAAAAATCATGAGGCATATCATAATAAAAATAACGTTTTTCAAAACATGAAGATGTGTATACAACATTTAATATTGACAATCATTTCTGTTTCACCAAGGTCCATCCCCAAGGTGTCATTAAAAATTACCAAGGTTATTCACCAAGGCGTCGTTAAAAATAGTCATCTCTAGAGATTAAGTCTTTACCCAATGCATTGGAGCGCTATCAGGGCGTACCCTTGACATGTATTTATTATCATGTTACCCACATATATCATCATAAATCATTTCATAAACAACCCATTTATCATAAAAATAATGGGTTTAATTTCATAATCATAACGTTTTAAAAACTTCTTTAAAGACATGATCTTTACGTCACTTTAAACCCACAGAAAGGGAGAGCGTGTCTCATGTATGTAAATCCAAGAATTTAAAATAGATAAACTTGGTATATATGTGAATAAACCTATATAAGAGAGAGCTTTGAGTATTCACTTAATAAAATAAAATAACTTTAGAAAAAGAGAGAGACATTTTGAGACAGAAATTCTGCAGCATAACGGCTATGTTTCGGGGTTTTAGAAAACATTGAAAAGAGAGTGGACATGGGTCAAACAATCATAAATGACCGATAAAACAGTAGAGGGACAGAATATTAAGGATATAAGAACATGTTAATGAAATTTTAAGGACATACCATTTGAAATGAAAAACATATAAGGAGGAAAAAAATAAGATTTTTCTTATGGAAATTCGGCAGCCTAAGGGCATCACTTAAACTTCAACAAAAGTGAATTAACGAGATAAAATATGATCTATCATCATATGAACATAAAATATCAGTATTATAGATATAGAGATCATACCCCAACATAATAAAAAGGAACTTTAAAGACTTGACATGAAAATAGAACTTCGAAAAATAAGAAAGGTGAACGAATCCCTTAAAAATTCGGCAGCCTAACGGTGCCACTTAAACATTCATAAAATGAAATTATGAGAGTAAGAGGGGATATATCATCATATGAACATGAATATGGATGTAAAAGGAATATAAAAGAAAATACTCGAACATAATAACATGGAACATAAAATAAATGACATAAAAGAGATTACTTGAAAAGAAAGAGAGAGGTCGAATCCCTTACCTTAAACGTAACTCTTAAAACTCAATGGTTGGGACCTTGAGGGATTGGGGGCACCAAGGGAGGACTCCTTGGGAGGTAAGGAGACCATAAATTCGTTGAGGATGATTTTGGAGTGGAATGGATGAGAGGATGTGTAACGGCCCAAGATTTTATGAAAAATATTCTTTTTTATTTTACTAATGTCTTGTGTTATACGCTACACCAAAAGGAGCTTGCATAACACGCATCCTTGACTTGCCTTGCATTACACGCAATCACAACCTTCCTCGATAGCGTGTGTGGTACGTAATCCTGAGTTTCACGAAACAATGATATGCTATTAAAATATTATTAAAACTAGCCATTATGAATAGTAATAACCACTTTTTAAAATTCTGTAAATCTTATATTTCAAAATGAACTTCATTTTTGGATTCGGAGTATCGAATTTAGCCTAAGGTGAAATTTTGGTACATTTCGGATAACTTTCATATTTTGATGAATAGTGAAAATTACTAAATTATAATTAAAAACAACTTTTTTAATCGAAATAATTAATAGTGATAAATCATTAATTTGAGTGGTTTTAAAGTATATTTAGAATATATTTTTACAATTTAATACAATGTTGGTCATTGGATGTAGTTTCACATTTAAACTAGACATAAACAAGTGTCAATCTTTTGATAGATATTGTTTCTTAAAAACACGTTATTTGTTTTAACAGCGGGATTTAATTATAAAATTAATTAATGCAACTTTTATGTTATGAATTTGGTAAAATAGACTTCATTTTTGAATTCGGAATATGAAATATAGCTTGGGATGAAATTTTGGCATTATTCTGAAAAACATCAATTTTTGATGAATAGTGAAACTACTAAGTGGTAGGTTAAAAACTGAATTTTGCATAAAACTTAATTTTACCGCTTCTGTGAATGGAATTTCGAAAATCCGAGAGACACGGTTAATATCAAGGACTAAAATGTGGTTCAATGAGATGAAAATAATTTTTTGGTGAATAGTAACTTTTTACTTTTTTTACCACGGTTAATAGTAAATAAGGTAACTAAGGGTAAATATGATATTAATATTACCCTAACACATGTCCTAATTCTATTGGACAAGTGTAATTCGACCAAAAACAAACTTAGGAATAAAATATGACCATTTAGGCCCACTTGGATTAGATTAGGACATTTATTATTAATTTATTTAAAGAAGGGTTAAAATAGTTAAAATCAAAGTTTAATAAGTAAATCATTTTTAATATGGGGTTATACATAAGATAAATTCGACTATAAATATTCATTAGAAATCTAAAAAGATTTCCTACATGATGGTATTTTATTTGTAATTTTTAGACATCAAATAATATAATTTATTTATGACACAAAGATGATGCAGTAATTATCTTATTTATGAAATATTGACATAATTGATAATATAAATACCAAAATAAATGTAATTTAAGACTTTTTATGAATTACACTAATTTTCTAGGTTACTATGATATATTATTGTTGATTTAATAAACTTGGTTCGAACATATAATTCTGTTATGACTTTCAAAAAAATCATATATAAAATAGTGTCAAAATTAACACAAAAGAGTTTTTAAATCAAATATTATATTATTAATTGTTATTTTATTCCTAAAAATCTAAGGTTCGGCCAAATGACTTAGATAAGGATATATGTATTAATAATATACAATTTGGGGTTCGTTTGGCATGTTATAGTAAGTGTATTAACCATATAGTGAAAGAAAACAAAAAGACACGGTAAAAGTTAAATTATTTAACTTAGAGTTAAATCTAATTGATAAGGTTAAAATAAGAACCTAAACTTGTCTAAATCTTATTGGTTGATAGGATTTCGACCCATCCCCACTTTAGCTTCGAAATAAGACCCTTTGGAACCATTATAAACCGATTTTGACTTTAATATAAAATAATATTTTGAGATATTCCTAAGGTGCCCCTCTCCTCCCCTATAAAAGGACACCTCCTCCCCCTCCTCCTCACACCAATTTGAGCACTCAAGCTCGGCCAACCCCTGCCAATTTCTCCTCTCCACTTCCCTAGCAACATCCTAGAGGTTCTGGTATTCCTCAAAGACCAATTTTAGTGCCCTAAGAGGAGGTCTCAAAGAGGCACTTCAAAGAAGAGGTAATTACCGTTACCAATTCTTTCATCTTTATTTCTTCTTCCACTTCTTCTTCTTAGGTTGTTTCATTATGAAGTAATAACATCAGTATCACTCATATACTGATATGTTATTATAAGTATGAAACAACCCTATTTCACCATCTATCCATCCTACGGAAAAAGAAATCACCGCGCGTGCGTACGTACGGAATACCGTCTCCACGCCGTGGTGTAATCTATTTTCCACCATCACCTTACAAGGATGGGTATAATGGTGTAATGAGTAACTACATATTATTATTATGAAGTAATATTGATACTGAAATAATATATATATACTCCAATACAATTCCACGATCATAGGAACGATATCATCACTCGTGCGTACGTACGGAATACCGTCTCCACGATGTGATGCGACTCGTTCTACATGATCTTCATTTAATAATGATTATATAAATGAATTGAATGAATGAATATGGTATATACTACACTAATACCATTCTGGAAATTAATTATCTATAACCTAAAGATAAGAATAAGAATTTATTCGACAAAACACGCATAAGAACAAAAAGTTATAAAGACCCGAGTAACAAGTAACAATGAAATATTACTAACAAGAAGCTAATAATATGACCATATATGATATCATATAAATATGTATGATTCTGGAATAAGTCAATAACATTATTTAAACCATTATACAGGAGCTTCGGACACGTACAAAGCTAATCGGACCTAAGGTAAGGGAAATATCACAATCTCATTTTTATCCGAGATTGTTTATTCGTAAGTATTTACTGGGGTGTATTTTATCATCCACATCCCTGTTCCCTCAATATGTAATATTGTTTCCATCCACTTGCAATAGTTTAAATCCAATTTTACCCTTATGAGAGATTTTAGTAAAGAATATGAAAGGAATCTTTTGTCATTTTTTCCGTACGAGGTACTTTTTGACTTTTCCGACAAAAGTACGAAGAATGTTTTTTTTAACTTATACGGCACGAACGGATTTATACTGTTTTATAAAGCCTTATTTTCATGAAGCTTCCTCTAAAATATTTCATGACTATTTTCAATAAAATCTCTTTCTTTTAAAATTGCATGATGTTTTGTGAAAAGAAATTGATTTTGAAGAAGAAAGGATATTTTCCTCAAGAATTCAATTCAAGTGTTTTATCAAAATTATTTTCCATATAAGATAATAAAGGGTTCTGTTTCTATCCATATTTTTACATTGATTTGACTATGTTGTGATGAAATTATGTTTATGAATTCCTTTATCTTATATGAATGGTTTTATGATGTCATGTTGTTTAAGAATCCCATTTTTATTACATGGGTTATGCAATGATGTATGATTTATGATTTTGTGGCACACATAAGAAAGGATTAATTAAGAGATGGGTGGGACCTATATCTCCCTCCAATGCATTGGGTAAAGATTTCATATCTCATGAGATAGACATGGCTGGAATGGTAGGTTATACCGGTTCAGTGAAACAGGACTGAAACGAGGATTACTCGATTCAGAAAGGGACTTTGTCCACTAAGATAGTCTTGGCAATGAGTCTTGACTAACAAGAAATGATTCTCTATGATTATGTGTGTATGCCACAATGAGTAATGTTTTAAGTAAGGGTTTCATTTTCACTACTATGATTTATCCCATGTTATGAAATTATGCTCTCTTTTGGAGGTTAAGATTTCCAAAAATGTTATGTTCTTATGAAAATTATGTGATTGATATTTCTTTTGTTTACCCTTACTGAGCATTTGAGCTCACCCTTTTATGTTTTCTTTTCCCCAGGATATAAAGAAAGGTTTTAGGTAAAAAAAAAGGAAGATCTTTGTGGGAGATTTTGAAGATCTTTCACCAGGATTAGAAGATTACGTTCCGAGTTTCCAAAGACACTAAACTATTACGATCCTTGTGTGTATATTTTTGTTATGTATTAAGTATTCCGCAAAAGTAATGTAATGTTCATGTACGTTAGGCTTCGGGTCTCTACAGTTGGTATCAGAGGAAAGGTTTAGTCAACCTTTGGAAACTAGGATGCGAAAACGTTAGTGAGATCCCTAGAGATATTTCTAAGGTATGTCTAGGGATTCCCCTAAGGATAAGTATACGTATAGGATATAGTCCTAGAACTATGGTAACGATATTAGATTAAACCAAAGATGATAGATATTTAAGTTACTCCCCCTTTATTATGATTTTTGCATCTAAAACTATTCTGTTTGGGTTTTAGAAAATGGCTGGAAACAAGATGATTCACAATAATGGAGGATATGATGGACAATGGAATGATATTCTTCATGAGCAACCAAATGAAATGGGATTTGGATGTCCAAACATCATTATTATGCCAAATCAGCAATCTCACAATATGATCAATAAAGTAAAATTTGGTAAGTTTCCTGACTCGACTAATAAGAGAAAGATGGAGTTCCATGATGATCATAGAGGAAAGAAAGTTCAATTTCCCCTATGTAAATCATGTGGGAAGAGGCATCAAGGAGAATGTTTCAAGGGAACTGGAAGATGCTTTGGGTGTGGAAAAGAAGGACACAAAGCAAGTAAGTGAAAAGGAAAAGGGTCGGTTAACACCATGGATGAGGATAATGGTATTGCTACGACATCAAAAATGGTTAAGTGTTTTAAATGTGGAATGTATGGGCATTATGCAAACAAATGCCCTAAGGGAAAGACTCATGAAGAGAATCAGTATGGTCATATGGGTAGTATTTATGTGGATGATGATGAAGAGACTACAAATGATATGTGAGATGAAAGAATTTTTGAAGCTCGGTCAATGGTTTAAGAATGTAGTGGAATGATTACATGTTTATCATGTGTAATGTTGTATAAGAAATCTCATGGTACTATGGAATAAAGAGACGTCTAAGGATTGTTACACTGTTGTCTTTCCTTGAGTTATGAAAGTGTATGATTAATGGTACCACTATCCATGAAAGGTTATTCAGATATTTTTAGAATTTAGATGATATGCGCACAATGAAGGAATAATAAGATAATGGGGTGTTTGATTATATTCATGAGCTCATGATTGATATAAGGACTAAGTGATATCATGGTTTGAGTATATAGAATTTTGAGGATTTTGGTATGTGGAAAGTTTTAACTTTTAACTGCACTCATGTTTTCACTAAGGTATTCAAGAGAATACACGATTAAGGACTTTGAATGTTTGGAATGTGACCAAAAAGACATATCTTATGATATGTGGGGATCAACGACAGTATTAAATCTCTGGTAATCGATGTCACTATATTATGAGAGTGGACTGCAGTATTATGTATAAGCCTAAAGATTAGACTGGATTATGTTGGACATAAGTTAGTATTGTTTAAGGATAGAAGATTTTCGATATTATTGATGGGATGTTATAGTAACGTAGTTTTAGAAAAAGGACAACCTGCAGGACGGGCGACAGCCCATCGCTTCGGACAAGGCTGTAGGAATCGAACCCACAACCGAAGTGCGACTGGCCTTTATCGCCTACCACTGGCCTACAGGAAGTCCCTGTTTAGTAGAAACTAGTTTTATTATATTAAGCAGTATGATATATGAAGTATAAGTCCATTTTAGAAACCATATGTGATTAATCTCACTATAGATCGACTTATGTATATAATTTTTACTAACCTTTTGTTTGAGACAGATGGAATGACTCGTCATTCTATCACATGATCTGCTAACACTTCACGAATAACAAATTCAACTTCATTTATTTAAGAGATGAAGTAGAAATTGTTCAAGGCACAAACAAAAGTGAGATTGTACCAAAATAAAGTAAGTATTTATTCTAAGCAAATTTTCAACTTTAGGGAAATGATCTTGAAAACCAAAAAAATGTTGTCCTAGTGATCTTATACCTGATGAATCAGATGGTACCTTATATCGTCACAAATTTATGGATTTGTGATTACTGGATTTTCCATAGCCATGTTCTCTACCACTCTCCATCAGAACATGATGGTTAGATTTCTCTTCCATATCCATATTTTCACCTATGTGGAAACCCAGTGATTAGTTTATTTGGGTAATCGTTACATTTCATACTTTAGTTTTTAAAGCCAAGTTTTGGTATTCCCTTTTACGATGTGGGTTTCTATTAAAGAAACTTTCAAATAGTAAACCATTTATAACCCCGACGAATTTCGAGGGCGAAATTCATTTTAAGGGGGGTAGAATGTAACAGCCCAAGATTTTATGAAAAATATTCTTTTTTATTTTACTAATGTCTTGTGTTATACGATACACCAAAAGGAGCTTGCATAACACGCATCCTTGACTTTCCTTGCATTACACGCAATCACAACCTTCCTCGATAGTGTGTGTGGTACGTAATCCTGAGTTTCACGAAACAATGATATGCTATTAAAATATTATTAAAACTAGCCGTTATGAATAGTAATAACCACTTTTTAAAATTCTGTAATTCTTATATTTCAAAATGAACTTCATTTTTGGATTCGGAGTATCGAATTTAGCCTAAGGTGAAATTTTGGTACATTTCGGATAACTTTCATATTCTGATGAATAATGAAAATTACTAAATTATAATTAAAAACAACTTTTTTAATCGAAATAATTAATAGTGATAAATCATTAATTTGAGTGGTTTTAAAGTATATTTAGAATATATTTTTACAATTTAATACAATGTTGGTCATTGGATGTAGTTTCACATTTAAACTAGACATAAACAAGTGTCAATCTTTTGATAGATATTGTTTCTTAAAAACACGCTATTTGTTTTAACAGCGGGATTTAATTATAAAATTAATTAATGCAACTTTTATGTTATGAATTTGGTAAAATAGACTTCATTTTTGAATTCGGAATATGAAATATAGCTTGGGATGAAATTTTGGCATTATTCTGAAAAACATCAATTTTTGATGAATAGTGAAACTACTAAGTGGTAGGTTAAAAACTGAATTTTGCATAAAACTTAATTTTACCGCTTCTGTGAATGGAATTTCGAAAATCCGAGAGACACGGTTAATATCAAGGACTAAAATGTGGTTCAATGAGATGAAAATAATTTTTTGGTGAATAGTAACTTTTTACTTTTTTTACCACGGTTAATAGTAAATAAGGTAACTAAGGGTAAATATGATATTAATATTACCCTAACACATGTCCTAATTCTATTGGACAAGTGTAATTCGACCAAAAACAAACTTAGGAATAAAATATGACCATTTAGGCCCACTTGGATTAGATTAGGACATTTATTATTAATTTATTTAAAGAAGGGTTAAAATAGTTAAAATCAAAGTTTAATAAGTAAATCATTTTTAATATGGGGTTATACATAAGATAAATTCGACTATAAATATTAATTAGAAATCTAAAAAGATTTCCTACGTGATGGTATTTTATTTGTAATTTTTAGACATCAAATAATATAATTTATTTATGACACAAAGATGATGCAGTAATTATCTTATTTATGAAATATTGACATAATTGATAATATAAATACCAAAATAAATGTAATTTAAGACTTTTTATGAATTCCACTAATTTTCTAGGTTACTATGATATATTATTGTTGATTTAATCAACTTGGTTCGAACATATAATTCTGTTATGACTTTCAAAAAAATCATATATCAAATAGTGTCAAAATTGACACAAAAGAGTTTTTAAATCAAATATTATATTATTAATTGTTATTTTATTCCTAAAAATCTAAGGTTCGGCCAAATGACTTAGATAAGGATATATGTATTAATAATATACAATTTGGGGTTCGTTTGGCATGTTATAGTAAGTGTATTAACCATACAGTGAAAGAAAACAAAAAGACACGGTAAAAGTTAAATTATTTAACTTAGAGTTAAATCTAATTGATAAGGTTAAAATAAGAACCTAAACTTGTCTAAATCTTATTGGTTGATAGGATTTCGACCCATCCCCACTTTAGCTTCGAAATAAGACCCTTTGGAACCATTATAAACCGATTTTGACTTTAATATAAAATAATATTTTGAGATATTCCTAAGGTGCCCCTCTCCTCCCCTATAAAAGGACACCTCCTCCCCCTCCTCCTCACACCAATTTGAGCACTCAAGCTCGGCCAACCCCTGCCAATTTCTCCTCTCCACTTCCCTAGCAACATCCTAGAGGTTCTGGTCTTCCTCAAAGACCAATTTTAGTGCCCTAAGAGGAGGTCTCAAAAAGGCACTTCAAAGAAGAGGTAATTACCGTTACCAATTCTTTCATCTTTATTTCTTCTTCCACTTCTTCTTCTTAGGTTATTTCATTATGAAGTAATAACATCAGTATCACTCATATACTGATATGTTATTATAAGTATGAAACAACTCTATTTCACCATCTATCCATCCTACGGAAAAAGAAATCACCGCGCGTGCGTACGTACGGAATACCGTCTCCACGCCGTGGTGTAATCTATTTTCCACCATCACCTTACAAGGATGGGTATAATGGTGTAATGAGTAACTACATATTATTATTATGAAGTAATATTGATACTGAAATAATATATATATACTCCAATACAATTCCACGATCATAGGAACGATATCATCACTCGTGCGTACGTACGGAATACCGTCTCCACGATGTGATGCGACTCGTTCTACATGATCTTCATTTCATAATGATTATATAAATGAATTGAATGAATGAATATGGTATATACTACACTAATACCATTCTGTAAATTAATTATCTATAACCTAAAGATAAGAATAAGAATTTATTCGACAAAACACGCATAAGAACAAAAAGTTATAAAGACCCGAGTAACAAGTAACAATGAAATATTACTAACAAGAAGCTAATAATATGACCATATATGATATCATATAAATATGTATGATTCTGGAATAAGTCAATAACATTATTTAAACCATTATACAGGAGCTTCGGACACGTACAAAGCTAATCGGACCTAAGGTAAGGGAAATATCACAATCTCATTTTTATCCGAGATTGTTTATTCGTAAGTATTTACTGGGGTGGATTTTATCATCCACATCCATGTTCCCTCAATATGTAATATTGTTTCCATCCACTTGCAATAGTTTAAATCCAATTTTACCCTTATGAGAGATTTTAGTAAAGAATATGAAAGGAATCTTTTGTCATTTTTTCCGTACGAGGTACTTTTTGACTTTTCCGACAAAAGTACGAAGAATGTTTTTTTTTAACTTATACGGCACGAACGGATTTATACTGTTTTATAAAGCCTTATTTTCATGAAGCTTCCTCTAAAAGATTTCATGACTATTTTCAATAAAATCTCTTTCTTTTAAAATTGCATGATGTTTTGTGAAAAGAAATTGATTTTGAAGAAGAAAGGATATTTTCCTCAAGAATTCAATTCAAGTGTTTTATCAAAATTATTTTCCATATAAGATAATAAAGGGTTCTGTTTCTATCCATATTTTTACATTGATTTGACTATGTTGTGATGAAATTATGTTTATGAATTCCTTTATCTTATATGAATGGTTTTATGATGTCATGTTGTTTAAGAATCCCATTTTTATTACATGGGTTATGCAATGATGTATGATTTATGATTTTGTGGCACACATAAGAAAGGATTCATTAAGAGATGGGTGGGACCTATATCTCCCTCCAATGCATTTGGTAAAGATTTCATATCTCATGAGATAGACATGGCTGGAATGGTAGGTTATACCGGTTCAGTGAAACAGGACTGAAACGAGGATTACTCGATTCAGAAAGGGACTTTGTCCACTAAGATAGTCTTGGCAATGAGTCTTGACTAACAAGAAATGATTCTCTATGATTATGTGTGTATGACACAATGAGTAATGTTTTAAGTAAGGGTTTCATTTTCACTACTATGATTTATCCCATGTTATGAAATTATGCTCTCTTTTGGAGGTTAAGATTTCCAAAAATGTTATGTTCTTATGAAAATTATGTGATTGATATTTCTTTTGTTTACCCTTACTGATCATTTGAGCTCACCCTTTTATGTTTTCTTTTCCCCAGGATATAAAGAAAGGTTTTAGGTAAAAAAAAGGAAGATCTTTGTGGGAGATTTTGAAGATCATTCACCAGGATTAGAAGATTACGTTCCGAGTTTCCAAAGACACTAAACTATTACGATCCTTGTGTGTATATTTTTGTTATGTATTAAGTATTCCGCAAAAGCAATGTAATTTTCATGTACGTTAGGCTTCGGGTCTCTACAGGATGGCTTGGTATTTATAGGGAAAGTGAGGGGACACGACATTAATGGCCAAGGGACACCTCATTGGTGGTATTGGCAAAACCATGGGCTTGCTCATGGTATTTGCCCATGGTATTGGACACTTGGGAAAACTAATAAAAAAATTCATCCCCTTTAGTCGACCATCCCTTAAAATATCTCATGACATCATCATGACGTAGTTATGATGTCATTTAACATACAAAAACCCTAAAACTGTATTTTTACTATTCACTAAAAATTCATCTTTCTCAGAAAAATCCCCATACAATAACCGTAACATAATATCGATGCTATGAGTTTAAAAATAAATTCCATTTTTAAAAATATTTTTCAAAATATTTTTAATTTAATTCTTAAATAAAAAAACACTCTTCACCCGAAAAAATTGATACTTGACTAATAATTTATGAAACCATTATTTACCCATTTTATTGGATCACATTACTTAATCAAGGTGTCTAAATTATATTAAAACTTTCTTTAAGTGAGATTACTAATCCATTTGGTCACATTACTAATCCTAAGCTTAAAATCACTATTCATAATTTACTATTCATCAAAAATTATGTTGATCTTATTAGACTCCAAATTCCTTACTGAACACTTTTGCAGAAGACGATTTTTTGAAAATCATTACACATCATTAATTTTTTAAGGTTTAAATAAATATTTTAAAATATTCTTTTTTCAAAATTCATCAATAAAATACATCCTAAAATTATCCGGATATTTGAAAATTCACAAACGTCACTAAAGGAGGAAATTTCAATTTATTCATCCCAAAGGATTACAAAAAGAAGCTACGGTCTCGTCACATAGCCCCTTAGAACACTAGAATATGACCTAAGTGTAAGGTGTGCTATGGTGAGAGAATCTGAGGGTGGATCAGATAACATTCCCCAGTAGTAATCTCTACTAACTTGGACTTCTCCCGCAGGCGTTTCCGTTCAAGCTTGACACGCTGGAGTTCGTCTTGGGCTTGGTCTAAAGCGAATCCCAAAGATGCCACCTCCTTCCCAAGCTCTGATAAGTGGGCTTCATAAGGTTCGAGTCTACTGGATGAATCCATACTCTCCTCTTTCTAAATTAACCAAAAACATCTCTATTAAATCTTTAAGAGTAAGTTGATATACTATTTAAAAAGTTTGGGTCGTTACACTTCATGAGAGTTCCAATAAGATAATTTAATCTCAACTTTTTAATATGTTTAGTATCATATAGACATGTTCTTTTAGATTCCCACTCATTTGGTATTTTATCTATTAGCTTCTCAACCAAATCTTCATCATTCAAGTCTTTATCTCCAAGATATTGAAGGCTATTAACAATCATCATAGATCTTTGATCCATTTTATCTACTTATTATCTAGTTGAGAAATCAAAATCTATATAATCTTCTCTCAACATAGTTCTTCTATTTTCTACAACTTTGATAGTCCTAAAGTGTGTAACTTCCAATTTCTTCCAAATATTGTTCATTGTTTCATCTAAATAAATATGACTGTAGATATTTATTTTCAAAGAACATAACAAATTTTTTATGACTCTATAGTTTAGTTGATATTCTATCTTTTCTTCTATAGTGAAAGTTGTAACTTCTTTCTCAATAATCATATAGTTACCAATTATATTGAAAAAATTATCAACTCTGATGGTGACAAAAAGTTATTCATTTGATCTATCTAGTATTCATAATCATACCATAAAATATTTTTGGTCTTCATGGATCCAAATTTTATAATTTCTCAATGGAAAAACCTACCATTATAAAAACAAATATACTCTTTTCTACAAATACACATTAGTGTTACAATTTATAACAAGTATAAACCTACTCTAATTCCAAATTTAGGATCATAAGAGTACTTGTTTTATTATAAGAGAGTGTGAATTGTAGTTTATAAAATAAAACATTCACTTTTCACTAACATATTAATTGAAATTAATCGAACATAGAAACACCAATAGACTTTATAAAATTATACAAATAGTATGAAACTTTCCTTAACAAAAGGATAGTGGCAAAATATGTAAAAACTTATAGTTAATAGGAATAATAAATAATCATATGTTTTATAAAGGGTTTAAGAAAAACATACAAAAAAATTATAAGAAAGGTACCACACTTTAACCATTAGTGTAAAGGAAGTTTTAATCAAAATCAATATATCCATAGTTTTAACCAATTTGTAAAGGTATACCTTCCTAGCCCCAGAAGTACTCAATCATTAATATGAGACAATCTTCTATTTACATAGCCCAAAAAACCCTTAAATAGAAAGATTGGTAATATCTATCTTCTTAAACCAAAGAAGACATTAATCACACTAGATCAGGAAAACAATAATTATAATATCAAATAACTTAAGGAATTTACAAAATACATAAAAAATGGAATCCTTAAGTAAAACTCTATAAACAAATACAATGAAAAATTTACTCGTAATAAGGAGTTAAAAACTATTCATAGAAACTCTAGTTATTTTATATTTCAAAAAATTTCCTTCTCCTTGAATGCAACTTCTATTTGTAGGAATTTATTTAATGGTCATATTCTAAATTCTTCATAGTTGGTTGTAATGAAATCGGACAAAATCTTCTTCACTTGAAAATTTTCATCACATATTCTTCATCCAGTGATTGTAAAAATATACACCACTATAGTGTAATTGAATTATATCTGATTTAATAAAGTTTCTTTGTCTAATAAACTAATGTTTTTTCATTCTGTAAAATGGAATTTATTCATCTGATATATTTTAGAGATGTTTATATGGAAAGAATGTATTCTCTTACAGATGAATTTTTTTTTGTATTAGTACACATTCAACCAATGGACTTAGTTTCACTTTCACTACTATACTTTTATAAATATATGTTTGATGAAATCTATTTTTTTAATCCAATGTACAAAGTAAATTTTACATCTAAATAATAAAAAACTATATCTGATAGTAATTTTTTATATGTTTGGTAAAACATAAGTATTTTCTACAAAACTTGGTAAATATGAAAATTAGTAAACTGTAAACTTTTAAATAAGTTGTTTGTGATTTTAAAAACTAAGGTTAGAATGTTTTGAAATAAAAATTTTTACTTAACACTTCTTATCCAATGAAGGTAATACTCAATGTTGGTAAACATGGGAGTACATGTTTTCCAAAACTTTCACTTTCTCATGGGGAGTTAAGATTGAAAATTGAATTTTATTATAATAAAAATACATTAGTCCTAAATATAAAGCAGTTTAAGAGTTTTATGTTCATGTAGAGTCATTATTAGATTAGTATTTTATTTCCTGATCAAAGGAGAATTGATAAGAATGAGAAAATATAAGATTTGGGAGTCTACAATGGTATAATTTCTCATCTTATTTTTGTTTCAATTCTTCAAATATTATATATTTCATGATTAATTTATAATTTATTCAATTACAGATGGAATTTTAATTTAATAATATGAATGAAATTAAAAATAGGTGTTGTCTTTTTTATCAGTTAGATGGAGTTATTTTAAAAAAAATTGACTTCACATTATATTTTTTTTGAAAATAATAGAATGAAATATCATACCTCAAATATGGGTTTATAGATGAAAAGAACAAGCTGTATTTTTTATCCAACCATATTGAGGAATCCTTTATCATATGATAATTATTGATTATAAAATAAATATTTAAAATTATATAGTAGTTACATGAAAACATATTCCGTTTTTTATATAATAGGCCTTTGGGATATCTCGACAATATATCCACTCATAGAATGTATAACCTCATACTTTATCAAGTGGAGGGTGTCTATTATTGGAAGAGAAAATGATTATTGAAAATTTTGATGAAATAAGAGATAAATCCAATAATGGATTGAAATTGTTTCAGTCCGACACTCCATCTCCCCCCACTCACGATGAAAAAAAGTTAAAGGATGGAAAAAATGGAATGTTTACTATGGATCCATTAAGATAAGTAACCGATAATATTTTAAGAAGATAATTATTATTTTTATCAAATATTATTGTTTTTTAAATTCATCACACTAATATAAAATTTTTATATATTATTTCAGGATTACCTTTTGGAGTAAGTAATGTGGGGGACCATTATACCTAGGTTAAGGATGGATATTATGGATACCACTTTATGAAATTAGGAACAATCAGTTTATTTAAGAGGATATTAGGTGGGTGTTGGTATTAGAAAAGTTTTTGGATGTACAAGTATGGTGTCAAGGGAGAAAAAATACATAGGTTAAATAGGTTCCTTGAAGTATGAGATGAGAAACATGAATTATTCAATAGAATATCAAATTAAATCATTTGTATAAACTATGTTTGTGGAAATAGAGAAATTGACACTACCTCCCTAGCCTACCCATCTTTCTTATTTAGATCCTTCCCCTCCCCATTTAGACCCAATTGTGTACTGTAAGTTTCATGTTGAGGGTTTTTATTCACATATTATAGTGTATAAAATCATGCATAATATGGGGTATTGAATACATCCCTAGCTTATACATTCGAATCAAGTAAGAGTAGTGGCATGTTATATTATTGAACTGCTTCAATGTCGTTTCCTACCAAGGAGGTGGATATAGTTGGATAGAGTATAGGTCATTTTTTACACTCTCCAACTAGTCTTTATAATTGGTTGACATATGAGGTATATTTTGTTTAGTAAATTCTTATTTAATTTTAATTTTTAATTACTTGTATTTTTTTCATGCATTTAACTAATATAAGAGTATCTAAAACATGAATATTCATTGTAAAATAAATAAAAGTTTCAAGAAACTTCACCTGCAGATACTATTCAAATTTATCAATGTTTTTTTACAAAATTAGAAATGAATTATTTTATATTATATAATTATTATGGGTTTTTATGATTTCCTAAATATGTGGGAGGGTATATGCATTAAGAATATTTAAAAATACATCATGGATATTGTTATCTGGGATGAGATCTCTGTAACTATTGTGAATATTTTTCTATGTAAGTAAATTTCAATTTCAATTGTCATTTATTTAAATAAATAAAACATATAGTGATTTAATTTGTTAATTATCTTGTTATTTATCTTCACACTCTCTTCCTACAATATGAGACAACTTATGTTTAAGGATTCATGGATCTAGAATTTATTTCGAAAATTTTGTAATACATGAGGAAGAATGCTAGAGTGAAATATATAGCCAAAATATAAGAAAAAAAAATTAAGTGTTGGTTTATTTCATTCCTTAAAGGGTAATAGGACTTATATATTTATGAACTATTATTCACTATAATCTCATTCATCGTAAATTTTTTATGTTTTAGTGGACATTGGATTATATGTATATTCTTCCCATGCAGATACACAAAATATTGGTTATGATATTTGTTGGGTGATGTTCATGAAATTTATAAAAAATTATTGAATTTGTAAGTTTTATACAATTTTATCAGTCATTTAATGTAAAAACCTTCAGGTTACATATGTTTTATTAATTAATATATAAAATTTGTGTGTTTCATGATTTTATATATAATGTATCATGTTTCCTTGAATTTATGTAAATTAATATATGAAAACATAATAGGTCATGGAAATAATTTAACAAAAATAAATTATTGATAAAGAATCCAAAAGAAATGAATTACATTAAAGTTATGGTAGATAACTTTTATAGTATAGTAAACATGTTTTTTATCTAAAATATATTGTGTGTTTTATTTTAAAATTGTTATTTCATAAATGTAGTGTCATTGTAAAGTGGTACATGTTGAATGTGGATATTATGTTTTACAATTCATTTTTGAGACTATAATGACTGGAATAATGACTAATTTTCACATGTATAGTTCCACTATAGCTCTTATGATTTAAATAAATATGTTATATTGAAAATTTTATAAATATTTTTTTAGGTTTTTTATGATGTTACATATTATTTGACTAAATAATTAAAATACCTTTGAGATTTATATACAAAATATTTTATATGTTTGATTAATTTGTAGATGTATATTTAAAATATTTATTCAAGTGTATTATCTTGAGAAAAAATGTTTTATTAAAGTTTTCATTGTGTTTTTATTTTATTTTTTTACAATTGTTATTAGTTTTTGTTTGATGTTTTTTATTTTTGTGCTCCTTGTTTCTATTAATAGGGATGTAGTATTGTCTTTTTAAAATATTTGAGAAAAACAATTATGTTTTGACATTAGTGATTATAATAACCAATGTTGAAGGCCTCTTTCAACATTGGTTCTTTCCATAAATTGATAAGGAAAAGTTATTTAGTGGTAATTTTTTTTAGATTTTCCATGTTGGTTTTAGTTATAACCAATGTCAAAAGTGACTTTACACATCATTAATACCTAAAAATGACATGGAAAGTTCCACTAAAATCCAATTCAAAAAATTGAGAATATCGGTTATTAATAAATATGATATTGAAATAATGTTTCAATGTCATTTTTTTATTATATACATTGAAACTTTACTTTTTACGTTGGATATAATAACATCACCTTTAACTAATGTTGATGATTAAAAATAACATCTATTAAAATTTAGTTTTACAATAGTGAAGATAAATATTTAAAATTATTTTGAATGGATGTAAAAAGTGTTTTTTTAACTGGTTTAATTATGGAGACTTTTTTTAAAACAAATTACTTATTTTAAACATGAAATAAATATAGTTAAATTTTAAAACAAACTAAACCAAAATTACCCTTCAAAACTGAAACCAACATTAAAAAATGTGAAACTTCCCAAGATAAATTAGATGAATCCAAATTAAATCAATTTTAACAGTACCAATCTAAAAGACCTAAGTCAGGATAACTAAATGAACTAAGACCACATACGGTTACTTATATATAATACCAAACACTATATCGGGTTCACAATAACCTCTTAAAATTGAATTATTTTAGTCATCATATAAAACATATTGGTCAAGAGGAATGGGGGTATATATAGTGTCAATTTCATCCCCAACATCATCAAAAAAATATGTTGGGGTTACTTCTGTAATGACACTTGAATTCAGGTCTTAGAGTATCTTTCACATAAATCACTTGTTTCTTCATTGACGTTAAAATATGTGGATCATTGATAGTAAGGAATAGAGTCATTTCGATAACATTAAATACACCATAATCAATAAATGTTCTCTATTATTTCATTGAATCAAACCACTTTCATTTCATCATAGTGAATCATCCATGGGAGTAATAATACAATATTACTCTTTTTTAATATCCACATAATAAGACACATTTTCACAAAAAAATTTACTATCTGATGTGCTAGAATAACAGTATATCATTATAATTAATATAACACTATCAAGTTGTGTTCTCATGTTCACTAATAAATCAGTTGTAACAAATCTGTATCCATTGATTACCAGTGATTTTCATTCATAGAAAAAATTATTGTGACCAAAATCCAATGCTCTTATTTCTTGAGAGATAGATACAATCGATAAACTCAATTCCTGAAACATGTATTAATTTTAAAATTAAATGAATATTTATTATTTATTTTATAAAAGTAATAGTCATACCTTCGATTTCAACAAATAAAGAAATGCTTTGTTGTGAAAGGTATCTTTCATTATCAAAGGTAATGAATGATGAATTCTACTTAAATTTTTTTATATTCACTATATAAGAAGAGGGTAAAATTTTAAGATATATGGAAAATTACATAGGATAGGGTAACATATACATGTTCAAGTTACTTAATTTATTTATTCATCTAACAAATCATACATAAAAAACCATGAGATACACCATCCCTGGGTTTTTAAGGATCAATGTATCCAATTTATAAGATCAAATAATTTTTCACTATTTGGGGTAATTATGGAAGAGAGTGATAAATTTCATCGAAATACTCATCAAAATTTCTCATTGGTTGATTACATATCATTATCACATTATAAAAATACATTTAATATAAATATATACATTCTCTGCCCAAATTACTTTTCACAATGGAACCTTTTGAATGATTCCTAATCATGAAATAAGGCTTAATTATGTACATATTTATTTTGGTTGGATAAATACAATGAAAATTAATTGGTTCCATATGTATAAATTTAGTTAGAATATGTAAAGTCATATACAATATGCAAGTGAAAAAATATGGATGAGAATTTTTCTCAAACTCAAACATAATTAATGGTACCTATTATTTCATTTTTTTCAAAAAAACGCCTAGACAACCTTTTGGAAAAAAGATATCTATAAAAATAGAACAATATAATAATTTTCCCTCTTATATTATTAGAATGTAAATAATGTATTTATATTGGAATAAATTTATGATGAATGATGTGATGGTCATAAGGGTTTAGTGATTTTAGTTTTTCATCCCTTCTATTAACTCATTTCAATATATTGATTAAATAACCATCAGGAACATTGACAGTCACTAGTACATTCAAAAATTGTTTTTATATGATGTTTTCATCACAATAGAAGAATAAAGAAATTTCTAGTTATTTTTAATGAATCATTAATTATACAATTCCCGTATGATATCTCAATCCACTAATTCACACCAAAATAGAAAATTATATTTGTTTTACCATAAGAAATTTACAAGTATTGAAAGAAAAATTTCACATAATTTTTTTTCAATATAAATTAATTCTAATTAATTATATAAAAAATTGGTTGTGCAATATCTTTTTTATATTTTAATGTATTATTAATCCCATATTTAAATAAATATATTTTTTGGTTTCATTTGGGGTTGTTCTAGGAGAAAATTTGGAATTTTCAAAAGTTTCCGAACTAGTGCATGGTTGGTGCATGGTTTTCCCAAACTATTCACTTTCTTAGTTGAAACCATGAAAACCCAAATAGTAGGGTTTTCATAGATAGATCATGGTTTTAAAAACTATGTACCACCAAGAATAAACTATGTACCATGAGAACAAGGGGACCATAACTAGGGTTTATAGTTTGTCCAAACCCTGTGACGCTTCCTAGGAAATCGTGTGAAGATTTTAATTAATCCAAAATTCTAATTTTAAAATTATAAAACCTCCCTTTTAGGTCAATAATGGACCCAGATCTACCCCCTATGGTTTATTCTTCCTTGGGATCACCCAAGATCAATTTTTCCCCTCTACGCCCTCCCAGAAGCGAATCGAAGCTAGGTGAATGGTGTTTGATCTTCTCCCAATAGGTTTCCTATTCTTATTCCCCTTATCCCAATCTCTCAATATTATCCTCCCTAGGGTTTTTTGGATCTCCATGTTATTTTTAAATCTAATATCCTTTATTTTGGATCATAAAACTAGGGTTTATTTGTAGATTCTCATTGTGGATATTCTTCATTGGAGAATCCAATTTAGGGTTTAGTGTTTTGAGAACCTGTGATCCCAAGGTGGGTGTTTCTATTTTGATTGTATAATTTTATTAACCCTAAATTTCTTGATTTAATTTCAGTTATTTGATTTAATTTCAATTATTAGATTTAATTTCAATTTCTTGTTTTTTTTCAATTTGTTTGATTGAAAACCTAATTCCGTTGACTACAATTCAAACTGTTTTTTTATTTTCAGAATAATCACATTTATTTGGTTAAGTGAGAACCAGTACAACCATGCAGAATTAAACCAAATACACACAAAAAACAACACAATTTTCATAATTCAAAACTCCCTCTAGGGAAATCATTCCAAAATTAAAATTAAAATCATCAAAAACCTACGACAGTCAGAACACCTTGAGTAAAATGTCAGGAACATATCAGTAGATCACCACAATGAGAAGTATCTAACATAGTAAAAAATAAACACAGTCAAATAAAACTAGCGACTCCAACATTCCATCACCAAAGATAACCACAACCAAAATCTTGAAATAAAAATCCATTATCTAGGAATAAACACTCCTCAAAGGAAAACCGAACCAAAGGATTAAAACATAAGGTGAAGAAGACTGCACCTCCACCACTCCCACTACTCCAAACCATCCTACCAAAACCAACACACCTGAATGAGATGGGGTCATCCATATTGGGCTTAGATAAAAGAGCATGGGTTAGAGTGAGGGTAAAAAATCCACTCCATAGATCTGAAACAACATAATTGAACTATTATTGTTGAGGATTAAAAACAAAAAACTAACAAACCTACAACACTCGTGATAGACTTCATAGAACTCCATCGATCCAACCAAGAAAAACTCCCATAATCATTCATTATGAACCAATTAACTGGACTAATTCCAATGCTAGATACACGGCCACCAAAATCATCATCAAAACAAAATTGTATGCCAAACTAAAAAATTATAATCTCTAACAGTATAATACCACCAAAAGAAAAGAAAAGAAAATACCCTGAAACAAAAAGAATCCCTTCAGAACATATGGTCAAAATAGAGAGCCCACCGTCATGAAGGCCGGTAAAAGGATCATCATGGAGAAAGAAAAGGGATTCCATGGGAAGCGATGAAAAGGTAGAGAGATGGGAGAAAAATAGAAAACCATTTGAATAAGGCTCAGCTGATGCATGATAAGAGTAAACCCTAGAGATTGGGGGAGCAGAGGAAGAAGGAATGCACTGTGGGAGGATATATAACTACCAAGAAGGGGGATATAAGAATGGTCTAAGTGATGAGGGGGGATTCCATAATCACTAGAGGAGACCGCAGGAAACCCTAGAAGATGGATGGAGAGGGGGGGGGGGGGGGTGAGATCTCCACGACCCAGGGGAATGAGAGGCCATAAAAACACAATTCCATTGAATTAGGGAAATTTGTGTTCGGTTTGTCAATAAATTGGGAAAACCCCCAATTCTATTGAATTGGGGGGTGTTTATGAAATTTATAGAAAAACGTGGAATTTAAATTATTGAATTTAAATTTTGAAAATTTATTTGATGGAATTAATTACAAATTAGAATTTGGGAAAACATGGATTAAAATTGTTTTGATAGAAACATGATGGATTTATCTTACAAAATCCATGTTTTGAATAAAAACCCATGTGTTGGTTTTTAAATGAAAAAATGGCATATTTGAAATGGGAGAATGGGATGAATTTTA
Source organism: Viscum album (assembly GCA_963277665.1). Taxonomy (NCBI): domain Eukaryota; kingdom Viridiplantae; phylum Streptophyta; class Magnoliopsida; order Santalales; family Viscaceae; genus Viscum; species Viscum album. The sequence goes on from OY728121.1 coordinate 1,081,466,438, forward strand.
TTTTAAAAAATTTTAAAATAAATTTCCTATCACTGAATGTTGTTAGAGCACAATCAAGCCTAGGTAGTTAGTGAGTTATTCAAGAAAACACTCTATGATTTACAATGTTACCAAAACATAAATGTATCACATCACATCCCTAGTGGGATGGTGATAAAGTCCTCTTGATCAGTGTCAAAGAGACATGTGTATATAAATATTTTTGTTTCACCTTGAGTGTAAGGGAGTCCAATAGCCTGGAACTATCTTACCTTTTGTCATGTGAACATGTTTCTCTAGTGTTTTTATTTAAAATATATTCAATTTTTTTGAAAATTATTTTACATGCCTTCATATTTATATAAAAAATTTCATATAAAAAAATTTATTTAATCCATTATTTAGAAATGTTCCATCAATTTAAATGTAAAGAATGATTTTTTAAATATATTTATTATGTGCCAAACCTATTTATTTAAAATTTAAAGATCATTATTTGGTTAATTAAATATAGCATATTATTATGGAATCCATTATGACACCCTATTAGGATTTTGGATCACACCCTACCCATGACTTTGGGTTTTTGTAGATTATCTACTTATAAGTTAAAGAAGGGGAAAATCACCACTTGGAGGTGGGACTAGTTGTTGATATTTGGCTTGGAGAGTTGATTCTACTGGGGATTGGGTTATTCTTTTAGTTTTCTATTAAATTTTTATTGTACTTTTGATTTGTTTACCTATTTGACTTTTTGTATATTTCATCCTATGGAGTTTTTATTGTATTCATATTAACTTTTTTATCTTGATTCCATGATGTTTATGGAAAATTATATCCCACATTATTTTTTGTATGATGCTAGGTGATAGTCACCAACCCATGGCGATCAAGAATGAACTTTAGGATATGTCAGGACTAGCTCGGTTATCAGGTTTCCAGGGTACCTAGGATGGTTCATGACAAATTGGTATTAAAGGTATCTTTCACTTTTTTTCTTAATTTCAGTATGTAGTTGTTTATCTTTTCGAGAATTAGGAGTTAGTTGATAATGAGTTTCTATATAGTTCTCACTACAATGAACCTTAAGTCACAAGGTGTGGTTAGGGAAACATATTTGGGGATCATTTCTATTGTTTTCCCTAATTTTTATTTTGATATGATGAAATAAAAATCATGTGTTTTTTATCTGTTGGGATTAATTTTCATTATTGCTATATTGAGTGTTAATATGATGTCTAATTTGTTTTCTACTAATGTTGTGTAGCATAATGCCTCTAAGAAGATGTTCAAATCATATACAATAGGTAGTTTTTATTGAACCTCAGTGAGTGAATCCTCTTGTGGACCCGAATCTAGTTGATGTGATCATGCATACTGTCCAAGCTCAAAGATAGGGACCACCACCAGTTATTATTGAGGGTCTAGCTGTGGAACCTCAGGGGGATGTTTTTTCAAAATTGTTCTCAAGAGTTCCTTCACCATATGACACCAACATTCAAAGGATCTAATGATCCTCAAGAGTCTAAGGAATGGTTGATTAGGATGGGATGTATTTTTATGTTCTTGGAGACACTTGAGGAAATTAAATTGAAGTGTGCCACCTTTTTGATGTAAGGAATGAGTAGGAGATGGAGGGACACGATGGTGAAAGTGAAGAAGAAATAGGTCTTAGAGTGGGAAAACTCCAAATAAAATTTCACCAACCAATTCTATATAGATTAATTTTTTTTATCCAATGCTTTATAGTTCTTAAAACATGGGAAGGCAGACAAGACCATGACTGAGTATGCAAATATATTTAATAAGCTCATGAATTTTCAACTAAGGTTTTGTTGAATGAGAATATGAAGGCATGAAAGTTAAATTTTGGATTTCTATTTTATATTCATTATCATGTTTTCTTTATGAACATTACCTCTTATGCCGATGTGATGTATAAATCACCGATGGTCGAAATAGACCTGGATGGAATGTCATGTTTGCAGAAGTTATTTTTTCTCCCAGTGGAAGTGTTAATTAATCTAAGGGGGAGAGGAAGCATGATGATTCTCATGGTGGTTCTCAATATAGTGGTTATTCTAGACCTCTTATATTGCTTGGAATAGGCCCTTTGTTTTGTTACTAGTATGGTAAGTCAGAGCATTCAAAGAGAGTTTTCACTAAGGCAACCAAGCGTTATGACTCATATGAATATATTTATTATTTAAGGATGGATGTTCCATAAAAAAAATCATCATGCATGAAACTATCATTTTTCATGTAATGAATTTTAAGAAGTTGTTTCAGCCATCGATGAAACAGTGTTGCAGGGGACCATTACGTATGTAATGAGTTAGAGCTTTTATGAATGAGATAAATGGGTTCATTATGACATTAAAATGGGTATTCCACCTCATAGGAATATCAAGATATTTTAAAACCTAACACAATGAAATTTGGAATACAATTATGACACCCCTAACGACTCAGGTGTTTAAATAAGAGATGATACTTAGCTTTATTTCTAAAAGATTTGAATATGGCCTCAACATGGATTTAAACACCAATTTGAGGTGATTATAATCTTCTATAAAAGGATAATAACCATAAAATGATGGTGCTACTGATAAGTTTTGAGATCACTCTTATAGTCTTATGAAAACAATGCCACTTTGATCACCCCAATTTCACGAAGGAAAAAATACCTCCTCATGAAAAACTTTCAAGAAGGGGAAATAAGATCACATGAGCATTAAAAAGTAAAAAATAACTATTTATTTTCTTCTCAAATAATTTTTTTTCATGAATCCACTTTACATAGAACTTTATAGAATCTCCCATCCTCATACAAAGCACCCAAATCAAGGAATCCTTCCTAGTTTCCACCACATTTTTGAGATAGTGAGACAGTATAAAAATATACTATGCATTGTTAATAAATAATATTACCTATAAAAAATTTGTGAAAATCAACCCTGAAACAACATGTAGTTTTCATGTGTGTTGGGTTGGAAAAATTAATGCAAACATGTAGTTAATAACTTGCACGAAGGTGTATTTCATGTGGATAGTGTGTGTTCTAAGAAAGGATGGAGGAAGAGTTTGTATACCCATCCTTTCCTGATGTACATGCATGGACAGATGGATGAAACACATAAAATGATACTATACTAAAGAACTATTGGATAGTGTGTACATGAAATATCATCAGAATAATATTGCATGAACAAATATTTGGGTTGTGCAGTGCAGACAAAAGTTGTATATGGAAACACTTACATGAATTCATGCATAATCCATGCACATGTGAAAGAATTTGAGATACGCAAAACAACATGTTAAGATTATGTTAAATACATGGATGAATCTTACTAGAATTGAGTTGATATTTTAAGAAGCAATAATAGCGATTATAAGGGTTATTCTTGCTTATAATCAATAAAAAAATTTGTGCACAACTTGCACACATACAGTTGCAGATGAGTCTTTATTTAGAAGGAAGCATATATAGAGATTTTTTAAAATAAGGAAACTAGTAAATAAAAGGTGATCATAATTAATGATAAAGGCCAATATACCTGAAAAAGGTCTATTTATTGTACATGATCTAGTTTGATTTAGAAAAAACACGGAGGAAGTCTCGAGAATCATTCGACAGTGGATCACACCTTTCATCATAGGTGAATCCTTTTGGTTGGTTCCGGGAGTTTTTAGAGTCTTATGGTTGGATACAAGAGTATAAGGAATACCTTAATTATATTCGGATCAAGAAGTATTTTGGTTGGAGCCAAAAGAAAATGGAGTCTCTCAGTTGGAGCAGGATCCATCGTAATCACTTGTGGAGATAGTGAGTTTATAATTCAGAATACATGTTAGGGGAATAAAAAACATGACAAGGAGTTTTTATTTATTCTAAAAATTTTCAATAATATTTGATTCTCTTTGTTTAGTTTTTACTACACATGAGGTTATTTTTAGAGATAATATTGATTCAATTGATAACCTTAACAAGTTCAAGAGGCTGAATATGAAAGAAAAGGGATTCACAAAAAGAAACCACAGATTCACCCCTCCCTTCTCAACTTTAAATCCATTATGGGGATCTTAATTATAAAATAATAATATAGATAATATTAAGTGTTTATTGGTGTAATATATCAGTATGTAAATAAATTATAATAACAATTAATGGATATGAAAATATTACATAATATGTGTTTTTTTCTTCTTAGTTTTATTTTTTTAGATGATTAAATTTATAATGATTGTTTATAATTAATATCATTAAAAATTTGTTCTATTTAAATTAAAAGAAACTTATTTATATGATAAAAATATTATTTATCATTTAAAACCATACTTAGAACCATCCATGAATGTTGAAAATAAAAATTGGAAAACACCAATCGATAGTGGCAGCAGTCCGCACATAAACATGGGTGATGATTTTGTTTTTATAGAATGAGATAAATGGGTAATATGGTTTATAATTTTTTAATATGAAATATTTCTGAGATATATTAATTATATACCTAATAGTACCATCCTTGTAAGGTAGTATATGGAATCAAACATGTTTCTTTGTGGAGGTAGTATTCTGCACAATACACGAATGACAATATGATTTTTCTTAATAGAAAAAAGGAATGGTGGTTAATAATGGTACCCTAATTAAAATAATATAATAGTATAATAATGGTAATAGTAGTATCATTTTAAAATGATTAAAATTAATTTTCTAAAGAAAAATTCACACAATGAAATAGAATAGTGGCAGGAGAGGTTAGAAATATGTACGTCACTACATAGATTATCTCCATTTTGAAGTGGATTTAATCATTAAGGGATGGTATTTTGATAATACCAGAGACTAATTAAGGTGTATACGAGTGTTTTGGAGAATTTTTCTATAGTGTTTCCCAAACTAATGGGATTTTGGTGTGAGGGAATGTGAGGAGAGGAGAACTCCTTTTATAAGAGAGGAGGAATGACATTTTTTGTAAATACCCACAAATTTTCAATAATGGGAAGTAAATATCAAGGAAAGTGGATACATAATAAATAAATTATGGAGAGTAGAATATATAATATTGATAAAACCTCAAAAATTCAATTATAATATTTTTTAAACATGTTTCAATCCCTATTCAATACCTAAAAAGCACATCATGATGGTTCAAAAAATGGTATTTTAAACTATTCATCTAAAAATAAATTATTTTAAATTATACCAAAAATTTATGTTAATATTATATTATTATGATTATTTAAAAATTATATTCATTTTTTTCAAATTGAATGGATTAAATTTTAGAGTTCAATATTTCATTAATACCCCAAAATATAATGTAAAACTATTCATATTAGAAAATAACTTTTTAAAATTTTAACTATTAAATATTCTTATTTTCTTATAAACTACTAATTAATTTATTGGTATTATATTATTCATATTATAAATATATTTTAATATTATTTAATCATAATATATTTATTTTCTAGAAATAAAACATCAATTTCAGAAAAATATATTTCTAATCATAAAATTATTTTCTTAGTTATTTTAACTACACTAATTGAAATCCATTTTTATTAAAAGTTGAATTTATTTTCATTATACACATATTTAATAATGTTATTACTCTTACTAAAACCTACTAATTCAATGGAATGGTTTTAAAGTTACTTTTAATACTTATATTTTTATCTAAATGTATCATGGCTTTCGTTTAAGTTCAACATCACTTATGGAATAGGCTATAAAAAAGTATTCATTTTATGAAATATATAAAAAATTTTAGGGTGTTACAAGTGAAGTTACTTTGGATGGAGAAGTATAAGGAATGTTTTAAGGAACTGAATAATATATTTTTCACAACACATGTACTTGCAATACCCTATAGGGGGGGAGTGTTTGTAATATACAGTGATGCCTCCAAAAAGGTATTGAGATGCATCCTCATGAAAAATGAAAAGGTAATTTATTATATATCACAATAATCAAAGAAAAATGAGAAAATTACCCAATACATGGTTTGAATCTAGTTGTGGTGATATTTTCCTTAAAAATCTGGTGGAATTATCTCTATAGTGACAAGTGTGATATTGATATTGAAAAAAAGAGTTTGAAATATATATTCACATGGAACGAGTTCAATATGTTCCAATAGTGATGGTTTTTTATAATAAAAGCCTATAACTACTCAATATATTAACACCTTAGGAAGGAGTAAAAGGAGGAATATTATTTGAGAAGGAAAGTTCATGTTACTTTATATATGGTGAGGGTTGAAAGAGATCCCATATTCATGGATTTATAAAGGATGGATATTAAATTCATAATGGATGGGGATAAATCCTATCTTTCCCAAGTTACTACTCAACCATCCATTCATGTGAAGATTAAATAATCCTTGAAATATGATGCAACACTATGGAAAAAGGTAGAAAATATTTTCATGTTTAAATTTTATAAAGATGGATTTTTATGGTTTGGAACCCAGATATTTGTCCCATGAAAACTTGAATTGAAGAAAAAAACTTTTATTTCATACGTAGAAAATCATTATCTATTAATCCAAGAAGTATGAATATCTATATAGATGGAAAATAAAACTTATATTAGGATTTAATGAAGAGAGATATTGTAGAATATGTATATTGATTTGTGGTATGCCATCATGTTATTGATGGATGAAAAAAGTCCAATGGTATGTTTCTATATATAAAAATACCATTATGGAAATGAGAAAATATCACCATGAGTTTTATAATTTGAAACCCTTAAAAAATTAAAGGACATAAAACTATTTAGGTTGTAGTCGATTGCCTTACGAAGTTAGTGCATTTTATTGACATCAAAGAAGATTTATTCCTTGACCAACTCACCAAGATATACATAAGTGAAGTGGTGAGTATACATGATATATCAATATACATTGAATCTGATTAGGATTATAGGTTTTCCATAAGATTCTATAAAAGTATTCAGAAATCATTGGAGATGTATTAGAGTTTCATCATAGCATATCGTCCCCAAACAGATGGTCAACATAAAGGGGACATTCAAACTCTTGAGGATATATTGAGATCTTTTTTCATGGATTTAAAATGGATGTTGGGATCAATACCCCTTTTTAGACTTCTCATATAATAGAAATTTCTATTCTAGTATTCATATGGAACCATAATAGGAAAATTATTGGATTTGATATAGAAATCCAACATGATGGGATGAAGTTGGAGAGAATAAGTTGATTCTATTTAGTACAAACCCAATACAACATCAGATTCCATTAGGTATGGTAGATAACATATAAACATGTATATGATACTAAAACTATAATATAATGGGTTTTAGGATAGAACCCCAAAATGATTATGTTTTTGGCCTAAAAGACCTACGGCTGGGGGAAAATGATCCTGATAATTGATATCAGAGCCATGGTTGTATCCCATGTTCGAAGTAGTGTATATTATTACCTAAAAAAATTAAAAATGATAATAGGAGCTTATTAGATTTATATGGATCCATGGGGAATTGTTTTAAAAGTCTTCTTGATAGTAGTGGATAGTTGGTGAGTCCTGGTGATGTAAAAATGATGATGTTAGACATTTGGATCTAGTGGATTGTCATTTAAGGGGAGACCCATTTGTGTGTTATTTCGTTTGAGGGGAGGATTTTTGGGTACAAAAACAATCCCAAATAATATTATATAAGTGACAATGTTTATCATATAATATTGTATGGGATACTCCTCCTATCACACAATGGGTTTTCGTATGGAACCCTAGAAATGATTACTTGTTAGTCTTGAAAGACCTAGGGATGGTGAAAAACTATCCTGATAGATAGTTATTAAACATTCATAAGAAATTATATAATAGGTTTAAAAAATTTAGAATAACATTAAAGTATCAAAAAGATGATATAATACTTATTCATACAACAATTTAGGAGATATAATGTTTTAAGTTAGTGGCAAGGGGTTCTTCAAAATACCTTTTTAGAAGCACATTATTAGATTGTGGAAGAAAGGGATGTTGAGCCCTAGGTATATCGGTGCCTTCGAGATCCTTGATCATGTTAAGGATGAATATTATCTCTTAACACTCCCTCCATACCTATCCCATGTATATGATGTGTTCCATATATCACTTTTTAGAAAGTACATACCATACTATTCCCATGTGGCCAGCTCAAAAGATAAATAATTGGAGAATTATCTCTCATATAAGGAACAACAAGTGGAGATCCTAGATCAAAAAGACAAGGTTATTAAGAAAAATACCACTCATCAAGAGACTCTTTCCTTTTTAAATAATTATTTTAAGGAGGCTACATGGAAACTTGAGGATGTGATGAAAAAAAGCAACCTCACTTTTTTCTTCCATATAATAAAATTTTGAGTATGAAATTCCATTTAGGGTGGAAAAATTTAAAAACCCATGTTTTAGTAAAATATTCCACTACAATTAAATTTTTCATTCAATAGATATATCTAGATGCAATAAAAAACCCTAATGGACCCCAAATATTTTTATCAAAATACATATTGACCAATATATGGTAGTCATTGAATAAAAAGGTACACATAGTTATAACCAACTAATGAAATAAAGTCCCCTTTAATAATATTTCCATAAGTGCATCTAAGAAGATAATAAAATATTTTTTATTCATAAAATATATTTTATATAATTGATATTTTTCTGGTTTGATATATATATGACTAGAAATAATTTTAGAATAATAGTTAATATTTCAAAAATGATGTCCGATAATTTTTTTCACTATATTTTATGTTTTTATTTTAAAAATAAATTTTAAAATTTTAAAATTTGAATTTTAATAAATTAAATATTTTTTAACTTATCATAACATTATTAAATTAAGATTAATTTTTGGGATTCTACTAAAATGATTTATTTTTAGGTTAATAGTAGAAAATATTGTTTTTAGAAATAACAATACATTTATGACATTATATGTATGAATTTGAAATTCATTATGCCGTTTATAAGAAAAAACTATTTAATTTATAAGTGAATTTATATTTTTTAAAAGGTTGGTTTTAATTTATAAACCCATATTTTATTTTTTAAAACATAAGTAATATTTTTCAAAAAAGTATTTTTAACACGTTATACATTTTGTATTTTAGCATTACTTTTTATCACTTCTAGAAAATTAAAATAATAAAATAGATTTCAAATTTATAATTATTAGGTCCAAAATATTTAATATAGACCAATTTATGTTTAATCATAAATGATAAATTACATTGGTAAAAATTAATTATCTCAATAAAAATCTAAAGGGGTAAAAAGGTTTCAACCAGGAGGGAAAGACCACATAAGTGTTTAAAACATGCGTGAGAATGAGTGGTTAAGAAATATATTGATATTATCCATTTATTTATCCATTATTATCAAATTTTAGAGATGTATTCTTTAATAATGACTTTCCATTATTAAAAAGTTCTGGGTATTTATAAAAATTTCATCCATTTTCATTTATAAAATGGGTAATCCTCTCCTCACTTCCCCTCACACCACAACTCACATAATTATGCCCAAAATCCACCCAAACATTTCCTAAACATTCTTATCCACCTTACATAGTTTTTTCCTTCTCAAAAGACAATCCATCAAAGGCTTAACCCCCTTTTCAAAATAAATAATCCAGTAAGTGTGGTATAAATTTCTAATTGCTCATTTTTCATTATTTTTTATTCATGTGAACTAGTTATTCCTCAAATTAAATTAAACTATATTAAAATTATAACATACTTATCATTATTATGAATTTATTGTATTAGTATTATTGTACAATTATTATGCTTTTTCCATTTTCCTTAAGAAAAACGAAAAGATGAATCGTGTGTACGTCCAGAGTACCGCCTCAATGAAAAACTTGTTTTGGTTTCCATCAAAGAAAATCTTGGATGGTCCATAAATGGGGATGAAATAAATATTTATGATATATATATATATATATATAATATTTAAGTTCCTAAAATGATAAAACATGTTACTTTTTTCTTTCTCACTTCATGAAATTAAATCATCATTCATGCATGCATGCAGACTATCACCATCATGGAATTATGATTTATGCATTTCACTACCTCAATCATGTACAATTTCTATTTATATTTTATGACTATATAAGATTTATATAAGTAATATATATCATTTATATGGTTATTTATGGAAAATAAAAAAAACTACAGTTATAAGGTAGTCCATTGATATTAGTGGGTAACCTGAAAGAAGTTCATCATCATTTTTTTCTTTTTGAAACATGACTAAAAATATTTTATGATTTAATTATAACATTAAATTTGTTAGTACCCCAGAAAACCTAAGAGGATTGGGGTGAATCAGGGTGTTAAATTTTTATTTTTTATTTTAGAATAATTTCCCCATGTTAGTAGTAACTTCTTAAAACTTTTATATTGCATCTGATATATTCCAATTATAGAATTATAGAAAAGTATAGCAGGTCAAAAATAATTTTACATAGTTCACCTAAAATGGATATGTACAAGGATCATAAATAAGTTATGTTTTGGTTATACCGAAATCCACTATTCAAATTTTTTTCCTTGGAATGCAATATGAATCGTATAACCTCATTACATAACCTAATCATAGAACCCCATGTGAAAAACCTAGAGGTTATATAACCTTGTGAGATCAGCTAGAGTGTAAACGTGGTCTTAAAAGACCCACGACAAAACCCTATTCATGTATCCCTATTCAATAGAGCCAGATCTTGTGACAGTAGTTCATATATCTTCACTAATGATTAAGTCACATAACCAATCCATGATAATTTCCTTGAGAACCCTGATCATGTGTCTATATTAGAGAATAACCTTACAAACTATCAAGATCCTTATTTCAAATTAGTACCTCATAAGTTCAAAGGATAATGATCAAAATTAATTATATAGGATTAATTATTGTAAAAAACTACTTAACAAATGTCAAAAAATCTATAAAAAACATCCACATCAATGGCTGACTCAATAATGCGAATTAACCCAAACCTGATAACATAAATCCAACCTGTACATGTGATCGTGTGGCTGTCTTCATGAGATCACAATTGGAAGAGATCCACACCAAACCCACTACTCTACTTACATAGTCTCTTAATCTCTTATTTTTTTATATTATCCACCTAATTGTTAGGAATATGCACAGCACCTAATCTCCTTATGAAATAACATTATCCCATCGTGATATTTTGGGTGTCCATAATACCCTTCCATCATTACCATTATAACAAACTTTATGTGTAAAGACCAGTAAAATTCAAGGGAAATTTTTTCTAAATTTTCTTTAGAATTTTACAAGAGCGCGGTTTCTGACGGCACCCGATTCCGAGGCCCGGAGTGCCCGGAATCAATTTCCGAAGTTTGGCTCGGGTACGTTCAGTGAACGAACGAGCGGGAATTTCTAACTTTTGATCCGGTGCTCGGAATTGAAATCCGAGGGCACCGATGAACTCGCAGTGCCGATATTCGCTTAAGGAGACCTTTTCCGAGGTTGCGTTTATTTCGGGATGAGAGTTAGTTTTTGGGAGTTTAGGATAAGTTAAATAAAAATTGTGTATTACATATTTTTATTTAAACTTATTAGTTAACTTCTCTCAAAGGATGTTAGGGGTGGGACCCACACCCACTTAACCTCCCTTGAGAGGATTAAGTGTGGTGGGGCCCACACGAACCCTAAACTTTTCATCTTCTCCCAACTCCCTTAACCCCTCTTTAAATGACATGAGTTATTTAATTTTGGAGTTATCCTTTTTGAATTTCAAACCTTTGAAATTCTTTTGTTAAGTTTGTGAATAAAATAAGCTCTTATCTTATTTTGTTGGGTTAGATCTCTTTAGCCATCTTGTGAGGATTTGAGAGCTTTTCTTTCTTCTTCAAACTTTGACGAAGAACGCTCAAGCTCCGACGAAGAACGCTCAAACTCCGACGAAGAACGCCGCTCCTCTCTTCTTCGTCTTCCGTGTCAACGAGAGGGAACGCCGCTTCCTCCTCGGACTCCCTTCGTCGACATAAGAAGTTTCGCCAACGATGTACCTCTTCGTCGTCGGATTTGACGAACGATTACCGTGACGCCAACCTCCGCGACGTTGTATTCCACGGGACGTTGACAAATCGTCGAACTTATACCCAAGGTAGGGGTTGTTGATTTTTGTTTAATTATTATTCTTGTTCGTCGTTCTAGTATGATTAACGAAAGGATTTTTAAGTTGTGTTATCATTTAACGTGAGGGGGCCGGACCGCATGAACACGGCCGAACCCCCTCCATCGTTCTTGTTGATTTACCTTGCGGGTGGAAACAAGGTGGCGTGGTGCCGTCGCACCACGCGGTTAATCGTGCGATTATATTACGCGACGCCGTCGCGCCGCGCCATGGAAGAATCATCAAGAACGCGACGCCGTCGCGCCGCGTTGAAGGAAATAAAAGGCGCGACGGAGGGGCGCGGTGCCGTCGCACCGCGCCGGACAACGAACACCGCGGCCGGTTCCGGGCCGCGGCGGGACGAGAAGACCGGCGGCCGGGCCGCCGGCGTCGGAAGCCGGAAAGTGGACCGGATTTTCCGGTCCCGTTGGAGAAAACCAGCCGGCAGTTGGCCGGCCGGAAGGTCAAAGGCCGGGGGAAAATTAATCCCCCGGCCAGCATCTAAACCCCCCCTCATTTATGAGGGGGGCGGTTTCCTTGAGGGGGGGCAGGAGGCCCCCCGGTTCCCTTCAAAGCAGGCCCCCACGAAGGGGGGGGGGGGCGGTTTCCAAAAGGGGCGCGACATAATTCCGCGCCGCCTTTCCAAGAAGCGGGGGGCTTTTCCCCCCCGCGCACTGCCTCCGTGCGGCGCCAGGCCGCCGCACCGCCGCGCCGGCCGGGCCGGGTCGGAACCGGGTCGGGTCGACCCGGTTCGGGCCGACCCAGGGGGGGTTGGGCCGGGTCGGCCCAGACCCGGACCCCCCCGTTTCGAATCAGTTTCGGTCTTTTGGCCATAACTTGAGCCACGGACCTCCGATCGACGAACCGTATGCGGCAACGCGATCCTTGGATCGAGACGGTCGTTTCGGTATATCGCACTCAAGGTTTCGGAACACTTTGAGTTCGGCCGGGTTGGTTCGTTCACGAAACCAACCGGGCCTTCGGAGCGGAAACGCTCATATCTTGAGCTACGGACGTCCGATTGACGTACCGTCAGCTTTGTTGTGTTCCTCTTACTGAGATAGTTCTTTTGGCATGCTCCGCCCGAGGTTTGGACGCAGTTGGAGTACGGTCGGGTTGGTTTTGCCTGAAAAACCAACCGGGCCCTAGGGACGAAAATGCCAATAACTCTCAGACCGGGCGTCCGATCGACGCGCCGTCTGTTGCGTTGAGTTCCTGTTGACGATACAGAACTTTTGGATACATCAACTCTGGACTTTGTGACAGTTGATGTATCAGCCTCTCGGCTCGTGGAGCGGACCCTCCGAACGAGCTTGCTGTGTGCGGGAACCCTAGTGCTGGCTGCGACTGCTTCTCCGACAGCGACGATTGTGCAGAGATCCTCCGTGGACTCCGACGACGACCATGCAGAGATCCTCAGTGGACTGCGGCGACGACTGTGCAGAGATCCATAGTGGACTGCGACGACCAATGCACTCAGCGATCCTACGTGGATCAGTGCTACAGGTCCTGCGTGGGCCCGATCCTGTGTGGGTCCGATCCTGTGTAGGTCACTGCGGGGGTTAGTACCTATCGATCCTTTGTGGGTCCGACGACTTAGATGGTTCAGTGATCATCTTTATCGTCATCCGAAGAAGTATACCTGTGTGAGCTGAATCTTCTGTTTTACTCGATAGAGGTGGTGCGCTTGGTTGTAGCGGCAGACCCGCGATACTGGAGACGAGCGTACGGAGTACGAAGACCGTGTAGCCGGCTGAGACCTGAAGACTGCTCGACCGACTCGACTTGGAGTGAGTCGACTAGCCCAGTGGACGGAGAGCCCGATATTTGGCGGCAGACCCACGGCGGACGGAGCGCCTGGTAGTTGGCAGCAGACCCGCGGTACTCGACTGGAGGAGTACCTCTGTAGGCTATTTGGGTGAGCGCCCGGTATTTGGCAGCAGACCCTCAGCGGACGGAGCGCCCGGTAGTTGGCGGAAGACCCGCGGTACTCGACAGGAGGAGTACCTCAGCAGTCTTAGGTTAGTGAGCAGTATCTCAGAGTCGTGACAGGACACTGTACACTTCAGAGATGGGGCTCTTCAGTAGTTACGTTTTGATAATAAAAATCCTGAGTGAGCTGAATCCTGTTCCTTTCCTGTGTGGATTGTGTTGTGCTATCCTGTGTGGATTACGTTTTTCTTTCCTGTGTGGAATACGTTTACTTTCCTGTGTGGACTGAGTTGTACTTGGGCTCGGAGGTTGGAGCGTATTTGAAATTGATGACTTAGGTATATGTATGGGCATATACCTAAACAGTGTCGGTTATTACTTCGTGATTGTTCCTTTCTTCGTGGTTTATCCTTTGTGGATTTGAGAGACCTTCAGGGGTCTCGCGGTCCCTACTGAGTAGCTTATACTCACCCCTGCACGGGATTTGCCCGCACTACATTGTGTTGGTTGCAGACGACGGACAGCGTTGATCTTAGCTGAGGCTTGCAGAGCTGGACGGTACCCGGAGGTGGACCACTGGGCGGGACGTGCTCGGAGCGGACGGCGAGACCCGTGGAGCAGAGGAGCTATCTGTACCCACCCTTCAGGTGGGATTTCCAGTGGACAGCTCGGTGTAGCGGCTTTTACCTTTCAGTTGTTGTTTTCCCTTTCGAGTTGTACTTTACTTTCAGTTTGGGTTTGTATACTGGCCCATTTACTTTTCCGCACTTTCAGTTGTACTCTGCTTTTGCTTAGTGTTTACTTTCCGCTTGCTTACTATGTGGTGTTTGTTTACTTTACAAAGGCAATGCCTTCCCATTTTACCGGGATTTACGCCTTGGTGCTAGTCGCCAGCCCCTGGCCTATGGAAGGCGGGCTTGGGGTAGTCACGGCACGGACCCCGATGGCGGGTCGTGACAAATTGGTATCAAAGGAGTTCGGTTCTACCGCGAACTCTGATCTTTTCTATGTGAAGCAATAATGTTTAGCGTATTGAGTGTGGTTATCAGTCCAGGGAGTCCAGTGTTGGTGCGGCGGCCGACGTATCCGTACACCAGGACCCTGACTTCTGATTTCCGACTTAATGCACGAAAACATTGATTGCGTGTGTGTTTCAAAGTTTTCTTTGTGATTACTTATATCTGCTCACCAGGTATACTGTTCTGACTGTGGCGCACCTGTTTCCTTTTCAGGATGGCCCCACGACGGCAGCCAGCTAGGGTTCCGAGAGTCGAGCGTGACGACAGCCCACCGAGCGATGAGGCCTCGGTGCAGGGCCCTTTGTCAGCAGTGGCACCGGCGGTAGCTCTACCCGCCGAGCCCCCGATGCTTCCAGCAGCAGCCGCTGACGATGCACGTCGCCTCAGTGCACTGCATGAGTTTCAGCGCCAGCGACCGCCCAGGTTTCGCGGGGAGACGGATCCCCAGGCAGCAGAGGACTGGCTGGAGGTAGTGGTACGAGTGTTTAGGCTAGTGAGGACACCAGCAGACCTCATGGTGATCCTCGCTGCGAGCCTATTGCACGCAGCAGCAGGACGATGGCGGAGCTTGATGCTCCAGGTGCACGATGAGGCATCTCTTCTTTGGACGGACTTTGAGAGCCTCTTCCGCTCGGAGTTCATCCCAGCCACCCTTCGTGCAGTGCGTATCCAGGAGCTTCTTCAGCTGCGGCAGGGCAGCATGACAGTCGCTCAGTACTCGGCGAGATTTACCGATCTCTCGCGTTACTCGACCGACATGGTATGGGACCCATTCTTCTGGGCCCGGACCTTCGAGCAGGGTTTGAGACACGAGATCAGGGCATCACTGATCTCCCTCAGCATACCGACTCAGACAAGAGTACTGGAGCGGGCCCTTCTGATTGAGAGCTTCCTTGCTGAGTCTACACTAGCGCAGCGACCCACCGCAGGGCGGAAGATAGCGGAGTCTTCGACAACAGGTAGCCGACGGATGACTCAGGGTTCCAAGCAGACTAGACCTACCAGTGGCCAACTGCACGAATCAGGCTCAGTTGTGCGGGGAAGCCGGGGTGGAGTCAGAGCCAGGTGTGCCGAGAGTGGGCAGTGTTACTCCTGTGGCGGGATTGGTCACATGGCTCGTGACTGTCCGACCCGCCATGCTGATGATCAGCAGTTAAGTGAAGAACCTCCCAGGTAGAGGCAGAGGTTCGACCGTGGCGGTCCGCAGGGAGGAGGCGGACGAGGCAGAGGAGCTGGACGAGCAGCCGGTGGTGGGCGACGCTTTGAGGCTCTGCCACCACCACCACCAGGAGGTCCACCCCGACCACAGGGAGTAGGTGAACATGCGAGAGCTCAGCTTCAGGCAACCGAGGCCTTCGATCATGGAGCTCTGGGAGCCGATGGACAGGAGCAGAACTAGTGGATACGTCCTTTGTACTTCTGGTTCCTTGTTGCTTTTGTGTAGCGTCTTGTATTATGAGCTGCAATAATAAAAAAACGCATACCTTTGTGATATTTTCGTTCCTGTCCACTTTCGTGATGTTACTAAGAGGTTCCAGTTTTGGCTGTTGACTTGACCCTCACTTGTGAGACATCTACTGGAGGAGACCCAGTTACCACACACTGATGCCGACAGTGTGACTCAACCCTTGGAGGCGAGAGTAACGGTTGAATCTCTTAGTAGTAGCGTCGAGGCCTTACGACGTCATCCTTGGTATGGATTAGTATCATCCATGTTAGGATTGACTGTATTAGGCAAAGAATGTGGTTCATCTAGGGGATGGGACCAGATTTCTCTTATCGGCAAAGAAGAAATCTTGCAGCTCTGGTGGGACCGGAGATGGTCCAGGCCACGACAGAGAAGGTCCAGGTCATCCAGGAGCGGATGAGGACAGCACAGAGCCGGCAGAAGTCATATGCTGACAGGAGGCGGAGGCCACTAGAGTTCGAGGATGGCGACCACGTCTTCTTGCGGGTCTCACCTCGACGTGGTATTCGGAGATTTGGCCGAGGCGGCAAGTTATCTCCGCGCTTCATCGGACCCTTCCAGGTCCTCAGCAGGATTGGTGAGGTGGCTTATCACCTGGCTCTACCACCTCAGTTGCACCGGGTGCACGACGTCTTCCACGTGTCTCAGCTGAGGAGATACGTGCACGACCCGACACACATCATTGACCATGGGGAGCTTGACGTTGACGATGGGGCGACTTTTACGGAGGTCCCGGTGGAGATAGAGGATCGACAGGAGCGGGTCCTGCGTGGGCGATCGATTCCTCTTGTGCGCATCAGATGGCAACACGGGAATCTCTAGGAGATAACATGGGAGAGGGAGGCTCAGATGCGTGCTCAGTACCCACATTTGTTTCCCTAGTTTTTGATGTAACTTTACGGGGACGTAAAGACCTGAGGTGGGAGTAATGTAAAGACCCGTAAAATTCAAGGGAAATTTTTTCTAAATTTTCTTTAGAATTTTACAAGAGCGCGGTTTCTGACGGCACCTGATTCCGAGGCCCGGAGTTCCCGGAATCAATTTCCGAAGTTTGGCTCGGGTACGTTCAGTGAACGAACGAGCGGGAATTTCTAACTTTTGATCTGGTGCTCGGAGTTGAAATCCGAGGGCACCGATGAACTCGCAGCGCCGATATTCGCTTAAGGAGACCTTTTCCGAGGTTGCATTTATTTCGGGATGAGAGTTAGTTTTCGGGAGTTTAGGATAAGTTAAATAAAAATTGTGTATTACATATTTTTATTTAAACATATTAGTTAACTTCTCTCAAAGGATGTTAGGGGTGGGACCCACACCCACTTAACCTCCCTTGAGAGGATTAAGTGTGGTGGGGCCCACACGAACCCTAAACTTTTCATCTTCTCCCAACTCCCTTAACCCCTCTTTAAATGACATGAGTTATTTAATTTTGGAGTTATCCTTTTTGAATTTCAAACCTTTGAAATTCTTTTGTTAAGTTTGTGAATAAAATAAGCTCTTATCTTATTTTGTTGGGTTAGATCTCTTTATCCATCTTGTGAGGATTTGAGAGATTTTCTTTCTTCTTCAAACTTTGACGAAGAACGCTCATGCTCCGACGAAGAACGCTCAAACTCCGACGAAGAACGCCGCTCCTCTCTTCTTCGTCTTCCGTGTCAACGAGAGGGAACGCCGCTTCCTCCTCGGACTCCCTTCGTCGACATAAGAAGTTTCGCCAATGACGTAACTCTTCGTCGTCGGATTTGACGAACGATTACCGTGACGCCAACCTCCGCGACGTTGTCTTCCGCGGGACGTTGACAAATCGTCGAACTTATAACCAAGGTAGGGGTTGTTGATTTTTGTTTAATTATTATTCTTGTTCGTCGTTCTAGTATGATTAACGAAAGGATTTTTAAGTTGTGTTATCATTTAACATGAGGGGGCTGGACCGCATGAACACGGCCGAACCCCCTCCATCGTTCTTGTTGATTTACCTTGCGGGTGGAAACAAGGTGGCGTGGTGTCGTCGCACCACGCGGTTAATCGTGCGATTATATTACGCGACGCCGTTGCGCCACGCCATGGAAGAATCATCAAGAACGCGACGCCGCCGCGCCGCGTTGAAGGAAATCAAAGGCGCGACGGAGGGGTGCGGTGCCGTCGCACCGCGCCGGACGACGAACACCGCGGCCGGTTCCGGGCCGCGGCGGGACGAGAAGACCGGCGGCTGGGCCGCCGGCGTCGGAAGCCGGAAAGGGGACCGGATTTTCTGGTCCCGTTGGAGAAAATCGGCCTGCAGTTGGCCGGCCGGAAGGTCAAAGGCCGGGGGAAAATTAATCCCCCGACCGGCATCTAAACCCCCCCTCATTTATGAGGGGGGCGGTTTCCTTGAGGGGGGGCAGGAGGCCCCCCGGTTCCCTTCAAAGCAGGCCCCCCACGAAGGGGGGGGGGGGTTTCCAAAAGGGGCGCGGCATAATGCCGCACCGCCTTTCCAAGAAGCGGGGGGCTTTGCCCCCCCGCGCGCTGCCTCCGTGCGGCGTCAGGCCGCCGCGCCGCCGCGCCGGCCTGGACGGGTCGGACCCGGGTCGGGTCGACCCGGTTCGGGTCGACCCAGGGGGGGTTGGGCCGGGTCGGCCCGGACCCGGACCCCCCCGTTTCGAATCAGTTTCGGTCTTTTGGCCATAACTTGAGCCACAGACCTCCGATCGACGAACCGTCGGCGGCAACGTGATCCTTGGATCGAGACGGTCGTTTCGGTATATCGCACTCAAGGTTTCGGAACACTTTGAGTTCGGCCGGGTTGGTTCGTTCACGAAACCAACCGGGCCTTCGGAGCGGAAACACTCATATCTTGAGCTACGGACGTCCGATTGACGTACCGTCAGCTTTGTTGTGTTCCTATTACTGAGACGGTTCTTTTGGCATGCTCCACCCGAGGTTTGGACGCAGGTGGAGTACGGTCGGGTTGGTTTTGCCTTAAAAACCAACCGGGCCCCGGGGACGAAAATGCCAATAACTCTCAGACCGGGCGTCCGATCGACGCGCCGTCTGTTGCGTTGAGTTCCTGTTGACGATACGGAACTTTTGGATACATCAACTCTGGACTTTGTGACAGTTGATGTATCAGCCTCTCGGCTCGTGGAGCGGACCCTCCGAACGAGCTTGCTGTGTGCGGGAACCCTAGTGCTGGCTGCGACTGCTTCTCCGACAGCGACGATTGTGCAGAGATCCTCCGTGGACTCCGACGACGACCATGCAGAGATCCTTAGTGGACTGCGGCGACGACTGTGCAGAGATCCGCAGTGGACTGCGACGACCACTGCACTCATCGATCCTACATGGATCAGTGCTACAGGTCCTGCGTGGGCCCGATCCTGTGTGGGTCCGATCCTGTGTAGGTCACTGCGGGGGTTAGTACCTATCGATCCTTCGTGGGTCCGACGACTTAGATGGTTCAGTGATCATCTTTATCGTCATCCGAAGAAGTATACCTGTGTGAGATGAATCTTCTGTTTTACTCGATAGAGGTGGTGCGCTTGGTTGTAGCGGCAGACCCGCGATACTGGAGACGAGCGTACGGAGTACGAAGACTGTGTAGCCGGCTGAGACCTGAAGACTGCTCGACCGACTCGACTTGGAGTGAGTCGACTAGCCCAGTGGACGGAGCGCCCGGTATTTGGCGGCAGACCCACGGCGGACGGAGCGCCTGGTAGTTGGCAGCAGACCCGCGGTACTCGACTGGAGGAGTACCTCTGTAGGCTATTTGGGTGAGCGCCCGGTATTTGGCAGCAGACCCTCAGCGGACGGAGCGCCCGGTAGTTGGCGGCAGACCCGCGGTACTCGACAGGAGGAGTACCTCAACAGTCTTAGGTTAGTGAGCAGTATCTCAGAGTCGTGACAGGACACTGTACACTTCAGAGATGGGGCTCTTCAGTAGTTACGTTTTGATAATGAAAATCCTGAGTGAGTTGAATCATGTTGCTTTCCTGTGTGGATTGTGTTGTGCTATCCTGTGTGGATTACGTTTTGCTTTCCTATGTGGAATACGTTTACTTTCCTGTGTGGACTGAGTTGTACTTGGGCTCGGAGGTTGGAGCGTATTTGAAATTGATGACTTAGGTATATGTATGGGCATATACCTAAGCAGTGTCGGTTATTACTTCGTGATTGTTCCTTTCTTTGTGGTTTATCCTTTGTGGATTTGAGAGACCTTCAGGGGTCTCAGGGTCCCTACTGAGTAGCTTATACTCACCCCTGCACGGGCTTTGCCCGCACTACGTTGTGTTGGTTGCAGACGACGGACAGCGTTGACCTTAGCTGAGGCTGCAGAGCGGGACGGTACCCGGAGGTGGACCACTGGGCGGGACGTGCTCGGAGCGGACGGCGGGACCCATGGAGCAGAGGAGCTATCTGTACCCACCCTTCAGGTGGGATTTCCAGTGGACAACTCGGTGTAGCGGCTTTTACCTTTCAGTTGCTGTTTTCCCTTTCGAGTTGTACTTTACTTTCAGTTTGGGTTTGTATACTGGCCCATTTACTTTTCCGCACTTTCAGTTGTACTCTGCTTTTGCTTAGTGTTTACTTTCTGATTGCTTACTCTGTGGTGTTTGTTTACTTTACAAAGGCAATGCCTTCCCATTTTACCGGGATTTACGCCTTGGTGCTAGTCGCCAGCCCCTGGCCTATGGAAGGCGGGCTTGGGGTAGTCACGGCACGGACCCCGAGGGCGGGTCGTGACATTATGTACTTAGAATAACTATATTACAAGATCTCCTCATGATTATTCACTCACCAGTCCTCACTTCATATGATCATGAGAATCCATCCCACTATTTCTTGAACATAAGAGATCATTATATTCATTTTATATTACTTTATCACAATATCCCATAAATATTATGTAATAACATGATCAGTATAGGATTATATATGCTATCTAACACCTTATATCTAACATGGTCATGAGAAACTTCTAGAAATATGATATCATTTGACCCAAAAGGATTCATACAAAAATAACTTCATTTATTTGGATTTTGACCCCAAAATGTTTGGCATACTCTGGAGAAATATGGAATATTCTCTGGTACTCTTCAAGGGAAAATCTAGAATTCCACATTATAACAACTATATTTCCACAACATAAAATTCTATAAACTAATTGAAAGAAAAAATATCTATGATCTATCCCAAACCACCTTGGTTCCAATATACCCCTTTGGGTTTCTTGGAAATCCAAATAGAAATTCTATTATTCACATTATCCAGATGGAAAAAAATATCACATCCATCACTTTATGTTTATGTGAGTAGTGCTTGGTGTAAAAAACAAGAGTTCAAGAGAAAATCCATTTCTCAATACATTATATAAACCCCCTCTCACTATGATTAAATAGCTTCCATATGTTTCAAACACATCATATCCCCACAAATCATATCCCACCTAAATTCAACTCTAAAAACTCCTCCGGAATAAGAGAGTAATTTGATGCTCAATAAACACCGGTATAATTTCATAGAATTTTTCTCCACATTTGAAAATAAAAAAAAGTGAATGATTCTTAAAAATATGAACAAAATTTTAAATTAATATATATATTGAGGATAAGTAAAGTTTTTTTTCTAAACCTCCTCAGATCAAGGGAGGATGTTGAACACCGAGGTTCAATTGATGATTCTCAATAACTAGATTGGGAAGTGGATTTTTTATCAGATATGCCAAATATTTATTTTTTGTAACATAATCCATTTTGACCAATTATTATCCAACCATACCTTTGATAAAGTTAGACTGTATCGAAATAAAATTGGTACATTAGTGTTGCACTAGATTTTTCATGAGATTTATCACACTTTTCATATCACAGAAGATCACCATAGGTGGTTTCACTTATTCACTGATATCCTCAAACTGTTTCTGTATCCATATTAGTTGAGTTCATACCTTGGTTATGAAAATTTATTCATACTATATCATGTTAATCGATGTGATTTCTTACTTCTCACTCATCCAATCAACACACTTAATGGAAATAAAGAATGATCAACCACTTATAGACTTTCGGTCCACCACATCTCTAGTTCAATATATATTAGAGAATATGAATAATTCATAATACTTTCCATCATCAAACAAAGATCCATAACCTTGAATATATCTTATAATATGTTTTAATACCATGACATCATCTTCCTTTGTATCCTGATAAAAAATATCCAAAAAACATGTTTCAAAGATAATATACATTATTGTTATAGTTAAGTGTAGTAATCATTCAATTATTCTCCTATATAAGGTTGGATCCATCAATTTTACATCTTTTTGATTTCCAAAATTTTTCCCAACCATAATTGGTGTTGAAAATGGTTTGGAATCATGCATGTTGAACTTT
This sequence comes from Viscum album, assembly GCA_963277665.1. NCBI lineage: Eukaryota > Viridiplantae > Streptophyta > Magnoliopsida > Santalales > Viscaceae > Viscum > Viscum album. Next base: position 1,081,489,397 of record OY728121.1, read on the forward strand.
TTGAATATCTCTCATGCATACTTTTACAGGGGAAAAAATTTATATTTCTCATTCCAAATAACTTGTAACACCAAAATTAATGGAAACTCACTAATCGGTGACATCTCGAATTCCATTCCCATTAGTATTTCAAATTATTCAATTGAATTTTGTTTATTAACAATGAATATGAAATTATGAAAAAAACTAGAACCTTGAACTATTATTCCTGAGATATTATTACATAATGGTTTCTATTAACTACACCTCTTTTGAATTCCAACTTTCTGAAGTATGAATCTATATGATAATACCATGCATGTGGAGCTTTCATTAGTCCATACAAGGCCTTATTTAACCATTACACTTTATTTTCACAACTTATTATAAAAAAACCCACTATCTATTCAATATAGACTATTTAGTTAAGAAATACATTTACGAATATATATTTACCATCCATCTAAAAAACATTTCATTTTATTTGAATTTAAATATTTAAAAAGAGCTTGATGACCCCATATGAGAAACTGGAGAAAATGTTTCTTTAACATGTATTCCTTCAATTTGAGAATATCTATTACAAAGAAACCATTCATTTTTTCTGATCACATTTCTATTCTCATAAAAGTTATTATTAAGGATCCATTTTTTTCTATTCACATTTTAATTTTATATCCTTTCAGCAAGCTATCAAGTCTATTTTTTATCAATATGATCCAATTTTTCATTTTTTTAAACTTTGATTATTCTCTTATTGGGATTTATTTCTCACCCCAATCTTATATACATCCACAAGCTATCACATGTAATTTTAGAAGATCAAAGATATTTATAGGAATGTTATGTAGTTTTAGTTTGTTTATTTATATTAATGATTCAATTTCTTATGAAATGTACCTAATTACCCAATGTAACTAGGACTCATGATCTTATGAGGTTGTGTTAAGTTTATATTAAATAAATAAATCATGAAATATATTTTATAAAAGATATGGGTTTTCATAGTTGGTATTAGAGAAAAAAATCTAACCAAATCCATATGGATAATAAAAAACATAGAAAAAATACCTAAATTATTGAAAAATATATAGTAATTGGTTAAAAAAATAAAACCCTATTTTGATAATATAAGTTGACGTGGATCTAGAATTGTTATACCTAGGTGTAGTAACCCTGAAAAGGGTGAATTTAGATAAAATCAATAGTCACCTGTAGCATGAAAATGGTCCTTGGTACACACATATTTTGGAACTCTTAGGGGATATGCTTTGGTAAATTCACAAGATCTTTATGAACCATTATTATGGGAATAAAATTTCCCATAAAAATTGATATTTTGAAATAGATCATGTATAAATTATATTAGAACCTATAAATTCACAAGTTATGGAATATATATCATTGATAATTTATCCATTTAGTGTTTATGGTTTCTCATTTACGTGTTTAATAGTTTTAGAATAATCACCCCTAATTTTTCCATTATTTTTTATTTAATGTCTAAAAATAATAGAAAATGAGTCAAAAACCATTGTGAGGGGAAATGTGATGACTTCCCAAATGAAATACCTAACCTGACGAGAGCAGGAGTCAGGAACTTCCTGAAAAAACTTTCTCAATTAACTCAGGTTTTTAAAAATAAACTTGAATAAAGGGGACTGCTCGAATCCACCAATAAAGAGAAATTTTCAATTGATAACTTTATGTGATAATGGTCTCTAAATTTTAGTGGATCTTCTAATATATTAATTGTAATAAAATGGATCAACTCCATTGAAAAGATCTTCTCCATCCTTCAATTATATGAGAAATATAATGTAATTATCGATATTTATAATATATAAGGAGAATATTATATGTGGTGGAAATTGTTCAAAAATAAAAAGCTTGAGGAGGATATAGAAGTAATGGAGTGGCTGGAATTCCAGAAAATGTTTTTCAACAAATATTTTCCCTGCACTCTTCGACTGAAAATGGAGAGAAATTTTCATTCCCTTAAGAAAAAGGATAACATATCCATTGCGACATATGAAGAAAAATTCCCAAAAATTGCATGATACGCCACTGACTATTTCATCTCCCCTGAAAGTAATTTTTATCACATATTTGGCGGGATAAAGTATAGTTTATGAAAATTTTTGTAAATTTGATACTTTAATAGTTATGATGATGTTTTTTGATGTGTCCTCAAAGATTAAATAGACATTAGTGAATATCAAGGATCTTATGGGTCTGGAGATAATATGTAGAGAATTTAATATAATCATGGTGGTATGATGGATAATTCTCATAGGGAAATAAATTGCAACATCTCACTTGTAAAAAGTGTGGGAAGAAGAATCTTGAAAATTTCCTTAAGGGAATAAGGAAATTCATTTTGTGAGAGAAGGGAGGGAACTGAGATATAAATTTTTGGAAGAATAAATCCACCAATGTGATGGATGGAAGGAATAATACAGTCAACCTTCATCCCATTGTTTAATGTTTCAACTATACGGAACAAGGTTACTATTTTAATCAATGCACTAATCCATGGATTATCGATCAAAACCGATGATAACAACCTCTAAATACTATAGATAATGAGTGATCATATGAAATAAAAACTACTGAGGTGGATCCCAAAATTGAAGTGGTTATAGGTTTTCTAGATATTATTTCAAGGATAGAGAATTTACAATTTGATTTGGCAATCTGTGAAAAAGAAAAATGGGAAAATTATTTCATCCCAAGTATATAAATCATACCCTATCAAATTTTTTGGGGTGAATTTCCTAGGTAACCTTGTTTTACTCATTTTAGTAAATTTTGATTCTATTATGGGTATGGATTGACGTTTAATATATATAGAAAACATAAATTTCCTTGAGAATGAAATCACCCTCTTTTTTTTCAAATCCACCTCTGATTCTATACATGTTCAAGGAGGAGGATGCATTTCATTTGATATCATCATATCACAAATAGATATTATTTCCTTTTAAGGAATAATATCTTGCTCAAATTATTGAGACTATGGAAATGATATTACTTGATGACATGACCATTGTAAAGGAATTTAATAGTGGGTTTCCTGAAGAATTTCCTAGTCTTCCTCACAGTTAAGAGGTTTATTTTTTGATCCAACTTATTCCCAGATATTTTAAAATAACCTATATACATATATAATGGAAATTATTGATATTTGGGATCTTCATAAGAAACTTTTGGAGAATCTAGAAAAAGGTTTTATAAGACTAAGTGCTTCACCGTGGGGTCCACTACTTCTCTTTATCGAGAATAAGGATGTGTCAATGTGCCTATGAAATTATTATCATGAGCTAAAAAATCACGATAATTAAAAGGTATCCTGTACCATATATTTATGAGTTGTTATATTAGCTACATATATCCTAGTACTTCATTAAGGTATATGTTTTCTTAGGATATTATATATTAAAGGTAAAGAAGGAGGATATCCACAAGACTTATTTCTGTATAAGGTATGGGAACTAAAATTTCATTTTGATTCCCTTTGGAATCAATAATGATATCATAATATCCAGGAACATAAGGAATATAGTCATTAATAATTATCATGAAAAATATTTTACAGTCTTTGTAGATGATATTATTATGTAATCCAAAAGCTAGGAGAAGCATGATTTGGATATGAATGTTTCACTAAACACATTGAAGAAATAAAAGATTTTTTCAAAGTATAGTAAATGTGAGTTTTTGAGGGAGAAGGTAACATTCACAAGGATTGTTATCACTAAAAAAGGAATATATATGGATATTTCAAAAATAGAGGAAATTAAAGAACAAACCAAACTAACCTCTATGTTGAAAATATGTAGTTTCCTTAGTTTTGGTGGGTATTATTATAAAGACCCGTAAATTTTAAGGAAATTTTTTTCTTAATTTTCTTTGGAATTTTACAAGAACGCAGTTTCTGACGGCACCTGATTCCGAGGCCCGGTGTGCCCAGAATCATTTTCCGAAGTTTGGCTCGGGTACGTTCAGTGAACGAAAGAGCGGGTTTTTCTAACTTTTGAACCGGTCCTCGGAATCAAATTCCGAGGGCACCGATGGAATCGCAGCACCGGTATTTTCTTAGAAACGCCTCTTCCGGAGTTGCGTTTTCTCGGGTGTTGTTTTTAATTTTTGGGATTTAAGTTAAGAAATAAAATAATGTGGTGCGACAACTTTATTTTTATTTCACTTTAAGCATATTAAAGACCACTTTAAGCTGCTTAAGATCAGTTGAAACGGATAGGGTGCAATTCAAAATATCCTACCCACTTGGTAGGATATTTGTGAAGTGGGGCCCGCACGAGCCCCACCGTTTCTTTTCCGCTAAGTAACGCACCCGCGAAAACCCCTATTAAATGAAATTCAACTGACACGTTATCTTAAATTCTTAACGCACCATTTAATTGGGTGGTTAACTTCGTTTAATTAATTCTATGAATTAATGGGTCTTTACTTATCTCGTTTTCGTTTTGTTGGCATGTTAATAAAATAAGGCCAACACACCTTCCTTTTGAAATGTTGTGTTAAACCTCTGAAGAATCTATAAGGATCTTCCTCCTTCTTCGCGAAGAATGCGAAGAACGTGAAGAACGCGAAGAACGCCGGCCTCTGACGAAGAACGCCGAACCCGCAGAAATCGATGACGCGACGTCGTGTGCCGCGACGCCGACGTTTCCTCTCCCGCGACGTTCTTCTGCGACGTTCCTTCCTCCGCAACAAAAGTCTTTGATCATCCGTTAAGGTGAGAGATTGCGGTGATTTATTTTTTTCCTTTGTGGTTTATAACTTCAATATGGATTTAATTTTTTAAAATTAAATCTGTATGTTCTTGATCCTCAGAGATCGTCGACGCGACGCCCTTCCGCGACGACGCGGCGCCCTTCCGCGATGCAATGATTCCCTTGTTCCGCGACGGTCGATTCTGCAAAGAACTCTCATGCGACGACTCGACGAGGTAGGGATTTTATTTTGGAAATACCTTTTTATTCCCGTAGTTGTTTTCTTCGAAAACAAAAGAACCTAGATCAAGTGAAAATTTTAAATTATTAAAATTGTTTTTTGATACGTTTGTCATGTGTTAATTATTCTTCCCGACTGTTATCGCCTAACGTGGAGGGTGCGGGCCAAACGAACACAGCCCGACAACCCTCCGCAGTTCTTCGTTGTTGATCGGATTTGGCGGGCGACGAAAAAAAATACTACAGGGACGATCCGTTGGTTCCGTAGTGAATAACGGGACCTGGGAGGAGTTTCGGCACAGACGGGAAGGAAAACGGACCACCGGAGCAACTCCGGTGGCCCGCGGAAGCCACCGGCGGCGGCGGCGCCCGACGCACCGCCGGAAGAAGCTGCGGCGGCGGCATCGGACCCGCGGCCACGCGGGGGCAGCACACTCGGGACGCAGCATCGCCGCGTCCGTTGGCCAGGGTGGCCCCCCGCGGGGGCCGTGGGGTTGTCACGCGGGGGCAGCATACCCCCCGCATTTGGTTGGCCGCTCGGCCGAGCCGAGCCGGGCTGCGCCCTGGCCAGACCGGACCGGGTCCAGCCAGGACGGACCAGTTCGGGTCGACCCAGTTCGGCCGACCCAGGGGGGGGGGGGGGGGGGGTCGGGTCGGGTCGGCCCAGGCCCAGACCCCCCATCTTTGGACTATTTTTGGTCTTTTTCCCGTAACTTGAGCTACGGGCCTCCAAACGACTCGCCGTAAGCGGAAACGCGATCCTTGGATCGAGACAGTCATTTCGGTATATCGCACTCAAGGTTTCGGAATACTTTGGGTTCGGCCGGGTTGGTTCGTACACGAAACCAATCGGGCCCTCGGAACGGAAACACTTATATTTTGAGCTTCGGACGTTCGATCGACGTGCCGTCGACTTCGTTGAATTCCTCGAAGTGAGATGGATCTTTTGGCATACTCCGCCCGAGGTTTGGACACAGGTGGAGTATGGTTTGGTTGGTTTTGCCTTAAAAACCAACCGGGCCCCTGGGACGAAAAAACCAATAACTCTCAGACCGGGCGTCCGATTGACGCTCCGTCTGCGACGTTGAGTTCCTGTTGACGATACAGAACTTTTGGATACATCAACTCTGGACCTTGTGTCAGTTGATGTATTAGCCTCTCAGCTCGTGGAGCGGACCCTCCCGATCGAGATTGCTGTGTGCGGGAACCCTAGTGCTGGCTGCGACTTCGACGACGACGACTGTGCAGAGATCCTCGGTGGACTGCGACGATGAAGTGTGTTGGTCTTGTATCCTTTTTGGGTCCCAGCATAGATGATTTAGTGCTGGTCTTGTATCCTATGTGGGTCCCGACATAGATGAATCAATGAAGAGTGTTGGTCTTGTATCCTATGTGGGTCCCAGCCGTGCTGGTCTTGTATCCTTTGTGGGTCCCATCTTAGATGATTCAGTGATGGTCTTGTATCCTATGTGGGTCCCAGTATAGATGAATCAATGAAGACAGCTGGTCTTGTATCCTATGTGATTCCTAGCTGTGCTGGTCTTGTATCCTATGTGGGTCCCAGCATAGATGAATCAATGAAGAGTGCTGGTCTTGTATCCTAAGTGGGTCCCAGCCGTGCTGGTCTTGTATCCTTTGTGGGTCCCAGCTTAGATGATTCAGTACTGGTCTTGTATCCTATGTGGGTCCCAGTATAGATGAATCAATGAAGACAACTGGTCTTGTATCCTATGTGGGTCCCAGCTGTGCTGATCTTGTATCCTATGTGGGTCCCAACTTAGATGATTCATTGCCGGTCTTGTATTCTATGTGGGTCCCAGCATAGATGAATCAATGAAGAGTGCTGGTCTTGTATCCTATGTGGGTCCCAGCTGTGCTGGTCTTGTATCCTATGTGGGTCCCAGCTTAGATGATTCAGTGTTGGTCTTGTATCCTATGTGGGTCCCAGCATAGATGAATCAATGAAGACAGCTGGTCTTGTATCCTCAGTGGGTCTCAGCTTAGATGATTCAACATCTATATCTGATCACCCCTTTCACCTTTTTGACGAAGTATACCTGTGTGAGATGAATCCTGTGTTACTCTCCTTTGTGGATTTTGTTGAACTATCCTGTGTGGATTTACTGTTTACTCTCCTTTGTGGATTGTGTTGAACTATCCTGTGTGGATTTACTGTTTACTCTCCTTTGTGGATTGTGTTGAACTATCCTGTGTGGATTTACTGTTTACTCTCCATTGTGGATTGTGTTGAACTATCCTGTGTGGATTTACTGTTTACTCTCCTTTGTGGATTGTTTTGAGCTATCCTGTGTGGATTTACTGTTTACTCTCCTTTGTGGATTGTGTTGAGCTATCCTATGTGGATTACGTTTTCTCTCCTTCGTGGATTGTGTTGTGCTACTCTGTGTGAGTATACGTTTTGCTTTCCTGTGTGGACTGGGTTGTGCTTGGGCTCGGATGTTGGAGCCGAATGGGAATTGATGACTTAGGTATATGTATGTGAATATACCTAAGCAATGTCATTTGTTACTTCGTGATTGTATCTTTCCTTTGTGGTTTATCTTTTGTGGATTTCGGGAGACCTTCGGGGGTTTCAGGGTCCCTACTGAGTAGCTTATACTCACCCCTGCACGGGCTATGCCCGCACCTCGTTGTGTTGGTTGCACACGATGGACAGCGCTGATCGTGGTGGAGGCTTGCGGAGCAGGACGGTACCTGGAGGTGGACCACTGGGCGGGACGTACTTGGAGCGGACGGTTGGACCGAGGAGCTGTGGAGTCTATCTGTGCTCTCCCTTCATGTGGGACTTCCAGAGGATGGCTCGACGCTGCAACTTTTCTTTTCAGTTGCTGTTTTTCCCCTTTCAGTTGTACTTTACAGTTGGTCTTGTATTTCCGGCCCCTTTTACTTTTAGCACAGCTTGTTACAGTTTTTACTTAGTGTTTACTCTTTCCGCTTGCTTACTCTGTGATGGTTGTTTACTTTACAAAGGCAATGCCTTCCCTGTTTATCGGGATTTATGCCATGGTGCTAGTCGCCAGCCCCTGGCCTATGGAAGGCGGGCTTGGGGTAGTCACGACATGGGCCTCGAGGACGAGTCGTGAAAAATTGGTATCAGAGGAGTTCGGTTCTACCGCAGACTCTGATCTTCCTTCTGTGTGAAGCAATAGTGTTCAGCGTATTGGGTGTGGTTATCAATCCAGGGAGTCCAGTGTTGGTGCGGTGGCCGACGTATCCGTACTCCAGGACCCTGACTTTTGATTTCTGACTTAATGCACGAAAACATTGATTGCATGTGTGTTCAAGTTTTCTTTTTGATTACTTGTGTCAGCTCACCAGGTATACAGTTCTGACCGTGGCGCACCTGTTTCCTTTCAGGATGGCCCCACGATGGCAGCCAGCTAGGGTTCCGAGAGTGGAGCGTGATGACAGTCCACCGAGCGACGAGGCCTCGGTGCAGGGCTCCTTGTCAGCAGAGGCACCTGCGGTACCTTTACCCGTCGAGCCACCGATGCTACCAGCCCCAGCCGCTGACGATGCACATCGCCTTAGTGCACTGCATGAGTTCTAGCGCCAACGACCTCCCAGGTTCCATGGGGAGATGGACCCTCAGGCCGCCGAGGACTGGCTGGAGGCAGTTTTACGGGTTTTCAGACTAGTGAGGACACCAGCAGACCTCATGGTGATCCTCGCAGCGAGCCTCCTGCACGCGGCAGCAGGCAGATGGTGGAGCTTGATGCTCCAGGTGAACGACGGGACATCTCTCCTCTGGACGGACTTTGAGAGTATCTTCCACTCCGAGTTCGTCCCAGCCACCCTCCATGCTGTGCGCATCCAAGAGCTGCTATAGCTACGGCAGGGCAGCATGACAGTGGCCCAGTACTCGGCGAGATTTACTAATCTCTCGCGCTACTCCATAGATATGGTACGAGACCCGTTCTTCTGGGCCCGAACCTTCGAGCAGGGACTGAGGCACGAGATTAGGGCTTCGATGATCTCCCTCAACATTCCAACACAGGCAGAGGTGTTGGAGAGAGCCCTTCTAGTGGAGAGTTTTCTCGCCGAGCAGGCTCCAGTGACAGGGCCCTCCGCAGGACGGCCCATAGCAGGGTCTTCCACAGTTGGCAGTAGACAGGTGACGCAGAGGTCCCAACGGGCTAGACCATCAGATGGGCAATCTCAGGATGAAGATTCGGTTGTGCGGGGCACCCGAAGGAGAGCTAGCTACACGAGGGGAAAGCATTGCTACACTTGTAGCGGGCGAGGTCACATGGCTCGAGACTACCCGACTTGTCTTACAAATGAGCAGCAAGTGGTAGAGGGACCTCCCAAACAGAGGTTCGGCCATGGTGGTCCGTAGGGGGTAGGCGGACGAGGCAGAGGAGCTGGCCGAGCAGCTGGTGGTGGACGATGCTTCGAGGTGTTGAGACCACCACCACCAGGAGGTCTGCCTCGACCGCAGGGAGTTGGTGGACATGGGAGAGCACATCTTTAGGCAGCTGAGGCCTTCGATCATGGAGCTCTGGGAGCAAATGGACAGGATCAGAACTAGTGGATATGTCTTTTGTACTTCTAGTTCATTGTTGCTATTGTGTAGTGTATTTGTATTATGAGCTGCAATAATAAAAGACGCTTACCTTTGTGATGATTTTATTCCTGTCCTCTTTTGTGTTGTTACTAAGAGGTTCTAGTTTAGACTGTTGACTTGACCCTCACTTGTCAGACATCTACTGGAGGAGACCCAGTTACCACACACTGATGCCGACAGTGTGACTCAACCCTTGGAGGCGAGAGTAACGGTTGGATCTCTTGGTAGTAGCATCGAGGCCTTACGACGTCATCATTGGTGTTGATTAGTAACATCCATGTCGGGATTGACTGTATTAGGGAAAGGAAGTGGTTCATCCAGGGGATGAGACCAGATTTCTCTTATCGGCAAAGAAGAAATCTTAGCAGTTCTTGTGGGATTGGAGATGGTCCAGGTCATCCAGGAGCGGATGAGTATAGCTCAGAGCCGACAGAAGTCCTATGCTGACAGGTGGCAGAGGCCAATTGAGTTCGAGGATGGAGACCATGTCTTTATGTAGGTCTCACCTCGACGTGGATTACGGAGGTTTGGCCAAGGTGACAAGTTGTCTCCATGCTTCATTGGACCCTTCCAGGTCCTTAGCAGGATTGGAAAGTTGGCTTATCGCCTGGCTCTACCGCTACAGTTACGCCGGGTGCACGACATCTTCCACGTATCTCAGCAGAGGAGATACGTTCACGACCCGACGCAAATCTTTGACCATGGAGAGATGGTCTTTGATGATGGGGAGACATTTGCGGAGGTCCCAGTGGAGATCGAGGATCGACAGGAGCGGGTCCTACATGGATGATCGATTCCTCTAGTACACTTCAGATGGAAGCTCGGGGACCTCCAGGAGAGCACTTGGGAGCGGGAGGCTCAGATGCGTTCTCAGTACCACCATTGTATCCCTAAGTTTGCGGTGAAGCTTTACGGGGACGTAAAGCCCTGTGGTGGGAGTAATGTAAAGACCCGTAAATTTCAAGGAAATTTTTTTTCTTAATTTTCTTTGGAATTTTACAAGAACGCAGTTTCTAACGGCACCTGATTCCGAGGCCCGGTGTGCCTGGAATCATTTTTCGAAGTTTGGCTCTGGTACGTTCAGTGAACGAATGAGCAGGTTTTTCTAACTTTTGAACCGGTGCTCAGAATCAAATTCCGAGGGCACTGATGGAATCAAAGCGCCGGTATTTTCTTAGAAACTCCACTTCCGGAGTTGCGTTTGCTCGGGTGTGGTTTTTAATTTCTGGGCTTTATGTTAAGAAATAAAATAAAGTGGTGCAACAACTTTATTTTTATTTCACTTTAAGCCACTTAAAGACCACTTTAAGCTGCGTAAGCTCATTTGAAACGGATAGGGTGCAATTCAAAATATCCTACCCACTTGGTAGGATATTTGTGAAGTGGGGCCTGCACGAGCCCCACCATTTCTTTTCCGCTAAGTAACGCACCCGCGAAAACCCCTATTAAATGAAAGTCAACTGATGCGTTTTCTTAAATTCATAACACACCATTTAATTGGGCGGTTAACTTCGTTGAATTAATTCTATGAATTAATGGGTCGTTACTTATCTTGTTTTTGTTTTGTTGGGATGTTAATAAAATAAGGCCAACACGCCTTCCTTTTGAAATGTTGTGTTAAACGTCTGAAGAATCTATAAGGATCTTCCTCCTTCTTCACGAAGAACACGAAGAACGCCGACCTCTGACGAAGAACACCGAACCCGCGGAAATTGACGACGCGACGCCGTGTGCCGCGACGCCGACGTTTCCTCTCCCGCGACGTTCTTCTGCGACGTTCCTTCCTCCGCAAAAAAAATCTTCGATCAACTGTTAAGGTGAGAGACTGCGGTTCTTTATTTTTTTCCTTTGTGGTTTATAACTTCAATATGGATTTAATTATTAAAAATTAAATCTGTATGTTCTTGATCCCCGGAGATCGTCGACGCGACGCCCATCCGCGACAACGCGACGCCCTTTCGCGACGCAACGATTCCCTTGTTCCGCGACGGTCGATTCCGTGAAGAACTCTTGTGCGACGACTCGACGAGGTAGGGATTTTATTTTGGAAATACCTTTTTATTCCTGTAGTTGTTTTCTTCAAAAACAAAAGAACCTGGATCAAGTGCAATTTTAAATTATAATTTTTTTTTGGATACGTTTGTCATGTGTTAATTATTCTTCCCGACTGTTATCGCCTAACGCGGAGGGTGCGGGCCAAATGAACACGGCCCGACAACCCTCCGTAGTTATTCGTTGTTGAGTGGATTTGGCGGGTGATGAAAAAACATGCCGCAGGGACGATCCGTTGGTTCCGCAGTGAAGAACGGGACCCAGGCGGAGTTTCGGCACAGATGGGAAGGAAAACGGACCACCGGAGCAACTCCGGTGGACCACGGAAGCCACCGGTGGCGGCGGCAGTGGCGCCAGCGGAACCGCGGCCGCGCGGGTCCGGTGCACTCGGGACGCGGCATCGCCGCGTCCATTGGCCAAGGGGGCCCCCTGCGGGGGCCGCAGGGGTAGCATGCCCCCCGCGTTTGCTCGACCGCTCAGCCGAGCCGGGCCGGGCCGGCCGGCTGGGCCGGGCTGCGCCCTAGCCGGACCGGACCGGGTCCAGCCGGGACGGACCGGTTCGGCCGACCCAGGGGGGGGGGGGTCGGCCCGGGTCGGCCCGGGCCCAGACCCCCCATCTTCGGACCGTTTTCGGTCCTTTTCCCGTAACCTGAGCTACGGGCCTCCAAACGACTCACCGTCAGCGGAAACACTATCCTTGGATCGAGATAGTCGTTTCAGTATATCGCACTCAAGGTTTCAGAATACTTTGGGTTCGGCCGGGTTGGTTCGTACACGAAACCAACCGGGCCCTTGGAGCGGAAACACTCATATCTTGAGCTTCAGACGTCCGATCGACGTGCCGTTGACTTCGTTGAATTACTCTAATTGATATGGATCTTTTGGCATACTCCGCCCGAGGTTTGGACACAGGTGGAGTACGGTCGGGTTGGGTTTTCCTTAAAAACCAACCGGGCCCCTGGGACGAAAAAGCCAATAACTCTCAGACCGGGCGTCCGATTGACGCGCCATTTGCGACGTTGAGTTCCTGTTGATGATACGGAACTTTTGGATACATCAACTCCGGTCCTTGTGTCAGTTGATGTATCAGCCTCTCGGCTCGTGGAGCGGACCCTCCCGATCGAGCTTGCTGTGTGCGGGAACCCTAGTACTGGCTGCGACTTTGACGACGACGACTGTGCAGAGATCCTCAGTGGACTACGACGATGAAGTGTGCTGGTCTTGTATCCTTTGTGGGTCCCAGCTTAGATGATTCAGTGGTGGTCTTGTATCCTATGTGGGTCCCAACATAGATGAATCAATAAAGAGTGCTGGTCTTGTATCCTATGTGGGTCCCAGCCGTGATGGTCTTGTATCCTTTGTGGGTCTCAGCTTAGATGATTCAGTGCTGGTCTTGTATCCTATGTGGGTCCCAGTATAGATGAATCAATAAAGACAGCTGGTCTTGTATCCTATGTGGGTCCTAACTGTGCTGGTCTTGTATCCTATGTGGGTCCCAGCTTAGATGATTTAGTGCTGGTATTGTATCCTATGTGGGTCCTAGCATAGATGAATCAATGAAGAGTGCTGGTCTTGTATCCTATGTGGGTCCCAGCCGTGCTGGTCTTGTATCCTTTGTGGGTCCCAGCATAGAAGATTCAGTGGTGGTCTTGTATCCTATGTGGGTCCCAGTATAGATGAATCAACGAAGACAGCTGGTCTAGTATCCTATGTGGGTCCTAGCTGTGCTGGTCTTGTATCCTATGTGGGTCCCAGCTTAGATGATTCAGTGCCGGTCTTGTATCCTATGTGGGTCCCAACATAGATGAATCAATGAAGAGTGCTGGTCTAGTATCCTATGTGGGTCCCAGCTTAGATGATTCAGTGCTGGTCTTGTATCCTATGTGGGTCCCAACATAGATGAATCAATGAAGACAACTGGTCTTGTATCCTCAGTGGGTCCCAGCTTAGATGATTCAGTATCTATATCTAATCATCCCTTTCACCTTTTTGACGAAGTATACCTGTGTGAGCTGAATCCTGTGTTACTCTCCTTTGTGGATTGTGTTGAACTATCATGTGTGGATTTACTGTTTACTCTCCTTTGTGGATTGTGTTTAACTATCCTGTGTGGATTTACTGTTTACTCTCCTTTATGGATTGTGTTGAACTATCCTGTGTGGATTTACTGTTTACTCTCCTTTGTGGATTGTGTTGAACTATCCTGTGTGGATTTACTGTTTACTCTCCTTTGTGGATTGTGTTGAGCTATCCTGTGTGGATTTACTGTTTACTCTCCTTTGTGGATTGTGTTGAGATATCCTATGTGGATTACCTTTTCTCTCCTTCATAGATTGTGTTGTGCTACTCTGTGTGAGTATACGTTTTTCTTTCCTGTGTGGACTGGGTTGTGCTTGGGCTCGGATGTTGGAGCTGAACGGGAATTGATGACTTAGGTATATGTATGGGCATATACCTAAGCAGTGTCGGTTGTTACTTCGTGATTGCATATTTCCTTTGTGGTTTATCCTTTGTGGATTTCGGGAGACCATCGAGGTTTCGGGGTCCCTACTGAGTAGCTTATACTCACCCCTGCATGGGCTATGCCCGAACCTCGTTGTGTTGGTTGCAGATGACGGACAACGCTGATCGTGGTGGAGGCTTGTGGAGCAGGACGATACCTGGAGGTGGACCACTGGGCGGGACGTACTCGGAGCGGACGGTTGGACCGAGGAGCTATGGAGGCTATCTGTTCTCCCCCTTCAGGTGGGACTTCCAGTGGACGGCTCGATGCTGCAGCTTTTCTTTTCAGTTGTTGTTTTTCCCCTTTCAGTTGTACTTTACAGTTGGGCTTGTATTTCCGGCCCCTTTTACTTTCAGCACAGCTTGTTACAGTTTTTACTTAGTGTTTACTCTTTCCGCTTGCTTACTCTTTGATGGTTGTTTACTTTACAAAGGAAATGCCTTCCCTGTTTATCGGGATGTACGCCTTGGTGCTAGTCGCCAGCCCCTGGCCTATGGATGGCGGGCTTGGGGTAGTCACGACACGGGCCCCGAGGACGGGTCGTGACAATTGTCATCATTTTCTGAGAAACTTCTCATGATTTTCAAGCCCACTAACCAAGATAACATGAAATGGAGTGAAGGTTTTCTAGAATTATAAATGAAAATAAATACTTAAAGATCTAAATAAAATCATAATCACTAAACCTATAATCATTTTAACCACTATTGAGGAAGGATTTATGGTATAAAATGATGAATCTGAAAAGCTTTTGGGTTGTGTTCTCATGAAAGATAAAAAAGTGATAGCATATACATCCTTACAATTAAATATTCATGAGAAAAACTACTCAAAAAGTGATCTAAAATTGGTTGTATTAATCTTTGAATTTGAATATTTTGTGGAATTATATCTACTGGGAGAATTTGGACATATATAAAAATCATAAAATAATCTTGTATATATTCACACAAAAGGATCTCAAAAGGATACAACGAAGGTTCATAGAGATGATCTAAAATTATGATTGTTCAATCCATTACCATCATGGGAAAACAAAAAAAGTGATAAATACTTGTATTAGAAAAGACTCTGCAACCATATCCATGATGAGGAATGCAAGAGATCTAGTATTCTTGGATATGAAAAGGATAGACAAGGGCATCATAAAATGATCCTCATGCTACCATGCTTAAATGACTGATCAACCATCCATTATTGAGAGGATCAAGGAGGCCTTAAAGGATTATGTGGTGATACAGAAAAAGGTAGTAAATATTGTAGAGTTAAACATAGATAAAGATAGAGTTATAATGTTGGGAACCTGAATACGTGTCCTATAAAAAATAGAACTAAAGAGGGAAATTGTGAATGGTGCGCATAACTCATCCTTCTATATTCAACCCAGAAGTAATAATATTTATATATATTTGAAGAAAAATATATGGTGGGATAACATGAAGAGGTATATTAAAAAAATTATATCGCGATGCTTTGAATTCCAATAATTCAATTCTAAATGATAGAAATCTAAGGGTATGATTCAACCATTGTCTATATCAGTAAAGAAGTGGGAAAATTTAACCATGGATTTTTTTGTAGTAATCCCCATGATAGATAAAGGAAATAATTCCATTTGTCTGGGTTTTTATCACCTTAACTTGTCATAAAATTTGATTTCTATCTATTATAATTTTTCTATTGAATAAATCTCCATGATATACACAAAGGAAGTGGTAAGACTGCACAGAGTTCAACTCTCTATTGTATGTTATCAAGATCTAAGGTTTACCTTGAGGTGATGTAGAGTATTTCCATAAGAATTAGATATAGAAATGAGCTACTACACTATTTATCACTCTCATATGGATGGTCAGTTTGAAATGACCATTAAAACAATATAATATATCCTAAGATCATATTAAATGGATTTTCAAGGATGTCTGGATCAACACATTCCCCTAGTTGAGTTCTCATATAACAATAGTTTCCATTATATCATTCAAATGGTACCTTATTAGGTCTTATATGGTATGAGGTATCAGACTGCAACATGATGGGATGAAGTTAGAGAATGGAAGATTATGGGACCTAATATTTTCCAAGAGACGATAAAGAAGGTTCAAACCATCCATAGTTATATCAAATCTGCACAAATTTTATAGAAAATCTATACAGACAACCATCTATGAGACCCAAGTTTATGGATGAAGAAAAAGTGTTCCTCTATATATATATCACCATAGAAGAAATTCATGAGTTTTTAGAATAAGGGAAATCTTATTCAAAGATAGATCACCCCCTTGGATATCCTTGATCACATCAGAGTGATGACCTATCAACTATCACACCAAGATAACCCATCTCTAGTACAAGTTGTGTTCCATGTATCCCTCTTATGGAAGTACATACCAGAACCCTCACATGTGAATAATCTATTGGTTGTACCATTGGATAATGAAAATTCATACAAGGAGCAGTCAATGAATATCTTAGATCATAGTGACAAGGTCCTACAGAATAAGACAACTCACCAGGTCAAAGTGTTGTGGTAGAACCACAAGTTTGAGTACGCGACATGAGAACCAGAAGGCGTGATGAAAAAAATTACCACCATCTAATTTAGAGTATGAATTAAATTTCAATGGTGAAATTTATAAAGGGTGAATAATGTAACAACACCAAATTTTACAAATGAAAATCCCCTTTAAATTGAGTAAATGTTTTATTAAGAAATGAAATTATAGAAAACACATACAATAATTTGGATTTTGGACCATTATAAGTTAGATATTATCATATTTAAAAGACCATTAAGAATCATAACTATTTATAGTATAACTATTATATAGTGATCATATGATTAGTATATATATAGGGTAATGATAAATACAATTGACATAGACAAAGGGATAAATGACCCTGACCAATAGGATCATACCCTATGAATCAGATTTTCTAGAGCTTCTAAGGGAGATAACATCACTGGGAATTTCCCTTGACTGATCCCAAGTCTATATTCAGAAACTAAATCACAAGAGAACTGTTTATGGGATAAGTTTATGATCATTAAGATCATAACCCAAATTTTTTTCCAAACCACCCCATGAAAATATTATAATCGCACACATTACCCTTAGATCATTCGCTAGTGTATTAAAGGGTTATGTATAGAGACACTAATAGTTTGAATTTTTATATTTTAATTTTTAAATAATAATGATAATATTTATACGTTAGAATATTAATTTATAAATGGATGAATAATAAAGTTTATTAAAAAATTTATTTTTATATTATGAAATAGAAAATTATATTTTTGGGAAATATATAATTTCAATCAAGTCACTATTTTGATTAATTCAATAATTTTTGAAATAAATTATATTTTTATAATGTATTATCATTAAATATTATTTTTTAAATACAAATTAAAATATAATTTTATAAAGTTAAATGTAATTTTTATAAAGATCACAAAAATGTTATTGTCAAAAGATAGATATTTTTCAATAAATAGAGATTTTTGAATTAAAGGTTTTAACTATCTTATATAAAGGATTATTTTGGTAGAATAAATATTATTTTTAAAATTACCACATAAAAATTATACAAAGGTGAATCTATCATAATATTCCGAGACATTTGAATTTTTTTGAAAATATTAAATACGATATAATAATAAATTATGTATTATGACATCATAAAATACAAAAGGTTATGTAATAAATACTATAAAGAGTATCCATAAATAAAATTATTTTTCCTCTTTAAAATAATGTATCATTTATTTTATTTGATTAATTTTATAAATCCTCAATGAATGCACCAAAACCTATATTATAAATTAAGGTTTTAAAATCAACTCTTTATAAACTTGACTCACTTCCACATCACAGATGGTATTATTATAAGGATTTTGGTTGTTATGCATATAAAACAATTAAAAAAACATCTATTTGGTAGAAATTATATTCCAAAACCATTGGATGGTTTATGGTTTGGATTAATTTATCATATAGAGTCCAAAAACAAACTTTTAAAATTAATAAACAATTGTCCTCTCTTTTTCTAAAAAAACACACCCAACCTTCCATTCCTATTCAGTAAAAATACATGGATCAAAATGATAATATCATATTTCCTCTTAATACCCTCCCATGGTTTTTCCAATAACTTAAGATTATCCACCCAAGCTTTTATAAATTCCCTCTCAAGTTAAGTGATCCTCTCCATCTCATTTTTTTCAATAATCTTATTTATATTATTATATTTGATTCTCAATTATTCTTGATGGAATGTGTTTTTAAAAAAACTATTACTATCCTTACGATCTATAAGTGATGATATACACTTTTATATCTCATTAAACCCTTCCATGAATCTTTATATAGCCATATTACGCCATTGAAATTATCTAGTGATATTTCCATTACAAACATTTGTGAAGGAAATACTCATACCCATTCCCACTCAATGGTATTCACTAATATGTACCTATAATTTATTTATTGGTGAATTCAATGTATTTAAAATACAATCCATAACATTAGTATCCGTTAACGCTCCTTTTGTCACAGAATCTAATGATTGGAAAAGGGGAATATCTAAGCTCAAAGTGATTCAACATTTGGAAAAAATATCAAAAAATTGACAAAGGAAGGAATAAGAAGAATGTTGCACATGTGCCGCGCAGGTTTCCTCATTATCGCAAAAGTCCACTTGTGCAATGCCTAATGGTTGCACATGTGACCTGTGCGCCCTAAAGGATAACTGCCTGGGTCTTCTTCAGCCTATAAATAGACCCTGTGGGCCCCCCATAGAGAGGAGGAATTTTTCTAGAAACTCAGATTTAAGCTCCCGGCGCCCTAGTCTCTTCTCAAAGCTTCTGAAACACTTCTAAGGTAATTTCTTAGCTAGAAAGGAAGATCTAAAGAGGTGGAGGAAGGCCTAAGTGTTGAAACTCATCAACACTTGCGTGCCTGAGTGGCCAGCCCTTAAGGGAAATGGCCACACTTGCGCGCTACCTTACTCCTTCAATAGAACTTGCGCACCCCTCTTCAAGAAGAACCTCAAGATGATTCTAAAGGCTTTAACAAAGAGTCTCTCAAGTATTACCCTGCTGGTTAACAATCGCGCAAGTACCCCATATGTCGCGCAGGTATACCTGCACGACTAGGACTTGTGCGCCCATGCAGTACCTGCGCGCCTGCCAGGACTTGCGCGCCCCTACCTTTTTGGGTGCCCTTATTTCCCATTTCAACCCTCTTAAGCCATTACACCTCTCCTATTCAAGATTCAGTCTTCAAGGCACTCTTCAAAGCCATTTATGCCATGATTTCTTGACTTGAATTCTTTATCTGAAAGGAACTATGTGGAATATCTCTCAAAACCTAGTGATTTACACATCTTTATGTCACTAAAGATTGAGATTTCATTCATTAAACCTCATCCTTTAAGATGAGATAACTCATTAAACTGGGCCTCCTTTTCAGGAATAAGCCCCAGTCATAATTCCCAAATCTGGGCATGCTCCTTAGGAGTAAGCCCCAATCCGCTAATTTGGGCATCCTCCTCAGGAGTAAGCCCCAACCATAATTTCATTAACCTGGGTCTCCTTTTCAGGAGTAAGCCCCAGTACCCTAATATGGGCACCCTTTTCAGGAGTAAGCCCCCAAGTCCCTTAATTTTTCAAGTCTCATAACCTGGGCCTCCTTTTCTTGAGTAATCCCCAGTCCTAATTCCTCTTAACCAGTCATAATTTACCTTTGATCTGGGATTCCTTCTCAGGAGTAAAAACCCAACCATAAGTCCTCTCCTAATTTAGGCCTCCTTTACAAGAGTAAGCCCCAAGTTAGAGTATTCAAATCTCCGTGAAGTACATATACCTTTATGGACCCGGTTCCCAGATTTCTTCCCTGAAGTAATTCCAAATATTCATTTATCTAGGTAGTCATACATACATAAGTCCCACCATATTACTTACGATTGCATCTTTCATGGCAGAATTGTCTGATTTTTACCAATACCTCTTGTTTCTCACACCGAGCATGACTCACATGAGATTAGAGTGTAAAAGTAATTATGACATCCTTCTTTGAGCCATCAATCATAAACATCATACTCCCTTACTCGAACTACGTGGGTACTGATTCCATTTCTAAACAATGGATACGTAGGTAGCCCATCTGCGGGTTCGATCCCAACTCTAGAATAATCCATATCCTTCTGAATGACAATAAACTTCAAGTTCCCCATTGAGTGGCTTTAAAACCAGCATGACCATCATAATGACCAAGAGACTTTTACGTATCAAAGGATACCATTGAATAAGAATCTCTAACAAATACAGAAGATTCTCTATCAATGATGAACCTCGAATAAATATAAAAGATTCTCTAAATTTCTTACATATTGATCATTGTTTGTCAGATCTAAAGGAATGCACATTTTATACTTGGTAATGTAATAGGGATTCACAAACATAACTTAAATCTATAAAGAGTGTCCCGGAGTGGAAAATAATTCCCCTAAAAAGGTGTAATGAGTCTGACCTCCCATCCTCCTGACCAATGAAAATTCCTAAGCCTCATCAGTCCACAAACTAATGAGCACCTACCTTTGGAAAGTAGGTGCAAATGGATGTAGAATCATTGAATGTTTCCGGTTCTACGAACAAACCCATTAGAAACCGATCGGAATGTTTGAACCTCCCATCAAAGGAGGTCATTTCCAAATTACGAGGGAAACAAAAATTGTGAACCCGACGTGAATCCTTAACCAAGTTAAAATGATGTTTTACCTATTTTTTAGGCCCATATTTAAAAATCAATGAGAGGGACAACAAAAAAAGTCACTGACATATGTGTTCATCCAAAAGATGTAGTGGCTGAATTTATCTTGATTACGTCTGCTATATAAAACAAGAAATCTTTTCCAAGAGCTTCTGCATTTCCAGAATGGCCGCTCTCAAGTTCACACCTGTGAATAATGCTGCTGCAAATGCCACTGCTGCTACTCCTACTGGATCGTCGTCCACTCTGAGAATGAAATCACCTACTCAGCGTCTTCAACGCTGGGTATCAAATGCGCTGGTTAAGGAGTACCATCAACATGGTACCATCCCAACTCTGGAGTCTTCCCAATAAGCCGTCCAAGTGAACAACTCACACCGGTCGTCCAGACAATGACGACCAGTGATCAAGAAGTAAGCGGTGCTGACTACCGTCTCCAACCGTTTCAAGTCATTATCCCCAGAACGCAATCACTATTCTCTTCCTTATTCTGAGGAGGTGAATGAGCCGGTCCCTCAGGGACTTAATTCAAGTAGTAATAAGTCCTTCCCGAGGGCTCCCACCAACAATCGCCGCCAGACTCGTGCGGCAATGCGGCCTCAACATGATGAGGGTACCGACTCCAGGCATTCGGCTCAGGTTCCTCGAACCCGAGTAGGCAAGACAAACTGCCAGAGGCGGTATCTGGTCAACAGTGAGAAAGTTCTCATCTCTTCCATTTCTGGATAAGTCCACCAACCTAACATGGTGGAAGGCAACGATTGGGCACACACACCTGCCCGTTTTAATTTCGCTGTCCAACGGACTCGTCTGGCAGCATCACACCAATCCCACCAGGCAATTACGACAGAGTACTATAGGAAGGAACATACACCTGTTTATACATCATAAGCTAGTCAGCAGACTCGTCTGACTACAAATGATGGAGCTCGTCAACCATGTTTGGTGAAGTTCAATCAGCAGGCACTTACACATGCTAGTATTGATCAAGCCTACCAACAGTCTCGCTTGGTAGCATTTGAAGAAGTTAGTCCGAAAGCTCCAATGACAAACAGGAGGCAGAATTAACTCCCTGCCCCCACACTTGAGTACTATCAGGATTCACTGACAGGAAAAGGAGGACAGGAGTAGGCACATACAACTACTCCAAGCCCTGAATGGAGGTATATCCCCATTCCGGCAGCTGAAGTCACCAAGCATATTCTATCAATGGTGAAAAAGCAGAAGAAAATCCCTGCTCATATTCTGGACGCTTGCCAGGATTTTATAATAACTTCAGCGAAATCTTAGGGAAAGACACATAAATCTATCCCTACTAGTGGAGTGACACATCAACAGTTCACTCCGGAACAGACACACACATGTTTTCCAGTCCAAGAGGGTTGTGGGGCATACTCCCCCATATCATACGGACAACCAAGTCAGGCACATACAACTGATTTGAGTGGAGATCGTCAACTTAACCTATCCATCTTTCCTGATCAGGCACATACACCTACTCAGAGAATCCACTTTCATCAATAAGTGGTTTCTAAGGTGAGTAAGAAGGCGTCTAAGAAAAAGACCCGCCCAACACAGTCAGGAGATCAAAATCCAATCTGTATCATGGCCTTGCTCGATGATGGAGTTCTTAAAGCCCTCAGACAGTTATCTGTTGGAATTCAAGATTCTACTCCCTCATTTCCCAATAGTGGGAACATTAATTCCGAAGGTCTTCAATAGACACTTCCTCATGAAGGCTTGTTTCATGACAATTCGGTCGATCCTGAAGTTTCATCTTCAGATGAGAGCCACAGGAACCCTCTGTGTGGTCAGAAGACCAAGGAGAAAGAGATCTCATCTTTTGCTGTAACACACCATGGTGGTCCTCCCCATGATGATGAATTTCGCTGTGAAAGTTCTCTCCACAATAGGGATGCACATTTCCTGAAAAATGCTCTTGTGGACAATATAGTGCCGAGAAAACCCTCTTATCTTGAGGAACTTGAAAATGCAAAACCAGTCATGTCTGATGCTTCATCGCTAGCAGGTGAAATACGTTATCAATCAGAAGATAGCCCAGGGTGTAGGTCATTCTACGAACCACCCCTAAGTCATGCATCTTCTAGTTTGATCAATGATTTCTCTACCAATATTTTTGAATCCGATGAAGAAACAAGGAAACACCAACTCTGGTCAAATCAGGTAGAAGAATCTTCATCAAATGATAAAGAGGAAATGATGAACATTAGAAAACAACTGGCAAAAGGTGAAGTGCCAGTCATGTTTTGGCCTCTGGCTGACTCTTAGTATGATATTCCAGAAATGTTGACGGAAGATGGAATTCATGATATTCGTCTCAACATATGGAAAACTCTTTGTCAGTTGAAAAAGAAAGTATTATCTTATGATGAATATGAAAATCATCTTAATATAATAGAAGGGTTACAATGTCAGATTGATTTAGCATCTATATCAGTCTCTCGATATCTGAAGGCTGAAAAGTAGCAGAGAGCCCTTAAACGTTCATGCCTTGGCACGCTAAGAAGATTGCGTCAGTTAATTGCCAATACCCCATCTGGTATTCATGTTAGAGGATGTGGTGTTCATGGAGAACTACATTTCACGGTGCTCTCCACTCAGCAAAGCCCGCCGAAAATGGTCTCATGCAATGTTATTGCCCATGACCGACCACAAATACCAGGCTTTGTTTGTAATCAAAAGCTTTCCCAAGAATAGGCCTCAACTAGTTCCTCTCAAAATCAAGAATACAGAGAACAAGATGTTCAATTACTCCCGCATCAAGAAAACGAGAATATTGAACATGCCTCTCCTATGGAGCAAGCACATCATCATGTGACAGAAGTGTCGAAAATTATCCAACGGTCTTTTGAACCAGGTGATAAAAGTGGATATAGATTAATGTATCCAGCTAATTTCCAGACAATGTTTTGCAATATTAGGAGAGATTTTATGAAATTCTCAGAAATAGCATGTCAAGAGACACCCCAGCTCACCAGACTAGGGACTCTTTTAAACCAACCCTTGGAATCAACAAATAAGATTAGAGGAGTTGAGCAGGAACAGCAGAAAGAGCCCCAGTCCACCAGACTGAGGACTTTTTCAAATCATCAATCCCCTCCTCAAATAAAGTCCGTCTTTTCTCTATTAGTGAAGAAGCCTAAAGAGGAACGAAGGGCCAAATTATCAGAAGAATCCCTCCAAATTACGGTTTGTCAATAAATTCCTGAGAGATTGAATCAACAAAAGGAAATGTCTCATCAAAGACATGGAAGAAGACAATATCACAGAAATTATGATAGAAGGGATGTGATGCGTTATGCATCATTCAATGTCATCGATGCCATTGTTTCTGATCCACCAGATGAGGCTCACTCAGGGGACTCAGATGAAGAGGTTCCTGATCAAGAAGATGTACGCACTGACACAAATGAAGAAGGTGTGCATACATGAAATCAAAGGGTTACTCAGAAACTAGGTAATCCTTCAAGTAACCCACTTCCCCCTCTCCGAAAAGGATCCAAAAAAAGGGAGGGGAAATAATCAGGTTACATATCCTTCCTCTGGAGAAGGCCAATCACTCAAACTAGAGAAAATGTTTGCACAACAGGAGGAAGAAATAAAGGAATTAAGAAGGTTCAATGTAGAACTACTTCAGAGTAGTCTTCTTCTTAAGTGTGCTGGAGTCAGTCAGCCAAAGGAATTTATTACAGCTACTAAGATGGATCAAGAATATCCTCCTCTATCAGTACACCCTCAGAGGTCTAATCCTATGGGTCAAGTGCAACAATAGTTGGCAGTGCTACCATCAATTGCAGCACCAACTACCACATCCAATCATTGCACCTACCCAAGTCCAAGTTCAACTGGATGTTTTTCAAAAGTTAATAACTACTATTGATTCATTAACAGCTCGGTTAGAAAATATGGAAGGGAAACGTGCACAGGTTCAACTAGAAAAGAATTTTTACCCTGAATGGGTAGATTCAATCTCTCCTCCATCTAGTTTTAGAAACCCTGTATTCCCTATTTTCAATGGATCAGGCTACCCTGAACAGAATTTGATGCATTAAGTGTCTTGTTGTGATCCTAAGATGGGAACTCTGGAGCAGCAAGAAGCAGTGAAACTTAGATGCTTCGTGCGAACCTTGCAAGGACCATCTTTTGTTTGGTATACAAGATTTAAATCCCGGTCAATTACTGGATGGGAAGATCTCCATCAACGATTTCTTCTTCAATTCAGTTCAACTATTCCAAAGACAATAGTTTTTGATCTTAAAAACTGCAAGCAAAGGGAGAATGAAAGAGTCTTTGATTTCATTGCTTGTTGGAAGGGGTTAACATATTTTCTGAGACTAGCACTCCCTCAAGAGGAACTGTTTCCAATCTGTGTGGCAAACCTGCATGATGAATTACACACGCCATTGATCCCTATGAAATACACAGGAGGGTTTTGAGATCTTACTTCAATCTCTCAGTAGATTGAAGATTCCCTTATACTGGATAAGGCTAAATCTCGTGTAATTCCATCAGCTCCAGGAAGGAGAATGGGTAAATAAGAAACTGCTACAGTTATGCTTAAACAAGAACCTGTACCTGTTTCTACCTCAAAAACTTCATCTTCTCGAAGGGATCCACCTCCTGAGCGCCAACAACAAAGGCCCTTTCGTCCAGATGATCAAAGAGATCAAACAAGAAAACAATTTGTGGATCTGAAGAGAAAAACATACTATTTTCGAAATGAAAAAGTTCCTGGTTTCTTCATTTCGGCTCTGGAAAATAATCTGGTTCAATTTCCAATGCCCAAGAGGCCAAACAAGAAAGGAGATTAAGATCGTCCCAATTATTTCCCCTTTCATCAAATGTTGGGGCATCCCATCCAGGAGTGTTTTGTCTTCAAAGACCTCCTTCAAAAGATGGTCGACTCGGGACAAGTCAAACTGAAAGTTTCTTCAGCTCAGGTAGCATGTAGTACTACTACAATTCCAGAGGAGGAAGGCGAATGGCAAGAAGTAAAAAGCAAAAATGCACAGAAGTATGATGATTGGATGGTCAGAAAGACAATCAATCGAAATCATGCTATTTTGAGAACACAATTAAAGAAACTTATTGTGTCTTCTTCCATGAATGTTGTGGAAAAACCCTCTTCGTCAGAGGGAAAGTCCTCAAAGAAACGACATGATTCAAAGAAAGAAAAATAATCATAAGAAGATGAGTATGTTTCAAAGCCTAAATTGTCTTTGACTCTGGAAGACTTCAAGCCATCTACTTCAAAGCCACGAGCACCGCCCTACCAAACGACACAGCCTAAATAGGTTAATCAGGCAGAGTCTTCATAAGACGAAGAGTTAATCTTCAGTTCTCTTAATATGATTCAATTAATAGATCCATATGCCAGTTGCAGTTTCGATTTCGATGAGCCTGAATTCCCTGTATCAAACAAGGGAATCAGAGGAAGTTCTAGAAGCTCAGGATACAGGGGATGACATGGATCTTTCAGAAGCCACTATTCCAATTCTACCCCTACTAGAACTGTGTACGCAGAAGAAACTCATGTTAGAGCCCTTCAGCGAGCTCAGCAAGAACAAGCAAGTTCTTCTACCAATTGAAAATTCAGTCCTGACACAGTTCCTTTGGAAGACCGATTGAAGGTTCCATCTTCTTCCTCTCAGCAAGTAAATGGATCTAATTAGTCTAATCTTCTAAAACCAGATATATTGCCAACTCCTATCCCGATACAAGATGAATCAACTTCCAAAGAATATGATTCTAAGGTACCTACTAAACCACATATTTCTGTTGGGAAACGCAGACATCTGGATCAAAAATATGATGTATTGAAACACTTGGCCCAAGTACCAGCCAAGTTATCAATTTTGGATGCTCTGAATCTATCAAAAGATCTTCGGGAAGAACTCATCGAGGCTTTGTCAAGTCCTCAGGAGTTTGAAACTGAAATTTCTGCAGCTGAAGTCTATCACATAGAGAATAATCCTATAGAATTACATGCAATAATATCTTTTACTAATGAAGATGAAGATGATGTTGTTCATGGAAATATTAGACCTTTGTACTTATCTGTCAAGGTCAATGGCATAGACGTTTGAAGAGCATTCATTGACAATGGTTCATGAGTTAACCTCATGCCCATTCGTACACTTCATCGATTGGGCCTCACGGAATCCGATTTATCTCCTTCTACCATGATATTACAAGGATATGATAAAAACGAACAATAACCACTAGGCGATGTTACAATCAGAACTCAGTTTGGAGATCTTGTATCCAATTCATATTTCATGGTTGTTGATCAAGATTCAGCCTTCAACATCTTTCTTGGAAGACCTTGGCTACATCAACATGTAGCTATCCCTTCATCCTACCATCAATGTCTCAAATATTGTTTCTATGGTCAATTTGGGACATTGAATGGTGATAAGGCCCCGTTCAAGACATGTGACTCTCAATAAATTGAGGCGGAATTCTATCACATGAATGGAAGGGAGAAATCCACAACAAAGGAGATTACCAAAGTTAATGCTCCGTATGGTTTGGAGAAGATTCTAGTAAATCCATTTACACATGTGAGTAGAGATTATGTGTTTCCTATCAGTCAAATTGACAAGACAGACCCAAATCAAAATACTCTTATGGAAAGATCCATAATATCAATTACGGAAATCGAGCCAGGCAACATGGGAGAAATTGGTAACCCACCAAGCAGTGATGAAAGCACAAATGGTGACGTCTTCATTTCATCTACTGAAATCCAACAGGTCTATACTTCACCAATTAGGCCAGAAGAAGTTATGGCAACAATGGAGTTGAAAAATGATGTCGATTATCAATCCATCATCTCCTCTTTATTACCCAAAGAAGACCCTACATCATTAATCGGGTCGGAAATGGAAGCTTCTTCTTCAAGATGTGAAAAATTTTGACATCTCTACTGATCATGAAAATTCTGATTTATCATCTACTATGAAAGTAGAAACGGAAGAAATAATACATGATGAAGAAGAAGAGGAAGATCTCAGAGATGCTCCTCCAGCATTTGAAGAGGGTATCTCTACCACTGTGGATGAACTCAGAGAAATAAATCTGGGTACAAAAGAAGATCCACGCCCCACTTTAATTAGTGCGACCATGAATCTTGAAGAGTAAGAGATGTATATTTCTTTTTTTATGGAAAAATATAGATATATTTTCTTGGAACTATACAGAGATTCCTGTGCTTGATCCTTATGTTGCTACTCATCATTTGGGTTTACTAGAAGAACATCGAGGATTTAAGAAAGCCGTGAGAAGAACACACCCAACTTATGATTCCAAAATTGAGGCTGAAGTGGATAAGCTTATCGAAGCTAACTTCTTCATAGAAGTTCAATATCCCAAGTGGTTAGCTAATATTGTCCCTATAAAGAAGAAGAACAGACAAATTAGAGTTTGCATCGATTTCATAGATCTTAATCGGCATTGTCCTAAGGATGATTTCCCAGTTCCGATTACAGAACTTTTAATTGATGCAACCGCTGGCTATGAAGAACTTTCCTTCATGGATGGATATTCCGGATATAATCAAATCCGAATGGCCCCAAAATATGAGGAATCCACAGCCTTAAGAGCCCCTTAGGGTGTTTTTTTCTACAGAGTAATTCCCTTTGGCTTAAAGAATGTAGGTGCAACATATTAGCGTGCCATGCATCGTATCTTCAAACCCTTCTTAGGGAAGTTTGTTGAATGCTATATAGACGATTTGGTGGTTAAATCCAAACAACGTTCTAATCACTTGCCTGATTTGGAATTCATATTCCGCAAGCTTTGACAACATAATTTGAAGATGAACCCCTTAAAATGTCCTTTTGGGGTAACCTCAGGAAAATTTATTGGCTTTATTGTACGCCATCGTGGTATTGAAGTCGATCCTGAGAAGACCAAGTCAATCCTTGGTATGTCACCTCCTCAAAATATGAAAGAATTAAGAGGACTTGAAGGACACTTAGCCTATATTCGGCGTTTCATCTCCAATTTAGCAGGCAAAATTTTACCCTTCACCAAATTGATGAACAAGGGAGTCACTTACCAGTGGATTGAAGAATGTCAAGAAGCCTTCAATATTCTCATGAAATACCTCTTGAGTCCACCGGTACTCATGGAACCTATTGAAGGGAGACCAATTATCCTCTATGTAACAGTGCTAGAGCGATCATTGGGTGCCTTTCTTGCTCAAAAGAATGATGCTGGGAATGAAAACAACCTCTACTATCTCAGTCGAACTATGTTTGAAGCAGAAACCCGATATTCAGGTATTGAGAAGTGCTACCTGGAACTGATCTTTGCAGTTCAGAAGTTGAGACATTACCTGCAACATCACGAGGTCCAATTGGTATCTCGCAATAACCCGCTCAAATTCATCCTTAGTCGTCCAATGCTTACTGGACGTCTGGCAAGGTGGGAAGTTATTTTGCAGCGATTCGACATTCAGTATGTGTCTCAAAAGGAGATAAAGGGCCAGGATCTGGCTGATTTCCTGGCTAAACACCCTTTAGTGGAAGGCACATCTTCAAATATTGAACTCCCTGATGAGGAAGTCTTCTCTATTCAAGAAAGTCCTCAGGCATGGGAAATGTATTTTGATGGTGCTTCCAGAAGTCCAACAGGGAGGAAAATGGAAAAATCCTAAATTCAACAAAGTTGGCTTAGGCATTGTGCTCATTTCTCTAGAAAAGGATGTGTTACCTTATTCCTTCTTATTGTGGGAAGGTGGTACCAATAACGAAGCCGAATACGAAGCTCTCATCACCGGCTTTGAATTAGCACTTCAAGCACAAGTGAATCACTTAAAGGTGAAAGGTGATTCAGACCTGTTAATCAAATAAGTAAATGGGGATTATGCCATCAGAAAAGAAGAAATAATCCCTTTGTATGATTACGTCCGAGAGTTAATGGCGGAATTCCGTTTGGAACAGACATTTTCTTATGTCCCAAGATCAAAAAATGCTAATGCTGATGCACTGGCTAATATAGCCACAGCTCTGGCAGATCCAAATCGGGACGAGTCAACCATCAGTATTGCCCACCATTGTGCAATTTCACCTTATGTTCGAATCAGAACAGAGGAAATTAATGAAATTAGTACCATTCCTGAACCGTATGGTCATACTACCAGATGAATATCACCTATCAGGGAATACCTTCAAAATGGAACATTTCCACCTGATAGAGCCGAGAAAGAACAAATCCAGCGACATGTGGTCAATTTTACTCTTTATGATATCCCAGATCACCTAAAGAAAATTCTCTAAAAATGTGGTTTTGATGGAGTTCCCTTAAGATGCATTGATGGTGAAGAGAGAATGGGTGTCATGAAAGAAGTGCATGTAGGAGTCTGTGGTGCCCACCAGTCTGGACATAGACTGTCTGATCAGATTCAAAGGCTTGGATACTTTTTTCCTTAAATGATACAAGATTTTGTTAGTTTCACAAAGAAGTGTCATTAATTCCAAGTACATTCCAACTTCATTCATCAACCTCCAGAGTTTCTTCATACAACTAGATACTCATGGCCATTTTCCACATGGGGAATGGATGTGGTGGGACCTTACCCTTCGGCAACAGCCAACCTGTTTAAGTACATT
Organism: Viscum album; assembly: GCA_963277665.1. NCBI lineage: Eukaryota > Viridiplantae > Streptophyta > Magnoliopsida > Santalales > Viscaceae > Viscum > Viscum album. The sequence goes on from OY728121.1 coordinate 1,081,519,906, forward strand.
CTTACTGCTAATGACATCTTTTCCAAATGGGCAGAGGAAATACCTCTCAAGGAAGTCAGTTCTAAATGCATTGTTAGCTTCATCAAGTCTAACATCATTACCAGATTTGGTGTCCCTCATACCATATTGACGGACAATGGCACCAACATCTGTTCATCAGAGGTGAAGAAGTTGTATCAAGAATACGACATCAAATTCAACAAGTCATCTCGGTATCATGTAGCAGTCAATGGCCAAATAGAAGATTTTAACAAGACTCTGTCAAATATACTGCAAAAGATGGTGGATAAAGATAAGAAGTCATGGCCTGATAAAATCTTTCATGCTTTATGGGATTATCGGTCTACCACCCGCACTGCAACTCGATCAACTCCATATTCTTTGGTATATGGAAGGAAGCAGTCTTGACAATTGAAATTCAGCTACCCTCGCTCAGAGTAGCCATTTGTGATCATTCATCTACAGATGAACAATCTCAAAAGCGATTGAATGAATTGGAACGGTCAGATGAGAAAATATTGTGCACTTTCCACCACTTGGAAGTCTATTAGAATCGAATAGCACAATCTTTTAACAAAAAAGTTCGTCTTCGTTCATTCACTCAGGGAGAATTGGTATTAGTTCTCAGAACTCCAATGATACCAGGAAAGAAACCTCCCAAGCTTGATCCAAAATGGGAAGGACCTTTCTCAATACATAGGGTTTACTCCAATGGAGCTTATTCATTAATCTTTATGGATGGAGAACTCATCACTACTCAACCAATGCCAGATTTTTTGAAGAAGTATTTTGTATAAACACAAAATACATCCTAAATGGTCCGGTATGACCTTAAACTGCACCATGGTCCGGTATGACCTTAAACTACACCATGGTCCGGTATGACCTTAAAATGCACCAAGGTCCAGTATGACCTTAAACTGCATAACCAATGGTCCATACATATGAACTTAAACTATTTTTACTTTCGTCCCAGATGACGTTAAACTGTGAAAAAATTCCCTAAATGGTCCGGTAAAACCTTAAAATCCATAACCAATGGTTCATACATATGACCTTAAACTATTTGTACTTTCTTCCCACACGACGTTAAACTGTGTCCCCTTCATCGTCCTTGCTATATGACGTTAAAATGTACAGCAATAGTCCATACATATGACCTTAAACTATTTGTACTTTCGTTCCACACGACGTTAAACAGTGAAAAAGTTCCCTAAATAGTATGGTATGACCTTAAACTGCAACTAGGTCCAGTATGACCTTAAACTACATCATCAACGGTCCATGCATATGACCCTAAATTATTTGCAAGTCCCTTACGTCCAGCAAGACATTAAACTGTGACATCCTAACTACATGACGTTAAACTGTATAAAAGTCCCTTATGTCCAGAAAGAAGTTAAACTACATAATCATCAAAGGTCCTGTATGACCTTAAAATACACCACCGTCTAGTATGACATTAAACCGCACCATCCACGGTCCATGCATATGACCTTAAACTATTCACACTTTCATCCAACATGATGCTAAACTATATCATCCCTTTTTCATCCAACATGGCGTTAAACTATGAAAAAGTCCCTAATACATCCAACATGACGTTAAATGGTGTACTCTTTTGTCCTAATTGCATGACATTAAACTACACAGTCCCCCTTTTCGTCCAACATGACGTTAAACTATATTGTCCCCATAGTCCTAACTACATGACACTAAACTGTACAGAAAGTCCTTGATACATCCTACATGAAATTAAACTTTACTTTGTCCCTGCTACATGACATTAAATTATGCGGCACCAATAGTCCTAACTAAAATACTTTAAACTGCATAGTCCCTTTATATGTCCTACATGACATTAAACTGTGCATCGTTAAGGTTGTTGTTACCACTTGTTTATCACACCGAGTATGACTCACGTGAGCTTAGAGCAAACCTCAACAATAACACTCTCTCTGGGATACTAACCATGCGTAAGTCCCAACATCATTTTTAGGTCGTTGTCCCCAAGAACAACTTGATCATTAATTCATTCTTTAATTGAACTACGCGGGCTTTGATCCTTGACTTCCAGGCTGGGTACGTAGGCAACCTCCCAAGGTTCAAGCCCAAAATCTATCTCTTCACATCGGTTCACCTCCATCTCATACAATTTTGATTTGTGAAACCGCCCTAGAATCAATATCTTTACATTGGTTCACTTTCGTCCTTGTTATACGACGTTAAAATATACAACACTTTTGTCCAGTATGACAATAAACTACAATATTATTTGATACCCTCACTTGAGAGGGAATCATTATTTACATTGATTTTCAATCATGTATCATTTCAAATACTACATGCATACATTGAAATTCCTACAAATTTTATCTTGGGTTAAACCATCATTATACTAAAGTCCCCTTTCACCCTTCACATGTACGAACCAAATTTGTACAGAGGGTATTTCTAGAACTACGTTGGCTTGATTCCCATCCTTATGGTATATGTAGGAACGTTCAAGTGTCCCTCAAATCCAGACCCATGTCTTTGGGCCTAACCCCAAATTCCACTTTCAGTCCCTTGTCCGAAAAGTCCCCATGAAAACACACACTGTGTATTTCTTACAATGGTCCAAGCTCTATGACCCTAAACTAATATCATTATTCCTTTTGTCCCACACGACGTTAAAATGTAGTTTAAGAACTACGTATGTCACGATTCCCATCCTTATAGGATACGTAGTGAAGTCCAATATTTCAATTCAGGACCCAGCCACAACATGATTATGGTTAGCATTGATCTGTGTATCTCTGTATACATTGGACAATACCCATCTTTATGTGTTATAATCCTAACCTTAAATATTTTCAGATCTTAATAACCCTTTTCACGACTTCTAGTCACAAAAATGTCAAACTTTTGAGAATTCTTTTTCCTGACTATGCAGCACGTGACCATAGGCAGCCTTGCGTAAACAGTCTACATAACAGATTTGTCAGCCAAAAGATACTATTATCTGACTATGCAGCCAATGCCCTTAGGTGGACCCGCATAATTCAACCCCCTAATGGGTTTGTTAGATAGTGGTAACTTCATTCTTGGGAAGAATGCCTCTTTTGTCCTTATTTGTCTTAAATGACAGAATGTAGGGATCCGCAAAAGAAGCCATCCTTAACATATTTGTCCCATATCCTTTTTCATGATCTGAAAGTATTCAAGTATATGTTTTATATTCTCCTTCCCTATGTTTGGGTCAGACCTTCGTAGGAGTAATATCCATCCAGTTCTTCGATAATCTTGTTTGGAAATATCTTCTCCATATTTAAGTACCTCTTTCGATACAGCAAACTCTATAATTTGGAAAATTTGAACCTCCATAAACTTTCACTGGCTTTTAGCACTAGGAAAGTAAATTTCTGAGAGTTCTTTTTCCTGACTATGCAGCACGTGCCCATAGGCGTCTTTGCATAAATAGTCTACATAATAGACTTATTAGCCAAAATATACTATTTATTTGACTATGCATCCAATTCCCTTAGGTGGTCCTGCATAATTCAACCCCCTAACGGGTTTGTTAAATAATAGTAACTTCATTCTTGGAAACTACTTCTTCTGATTCCTTTAAGCACTTTTTCATATCATTCCTCAGATTCAAATATTCTTAAGTCATAGTTTACATTTTTTTCCCTCATAACATGAGTATGGTACTATGTTTTTAGATGAATTGTCAAGAAATTGAGTCAATTCTAATTCATTTGGTCAAAGCTATTTCGACCTTAAACATTAGCCTCTTTATGTATGACGTGCATGAATTTAAACTGCCCACAAAAGACAATGGAACTCTGAATAAAACTCAAGTTCCCAGCCCACTAAACATACATTTTGTATGATTTAGGTAACATTGAGCAATTAAAAGGTTCAAAGTTTGTAGGGTTATTTACATTAATCCTAGTAAAAAATAAAACTATGCTTACTAGGCCCATTGGATTAAGTAAAATCTAAAGAATGTAGTAAAAGAGAATGCAGGTACAAATGAGTGAAGGTGAAAGTGTTTTTCATTGATGCACAAGAGTTAGAAGGACATACAAAGACTGGAGTCTCTTCTCTTTTTTTTTCTAGGAATTACAAAAGACTTTCAACATAACTCTTCATTTGATTTACAGAATCCCAAGCTTCATCAGCAGCGACCTGGAATTCATTCATTCAACTGGATACCATAAGAGATGCAGTGATACCAACTCTTCTTGGAACAATTGAAAAAGAATGTTCTTGAGTGCGGTTTGAGAAACTTTTCTGCTGATCAAACAGTGACTCTGTTTCTGTCCAAGATACTTGGAAGATGGATACATGGATTTGAGAATGAAGAATTGGAAGTAAACATCCATTTATAGAGAGTACTCTTTTCAGATATTTCTCTAATTCCATGTTTGTTTTCTCTCCACCAACCGGCAGCGGAAAAAATTTCAGCCCATGGGTTTTCCATTTTCAGATTTGCAAGGAAATAACATGGAGTAAGAATTTGAAAGTTCACACCATTGTTGTTGCTCTTAATGCACATCATAACCGAAATAGAGGAGTAGTAGTGCAGCTGCATCTCAGGAATATAATTATTTACATCTGGAACATTGACTCCTTGCAGATGACCATGACCATATAGAGGCAAGTAGATGCTTTGTGGGAAATTAAGATGATATTTCTTCAAGTACTTAGCCAAACCTGGGAGAGTGCTATCGTAGATATCATTGAAATCATGGCCAACAATGTTCATCATGTCATCAATCCACTTGCTAGACAGTCCATCATTCGTTCTGATTCTATTGGGATCCATTAAATCTGCACAAGAGTTGAATAAATTAACTCTTAAATGGATTGATTTTTCATAAACTTTCTGAAGAAATTTGAAAAATGGAAAAGGAATTTAGGCGCGTAAATCTAAGTTTTGACGTGCAAGTATGGATGCGCCACACAAGTTTTTGACACACAAGTATCACCGCACACATCCAAATACCTACACAGTATCACGACAATAAAGAAACATCAGAAAACAGAGCAACCTGCGTGGCTAAGGTTACCTGCACGGTGAGAGCTCAAAGGTTTGAAATCCGAAAATCTAGATGCTTTGTACGGAAGTGAGGCCCTCTATTTATAGATGCGACCAGAACCCTGCGTGTCGTACCCCTGAGCTCCAGCCCTGCGCGACTCGAACCTGCGCGCCAATTGTTGCGCACTGAACACTTGTGCGCCACCTTTGCTTGAGTTTTCTTCTTTTCCTTAGAGTCAAATCCTCTATTCTCTCTGAATCCAACTCTGAGGGGGGACTTTTGTTGACGCTCCTTTTGTCACAGAATCTAAATATTGGAAAAGGGGAATATTTGAGCTCAAATTGATTCAACCTTTGGACAAAATATCAAAAAATTGACAAAGCATGGAATAAGAAGAATGTTGCACATGTGCCGCGCAGGTTTCCCCACTATCGCGCAAGTCCACTTGCGCGATGCCTAATGGTTGTGCAAGTGACCTGTGCGCCCTAAAGGATAACCACCTGGGTCATCTTCAGCCTATAAATAAACCCTGTGGGCCCCCCATAGAGAGGATGAATTTTTCCAGAAACTCAGATTTAAGCTCCCGGTGCCCTAGTCTCTTCTCAAAGCTTCTGAAACACTTCTAAGGTAATTTCTTACCTAGAACAGAAGATCTAAAGGGGGGGGGGGAGGACTAAGGGTTGAAACTCATCAACACTTGCGCGCCTGAGTGGCCTGCCCTTAAGGGAAATGGCCACACTTGCGCGCCGCCTTACTCCTTCAATAGAATTTGCACACCCCTCTTCTAGAAGAACCTCAAGATGATTCTAAAGGCTTTAACCAAGAGTCGCTGAAGTATTACTCTACTGGTTAACAATCTCTCAAGTACCCATATGTCACGCAGGTATACCTGTGCGACCAGGACTTGCGCGCCCACGCAGTACCTGTGCGCCTGCCAGGACTTGTGAGCCCCTGACTTTTTTGGGTTCCCTTCTTTCCCATTTCACCCCTCTTAAGCCATTCCACCTCTCATATTCAAGATTCAGTATTAAATACACTCTTCAAAGCCATTTATTGCATGATTTCTTGACTTGACTACCTTATCTGAAAGGATCTTTGTGGAATATCTCTCAAAACCTAGTGATTTACACATCTTTATGTCACTAAATATTGATATTTCAATCATTCAACCTCATCCTTTAAGATGAGAGAACTCATTAAACTGGGCATCCTTTTCAAGAATAAGCCCCAGTCATAATTCTCAAATCTGGGCATCCTCCTTAGGAGTAAGCCCCAATCCCCTAATTTGGGCATCCTCCTCAGGAGTAAGCCCCAACCATAATTTCATTAACCTAGGCCTCCTTTTCAAGAGTAAGCCCCATTCCCCTAATATGGGCATCCTTTTCAGGAGTAAGCCCCCTAGTCCCTTAATTTTTCAAGTCTCTTAACCTGAGCCTCCTTTTCAGAAGTAAACCCCAGTCTTAATTCCTCTTAACCAGTCCTAATTTACCTTTGATCTGGGATTCATTCTCAGGAGTAAAATCCCAATCATAAGTCCTTTACTAATTTAGGCCTCGTTTTCAGGAGTAAGCCCCAAGTTAGAGTATTAAAATCTCCATAAAGCACATATACCTTTATGGAACTTGTTCCTGGATTTCTTCCCTGAAGAAAATCCAAATCTTCATTTATCTAGGTAGTAATACATACATAAGTCCCACCTTATTTCTTATGATTGCATCTATCATGGAACAATTGTCTGATTTTTAGCAATACCTCTTGTTTCTCACACCGAGCATGACTCACGTGAGCTTAGAGTGTAAAAGTAATTATGACATCCTTCTTTGAGCCATCAATCATACACATCATACTCCCTTACTCGAACTATGTGGGTTCTGATTCTTTTTCTAAACAAAGGATACGTAGGTAGCCCATCTGTGGGTTCGATCCCAACTCTAAAATAATCCATATCCTTCTGAAAGACAATAAACTTCAAGTTCCCCACTAAGTGGCTTTAAAACCAGCATGGTCATCATAATGACCTAGAGACTTTTACGTATCAAAGGATACCATTGACTAAAAATCTATAACAAATACAGATGATTCTCTATCAATGAAGAACCTCTAATACATATAAAAGATTCTCTAAATTTCTTACATATTGATCATTGATTGTCAGATCTAAAGGAAAGCTCATTTTATACTTGGTAATGTAATAGGGATTCACAAACATAACTTAAATCTATAAAGAGTGTCCCAGAGTGGACAATAATTCCCCTAAAAAAGGTGTAATGAGTCTGACCTCCCATCCTCCTGACCAATGAAAATTCCTAAGCATCATCAGTCCACAAACTAATGAGCACCTACCTTTGGAAATTAGGTCCAAATGGTTGTGGAATCATTGGATGTTTCCGGTTCTACGAACAACCCCATTAGAAACCGATCAGAATGTTTGAACCTCCCATCAAAGGAGGTCATCCCCGAATTCTGAGGGAAATAGTATCAAAAGTGATGAAATATATTCTTATATCATATGATTTATGCGACACACTTAAGCATGAACATGATATGAATGCGACAGGTGGGACAACAATTATATATCCCTATAATTAATTAGGTAATGTTTTTAGCTCATATTATTCCATATATGGTTTATATGTGGTCATACTAATCACACTATGTTATGATTTCCCTACAGTTAGCCTTGATAAATGTTTATGGTGTCATGTTTTCTGTTGTTTCCACATTCTCATGTTTCCTTTGTGTTATCATATTATTTAATGGATTAAAGTTAAAGTTTATGATTATCACCCATCTAAGGTTACCTTGATATTCCTATTGACTCACATATATTACTTTCAACTTGTCATAATTTGATTATTCCCTTACCATTCTTTATAACTAACCCATTTATTATATACATCCCCATGTTATCCAACATAATTTTAGAAGATCAAGGAAATTTAAGGGTAGGTTATAGAGTTTTAGTCTATGTATTTTTATTTTTATTTCATGTTGTTATGATATTTAATTTATTACCCAAATAAACTAGTCCTCATGATGTTATGTGGTTTTATTTAGTGTATATTCATGTAGTAAATCATGAAATAAAGTGTATGAAATATATGAGTCATCAAGTAGTGATGAAAAACCTCACTCTCCATCAGTATATTTTTCACCACATTACCCACTTATCGATTTATTTGTTCCAAAACCACTTTATGTTATGGGTCTTTAATATATGAAAACTCTTTTTTAATTCGTTGATTTTTGAGATAGTTCTCAAACTCAATGGATGTGTACTCGGTTCCATTATCAAAAAACATAATTTTAATAGTATGCCCAATCTAATTTTTAACTCTTCTTAGATATTCTTTCATGCACACCCTGACCTCTTACATGATTTTCTTGAACATAAAACATTTCATTATATTATAATATTCTATATAGATAATGAAATATATTTATTCATATGACCTAGATATATTCATCAAACCACACATGGTAGTGAGATTCAAATAGAGTAGAGTTGACAATTGTTTCCAATTAAATCGATAAACATTTCAAGAAATTTTCCCTATATACAAGCATCAAATGTCTTTTCACAATACAATTTTAGATTAGGAATATCCACATCATCTTTTTTACATGTAGAAGTAATCTATGATTTGTTAGTGAATTCGACTACGTCTTGGATGAAACAGGTTGTTTTCTTCTTCAACAGTCAGAAGGAATGTATTTTTTATATAGATGGTATAGATTACTATTGGTCCACTATATATTCATGAGAGGGTCTCCAACTTTTCCATTGATAATTCATCCATCTTCATTGCATGATAATCTGAGTCTCGATTCACATAATGGACTCTCACTCAATAGATTATGCTGCAATATATCCACATAGAGAAATTTTATTTTTCTTTAGTTTATTTCCATATAAACTTGTATTTCTACTAACTTGGATTTTCAGAACTGCATCATCCTCGAAAATTAGTATTCTATTAACTCTTCCAAACACAATCTTTAGAATATTTTTATTACCAGTCATGTGGAATGAGAATCCAATTTCATGGATCTGGGGCATTCTTTTCTTTGTCTTTTTGAGATAAATTTTTAAAATTTTATCCTTATCAGTATTCCTCTTTTATTTCCATGAAATTTCTAGTCGAGTTAGATTAAAATTTTTATTTTCCTAAATTTCATTAGTCTAGGTTGTGTAATAGTAATAATATTCATTTTCTAATAGCGAATATCTATTTTTAAATGAAATGATATTCCATTGAACTGAGTTTATTTATATTTTCATCTTTTTATAGGAATACCTACTTCTATTTTCCCTCTAATCAAAATCTATGTGCCTAAAGTTAGAGAAATGAATTTAATGTCCATATAAATAATTACTTCTCTGATATTGTGGATATCGTTCCCTTATTATTTTCTTTCATTCCCATATTTCTATATTAAAATAGATTCTTTATTCATCACAATAAGACATGGTGTGACCAAGATAGACAAAAAATAAAATTTTATAGTAGGAAATATACTGTCTCCTCTATTTCTCTACATGTATCTAGGTTTTTTTAAAACTCTATTACTACTGGGAAAAAGTTTCTTATAGAAAGGTGTTTCCCACCCTTTTTATTTTGCTTAAACTGTATAGCTAATGTTTTAGTGTTAAATACAAGATCTTCACCCTTCTTCTCTACCTTTTATTGTTCCATCATAGTTTCAAATTTTGATGTCTCAGCATCATATCCAATTTCACCTTTACCTATAATTTTGGGTCTTTATTCAATAAAAAAATGGTTGAAACCTTCCAAGACTCTCTCGAGTCTTTTTATTAATTCACCATATGTGAACCTCCTAAAATGACATTTATTATATAGATATTTTGATTTTATTTTTATATACATTTTGTTTCACAAATAGATAGCCTCTTCTTATATAGATTATACCTTCTTCATTATCTCTTTTATTCACAAATTAAGGTCATAAATCACCTTTTTAGTTATTCTATATATATCTTAAATTTTAAAAATTCTTCCACATTAACATGATAGTATTAATGACCTTTAAAATCTGATGAGATCCAGTAAATCTCTTTATAAAACTGATCCAAATATTTAGATTATTCTCTTAGCAATCCATTTATCTTTTAATTTTTATTTTTTTTATATAAATCACTTTGTTATCGCTTTATGTTCTACCATTAGATCAAATGTTCCTTTTGGTTAATTAACATCTCCCAATTCAATTTCTTTCCTATCAATAATATACATAAAAAAATTTTAATATTGTATTTTAACTATATTTTAACATCCTCTATAAACTCATTATTATTATTCTCTTCTTTGTTCGTAAGGATTTTTTTTGAAATTTCCTTCCAGATGAACTCCTAGTTTTGGATGGGAATATTCCTTGCAGCTTCTATAAAAGTTATGGTTCACTTTATTCAATATTAAATCTATGTGGGCATATTCTAGTAATGTGCCCAAATTTTCTATAATGAAATCATGAAAGTTCTATCTTTAATTTAAAATTTCCTTCTCCAATTTTTAATTTCCTTCCCACCATTGATAAATGTTCCTATTCCTAATCATCTCCATAATCCATTTCATTGATGTTTAAATTTTATGTGGCCTTGAATGTAATTCCCTTATTGGTATGGTTAAAACTAGACTCTAGTTTAATTCACGTTTTATAATCCACCAAACCTCTTAGAAGGTCATGAAAATAAAGTTTGATCAAATCCATTTCATCAAGAGGCAAAAAATTAGGATTGTATTAGGGAAGAAGATGTCCTAAAATATTTCTGACAATATCTATATATTTTATATATTATAAAATCCCCCTAAATAGTTCCAAACACCTTTATGATTTGACTAAAGAAATTATATTTATTTTTATTCAAATGAATTTTAAAATAATTGAATCTATTGAGAAACATTTGTAGATTTGATTCGTTCACCTTAATATACCCTTCATGAGTATTTCCAAAATTATCACACATAGAATTATCTATGCTAAAACAAATTACTTTGGTATAGGTTTTATCTAACCAAGATATTTTTAAAGAACATAAAGCCTTATTATCATTATCTATAAGTTCACTATCAGTATTACTCATAGTGATAGCTATCATATTATTGAGTTTAACCCCATTTAAAGTAACAAAGAGAACCTCCATTCTAAGATAATAGAGATGATACTTCAAATTATTTTTCTATATCTAATAGTTCCTCAAATCAATTATTGTAATTATCATGCCATTGAATTTTTTTTCAATGATATCATACATATGAAAGTAGGTTCAACATTTAGAACCATCCCTTCGGTACCACCTATTGGACCCCAGGACACATTGAGAGGAGTGGGGTGAGTAATGGTTTTATATTTTTCTTTTGATTTAAGGATATTGTCTCCATGGTAGTAGGGAAATTTTAACCCATTCATATTTTATCACATATACACCAATACCCGAGGAATAAAAATTTAAAGGGGGGCACACTGAATTTTACTTGGTTCACCATAATGGGCTACATCTAAGGAGAAGATGCTGATGATGTGTCAGTCATAACTGAATAAAATATATATCAACAATATTTATAGAATAAAATTTTTCTTATATGGATGAGATAGTCTAGGAACACTAATTTTACAATGTATTTAGAGATAGCATACTACGTCCCTCAAATCACCTCCACCGACTCCTCGATGTACACTGCTCTCGATGAAGTATTCCTTAGTTTAACAGAATGAAGGTCATATTATACATGTTAAATATATATTGAACGTTTCACATCATTAACAATATAATACAATACATTAATATAATCCTAATTATTCATAATATAATTAGAGAACACCCCTTTAGGAGTCAAAAAAATTCCCTTTGAAAACACTTTATATCAGATACACCAATGCATAACGCAATTGTATAATACCAAGAAAAAAACATGAAGCACATATCCCCTTCATGAGTCAGTTTTTGAATAAAACTATTCAAAAGAGACTAATTCAAAGACCCTATATTATGTCTCCATATTATTAGGATCCCAATATTGAGACCCAAACACATATCTCTTCACAAATTATTTGATCGCTTAACCAAGCCATGGGAATTTCTTTGTGAACCCTATTCAAGTCACTAAGTGTAAAATCCTAGGTAATGTTATGAAATTTTTTTCATGCATTAATATTATTCATTAATTATACCTTATATATTTATATTCATTATAAAAATTTTTGGAAAAATTTCAATCAAAATTAAAAGGCATTATTTTGACCCAAATTAGATTTTCATTCATTATATTATTTTATTTAAAATATTTATTGGAATAGCCTAGAATCCGAACATCCATATTCAGCAGTAAATAAATAAAATTTTCAAATGTGAACAATTTTTTTTCATCAAAACACACGACATCAAAAAGAAATAATAGATCACTTACATACCCAAGGAACTTTTAGGGTTTGAGTTTTAGAGATTTAAGACAGACTCTTAGAAACTTTGGTTCATAAAACATTGGTTCATAAATAAAAACACACTATATCCCACTATGTAAATATTTTATTATTTCACATTAGGTTATCCACATAATCCATGTCAAATAATTCTAGACAAAACACATTCAACATCTTTCCTCTTAACATGGGGAAAAGAAACATAAGAAAGGGTTAGCTTAAATGCTCGGTAAGGGTAAAAAAGTGAAATATCCAAGGATAAAAATGAACATAAGGGTATGATAACATGATAATAATAGTGTAATATCATACCAAATATATAAAATATCATAAAATGGAGTCAATTAATAAAGATAGGATGTTTATAAGACAAGAATGATAAGGAAATGAATAACATAATCCATGAAATCATAACATATGAATAAGACATGGAATTTTTGGTAGAAAAATAAGCACATAATATGATTTAAAAAGTAGTCAAGGAATCTCTGCCTAGAATATCATAGTGGAAAATGTCCTATACTGAACTGAGTTCACTCTTCATTCAATCCATGTATTGCTAAACCAGATTTACATGCCTTTATAGCTCTGTATTACTGAACCATATTTAATTTTCATTCCAGTCATGTCTATATCATGAGATATAAATCTCTAACAAAGTCATTGGATGGAGATATAGGTCCCACCCTTATAATAATGAAATAATTCTTAATTCTTCCATAAGAACATAGATCATTCACAACCCATGAAAATAAATTGGTTTCATAAAACATTTCATCATATAATAACTCATGGAAGAGAAATTAAATTCATAAGAACCAATCAATAATAAATTTAAAACATTAAAAGAAATAATAATATTGGTATCATTGGTTTATATCCCCAATAAAACATAAGTAACATCAAAATACATGGACTTAGTTAGAAAATAATTTTGAGGGAACTCTTAAAAATAGTTCTTTAGGAAAATATCACTTTTTTTGAAAAATGATTTTTATAACATAAAACATTTCATAAAAACTTTTTCAGTGAAAATATATTTGAAAAATTATAATGAAACACTTCATAACATAAAAAAAGTAATTAAAATATTTTTCCTTGAAAACGAGTAAAAGATATCTTTTAAAAACATTTCTTGGGAAGGTAATCTTCAAACATTTCAAAGTGTCCCACACCACTTTGAAACATTTGAATTACAATCCCCAAGATACAATAACAATAAAATAAGATTATAATATCATGAAAAGAATAATATTTATGATATAACATGTCAAATGGTAGTATATAGACCTCTTATAAGAACATAGTTTTATAAACAAACATGTTTCTCAAAGAAGGATAATTGAGATGAGAACTACCTTGCTCATTTGGAAGCTTCTGATCCGTGAAACCCCATGAAATAGAGTTCATCAAATGGATAAGTATATTATAAATAATTAAAGTAAAAAAGTCATATAATAAATTCATGGATCATATTTACACCACAAAAAAGAAATTAGTGGTGAATAAGGCATGTATCTCCAAGAAATAAAAAGTGAGACGAAATTCCCTTTCCTTAGGTCTGACTCCCATCATATTTATTTCAAACTCCTGAATAAGGGTTTAAAAAATGTCCTTAAATTATCCCAGATTTATATGAATAAAATAAATATCAAATTTATTCATTATATTCACTTATATAATCATTCTTTAAGAAATATCATGTTGAGCGAATCACATCGTATCGTGGAGAGGGTAGGTCGTACAAACACAAAAGCGACAATATCATTCTCATAATTGTGAAATTTTATTATAGTGGGTAATATTTCAGAATAAATATAATGTTCTAATAATCATATATAGTAAATATTTCCATCATTATACCCATACAATTAACGCATTGATGAAAAACTAATTACACCACGACATGGAGACTGTAATCCATAAGTACGCACACATGGTGATTTTTTATAGGATGGACAGAAGTTTTAATATGGTTGTTACTTAGTCATAATAAAATATTATTTTATTATTGATACATGTGTTATTACTTTATAAATAAGAAACTCATGAAGAAAAATTTGAAGAAGAATGTATTTTGAAAGAATCGGTAGAGTAGATTACCTCTTCTTCGACATGCTCCCTCTAAATCATCTCTTAATGCACTATAGTTGGTATTTTGAGAAGACCAAAACCTCTATAATGTAACTAGTGAAGTTTATAATTGAAAATGGAAATTTATAGTTGATGTTTAATCTTCAATTATTTGTGAATTTGTGAGGGAGGATGTTCCCTTTTATAACTACGGTGAGTGGAACTTTTTGAATTTCTGAAACTATTAATTTATAATTATTTCAAAATCAATCCAAATACCTCTAGAATGAGATATATTTTAATATATGGCCTGATAATATTGTAATATAATCAAAAAATAACATTTATACAAGTTTTTATGTCAATTTAAACCTTATATTTTTAATTAATCCTTAATTATCAAATTTAGTTTTTTACTAAGGTAACAAATTTTCCAATATTAATTTTTTTTCAGTTTTATTTATTTTATGTAAAATGAACAATGAATGAATAATTTATAATATTTTATATCATAATACTATTATTTTATATTTTTAATTTTGTATTTTGATTTTTAGATAATTTAGTAAAATATCATTTCACTAAAATTTCAATAGTGTCAATTATGACACTATTTAGTTCTTGGATTTTTAAAAATATAATGAGAAGATGTTAACAATGAACCAAATATTTTATTACATCCATAATGGGTAAAAGTAATATAGAATTTTTTTGATATATATTAATGATCCAAATTATATTTATTTTAATATTTTCAATAACATTAATTTTATATTTCCTTTAATAAAATCATTACTACATCAGTATTGATTAATTATTTAACATACTTATTTGTCCACTAAAAATTAAAAATAAAATAACAAGATGAATATAAATTTTCTAGATTCAATAATTGTATAAATAGTGGAATATATATTTTGTTTAAACTTATATTTAAAATGATATATTATTAAACATATGGGAGTGACAACTTCGACTCTACTATGAATAAAATAATATAAATGTCATAATATTTTCTATGTGACTTAAAATGGTAAATAGATATACCCTTGGATGGTTATCGTGGGGAAATACTCTACCAAAAATATTTAGTCAATTGTTTTTGACTTTTACTAGTAACTATCATTTTAAGAAAAATTATTTTATTGATTTCACATCTATTAAATAGTTTCTGCATCATCAATGTATAATCCATTAAGGTAATTATTTATTTCCTAAAAATTATAAATTAATGACCATGATGTATCTAATTATGTTATATATATAAGGAATATTTATGTTCGAATATATCACCTAGTTATCCCTATATTTAAATTATTATACTTATAAGAAAAGTGATTGCGACATTTTTCCACTTTCATTGGTTTTATTAATTTCTATGCCATCTTCATAGTCAAGTGGAAGTTAAATGAATATGTTTAGAAAAAATGTTTTAACGGTATACTTTTATTCATCCAATAATTTTTTTTCTTTTTTGTGAGATTTTATAATCTTTATAATTTTAGTTTTAACCTAAATTACCTATTTTACCATTAACTATCATAAAACAATTTACCATGATTACTATTCATATTATCAAAAAAATAAAAGTAACCTATTAAAATAATTTGGATCCAATTATTTAAAATATGGAATCTATTTTTTAAATTTTAAACATAGAATTTTCTGCAATGAAATTAAAATTAATCCTGTCGTGGGAATGAGTAAGCGAGTTTTTAAAAAAAGTAAAAACCATTAAAATATTGACATGTTTTTATATAAAATTTCAATATATAATTATATAAAATTAAAAAAATTGGATTAAACTATAAAAACTTAATATAATTATATATTATAATAATTTAAATGGATAATCTTCCAATATAAATTAATTAGATGAAAAAGTAGTTTTGAATTAAAATGTAGTATTTTTTCACAATTCATTAAAATATGAATATTATCAAAAAAAATATGAAAAATTTATCCAGAATAAATTTTTATAACCTTATTACAATGATGAAGTTTATTTTTACAAATTTAACTTAAAAAGTGTCAAAATATTATTTTAAATGGGTGCGCCACCAAAAGGCGAGAAAACTGCAAATTTTGAAAAATACTTCTATTATCCGAAAAAATTGAATTTTTTCTTATATTATGTTTGGAAAAAATATAAGATTAATTTTAAATATTATATTTAATATATTACACATATATTGTATTAAAAAAATTGATAAAGAGTTATTTTGTTATTTTATAAACTCACATATTTTCATTTAAATCATTTTTAGAAAAACATTTCCATTTTTTTAAAAAGTTTATTATTTTAATTTATAGTCAATTTATCACAAAATAATTAAGGGTATTTTCATAATTTATTTAATAATATTATTACCTAATATTATAATGGTCATTTTATATGATAACATAATAATATTTAGTTATTCTCTCAAACTCGGTTTTGGGTAAAATGAATTCTATCAAAAGAACTTGAAATTGGGTGTAACAAAATCCAAGCGTAATGTTTTGTATACTACAAGCTAAGAAAGTGTTTCATGTAGCACAAGAAATCTTGTTTTAGCATACAACACACAACATAAAATAAATTAAAAAGAAATTATCTCATAAAATCTTGGGTTGTTACATTCTACCCCCCTTAAAATGAATTTCACCCTCAAAATTCGTCAATATTGTAAAAGGATAGAAACCGAAATAGTAAAATGGATTAATAAAATTATCATTTTAAATGAAATTAATGTAAGTACAATGGTCACCTGAGATAACAACTACTAGGGTCCCATTAGGAAAACATGGATATGGAAGTAGAAACTTACCGTCATATTTTGATGGAGATTGACAATGAACATTGTTAGGTGACAGTAAATAATCAAAAAACTAAACATTTGTGATGGGTTAAACACTATTTTATTTACTAAGAGGAAAATTAAATTCTAAACCTTTTTTATACCTTTTTAGAGTGTTGAGGAATTATATTACTATATAACCTAATAATTAGCGTTGCATCCTTTAATCAATAAGCCCCACAAACTCATCTTTTTCTCCAAAGGATGAGTATTCAAGAAGAGTTTTTCACAACTAAAGAACTAGAATAAACTTCTAGAGAATCGAAAATACAAAAAATATTAAATATATAATTCTACTATATTTAAAAATTACTTAAAATTTCTTGTACCATAGAAGATAATTCCAAAAAATAATAAACATTATATGATGTGAAAGTAATTCAATCTCTAAAATTCAAAATAATACCCAAAGTTCAACATAGAACTTTCAACAAATAACTTCCATTGAGAATTTCATGACTAAGATTGAAACCTAAAATTTAAATGAATTTGATCTCTTAGTATTTCAAGATAAATTTTATCATTTATCTACAAATAACATCAACCACTATTAATGTATTATAGAAAAATTAATTCACCCAATAACATATTTTCCATGATAGGTTAATAATTTCTACAAATTAATTAATTCCATATAAGTTAAAAACTAAAATAATATAATATTCCAAAATATAATTATAAACTTTCTTGTCAATTAAAATCCAATAGTATTCTATATATCATAATCATATAAAGATTCCAAAATAGTGAACGACCTCTAAAATAATATTTATAACTTAAACCAAAAATCTTTTTCCAATACTAAGGATATCCATTTGATAAAACAAAAGTTCCCAAAAATAAACATATTATTATTCTATAAAATCATTTAACTAAAAATAAAAAGTCATACTTACTAGGGAATTCACGTAAGAAATTGGTAAGAGATTCACCCTTATCGCTCTTCAATTAGGGGTTTGAAACTCATAGCCCTGCCAAACGGGACTGGTTTCCACCCTTTATGTGGGTTGTCCTTTTCAAAAAAGTAAATAATTATTATAAAATTACCAAAATGAGAAAAAATCCTCAAAAATAACCATAACATATTGTAACCTTATTGTTTGGATCATACTTGTCATTTTGCATCCCAAAAATATAATTACTCTTAATTAAATTAAAAATAAATGTCTCCAAAATGCTGTTAGTCACCTTAAAATTTCAATACCTAAATATCCAAAAGGTGTTTCTAAGAAAGTGATCTTATGATCGACCATAAATTATAATCCCACAATGGTATGAACAACTCTTAAGAAAACCTCATAATCTATAAAGTTGTCTAAACCCTGCTCTAATACAAAATTTAATAGCCAAAACTCCATAATTCTGGATTCGACACTAAAGACATACAATTTAAAAACGTGACCCAATTTTTCCATCCAAATGCACGACATCAAAAGAAAATAATGGATCAATTACATACCCAATAACCATTTAGGTTTAGAGTTTTAGATAATTAAGACAAACTCATAGAAAATTTGGTTTATAAATAACCAGTTCATAAATAAAAACACACTATCTCAATCTAAGTCAATATTTTTTTATTTCACATTAGGTAATCAACATAATCAATGTGAAATACTTCTAGAAAAAACTCATTTAACATATTTCCTCTTATTCTGGGGAAAATAAATATAAGAAAGGGTGAGCTCAAATACTCAGTAATGGTAATGAAGAGAAATATGTAAGCATAAACATGAACATATGGGTTTGAGAACATGATAATAATAGTATAAGATAATAACCTACATATCAAAGATCATAAATTGCAGTCATGGAAAAATATTGGATTATTATAAGACAGAAATCCTAAGGAAATGAAGAACATAATCCATGAAATCATAACATATGAATAAGAAATGGAATTTGTGGCAAAAGAATAAGCACATAATATCATTTACATAGTAGTCAAAGCATCGCTTCTAAGACCATCATAGTGGAAAAAGACTTATACTGAACCAAGTTCACTCTTCATTCCAGCCATGTATTACTGAACCGAATTTACTTGTCATTACAGCCCTGTATTAGTAAACCCAATTTACCTTTCATTATATTCATGTAAATATCATGATATATAAATCTTTTTCCAATGCATTAGAGGGAGATATAGGTCCCACCCATCTCATAATGAAATCATTCTTATGTGTTCCATAAGAACATAGATCATTCATAACCCATGAAAAGAAATGGGTTTTATAAAACACTTCATCATAACATAACTCATAGAGGAGAAAATAAATTCGTTAGTACCAGTACATAATAAATTAAAACCATTAAAAGAAAATATAATAATGGTATCATTGGTTCATATCCCAAGTAAAAAATAACTAACATTTAATAACATAGTTTTAATTGGAAAACAATTTTAAGAGAACTCTTGAAAACAATTATTGAGGAAAATAACCCTCTTTAATTAAAAAATCATTTGAATAACATAAAACATTCCCAAAAAACATTTTCATTAAAAATATATTTGAAAACTTATAGTGAATCACTTCATAACATAAATCATTTCTTTAAAATCTATTTACTTTAAAATGAGATGAAGAGATCTTTTAAAAACATTTCTTGAGGAAAATAATCATCAAACATTTCAAAGTGTCCCATACCACATTGAAACATTAGAATTAAAATCCCCATGAAATAATAATAACAAAATAATCTTATAATATCATTAAAATAAGTATATTTCGGATATAACATGTCAAATAGTAGTATATAGACATCATATAAGAACATAGGTTTATAACAAAACATGTATCTCAAAGAAAGAAATTTGAGACAAAAACTACATTACCCATTTGGTAACTTTTGAACTATGAAACCCCATGAAATAGAGATAATCAAATGGTTATTTAAATAAAAAAAATTTAAAGTAAAAAAGTCATATAATACATTCACGGGCAGTATATACACCACAAAAAAGTAGTGAGTGGTAAATAAGTCATGTATCTCAAAGAAATAAAATATGAGATGAAATTTTATTACCTCAAGTTTGATTCTCTTAGTACATATTTGAACATATTTTATAAGGTTTTAAATAATTTCATTAACTTATTCCAGATTCATATTAATTTTTATCATATCATAAGTGATCATATTATTACCCATTTGTTGATCACATTGTTACTCATCCATCAGGTATTAATTGATTTATTTTCTGACGCATGTTTTTTTGGATAAGTTCTTATTCCTATTCAAAGTTTATAGTTTTATAATTTACATAACTATATTATTATAATAAATATCATATTTATTCATTCTAATCAATTATAAAATCTTGTTTTATTTAAGATCATATGGAGTGAATCACATCACATTAGGGAGATGATACACCGTACATACACACGAGCGATGATATCATTCTCATAATTGTGAAATGGAATTGTAGTGGACAATATTTCAGAATAAATATCATGTTTTAATATTCATATATAGTACTTATTTCTGTCATTACACCCATCCATTTAACGTGGTGATGAAAAACATATTACACCACAACATGGAGATGATAAGCCGTACGTAAGCACATGAGGTGATTTTATTTCTGATAGGATGGATAGAATGTGTAATATGATTATTACGTAATCATAAAAACATCTCAGTATATAATTGATATTGTATTTATTAATTTATAATGAAACAACTCATGAATATGAGTAAGAAGATGAAAGAAGTTTAAAAGAATCAGTAGAGGAGATTACCTCTTCTTCAACGTGATCCCTATAAATGATCTCTTAAAGCACTATAGTTTGTGTTTTGAGAATACCAAAACCTCTATAATGTTACTAGGGATGTTTATAAGGTAAATGGTAAATAGATAGCTGATATTTAAGCTTCAATGAGTCCTGAAGTTATGACGGAGGATGTTCCCTTTTATAATTGAGGTGAGGGGAACTTTTAGAATGTCAGAAAGTATTAATTTATAATAATTTCAAAATCAATTCAAATACCCCCAAAATGAGATATATTAGAATATAATATATTATAAGATTGTAATATCATAAACTAATAATATTTAGACAAGTTTTTATGTCTATTTAAACCTTATCATTTTAATTAATCCTTAATTATCAATTTTAATTTTAACTAAAGTAACAACTTTTCCATTGATAAAAACTTCTCAATTTTATTTATTTTATATCAAATAGACCATAAATTTATAATTTAGAATATTTTATAGCATAATATTTTTTTTTTATTTTTAGAGTTGAATGTTTATTTTTAAATAATTTAATAAAACTTTATTTTTTCAAAATATCAATAGTGTCAATTTTGACACTATTCATTTCTTGGATTTTTGAAAATACCAAGATAAGATGTTAACCTCAAAACAAATATTTTAATATATCCCTAATATGTCAAGTTAATGATAAAATTTGTTGGATAGATATTAATGATCTCAAATTATATTTATTTTAATATTTTAAGAACATTAATTTTATACATCCATCAATAAAATAATTACTACATCATTATTGATTAACTATTTAATATACATATTTTTTCACTATTTTTTTTCAAAAATACCATTATGGATATAAATGTTTTAGATTCCATAATAGAATTTATATTCAAATATAATTTTTTTAACACTATATTTAA
Source organism: Viscum album (assembly GCA_963277665.1). Taxonomy (NCBI): domain Eukaryota; kingdom Viridiplantae; phylum Streptophyta; class Magnoliopsida; order Santalales; family Viscaceae; genus Viscum; species Viscum album. The sequence continues at coordinate 1,081,541,930 of OY728121.1, forward strand.
AATGATGTAGTATTAAAAATATGAGAGTGACAACTTTGACTCTACTTTAAATAAAATAATATAAATTTCATAATCCTTTATATGCGACTCTAAATGGTAAAAATATAAATCCTCGGATGTTTAAGGTGGATATATAATATTAAAATAAAAATTTTCATGATTTTTTTGTATTTTAATAGTTATTATCATTTTAATAAATATTATTTTATTGATTTTTGTCTATTAAATAATTTCTGCATCATCAATGTATAATCCTTTAATGTAATTATTTATTTCATAAAAATTATAAATAAATTACCATGACATAGTTAATTATTTTATCTTTTCATGGAATATTTATGTTCGAAGATATGAGTTGGTTTTCCCTATATTAAATTTATTATACTTATAAGAAATGTGAGTGTCACATTGTGTCACTTACATTTGTTTTATTAATATCTATGTATTTTTCATAATCAGGTAGACATTAAATGAGTATGTTTAGAACATAAATTTTTTAGGGTATAATTTTATTCATCCAATTTTTTTTTCACTTGTTAGGGTCATTTTATATTCATTATATTTTTATTTTTAAACTAAATTACCTATTTTACCCTTTACCATGGTAATAAAATTTACCATAGTTACTATTCATATTATCAAAAAAATAAATGCCACCTATTAAAAATTTTGACACAATTATTTTAAATATGGAATCCATTTTTCAATGTTTTAAATATAGAAGTTTCAGTAATTAAATTAAAATTAATCCTATTTATAGAATGAGAAAACGAGTTTAAAAAAATAAAAACCATCAAAAGATTGACATGTGTTTATATCAAATTTAAATATGAAATTACATCCAATTAAAAAAATTGGATTAAATGATAAAAAATAATATAATTATACTTTAAAACAAATTAAAAGGATAATCTAAAAATATAAAATAATTAGATGAAAAAGCAGTTTTGAATTAAAATGTAGTATTTTTTCACTATTCATTAAAATATGAAATTTATTAGAAAGATATGAAATATCTATCTATTTTTTTAATTTCATGATTCTAAATAAGAATTTTATTTTCCAAAATTGTATATATAAAAGTTTTAAAAACAAGATTTAAAATGGGTGCGCCATCAAAAGGCAGCAAAACTGCATTTTTTGAAAAATACTATTTTTGTCTGAAAAATTAATTTTTTTATTATATCATATCTAAAAAACATATAAGATTAATTTTAAATTTTTATTTAATATATTAAACATATATTTCATTAATAAAATCCATAAAGAGTTATTTTATTATTTTATAAACTCATTTATTTTCATTTAAATCGTTTTTCCAGAAAAAATTTTCATCTTATTTAAAAAGGTTTTTATTTTAATTTATAATTAATTTATTAAAAAATAATTAATCATATTTTCAAAATTAGTCAATACTATTCATACACTCTACTATAATTGTTAGATTATAAGGTAACAAAATATTATTAAGTTCACTTAAACTCGGTTTTAGGTAAAATGAACTCTATAAAAAGAATCCAAAATTGTGTTCAACAGAAGAAAAGAATAGTGTTTCATATAACGCAAGATTATATTATGTTGTGTGTAGCACAAGCTAATCTTGGTGTAGCATACAACAGACACCATCAAAAAAAATTAAAAAGAATCCACCTCTTAAAATCTTGGGGTGTTACATTTATTTCCAAATTATTGTGTTTTAATGTGAAGAAATTAATTTATTTTTTTAAATCATAATGTCTAAACTGTATAAGGATGAATTTTTTAGAAATTTTTAGAAATGTGATTTTTTTAATGAATAGTGAAAAATTGTGGTTTTTATTGAAACCCGTCTTTTCTTTTCAAGTATTTAAAAAGTCAAATTCTATTTTAGATTAGTTTTAAAAATTAATTATTATTTTTATAAAAAATAATCTAATAAATTTTATTAGAATCAAAATTATACTTTAATTTGGTATAATGACATTTTTATACTTAAAAACATTTTTATGTAAAAATGTTTTTCATCACATTTTGTGGGATTAATTTTAAATTAAACTCTGTTACCTTTATAATTAAATTTAATAAAATGAATTATATATTTAAAATAATAATAATTAATATTATTTAAAAATGTAAACATAATTTTTTGTCAAAATTAATTGTAAAAATTGTAAATATCTATTACTGTAGTTAACGTTAAAAAAGATTTACCGGGGGGTGGGAGGTTAAAATAAAGTGATAAGGGTTAAAATGTACAAAAAATGGTATAAATCATATGGGATGGATATATTTAGACCATATATTTTCTCATATCCCAAAATGGTCCATTTTTATCCATTTATCCCATGTAAGACATTATTATATTACAGTCCTTTTAAAAATTTGAAATGTTTCCTCTCCCCACCTTATAAAATAAAATCCTATCTACTTTACTATACACAATTAAATAGTATTTTATATAATATAATAAATACCATAATTACATCATAAAATCCCTAACCATGTTCTATAGGTCTTATTTTGGGTATAATTCCAACCTTAGAGGACTTATGGTGCAAAATAAGCGAGGTAGTTTGGAGAAGAGTTATAGATTTTAACAGAGTATTTTAGATTTATTTCTCCTTTTAATCTCTTTAAAATATTATTAAACCATTATGAAATTAAAAAAATAATCATATTACATATTCTTAGATTTTATTATTTTAATGGAATAAACTATAACCATATCCACTTTTACCAAATAGGAAATGAAACCATGGTTTGGGCCAACGGTGGACTACTACCTCGTGAATTGATGCGATTCCTTTTCCATTATTTTATATCATGGTTGCTTATAATGATTAATTTAATGTATATATATGATATTAATTACATAATTATATTTCTATAAATAAAACATATCATCTATTTTCTTACCTTTCCATCCATTGAAAAAATCATAATGTCATTCGCATGTATGTGTGGATAATATTGGACAGAGTAAATGTCTAAACTAGCCCAAATTTCAAATTGTAGTACATGAACTTGCTCATAATACTAATATATCAGATATTCAAGGTTCTTATATCCCTACCTTTTATGACACCTTAGGAAGATAGGGTGTAAAAATGATTATAGGAGACCCATGAATGGATCATATGATGGTTATGTCATAATGATATCATGAATGAGTGATGTTTCTTGAAGTTAGAACATCAAATCATGTATGATATCATATGTAATCTCATTTCTAAGAAGTTTTCAATGAGAAAGTGATGTAAGATTTGAATGTGATGATTACATTAGCTTTATGTACACATGGAAGGTAGACTATGAAATTTCATGGTATCCCATACTTATAAATTTTTCACCCAATTAATCTTGTTTCGTTTAAGGATACAAATAAACAATATGGAGTAAGATATTCATTAACTTTTAGGTAAGGTTATCAACGTAATAATAATATTAAAATAAAGTATCACATTTAGTTCTTGTGGATAATAAATTGAAAAAGGGGAAAATGTCAATGACATGTAACACCAAAGGCACCTTCAAAAATTTCATTTAAATAAAGAGGTTGGTTATTTAACAGGAGGTTATTTTCATCACATATTATGAAATAACATAATGGAAGTTTAAAATGTTATAAACATAATTGAATAATAATGAACCTACTCCTTCTTCAGTGTATATTCATCAAATAAATGTATTGTTTCTGACATACTTCTTGAGTATTAAATATAATATTCCATTCACATATAAGTATTGAAATACAAAAACCATGTATGTATATAAACATTACAAGAAGTAAGGTGTTATCTTGAAGTAGACGAGAAAGGGTGATTCATAAGTTTGTAGTGAGGAGCACATAATTTTATTTTCCAAGTGATTGATTCTAGTTGAACAAGTTATTGAGTATAACCAAAAAAATTATATCACATGTCCTTTGGACATAATGAGATGTTATTCCATATTTTGGAATTAATGTTGTTTATGATGTAACATACTGAACAAATAGTTCAGTGGTACTTGAATAACAATCAATAAGTGATAAATATAAAAATTTAAGAGTTTACCCAATTGTGGAAAGATAATTATGTGTCAAGTAAAATTAAAAGTGGATGCCAGGAATATACCTAGAATGGTATTTAGTCTCATCATAACTGAACATATTTGGTATAATCAGAGAATTTAGTTTGGATAATGAAACCGTTAAAAATAAAGGTATGTCACAAAAGGTTTTGAATTAATTCAAAAAGGGAGCATGAGATATTTCACGGGAAATCTAGGGGTAAAGATACATCATAATATTCCATTAGGTTATTATGAAATGTGAAAATTATGTATAATCATGGGAAAAATATATTTGTTTATTCGGGTTGACATTCTGAAGAATATCTTGGCCAAGCATTCATCAATCATGATAATGTAGCATGGATTAATTTCTCAATTCTTGTTACCTAATCTACATCACGTCATTGAAGTTCAAAATTAGGGTCAATGGTTATTATATCATATAAAAATTGATCAACAAAACATGTATCATGGAGAAATTCATAAAAGCACATGTTATTAATCAAAGTTATGATGTAATTTGTATCTATGTTAAAAATTCCATAAACTTACATTATATTTCAAAACATGATTTTAAAATAACTACAATATTTGATAACTGATATGCCAAATAAAATGAAAAATGTTTATCATACGATTCATAGTATCATAGAGATTCATTATGTCATGATACATATGTTTAGATGAAAAACGTTTGTTAGGATATAAACAAAATTTCATCAAGATAAACACATTTTTCATATAAAGTAATTATCCTAACATTTTCATAGGATATTACATAAATCCATAAGATAAGAAAGTGGTATTCAAGTTATAGACACCATTTAAAAAAAAGGGTGCACATCTCTACTTGATATAGTGGGAGAAATATTGACTTGGGGTTTGTAAATTCTATAAATGGACAAATGGTTGTCATGGGAACAAGATCCACAAGTACATGTGGAAGCGGAATGTTCCATTAACAGATACTGCATTGGAAGGTTAAATCCATAGTGAAGGTTATAAATTCACCATGGTAGGTGATAAATTACTCATTCTGAAAAATAATACCTACAACTAAATAGTATATAGTAATTGTCTAAGAGTGAAAAGACCAATGAAAATTCAATAATGGATTCCATGTATCAAATTTCAAAAGGAATTGTTATTATGAATACATCAGGGGGTATTCAAGAGAGATGATACATGGATGGTACAAGTGTGGCACCAATAAGGCTCGATTGGTTATAGAATGTTGCTATACAAAAATCCAATAGAATTTTACATATCATAGCTAACTTCTAATATCATTAAATTAACCATTGTATGTCAATATAAACTTTCATGGTAAGTGTCTATTTGATGCAACAAAAAAGGAATAAGGACACTCTTGGATACCAATAGGAGATACAAGTTACTGAAATCCAGTTTAGGATTAAAGAAAAATATTTTAGAACATTTATTTGGAATGAATCTTTTCCATGTGTCTACCAAAGGTTAGTGGGAGATCCATAGTTTTCCAATATAAATGTTTTTGGAAACATATATTGGTCTTAGAGTTAGTTAAGACCAGAATAAAAGTAATTATCCACTGATTGACTTAAAGTATAATCCTAATTTATAGGGAATGGGATTTAATATGGTAGATATAACAGTAGATTGAACCTAGTCAATTGTGTATATATTGACATTATATTGAAAAATAAAATTTGGAACAATTCATGGGAAGAATTTTTACCAATTTCACATGGAATAATCTCTCCAGGTTTTCATGTTTATGATATTAGAGGAGATGAACTTGGTGAGTTGATATCTGTTCCCTTATGCAATAGATTAATAACATATTCCATGATATGTACAAGAAATGAAATTGCCACGATTTACTTTAATGTAGGAATACATCAGTTATATCCAGGGGCACCGTAAGGGATGCAGTTAGAAAAATCTAATTGTACTTTTGAAAATACAAATGATATATACATGGTATGTAGAGAATAAGTATACTAGTTATAAGGGTACATGAACTAGTCTTCAGAGGATCAATGGGATATGATATCACATTAACACTAAGGTTTTAAGACAGTGAATTTCATAAAATACAATGGAAGCCATACCTATAAATACCCAGAACATTTTAACTTTTGAGGTAGCTAAGAAGAAGTTAAAAACAATGAGTTATTCCAATTAATGGAATATCACCTAGTAAGTAATAAATTATAATAATGAAAATTATGTTATTCTTACCAGCCAATATGTCAAGTTATGACAATGGAATGAAGTGATATAGTCGAGGATACCATCTCTTGATAAGTTTTTATCAAGTAGATGAGGTTTCATATAGAATAACAGCCATGCGGTAGAAACATGGTTGACCTAGCAGCTAAATCCATTACACAACAGAAACACAATCTTCATCATGTTAGTAGCTAACACGTATTGTTAGAAAGTTGGATATAGTGAAAGTGGGGTGTTGAAATAGTGGGTTCCCTAGACCCAACTATACAGTACTTTTGATTACCATATCATGTATAAAGTTTGTTATACATGATGTATTATTACCATTATAGTACAGACATTTCTATATCCACTATTTAATGGTAATTTCCTAGAATAATTATCATATTAAATGGTTAAAGAATATTCCATGCTAAAATGAGAACCTCAAGATATTATGACATTAATCTTAAACAAACATCCTATGGTCTTGATACATCATAATGACTGGACATACTAGATTTTTGAATAATAGGTGATGGGGGATCATAAGAATTGAGGCTTATTCTCATGAAATTTACACATTGTGATCTCTAGCAGTGAGATCACGAGGATCAGCCTGCCAATAGGAACACCCCATGTTTTTGTGGGTCATTTGTTGTTCCAATCTAAGAACATGCGTATTAGTCTCTTGACTTGAGAGCATTACTAATTTGTTCCATTTGATTATGTACTTTCATGCAAGAAAAACCCATTGTATTGAAATCATGGTGAGGTAGCTTATGTTGGGTGCATCATTGGTGGTATAACATTGGTTGAATGGGCAAGAAAAGATTTGTCTTTTCTAAGTTAAGGATGTTTTATATCTCTAGCCTTGTTGATAAGGATGGTTCTACCTTCATATGTCTTTGGACAATGTAGTCAAAAGTTAAATCCATCTGGATATATCAACAAATAATAAAGCAAGTAAAGGGAGATGACACAAGTGTGCGTCCTTCTCTATGAGATATTTAATAAAAAAAGATTATATTACGCAGTATGTGTTCATAGGTTGGTTATCATGGATATGAAAATACTTAACTCTTTAGGTGCATTGATGGGTAGATAGAATCCATTATTGGACTATGGATTTTATTCACTAATATCGAGATAAGGGCCTATAAGGTCACACACAATACCATATTTTAGAATCCACCCTATTCAGTTGAATATAAATGTTGGACATTGTGGGCCCCACTATGGGGTATGAGTGTTGTCCAAGGTATCAATCACCCAAGGAAGAAATAAATTCATTATTATTGATGTTATGAATAATTGGATTGATTTTATTTAAATTATTTACATGTTAAGTAAATATGAGAAAATATTAATCGAAGGAATATTATTTTAAAATTCTAGGTCTGTTTAATATTAAGAGGGAATGACAACTCAAGTAAAATGACTCAAGTTTATCACGTAATATATTTTATTTATATTATAGGTATGTGATAAAAAAAAAATATTGACATAGTTTAGTTCATCATAATTGTTTATGTAGTGGATGTTAAATAAATAGGGACCAGGGAACCCAACTCATTATTTAGAACCTCCACTATAAACAGAGGGGGAGGCACTCTCCCAACAAATGATTAATTAATTTCAACTGAGGGACTCTCTCTCACCCTAATTTTTAGTGAGAGAGTCTCTCTTTTAAGAGGATATCCAATAATTCCTTTAAGAATCAAAGTCATAGGATCATGATGATCATCAGGACGTCGAAGATATGGCCTAATTTCCACGCTAGCACCCGAAATTCGACAATCAGTGCTCCCACTGATTTTTGAAACACATGTGGATGATTTAGTGGGATCCTTATATGGATCCTTCAAGAAATTATCATCAGTGAGGAGTCTCTATCGACTACACCTTCATATCTATAATGGTACATTTACAGTTTTAATTATTGTGATTCTTTTAATTTACATGAGATCCTCGAACCATACTAGGGATCGAATCGTCATCTATGAGAAGTTGTATCATCCCATAGATGAAAATTTTAAAATCCCCAGCCCACTGGCTTCCAATGTAGGTCCTGGTACCTTCAATATATATATATATTTGGTTTCTACAAAGCAATGGAATTCTACTACAAATCTTTCGCTAGAAACATCAATGAAGAAAGAATTTCTTATAGGTAATTCATAATCTAATTAAATTTATTATAAACAATATGGGTTGATATTATCTCAAGTTATGACATAATTATTATTTTTCTATTTCTTTGAATAATTTCTATGGACCATGAAATTAATTCACATATAAATTTCAGACTGATAATTTATTATGGTAAAAATTAATGTTGGGAAACAACAATCACTCACATCCACTCTTCCCAGAACCTACAAGTGGTATCAGAGTGGGAAAATAATTGTTTATAATTATTTAAAGATCATTGGTGATTTCCACCTTTTAATTTAGTTTTTCAATTCATGTTAAATGGGTTTTTAATCTGAATTATGTGATCTATTTCTTCCAACTTCATTTCTTGTATATCTAATAGAGATATTTAATATTATAATTGAAATAAAATCGAGGAACTCATCTTGAGGTGCCAAGTATTTTTTTATAATAACATAGAAGTACATACAGTGTAACCAGAGTTATATGCCACGTTGTTCTGATCAATGCACCATAAGTTAATTCGGAAATTACTCAATCCATGTGCATTGATGACACATGATGTATTTAATTATTACACCACATGTTTATCAGGATAAACTGGTGCATGGTCAACTAGACTACACATCATGTGTTCCATTAGACACGACATGTAGCCCCGTTAGGTCAGAAATGGGCCTTGTATTCCATAAATAGCCTACCAAACTAGTGACTGTGTATCAAAAATTCAACAAGACATGTGGCCCATTGGACACGTCCTGTACTCAAATTTTCCCAAGGCACAAACTACATATAGAGTCCCAACGTGTGTGTCTCAGATAGATGGTGAGATTTTTACACACCATGTAGATCAAATCTACATGCGGTGTTCTTATACCAAGTTACACTGATTAAAAATTTATTTTTCTATGTAAACCTTGAGAAATGTAATTTCATGTGGTTATAAAGAAAGGACATTACATGTGATAGAATTTAATATACATAAATATTTAAATGTTTAATTAATATCTATATAATGTTCATATCTACATATCATGTCTGAGTTGTATTATAAGTTTTTAATCTACATGAATTAAACCATAACACATTACCAAAAAATCATGTAATTCATGTAATTATATGTGAAGTACACATTGTGAAAGTATGTGATATGTCATCTATTCCATATGTCACAAGATTAAACAAACATACGAGTATAATAAATTTTTATGTATAATCAAATGGGTATTCACCGTGTTACCTCCAAGGTATACATTATGTACATAATTAATTTTAAATAAATTTATTTAAATTTTTAAAATTATAATGGATGATAATATCAAAGATATTTAGACAAGATTTATGATAAAAGGATTGATTAATTATTTATAATAATTAATCGATTCGTGAAAAATTTATCTTAAATAAGAATTATTACGTAATTGAATAATAGTTTTATCAAATGTATAATTGATTGCATGCATGTGGATGATCATGAGCTGGACCAGACATTTTTTATGTGACTGGTTTCATTTAATTTATTATTAAATTAAATTGTTGGCATCTGTGCATTCTCTCCTCATTATTATGTAGGGATTTCATGCCCATGGATTCATTTATATAAAACCCTTTTCCCCCTCACATTCATGTGAGTAAAATAAATATGTAATGGATGTATCTCCCAAGCTAGTGGAGGTGGTTCCAGTGTAGAGCCATGGAAAAAAAATCCATGGAGGTTCAAATAGGGACATGTGGAAACCTGTAAACATGATCCTCAATTGGTTCAAGGTGTTTCCACCCTTGGTCAACGGTTATTTTATCAATTTATAGATAAACTAACCATTAGTAAAATCTCATGATCATACCCTTTATTTTATTTCTCTCAGTTTCTTGGTTATTTAATTATGGATTTATTATCGCGATCAAATAAATAATTAATTAACAAGCATTAAAGATGGAAGTAAAATAAGCTAGATTATTTGTAAATATTATATAATAAATGGTTAATTACTTATATAATTACACTTAATATTAAAAATAATTCCATATTGATAAATATTATAAATTTATGCATAAAATGATAAAATCCATTAATAAAATATTAAGTCAGTATAGCATTCCATTACTTCGGTTAGAATCTAACCATTTTTCCAAGCTCTTGACCATCCAAAGTTGGGTTAATTTTAATTATCAGGTAATTCTAACATGATTATTTGGGTTGAATTAACATGGATCGCATCAAGGTTTGACTGATAAAGCATAACATGGTGTAACTAAGAGGAAAATGTTGAGGAAATATAAATTAATTATTTCAATATTGGAGTGTCCACCCAATAGATTAAGGAACTGTGAGTCAATGCAATTGGAATTTAGAATGTATAACTAAAACCATTAATATTTCTTGACAAACCATTGATGGGGTAATAAGAATGGGGAATATGGATCCTTTCACCTAAATGTCCAAGAAACAGGATATTTTAAATCCAATGGTGAGGGCTATTGGATTTCAACAAAATAGTGGTAGAATAATAAATATATTATTTTTTATTTTTTTATATCTATCAAGCTAAAGTACTAAAATTATTATCATCTTATTTTGTATAAAAAATAATAAAATTACATAAATCATATCATTTTGATCCATACAAGATAAGGAAAACATTCTCACCGACACTAATTTCCAAGAGTGGTGAATGTGCCTATGGGTAATCCTTCTATATGAATGGAAATTGTATGTGATGGAATAACCATTACAAGTTGTGCCTGGAAATGAGGGAATTGATGAAAGACTATCTCTTTATGAGAAACTTATGAATGATGTTATAGATGTTCAACGCTTCATTCTACCATCCATGTCCAATGAGATTTTGAAGAAAAATGAGGATATGGATTCCTATATCATGATGTCTCACCTTTAGGATCTCTATCAAGAAAATGTGAGACAATAGAGGTACGATATCTCCAATGCTTGGTTAACAACTAAAATTGGAGAGTTTTCCCCAACTAGGCCACATATAGTCATGATTAGTGGCTACACTAAATGCCTGGACATCTTAGGTATCAAATTCCTAGATGAGTTGCATACATGTATCATGATTTCATCACTACCCAAGACCCTATCCAGTATTTTAGTGAATTATAATATGAGAAATATTGGGAAGTGTCTTTCATAAATTATTAATTTAATTTAGAAAGTGGATAAGGACATGGGGTGTAACAAACATACAATCCTTATGGTGAATAATAAAAGGAAGGACAAGGAAAAGGGGCCAAAGACTAATAAATAGTCTATAGCTCTCGAGCACTGTCCTACCAACAAGAAGAAGATCTGGAGACATGGAAAGGAAAAGGAGGAAGTATGTTTTGCATGGGGAAATTCAGACCACTGGAAGAGAAACTGCACCCAGAAGAAAGGGGAAGCTAAAGGTGCATTCTTTATTGAGTGAAATCCTTCCATATCTACACATTGGGTAGTAGAAATAGCTTGTGGTGCTCACATATGTATCAAAATACATGAACTACGTATATTCTGAAAAATTTCTGGAGGAGGGGTAGATCTACAAGTTTTCAATGGTGGAAGGTCTAGTAATCTAGGCATTGGTGACTACCAGATTTCATTACCAATGAGAAATATTTTGGTTTTAAGATATCTTTATTATATCCCAAAAATCACCAAAAATAAAATTTCTGTTTCATGTTTTGATACCAATGGGTTTATTTTCACATTTTGAAATAAAATTTGTTTCTTTTATACGGAAAACAAATTTTATGGTATGGTAAATTTAAATAACAGTCTATGCCTTCAATTTCAAAAACCAAGTGTTGGAAATCGATAAAAATTCACATTGACAAGACTCATATAACACCCAGCTGTGGAATAATCATCTTGTTCATGTAAACAAGAATCATTTGAAAAATATCTATTAATATGGTTATTTATACTCTTCCAAGATAAAAACAGTTGATATATGTCGTGCTTTTTTACAAGGGAAAACAACCAAACCACCATTTAGTGGATATGGTGAAAGGGACACATAGATTTTAGGATTCGTACACTGATGTGTGTGGAACATTTACATTAAATATGGAGGTGGATATTCGTACTTTATAACTTTTACTGACGACTTTAGTAGATATGGATATATCTACTTGATGAGGTATAAGTTTGAGTCCTTTGAGAAATTCAATGAATTCCTGAATGAAATAGACAATAAGCTTGGAATAAATATAATTAAAATTTGATCGGTTCGAGGTGGTGAATATCTTAATCAAGAGTTCTTCAAATTTATATGGGAAGTTGGCATTCTATATCAAGTAACTTCACCTTATACACCATAGTGGAATGGTGTTAGTGAAAGGAGAAACCATACCTTGTAGGAAATGGTAAGGTCGATCCCGAGTAATGCATATCTTCCAATTTACTTTTGAGGATATGCATTACAAACTATGACATATTCATTAAACCGACTACCAACTAAAGAAGAAAATGGAATTACCTTCAATATGTGGAGTGTAAAGAAACCCATTTTATCGCATACATTTGTATGAGATTGCGAGGTATTTTTTAAGGCCTTATCAGGAAACAAACTAGCACCACAGAGCACAATGTGTATCTTTATTGGGTATCATAAGGAAATAAATGGATACTACATATACAACCCCTCAGAAAATAATTTGATTTTCTCTAGACAGGGCATCTTTTTTGATAGTGAGTACATCATCAAAAGGATAGTGGGATCAAGATTGAATTCAATGAAGTTGATGCTAAGGATACACATGATTTTGTACTAGAAAAGATTCCATAGGTCCCCATGAATGAATTAGTTCCTCAAACACATGTACTACATAGGATCATAATAGAGGTAAGATACGTAGAGAGATATTTTTTTATAGTCACCGAGGATGGTGACTCATTATTGGTTGAAAATGATGAAACTCTCTCTTACAAGGATGTAATGGAGTGCCCAGAATTTGCAAGATGGCTATAAGCTATGAATGCTGAAATAGATTCCATGTATTAGAACCATGTTTGGGTTCTTGTCAATGTTCCAGTTGATGTGAATCTTATTGGATGAAAATGGGTATTTAAGAGGTAACTTGACATGGAAAGTAAAGTAAGTACCTATAAATCAAGGCTAGTGGATAAAGGGTAAAAAGAAATTAAGGAATCGAATTTGATGAAACCTTTTGGCCAGTTTCCACATTTAAATCAACCAGAATCATAATTGCTATAACAAATTACTAGGACTATATGATTTGGTAAATGGATGTCAAAACTGTATTCCTCAATAAGAACCTTTAGGAAGATGCGTATATGACACAACTAGAAGGGTTTGTGACTCCAAGTGTTTCCAAAAGGATTTTCAATTTGTATAGATCAATTTATGGATTGAATAAAGAATATGCGTCATAGAACATTCGATTTGATGAATCCATAAAAGAATTTAGTTTCATAAGAATGAATGTGAGCCATGTGTTTAAAAAATGTTTAATGAGAATGTAATCTTCATCCTAGTAGTATATTTTGATGAAATATTACTTATTGAGAATGTAATATTTATCCTAGTAGTATATTTTGATGAAATATTACTTATGGAAAATGTCATACCAGTCTTACAATCTATAATGGACTGGTTGAGCAAGTGTTTCTCCAAGAAAAAATTATGTGAAGAATACCACATTATAAGGATCAATATCATTCATGATAGATCCAATAGGATTCTTGGACTAAGTCAAAGTACAAACACTAACTTGTTACAAAATATATTTAAGATGGAACAATACAAGAGGGGATTGGTTCCAGTGTCACATGGTTCACATCTTTCTAATAAAGTGTGTATCTATACACAAAAAGAAAAATAGATAATGAGTAAGATCCCATACAATTCAGTGATAGGATCAATCATGTATTCCATGTTATTTAATAGACTTGATTTTTCCTTTGCACTGAGCATGGTAGGAAGATATCAAGCAGATCCAGGAGAAAAACATTAAACTAATGTTAAGGCTATAATTAAGTATCTGAAAAGAACTAAGGATATGTTCCTAATGTATGATGGATATGAGGATCAGATCATCAAGGGTTATACTGATTCTAGTTTTTATAAAAATGGAAATTATCTAAAGTTACAATCTATAAATGTTTTCTATCACAATGGAGGAGCTGCGAGATGGAAGAGTTCAGAGAATCCAGTTTTCATGGATTCTACAACATAGTTCGAGTATATAGCGACTTCTAATGTAGACAAAGAATCTATTTGGATTCATAAATGTTTCTAGGAGTTTGATGTGGTGCCTATTACTAAAGACCCTATTACATTTTATTGTGATATTACTATTGTGGTGGCTCTTTAAAAAGAGCCATGGTCACACCAGTGGACAAATCATTTTCTCTAGAAGCTTTAACTCTTGAGGGATTTATATCAAAGGGGTGATGTTATAGTTAAAAATGTACCCATGTAAGAGAACAAGGAAGACCCCCTGACTAGAGGCCTGTCTTAGTATAAGAATGAGTATCATGCGAGAGCTATCAGATTGAAGGTTGTTAGAATTTGGATCAAGTGCAAGTGGGAGTCTGTTGGAGTTGGTTCCTTATAACCAAAATCATATTTACTTTATGATAAATTTTATTCATGTTTTATAATATTAATAAACTCCTTATCACATCATTATTTTTCTTTAGCAGAACATAGTATGTGAACATGTCCTAAGAGTAGTTTTCGCACTAAAAGGTCATAGCAGTTCCCCGCAATGATGAGAACCCATAAGTGCTACGACACTATTCTTCCATATATTTTATATTGCTGGATGATATAATTTGAGGGAAAAAATTAATATAGTCTATATGGGGTGGAGACTCATAGGAATTTGCGGCACCTTCTCATGGTGTACATTTTTAGTAATATCCACCTGGGATATTATGATATTGTGACCCACCTGTAGGAAATTCACATCTCAATGTGTCATTGGATGTTTCTATCCACATGAATTTCTATTGGTATATAGACATTAATATTATTATTAATGAGTATTAGGAGTTTCAAACTTATATTTTTTGATGAAAACCATGAAAAAATATTTTCACGGTGATGTAGGTTACGTTTGGTGTGTCATGAGTAATATTGAATTAATGCATAATGTGAAAAAGGATTTATCCCTTCTATTAATTAATTAAAGTTAATATCATAGTACAATTTTTTTGAAATTATATAGCTCAAAAAAATCTATGTATATAGTTTTATATAGGAAATTACTATTTCCAAAAATTCCAAGAAAGAGATATCGAGCATATAGGTCAATGGTACTAGAATGAAACCTACAAAATTTGAGATATTGTGAAAAAGGGATTATATTATTGGGTAAGAATTCATATGAGTCGACATGTCATTGTGGAATTAAATTATTTCTCTATGGGTTCCTTGGAGTGTTTCTAGACACTAACGTTGGACTTTGGGATTTTTTGCTTAATGCCATTGAGAAAGAGGCCAAGATGGTCACACACTAAGTGTGTCCAGAATCGTAGTTACATTATATATTATTAATAATTATTTAATAGTATAAATAAATATTGTTCTCGTATGTGGTTTAATATCTATTAATGTATGCTTGATCACATTTATTCCATCACTAGTTATTCAAGACAATATATTTTGAGTGTAATATTTAATAAATATGTATTTTTAATTTAGTGAATATAATATTTATTTATTTATTAGAGAATTAGGTAGTGATAATTATTTAATTAAAAAATAGACATTATTGAAGGACAGATAAATATTTTTGAGGAATTTCGGACCAATATCTATGGTCTATTGAGAAATGATAATATTGAATATTATTTAATTAAATAATATTTAATTTTAATTCCCAAGTTCAGTGAATTTTGAGAAATAATAATATTACAATTATACTTTGAGTTGGGTTCTTTCTAGGATTAAATAAATAATAAGGGCACTTATGCAATACCTTATTTTAACCCTAGAAATAAAAATGAACAATTATTTTATTCTCTCATGAGCCTATTCGGTTGTGGAAAAAAGATTTGGAGAAAACCTCTCAAGACTAGAGAGCTCTATTCTCTAATAATGCTCTTAAGAATAGAGAGAAATCCTCCATCGCCAGATCAAGGAGAATTTTTTCGAACTGGTTCTCTAGGCAATCAAAGGTGGATGATGCAAGCACAAGGATCTTCTGTGATATAACACAAAGACTCCATTGATGAGGTTTGAATATTAGCTAAACATGTGTGGATCACAACTAGAGGAAATCTGCTGAAATAGTGGGTTCCCTAGACACAACAATGCAGAAAATTTTATTACCATATCGTGTATACAATTAGTTTTACATGATGTATTCTTACCATTATAGTGTATAATTTTCTACGTCCACTATTTAATGGTAATTTGCTATATTAGTTTTCATATTAAAAGGTTATAGTAGATCCCAAGCTATAATGAGAACCTCAAGATACAATGACATTATTCATAAAAAAATATCCTATAGTCTAGATACATCATACGAACTAAACAAAGTAGATGTTTGACTATCAGGTGATACGGGATCATAAGAATTAAGATGTATTCTCATGAAGTTTTAACTTGGTGATATCTAATAGTGAGATCACGAGGACTGACCCACCAATTAGAACACAACATGTTTTTGTGTGGCATTGGTTGTTCCCATATACAGAAAAGTGTATTGGTTTCCTGACTTGATATCATTACCAGTGTGTTCAATTTTATTGCATACTTTGATGTAAGGAAAAAACCATGGTAATGAAATCATGGCGAGGTATCTTATTTTGGGTGTGTTATTGGCGGTATTACATTGGTTGAATGTTCAAGAAAGGATTTGTCGCTTCCATGTTATGGAAGTTGTATATCTCTAGCCTGGTTGATTAGGATAGTGATTCCTTCCTATGTCTTTGGACCAAGTAGTTTAAAGGTAAATATATTTGGACATATCAAAAAATAATAATGAAATTAAAGGCCAATGACACAAGTGAAGTTCATGCTTTATGAGATATTTAAAGACAACGAGATTATAGTACACAATATGTGTCCATAGGTTGGTTGTCGTTGCTATGAAAATCCTTATCTCTTTAGGTGCCTCGATGGGTTTCTATACATTGATATGGGTTTGCGGATTTTATTCACTACTATTGAGATAAGGGCCTAAAGGGTCAAACACAATAGCATATTCAAGAATCCAACCTATTTAGTTCAATAGGCATATTAAAAATGGTGGTCCCCACCACATGGTTTGATTATTGTCCAAGGTATAGATCACTAAAGGAATAAATTAGTTAATTATTATTCATGTTATGAATAATTGAGTTGAATTTATTTAAATTATTTAGATGTTAAGTAAATAGGAGAAAATATTAATCGATGGATTATTATTTTAATATACCAGGTTAGTTTAATATTAATCGTGAATGATGAGTCGAGTTAAATGACTTAGGTTTGTCTCGTAATATTATATATATATATATATATATTATAGGCATGTGATAAAATAATAAATAATATTGACTCAGTTTAGTTCTTCATAATTATTTATTTATTTTATGTTACATAAATAGGGGTTGGGGAATACAATGAGATATTTAGAAACTCCACTATAAATAGAGAGAGGCTCTCTCCCAATGAAGTATTCATTCATTTTAGAATGAGAGCCTTTCTGTCCTTCCAATTTCTAGTGAGAGAGCATCTCTCTCAAGAGGTTATCTAAAAAAACCTTCAAGCATCAAAGGCATAGGATCAAAATGATTGTTGGGACATAGAAAATATCTCTGGATTTCCATGCTAGCCCCCGTAATTCTACGGTCGGTGCTCCCACCTATTTTTTAAGCATGTGTGGATGATATAGAGGGATAATTATATGGATCCTTCAAGAAAAAGTCACTGAATATGAGTTACTTTTAACCATTCCTTTATATTTATAAAGGTATGTTTATTGTTTTAATTTTTGTGATACTTTTAATTTATGTGAGATAATTGGACCTTACTAGGGATCAGATCATCGACAACATCAAGTTTCATCATCCCTTCGATGAAAAGTTTAAAACCCCTATCCCATCAGCTTCAATTTCTGATCCTGATCCCTTAAATTGGTATTTGAGTGGCCACATAGATTTTCTGAGCCTAGAGAAATTTTTTGTCATTACACTTTATTAGAGGGTTTAAAATTGGCCTCAATAGTTCAGAACGTGATTCGATCTGATTTCGAATGACCATGTTATGGCCATATTAATTTTTAGATAGAGATCATTTTTGTGATTTTGTCTTGGGTATTAAAAAATTTCAATCGATTATTTCTGATTCCGATCCGGCCATGTTCCAACTAATTCTCGTTCATCGCAAACAATACAAGTTTTGTAAAAGAAATTATAATTATTATAATTTATATCATTCTTATAATATTATTATTATAATCATATATATATTATACTAATACTAGTAATTTTATTAATATTATAAAATATCATTTTAATAATACTAAAATATTATTGTGTTATAATAATTTAATAATTATTATACCATGTAAAGGCTAAATAGTAGCCTTTGGATAATTGTAATGTGTAGAGAAAATATCACACAAAACAATTTGGGTGTTAAGAGGAGGGGGAGAGTGTTTAAAAGTAAAAAAAAATCTCAGATCGACTAGGATGTAATAAAAAAGGAAAAGACTTGGAAAATTGGGAGGGATTGGTCCCCCTACTACCTCCCTAGTCTGATGCTCGAGCCGTGACCCAACCTCCCGTCCAGGATGTCATAGAACCCACCGTTGTCAAGCTCCCTCTACACCACCAGGTGGACCACCCTCCTCTTCTTTGTAAGTTCCCCAGCCGACCCAACCTACCACCCATGGTGCTACCTCTCATGGAGATTTAACAAGCTCACATGGCTGCACCAAACTACCCTCATCGAAGAGTGGACCACCGGTGACCCGATCTGGTAACCCCTTTCGCTTCCCTTTACATCATTCTCACTGACCTTGCTAGCCCACTCGCCGCCCTTGTTTTCCCGCTCGCCACCATCTCGACCCCTTCCGAAGAACTCCCTCCAGAAATTGCTTGTGCACCCTCATCCATAGTTTTCTGCCCCAAAATTTCCCTGAGCACCACAATAGAAGATCGTCAATGCTATATAACTACCAGACCCCTCCGCCCACCGTAGCCCGCTCTCTCCACATTCTCTAGCCCCCACCTTGGTGTGCGACCCTACGAAACAATGTTTCCACCACTACACTGGGTAGCCTTTGTGATCCGGGATAGACTAGATCCAAGAATCCTCTGATCCTTTTCCTTCACCAATGATAGAACTCCCTCGGGAAGACACTACTAGGCCAACTGTGGATAGTTCAGACCATGTGGTACATGTGCAATAGATCTTCCCAACACTAATCATCCCAAAATGGGTCTGGGTCAGTCTTCCCAACCAAGTTTGGGTCTAGGGAGACCTTCCTAGCTCAGTTTGTTCCAACACGATCCTTGTTCAGCCCAAAACGAGGCTAAAAAGGTTCAGTGCGACACACAATTAGCTATAATTGGTGTTTTAGGACCCGAATTAAATTAAATTAGTATAATTAATTAATTTAATTTCTAAATTAAATCAAATCAGTTAATTTACCAATTCTAGTTTAAAATAATAAATAATAAATTGCATAAAGAAGCTGCGTATGTTTTTCTATTAATGTTCAGTTGTTAGTGAGACAATATAAATAAAAAAGATTAATAAAAATGGATTACATTTGACAAGATAAAAACTCTAAAAATATCAGAAAAATATTAATTCATTAACCTATTTCCATCATTCAAATTTGAACAAAACTGGGTGTTTGGGGTGCCAGTAATGTCATAGCTGAGGGTGCCACTTATTATCAGGGAGTTATTATGAGAGTGGTGGGTCAAATTAACTAAATTTCTAGTGAGGATTATCCATTTATAAATCACTATCATTTTAATGGAAAGCATTGAGTAAAGCATGTTATGATTTTTGAAGCAGGTACATCATTTAATAGATCAAGGAACCACGAGTTAATGTGGTTGGCCATCCAAAATCCTACCGTGAACCCTCCGAGTAGTGGAAATGTAATATATTATAGACTATGAGGGGAGGTTCAAGGATCCTTTCTACTAGAATACTCAAGCGAATGAAAATTACTATGCTAGTATAGAAGGTCCTAAAATTCAATAAAATAGTGGGAAATATTTAATTATTATATTAATCGGTAATGTATAATTCAGTGGTCAACATAAAAGTACTAATATATTGAAATTTATTTTTATAAAATGTAAATTAATTCCACAAGATAAAAAATATGATACATATTGGAGATAGTAAATGTTCAGACTAGAACAAATTTCAAATTATAGTACATGCACTTGTGCATAATACTAATATATTGGATATTCCAGGTGCTTGTGTCCCTAACTGTTATGCCACCTTAAGAAGAGAGGGTGTAAAAATGATTATAGGACACTCATGAATCGAGAATATGATGGTTATGTAATAATTATATCATTAACGACTGATGTTTCTTACAGATACAACATCTAATTATGTATGATATCAGATGTAGTCTCATCTCTAATAAGTTTTTGAGGAGAAAGTGAAGAAAAATTTAAATGTGATAATTACACTAGATTTATGTTAACATGAAATGAAGACTATTATCTTTCATGGAATCCCATTCTTATAACTCTTTCACCCAATTATTGTAGTTTTAGTCAAGTATACAAACAATAAATATGGAGTAATATATTCTTTAACATTTAGGTAAGGTTCTCCAAGTAATAAGAATATTAAAATAAAGTATCCCATTTAGTTCTTATGGTGAATAAATTGAAATACAAGGCAAAAAGGCCAATGACATGTAACGACAAAGGAAACTTTGAAAATTTCCTTCAAATAAAGTGGTTGGTTATTTAACAAGAGGTTATTGGCATCACATATTATGAAATAATTTAATGGATGTTTAAAAGGAAATGAATAGAATTGAATGGGCAATAACCTTCTTCTTATTCAGTGTAAATTCATAAAATAAAAATATTGTTTCTAACATACTTCTTTAGTATTAAATACAATATTCCTTTCACATATGAGTATTGAAAGAAAACAATAATGTAAGTAAATAAACATTACAAGAAGTAAGGTTTCATCTTTAAGCAGCTGAGAAACGGTGATTCCTAACCCAGTAGTGAGGATAAGATAATTTTATTTTTCAAGATATTGATTCTAGTTGAACAAGTTATTGAGTATAACCACAAAATTTATCTCACGTGTCCTTTGGAAATAATGAGACGTTATTTCATGTTCTGGAATTAATTTTGTTTATAGTGTATCATACTCAACAAATAGTTTAGTGGTACTTGAATAATAGGTAATAAGTGATTAATATAAAAATGTAATAGCTTACCAAGTGGTGTAAAGAATATTCATTGTGAAGTAAAACTAAAAGTGTACATTTAGAATATACCTAGAATAGTATTTAGGCTTAGCAAAGTTAAACACCTTTGGTATAATGGATACCTTTAGTTTGTACAAAGAAACCTTTATAAATAAAGTTATGTCACAAAACATCTATAATTATTCAATAAGGGAGAATGAACTATTTCAATGGAAATCTAGGGGTAAATATACTTCATAATATCCCTTTATGTTATCAACGAATGAGAAAATGAAGTATAAGCATGGTCAAAAGATATGAGTTTCTTTGGATTGATGTGCTGAATATTATCTTGACCAAGCATTTATCGATCAGGATAATGTAGGGTGGTGTAATTCCTCAATGAATGTTATCTTATCTACATCACAACATTTATGTTCATAAGAAGTGCCAAAGATGATTATTACATATTAATATTGATCAAAATACATGTAAAATGGAACAATTCTTAAATGAACATGTTATACATCAAAGTTATGATGTATGTAGTATCAATGTTACAACTTTTAGAAGTTTCCATTATATTTCAAGACTTTCTTTGCAAATAACTGCGAAATTATGTAAATAATATGCCAAATAAAGTAAAAAATGGATATAATATGATTAATAGTATCATGGAAATCCATTATGTCATGATACACATGTTTAGATGAAAAGGACTTGTTATTATATAAACTAAATTGCATCAAGATAACACATTTTTTATCTAAGGTAATTATCCTAATAGTTTCTTAGGATATTACATTAATGCCTAAGATAGAGAAGTGGTAGTCAAGTGATAGAAGTAATTTCTATTAAAAGGGTTCACATCTCTACTTGATATAGTGGGAGTAGGATTGACTTGGGTTTAGTCGATTCTCTATATACACCAATGGTTGGCATAGGAACAAGATCCATAAGTACATGTGGAAGCAGCATGCTCAATTGACAGATATTGAATAGAAAGGTTAAATCCCTAATGATGGTTTTATATTCACTCTGATTGGTGATAAATTATCCATTGTGAACAATAATACCTATATGTAAGAAGAATATAGTAATTTTATATGAGTGAAAATACCAATTAAAATTCAATAATGGATTCCATGTATCAAATTTTAAAGGGGAATATTATTATGAATACTGTAGTGGGTATTCAAGAGAGACGATACATGGAAGGTATAAGTGCTGTACCAACAAGCCCTGATTGGTTTTACCGTGTTTTTATACCTAAATCCATTAGAATTTTACATATTATAGCTAACTTCTAATATCATTAAATTGGACATTGGGTTTCATAATCAACTTTCATAGAAGGTGTCTATTTGATGCAACTAGAAAGGGATAATGACACCATTTTCTTTCAATAAGAGTGGAATGTTACTGAAATCTAGTTCACAATTAAAGCAACCATATTTTAGAACATTCATTTGGAATGAATATTTTACATGTTTCTACCAATGGTTAGTGGGAGATCCATTGTTTTTCAAGGGAAATATTTAAGACAACACATGGAAAACATATATTGGCCTTAGATTTAGTTAAGACCAAAATTAAAGTAATTCTATACTAATTTACTTAAAGTAGAAACCTAAGTTCTAGGGAATAAGATCAAATTTGGTAGATCTAATAGGTTCTTGGACCTATTAAATCACGAATATATTGAAATTATATTGAAAAATAAAAGTTGGAACAATTCAAGGGAAAAATTGTTACCCATTTCACATGGCATAATCTCTCCAAGTTATCATGTCTAGGATATGAGAGGATATGAAGTTAGTGAGTTGATATCCATTCTCTTAAGAGATTGATTAATAATGTATTCCATTATATTTACAAGAAATTACATTTCCATGATATACTTTTAAGTAGTAAACCATTAGTTATATCAAGGAGCACTGCAAGGGATGTAGTCAGAGCTATCTAGTTGTACTTTAGAAAATACATATGATATATACCTGGTATGTGGAGAAGAAGGATACAAGTTATAAGGGGACACGAACTTGTCTTCCCAAGATGAATGTAATATAGTATCACAATTATTCAAAGGTGTTTATCCAGTCAAGATCATGAAATCCAATGGAATCCATAACTATAAATACTGATCACATTGTAGCTTCTGAGGTAGCTAAGAAGTAGTTATTCACAATGAGTTATTCCAGTTCTTGGAATCTCTCCTAGTAAGTAAATAATTTTCATAATGAAAATTATGATATTATTACTGTCCAATATGTCAAGTTATGATAGTGTAAAAAGTGATATACTTGGGGATACCATATCTTGAGATGTTTTACTAAAGGAGATGAGGTCCCATATAGCAGAATAGACATGTAGTAAAAACATGGTAGAACCAAAAGCTAAATCCATTACTGAGGAGAAACATGATCTTGATCATGTTAGTAGATAACCAGTATAGTTAGATAGTGTGATATATTGCAAGTGGGAGTGTAGAAATAGTGGGTTCCCTAGAATCAACTATACAATGCATTTTATTACCATATCATGTTTACAATTATTTATACATGATGTATTCTTACCATTATAGTGTAGATTTTTCTATGTAAACTTTTTAGTAGTAATGACCTAGACTAATTGTCGTATTAATTGGTTATAGAAGATCCCATTATATAATGAGAACAACGAGATACAATAACATTAATCTTAAAAAATGTTCTTATGGTCTTGATACATTATACTGATTGGTCATAGTAGATTTTTGAATATTAGGTGTTGGTGGCTCATAAGAATTGGGATATATTCTCATGAAGTTCACACTTGGTGGTCTCTAGTAGTGATATCACAAGGATAGACCCTCCAATAGAAACACAACATGTTTTTGTTTGTCATTGGTTGTTCTATCTACGAACATGTGTATTGGTCTCCTGACTTGATATAATTACAAATATGTTCCATTTGATTGCATACTTTGATGCAAGTAAAAAACCATGGAAATGAAATCATGGTGAGGTAGCTTGTGTTGGTTGTGTCATTGGTGGTATGCCATTGGTTGAATGGTCATGAACGGATTTGTTGCTTTCAAGTTAATGATGTTGTATATCTCTAGCCTATATGATAAGGATGGTGAAACCTTTATAAGTCTTTGGCCAAAGTAGTCAAAATATAAATCTATCTAGATAGGTAAAAAAATAATAAAGCAAGTAAAGGGAGATGAATAAGTATGCATCCTTATTTATGAGATATTTAAAGATAGACATATTATCGTACATAGTGCATGTTCATAGGTTGATTGTAGTTTCTATGAAAATACTTAACTATTTAGGGGCCTTGATCTGTTTCTAGACTCCAATATTGGCCTATGGATCTTATTCACTACTATCTAGATGATGGGAAAGAGGGTCGCACATAATACCATATTCATGAATCCACACATTACAGTTAAATATGTATATTGAACATGGTGGGGCCCACCAGGGGTTTTGAGTGTTTTACAAGGTATCAATTACCAAAGGAATAAATAAATTTATTATTATTTATGTTATGAAATACTAGGTCGAATTTATTTAAAGTATTTACAAGTTATGTAAATATGAGAAAATATTAATTGAAGGAATATTATTTTAATATTCCAGGTTTGTTTGATATTAATAGGAAATACTGAGTCGAGTTAAATGACTCAGGTTTATCACATAATATTATATATATATATATTATAGGTATTTGAGGAAATAATAAATAATATTTACATAATTTAGTTCTTCATAATTATTTATGTAGTGGATGTCAAATAAATAGGGGTTGGGGAACCCAACCGAGTATTTAGAACCTCCACTATAAACTGAGAGAGAGGATCTCTCCTGATAAACTATTCATTCATTTTAAAATGATAGCCGCTATCTCATCCCTATTTTTAGTGAGAGATCCTGTCTCTCAAGAGGTGATCTAATAATTCCTTCAAGTATCAAAGTCAAAGGATTTCGGTGATACTCGGGATGTCGAAGATATCGTCGTATTTCTATTCCAGCACCTAAAATTTGATACTCGGTGCTCCCACGAATTATTGATTTGCATGTGGATGATTTAGTGGGATCCTTCTATGATTCCCTTTAGAAATGATCACCGATCAAGAGTTTCTGTTGAATATGACTTCAGATTTATAAAAGATCATTTACAGTTTTAATTTTTGTACTTCTTTTAATTTATGCGAGATCCCTGAACTGTACTAGGGCTCATATCGCCGGTGATGAAAATTTTTGTCATCCCGTCAATGAAAATTTTAAAATCCCCATCCCATTGAATTTTTATGTAGGCCCCGGTATCTTAAAAATCAATATTTGGTTTTTACAATGCAACGATGTTTCACTTCATATCTGTCACCAAACACATCAATGATGAAATAATTCCTTAGATGTAATTATTAATCTAATTAAATTAATTATAAAAAATTTATGTTGATATTCTCTCTTGGTCTCAAAATAATTCTTCATTTTCTATTTTTTGACTAAATTCTGTAGATCACAACATTCATGGTTGTATAAATTTAAAATTGATAATTGATTATGGTAAAAATAAAAGTTGGGCACCGCCCATCGCACACCTCTACTGCACCCAAAACCTACAAGTTGTATCAGAGCTGGAAAAATATTGTTTAAAATTATTTAATGATCATTGGGGATTTTTGACTTTTAATTCAGTTTTTTAATTCATGATTAAATTTTTTTAATCTGAATTATGATATCTATTTCTTCCTCCTTCATTTCTCATAGATCTAATAGAGATGTTTAATTTTATAATTAAAAATAAAATCAAGGAATTATTCTAGAGGTGCTAATGATTTTTACCAGATAACACAAAAGTACATGTCGTGTAACTAGAGTTATATGTCATGTAGTTGTGTTCAATGCACCATAAATTAATTTTTAAATTACTCAAACTGTGTACATTGATGACACATGGTGTATTCAATTCTTACACAATATGTTGACTCGGACAGACTGGCACATATTCAGCCAGAATACATACCATGTGGCCCATTGGAAACAACGTGAAGTCCCTTTGGATCAGAAATGGGCTGTGTATTCCATACATGGCCTACCTGACCGGTCACCATGTAAAAAAGAGTCAACATGACTTGTGGCCCATTCGACACGCTGTGTACTCAAATTTTCCTAAGGCACAAACTACACGTCGAGTCCTAAGGTGCATGTCTCAAATAGATTGTGAGAGGTATCCAAGCTATGTAGAACAGATCTAAACATCATGTACATATACCAAGTTACCAAGAATAAATATTTATTTGTTTTACTATGTAAACCTTGAGAAATGTAATTGCGCATGGTTGCAAATAAAAGACACACCATGTGATAGGTTTTAATATACATAAATATTTAAATCGTTAATTAATATCTTTGTAATGGTAAAATCTACATATCATAGTGATTCATATTACATGTTGTTACTCTACATGCATTAAAGAATAACACATGACCAAAAAATCATGTAATTCATGTAATCATCTGTGATGTACAAATTATGAAAGTATGTGATATGTCATTAATGACATATGTCACAAGATTAAAACAATATACGAGTATAATACATTTTGGGTATAATTAGATGGGTATTCACCGTGTTAAATCAATGGTACAAGTTATGCACACATAAAATATTAAATGAATTTATTTAATTTGATTAAAATTATAATGGACGATAATATTTCCAAAATTTAGATAAGAATTAATATAAAAGATTCATTAATTAAAGATAATAATTAATTAATTCGAGAAAAATCTATCTGAAATAAGAATGATTAAATAATTTAATGATAGTTTTATTAAATGTTTAATTTATTGAATGCATGTGGATGATCATGAGATGGAACAGACCATTTGTATGTGATTGGTTTCATTTAATTTAAAATTAAATTAAATTGTTGGCCTAGATGCCTTCTCTTCTCATTATTATGTAGGGATTTCTTACCCATGGTTTCTTTTATGTAAACCCCTTTTACCCCACACCTCTATGTGAGTAAAAGGAATATATAACGGATGGATCTCCCAATCTAGTGGAGTTGGTTCATTTATTGAGATGAGTAAAAAAAAATCCAAGAAGATACAAAGGGAGACATCTTGAAAGATGTAAACACATCCTCAATTGGTTCAAGGTGTTTCTTCCCTAGGTCGATGGTTAAATTATAAACTTATAAATAAACTAAAAATTAGTATAAGCTCATGATAATACCCATTATTTTATTTCTATCATTTTCAAGCTTATTTCATTAGGTAATTATTTTCTAGATCACATAATTAAATAATTAACAAGCATGAAAGACAGAACTAAAATAAACTATCTTATGTGTAAATATTATCTAAGAAATGGATAATCAATTATATAATTACACTTGATATTAAAAATCATGGGATAAAGATAAATATTAAAAATTTACGCATAAAAGGGTAAAATACATTAATAAAATATTATGTTTTTATATCATTCCATTAATTCAGTTAGAATTGAACCATAGTTCAATGTTCTTTACCATCCAAAGTTGGGGGTTATTTAAATTATTAGGGAATTATATCATGAGGTTTTGGGTTGAATTAACATGGTTCATATCAATGTTTTATTTCTAAAGTAGAACTTGGTTTAACTAAGAGGAAAATGTTGAGGAAATATAAATTAATGATTTCAGGATTGGTGACTCCACTCAGCAGATCAAGAAACTGTGAGTTAATGCAGTTGGCATTTGGAATTAATACCTAAAACCATTAAAGTTTCTTTCCCAACAAAATTTGGGGTAATGAGAAGCGAAATATGTATCCTTTCCCCCAAAATGTACAGGAAATAGAATATTCTGAAGCCAATGGTGAGGGATATTAGGTTTTAATCTTATAGAGGGAGACTAAAAAATATATTATTTATTTATTTTTTTATATTTATCAAGATAAAATACTAAAATTTTTCTCATATTATTTTGTAGAAACAATAATAAAATGACATCAAACAAATCATTGTGTTCCATACATGATAAGGAAAAAATGCTAAGTGGCATGAATTTCTAGGATTAGAAAAGGCGCCAATGGGTTATCCTTCACCATGAATGGAAATTATTTATGATAGAAGAATCTTTACTAGTTTTTCTTGGAAATGAGGAACGTGATGAATAACTATCTGTCAATGAGAAACATCTGAGTGATGCTACAGATGTTCATTGATTCACGATATCATCCATGTCCAATGAGATTTTGAATCAAAATGGGGATATGGATGCCTATATCATGGTGTCTCACATTCAAGACCTATATCAAGAGAATGTGAGAAAATAGAGGTATGAGATCTCCAATGATTGGTTTACAACTAAACATGAAGAGTATGTTCCATCTAGGACTCATGTAGTCAAACTTATTATCTACATTGAACACCTGGAAATCATAGGTATTAAATTCTGAGATGAGTTGTGTATAGATCTTATAATTTCATCACTACCTAAAACCTTCTCCAGTTTATTATGAATTATAATATGATAAATAATTAGAATAGTCTTTCATAACTTATCACATTAATTCCCCAAGTGGATAAGGACATGCAGTTTAACAAACCCACAATCCTTACGATGAATGAGAAAATGAAGGACAAGGAAAATGGGCCAAAGACATATAAATAGTCTAAATCTCTAGAGAACTGTCCTACTAAGAAGTAGAAGATCCATAGGAAGGGACATAAAAAGGAGGAAATATTTTTTTTCATGTGGTAAGCTAGGACACTAAAAGATGAACTGCAGCCAAAAAACAGGGAAGCTAAATTTGTGTTCGTTATCAAGTGAAATCATTCCATATATACACATTGGATATGAGATACATCTTTTGGTGATCACATATGTTTCCAAATTCTGGAACCAAGAAGATTCTAGAAAATTTCTAGAGGATAGGTGGATCTACGAGTTTCCAATGGTGAGAGGATGACTACTCTGGCCATTGGTGACTACCAATGTTCATTGCCAATGGGAATGATTTTGGTTTTAAGATATTGTTATTATGTACCTAAAATTACCAAAATCATAATTTCTGTGTCATTTTTAAATACATATTGTTGTATTTTATTATTTAGAAATAAATATTGTTTCTTTTATAAGAACAAAAAATTTTATTGTATGGTACATTTCAATAAGAGTCCTTATATATTAAATTTATAAAACCAAGTGTTGGAAATCGATAACGAGTTATGTTCACATAAATCATATGACACCTAGCTGAGGAATCACCATCTTGGTCATGTAAATGATAATTATTGGAAAAATCTCTGTCAAGATGGTTATTTTGACTATTCGGAGCTGACACCACTTGATATATGTAATGTTTTTTACATTGAAAAATGTCCAAACCACGATTTGGTGGATATGGTGAAATGGACACATAGCATCTAGGATTGGTATGAACTGATATGTGTGGACCATTTCCAGTAGAAACTATAAGTAGATATTCATATATTATAACTTTTACCGATGA
Source organism: Viscum album (assembly GCA_963277665.1). Taxonomy (NCBI): domain Eukaryota; kingdom Viridiplantae; phylum Streptophyta; class Magnoliopsida; order Santalales; family Viscaceae; genus Viscum; species Viscum album. The sequence continues at coordinate 1,081,572,184 of OY728121.1, forward strand.
CTTGAGTAGATATGGATATATCTATATGATGAGGTATAAGTCCGAGTCCTTGGAGAAATTCATGTAATTAAAGAATGATGTAGAGAATCATCTTTGTAAGAATATAAATAAACTTTGATCGGATCTAGGTGGTGAATATCTTAACCAAGAGTTCATTGAATTTATATGGGAGTTTGGTATTATATCTCAACTCAAAATACCTTATACACAACAGTGGAATGGTATTAGTGAATGGAGAAACCATACCTTGTAGGAAATGGTAAGGTCGATGATGAGTCATGCGGATCATCCATTATCCTTTGCGGGATATGCATTACAAACTACAACATACAGATTAAACCAAGTACCAACTAAAGAAGAAAATGGAATTCCCTTCTAGATGTGGAGTGGAAAGAAACCCATTTTATCGTATACACGTGTATGAGATTGCGAGGAATTTGTTAACGCATTATCAGGAAACAAACTAGCACACCGATGAATGATTTGTATCTTTATAGGATATCCCAAGGAAACAAAGGGATACTACCTATAAAACCCCTTAGAAAATAAAGAAATTTTCACATGAAAAGACATCTTTCTTGAGACGGAGGACATATTCAAAAGGATAGTTGTATTAAGATTGAATTAAATAAAGATGATGCTCAAGAGACACATGAGTTGGTATAGGAATATATTCCATAGGTCATTGTGGAAGAATTGGATTGTGAAACAAAAGTACTATATAGAAGCATTAGAGAGGTAAAAAAACCAGAGATATATTTTTTATAGTTACTGAGAATGGTGACTCATTAATGGTAGAAAATGACAAAACTCTATCCTATGAGGAGGAAATAGAGAGATAAGAAGCTGTAAGATGGATAGAATCTATGAATTACGAAATGGATTCCATGTATCAGAACCATGTTTGGGTTTTGATAGATGTTATGGTTGATGTAAAGCCTTTTGGATGAAAATGGGAATTCAAGAGGAAAATAGAAATGGAATGTAAAGTATATACCAAAAAATGAAGGATAATGTCTAAAGGGTATAGACAACATTAAGGAATTGACTATGATGAAACCTTTTTCTAGTTCCCATGTTTAAATCCATTATAATCATACTTGAAATAGAATCTTACCATGACTATGAGATTTTCCAGATGGATTTCAAAACTACATTCCTTAATAGTAACCTTTAGGAAGATTTGTATATGAAACAACAATAAGGGGTTGTGACTCGAGGTGATGCCAAAATGATTTTCAAGTTGCAGGGATCCATCAATGGATTGAAGAAAGAATATAGGTCATAAAACATTCGATTATATGAATCTATAACATATTTTTTTTCATTAATAATGAATGTCAGTCACGTGTTTACAAAAGGTTTAACGGGAATGTGGTCCTTATCCTAGTAGTATATGTTGATGAAATATTAACTATTAGAAAGGAAATACCAGTCTTAAAATTTGTAAAGGATTGGTTTATCAAATGTTTCTCCATAAAGGACATAGGTAAATCGTCCTACATTCTGGGGATGAAGATCAATCGTGATAGATCCAAGAGGCTACTTGGACTAAGTCCATGTATATATACTAACCATTTACTAATGATATTTAGTATGGACCAATCCAAGAAGGGATTTCTTCCAGTGTCACATGGTTTTACATATTTCTAATAAAATGTGTCACCATACACAATAAGAGAAAGAGAGAATGAGTAAGATCCCATACACTTCAGCGATATGATCAATCATGTATGCCATGTTATGTTGAAGAATTAATGTTTCCAATGAACTAAGAATGGTAGTAATATATGAAGTAGTTCCTGGAGAACAACATTTGAATGCTATTAAGGCTATACTTAAGTATTTGAGAAGAACTAATGATATGTTCCTAGTGTATTAAGGATATGAGGAGTAGGTCATCAGGGTTTATACTGATGTTGGTTTTTAGATAGATCAAAATGATCTAAAGTTACAATCTAGACATGTTTTCTATCTCAATGAAGGAGCTGTGAGATGGAAGAGTTCAAAGAAGCTAGTTTTCATGAATTCTATAGCAGAGTTTGAGTATATAGCGACTTATGAAGTAACCAATGAATCCATTCGGATTTGGAAATTTTTCTAAGAGTTTGATGTGGTACATAGCAGTAAAGACCTCATTACATTGTACTGTGATAATACTGCAGTGGTGGCTCTTAAAAAAACATGTTCGCACCAATGGAAAAATCATATACTCCACAAGTTTCAACTATTGTGTAATTTATATCAAATGTGTGAAGTTACAGTTAACAAATTACCCATGGAAGAGAACGTGGAATACCCCTTGACTAAAGTCCTATATCAGTAGAAGCATGAGTATCATATGAGAGCTATCAGATTGAAGTTTCTTAGAATTTGGCTCTAGTGAAAGTGGGAGTCTATTAGAGTTGGTTCCCCATAAACAACTTATTATATACTTTATGATAACTTGTATTCTTGTTTTTTAATTTTAATAAAGTCCTTATCACATCATGATTGTTCTTATGCATAACAAAGAATGTGAAAATTCTTAAGAGTAGTTTTCACACTAAAAGGTCATAGCAGTTCCCCACTATGATGAGAACCCGGAAACGCTACGACACTATTATTCCATATATTTTCTATAGATAAATGATATAATTTTAGGTAAAAAATGATATATGCTATAAGAGGTGGAGACTCATAGGACTTTGAGGAAACTTCTCAAGCTGTATTCCCTTGGTAATATCATGTTTGGATATTATGATAAGGAGACCCACCAATAGAAAATCTACATCTCAATGTTTAATTGGATATTCATATCCATGATCATGTGTATTGGTACCTAGATATTAATATTATTATTAATGAGTATTAGGAGTTTCACTCTTATATTTACTGATGAAAACTAGGAAAAAATATTTTCTCGGTGTGGTAGGAGATGTTGGGTGCGTCACGAGTAATATTGAATTAGTGAATAATGTGAGAAAGGATTTATCCCTCCTATTTTTTATCAGAAGTTAATATCCTAGGTCCTTTGATGGAAATGATATAGCACAAATAAATCAATTTCTTTGGTGTTCTATAGGAATCATATATTTCCAAAAAGTCAAATAAAGAGATATCGTGCATATAGGTTGATGGTTCTAGCATGAAACCTACTAAATTTGAGATATTGTGACAAAGGGATTATATTATATTGTAATAATTTGTCTAAGGTGACATGTTTTTGTGGCATCAAATTATTTCACTATGGGTTCCTTCGCGTGTTGCTAGACGCTAATCTTGGACTTTGGGATTCTTCACCTAACGCCACTAAGAAAGAGGCGTGGAGGGTCACACACAAAGTGTGTCCATAATACTAGTTAAATAATATATTATTATTAATTATTTAACATGTTGAATAAATATTATTCCCTTATATGGTTTAAAAATTATTCATTTATCCTTAATCTCATTTATTCCATAACTAGTTATCCGAGAGAATATATTGTGAGCTGAATATTTAATAAATGTTTAATAAATATTTAATAAATATTTACGGAATATAATATTTATTTATTTATTGGACAATAATTCATTTGTATTTATTTAATAAATAAATAAACATCATTTAAGAGCCGATAAATATTTTGGAGGAATAAATGATCAATTTTAATGGTCCAGTGAGAAATGATAATATTTAATATTTTTTAAATAAATAATACTAAATTTCATTTTGCAAGTTTAGTGTATGTCGAGAAATAATAATATTAATCTTGTTATTTGAGATGGGTTTTTTCTAGGATTAAATAAATAATAAGGGTACTTGTGAGATTATTTTATCAAATCCCTAGAAATAAAAATACCAAATTATGTTATTTTCTCATGATCCTATTCGGTCATGGACAATGGATTTGGAGGAAACCTCTCAAGCCTATAGAGATCTATTCTCCAAGAATTATCTCAAGAATATAGAGAAATCCTCCTCCACTGGATCAAAGAGAACTCTTTGGAAGTGGTTATCGAGGTGATCAAAGGTTGATGACACAAGTTCAAGGATCTTCCTGCTAGCACCAAAAGACTCCTTCAGCGACGTCTGGAGATTCATGGAACATGTTTGGATCACCGCTAGAGGAAATATAAATTTGGTTTTTACATGGTAATGACGGTGCACTATAGATTTATCATAAGAAACATCAATGAAGAAAGAATTCCATAGAGGTAATTACTAATCTAATTAAATTAATTATAATTAATCTGTGTTGATCTTCTCTATTGGTTCTAGAATAATTTTTATGTGCCTATTTCTTTGACTCAATTCCATGGATCATGGAATTCATCTTTATGTATATCACAGATTGATAATTGATTATGGAAAAAACTAAAGTTAGAACCTCCCATCGTAGGCTTCCGCTGTGCCCATAACCTAAATATATGTTTTCTCATAAGGAAATAATATCCACACTTTAGATGATTATTCTAAAAGATATTAATTCTAATCCTTACACTGGTAGGAAAATGGAGTATAACTTAGCATTTGAATATTGATCTCCCTTTCCTGGAATTTGATTTTGTGTTTGTATAAAAATAACCAATCTATGCCTAATTTTGCATCAAACTCTACCAAAGAAAGAAAAACAAGATTTTTTGGGAGTTTCAGTCCACAAATATTAATAGGGGAGGAGTTATATACATTGGATGAAATAATTTCTCCATTTTCTATTCTAAAAGATAACTCAACCTCCATATTTTTAGTTGGTGTTTGAATTGTTCTACTAAATATTAAAGATATGAAAAATTGCGGAAAACCAGAATAAAAAAGTACATTCTCTATTAAATAATGAATAACCAGCGTACCTCTCACCAAATAATTTCTGGGCTCCACATTAGCTGTATTGATGGAATAATCTTTCACTTTCTATTTTGGATTTTGTTGTTTGTGATGATGATTAACCACAAGAATTCATGGTTTAGTGTACTGGCTTGCGTAATTCCCTTTATACATGTAGTTGAAACATTGAACCATGTGTGGTTATATCCTCTCCTCCAACAAATTCTCCAAATTCCTCATGTATCTTTGAAATTCATGAGCTTTTAATCCTTCTCTCCTAGACATGAATCATTCCCAACCCCTTTGAGGAAATTCCCATGATTCTTCTTCCCAATTTTTTGACATATGAGAAGTTGAGTTTTCATTCCACATTTTTCATTATATCCTCCATCTTGAAACTCAATATTTCATTTATTATATCCATATCTATGGGAACATTTTGTAAACTACATATCCAATTTGATAGAAAATCAAACAACTTTTTCATAACTCCCAATGTCTCTAATTAGTAGAGACTTTCAAAGGTGTGGTTTTAAACCACTAAAGAATATCTTTATTTTTCTATCATTTGTGATAACAAAATTTGAGGTGTACCTTGAAATACTTATGAAATTTTCATCGTATTCTATGATTGATTCACCCTCCTTTTATTTCATCTCTATAAATTCACTATCTTTATTTTTATTAAGAGTTTTAGGGAAATACATGTAAAGAATCATTTTATTAAAGTCCTACCACTCCATCTATTTAGTTTCATCCTTTCTCTTGGTGTTCTTAATCAGCTCCCTACATTGATTGTCATCTCAAAATAAATGTTAAATGGATAGAGTCACATTCTCTATCTGAGAACAACAATGTAGAGAAAAGATCTATTTAATTGTGTTGACCCACTATTCTGGGATTAGTCGATCAGAAGATCCACTAAATGTCAGTTGTTGTTTCTGCATAAAAGACTCGATATCCAGTTTCTCCCTCAAAGGGGAGGGTGGATGTTCTAAATTATTCATCTTATTGTTCATATCTTTATATAGGTTGGTAAGTATCATCATGAAATTCTTAACTCAACCACATAAGGCATTGAGGATGTTGTTCGAGAAAATGCTACATTTTCCCTCACATAGGTTATTGGCCTAGTTTCTCCTAGTTCCCACAATTTTCTAAAATATAGAAGGTCAGAAAAAAACATAAATCAACAATTCCTGAATAAATAATTTATTCTTTTCTGAAATTTACTCTAAAGTAATATCTTGTAGGATCCCTAGGCTTATAATTTTTCTAAAACAAAGATTCATGGGTGATTACATATAATTAATCTCATACTAATAGTTTTAGCTAACGTTTTCTAATTATAATTCTCAATTTAACTGAACTATGCTCTGATACCAACTATATCAAACCATATTTTTCATACTTCAATATTACCTCATTTTAAAGATAAATAAATAATAGCGTTAAAAAATTAGGATCTAATGGTTTAGTGTTTTGGGAGAACTATGACCATACAAAATATTTACATGATAATAAATAAGGTTTGATATAGTTGGTATCAGAGCATAGTTCAGTAGAGAAAAGATCTATTTAATTGTGTTGACCCACTATTCTGGGATTAGTCGATCAGAAGATCCACTAAATGTCAGTTGTTGTTTCTGCATAAAAGACTCGATATCCAGTTTCTCCCTCAAAGGGGAGGGTAGATGTTCTAAATTATTCATCTTATTGTTCATATCATTATATAGGTTGGTAAGTATCATCATGAAATTCTGAACTCAACCACATAAGGCATTGAGGATGTTGTTCGAGAAAATGCTACATTTTCCCTCACATAGGTTATTGGACTAGTTTCTCCTAGTTCCCACAATTTTCTAAAATATAGAAGGTCGGAAAAAAACATAAATCAACAATTCCTGAATAAATAAATGATTGGGTTTGTGACTTCTACTGATGAGAGAATATTACTCAACTCTTTATTTTGTGTTGTTGGATTTTTGAATCTTCTATTTTGAATTTGGCTCACCACTGTTGTATCCTGCCATTTTGAAAATCAAATAAAAAGATAATTTTCAGTTATTCATAAATTATTGGGGCAAGGGTTCACATTACATGTGAAGTGTAATTGCCTTGTGTTGGGGCCATGAGGGCCTTCTTTCTTGTGAATGCTGGATACCTTATTTTAGGGACTAGTTTAATTATTGACATTATTGGGTGTTTGATTCCTTATGTGTACTCTGGATTTGATACTAGATATGTTTTATGATGTGTGTCTGAAATAGTTGATGATATTTGGGTGGGTTGACTCGGGTTTGGGCCTGCAGTTGACGCCTCTAATGGTGAGAAACATAGTGATGTGTATGAGGGTGTTTGGGAATGCACCTATTATGATAGAATGAGTTAAAAAAGTTATTATCAATTTATGTGATGAAATCCAGGATTCTTGTTTGTGAATGAATATGTTTAGATGTTGGGTTTCTGAGTTTCTTGTTTGTCTACATTCTTTTCACCACTTCTTATGGTAGTTTGATGTGCTTGGTTGAATATCACTTTGTTGGTAGCATTGTATAATACTAGAGTAACTAGAATTATGGATGGTAATATTTTTTATTAAATTACATAACACATGGGGTTGGTGATTCTAGAATGAAAATAGTTAAATGTTCTTAAGTAACCACAGAATCAGTTTGATTACAACATTAGGGCATGGACTTCACCTTAATGGTTACTATATGTGTAACTCGGAATTTTATTAACTAAAAGAAAATAAATAAATTAACATATAGTGAAATTTAAAACGTAAATAAGTAATTTAGTTGAAGTCTTCATAAATTATTGTGTGATCATTGAATATCTAGTCCCTGTCAGTAGTAGTTGAGTATCCAAGTAACGGTAGCTACAGTTGAGCCTAGTACTAGGTTATACCCATAGTGTTGTTGAGAGATATATTATATCCTATATGTTTTTGGATTTTATACACTATATATCCCTCGTTGGTTATGGTCAGTAACACCTAGTGTAATTTGGGAGGTGTTTTCTCCAAAATACTGATGGTGAGGATGAATGGATAATTTCCCCTCTGGACCTGCTCACTTCTCTTGGTAGTATTATGTAGTGCTAAATTATCCTCATATTTTAAGAGGGTTGTAATGGCTTGGGGTTATTTTAAACACTTGTATCACTGGATATAATATCCAATTGATTATTATAGGTATGACATGTATAGGTTGTGATGGCTTGAGGTGCCTTACTAAGTGTGTGGGATATGATGTACTGAGGTATAATACTAAATGTATGATCCACAACATATGAGATTTGGTGGCTCCAAGAGACTACTTGGTTTCTATATAGAGATGCGATATGGGAGGATGCGAATAGTGTGATGTGTGAGATGCATGTTTTGATACATATCCCAGGAGTATATTGGTTTGACAACTTATGGATAGAGATGGGTTAGGATGTATGACATTGGGATAGTGCATAAAACCAGTGGGGAAGTGGTTATGGGGCACCCGTGTAGGTTAATTACTATAATATATGATATATTATATGTGATAATTAGTGAGAGATTGTCATGGTGAGGATAGGAACACAGTATACGTATTTAGGTGACATGTTATCCTCAATTGTAGTTCAACGAGATTTAGTATGATTTCTTTATCTTTTGCGTGAGAGGCTCTAAGGAGTATTGTATAAAGTATACTATTATTATCAACCAATGTATTTATAAAATCCTTTTCAAGTTAGCATGATCTGGTTTGTGTTTCAGGTAGATATTACAAGAACATGTTTCTATAGGAGGGGTTTGGGCATCTTCGTCACTGTAAATTATATATTTTGGTAGTTATAGTTACTTTTCATTTGTATTAATTTTTTATGATATTACATCTTTTTAAATGGGATTTATTTTTCCTATTTATGAAAGAGTTTATTGGGTATATAGCTTATCTTTTTCTCTTTTGAATTTTCTCTTAGAGGGTAATGAATCCCATTTGTATGTGCATTATACCATATAGGATAGTCACTATCCTAGAGCCTACTGAAGGTGGGACTTAGGCATCATTATCTCTCATCCTTAATTTGCAGCACAGAAAGGGTGCCTTTTGGGTAAGGGGGTTGTGACATTTTTCATCTTTAAATTAATCCAAAAAATGAGGTAAATTCTTTAAATAAATTTAATAATCTCATAACATATAGATTCACACTAAAAATAATTATCCAAAATAGCGTGAAATAAAAAACTCCAATCTATATGATAATTAGACTAGAATAGGTGTTAAAGGGACTTATAATTAATGAAATTTCCTTATATTCTTATGATTATTGAAAAATCCTTATCATTAATCCATATTAATTACCATTAATTTTATTTTTTATCCATATAACTTTTATTAATATATTATTTTTGAAATGTTTTTTAAAAACATCAAGAATTATAATTTTTAATAAAAAAAGTAACCACAATTTTTTTGAAAAATAAAAATTGTATTTATTCCATACACTAAAACTAAACTCCATTTTTTAGATTATTTAGTTAATATTATTTTAAATCTCTCCAAAATATTTTCTTTTTAATGGTTCTTATTAGATAAAATAGTCATTGAATAAAATATTAGGCATCAATAATTTTTTTTTCATTTTTCTTATTTTACATATAAAAAAATAAGAAGCAAAATTATTATCATATAAAAAAACAGACAAACAAAACTATTATATTTACAATTATATTTAATATATTTTTTAAAATAGTAGTTTAAAAGTTAAACAATTTATTTTAAATGAAAAATTCTATATTAGAGAATTTGTTGATTTTTTCTGATTTTTTAGTTTTAAAATGTCAGTCATTACCTAATTTATTTCCCATTATTTGGTGATTTGATGACTTTAATAGATAAATATAAGTTTTAATAGGTTTTATTTCACTCATTTTTATATCATAAGGAATTCATGTCTTATTTTTTCTTATTGTTGTTGATATTTAATGACTATCAGTTCCTTTTGACCTTTTTATTTTCTATTTTTTAGGATAGATGGTAATAAAGTTGTTATTTATCTTATGTGCTTATCTAGACTTGATAAGGTGATGATTGATTTTGTACCTAATTAATTGAAATCTATTTTACTGAAGGAAACATTCCTATTTGGTTAAAAAACAATGACTTTTTCTAAATTTATCAGAACACATTTTCAGTGGGTTTTAGAATAAAAACCATACTTCATACAAACTTAATAATTTCATATGATTTTTAAATTTGTCAAAATTTTCAATTTATAAATAAAATATATAGTTTTCATTCATTCCACTATCCATGAAACAAATAAACCTCTCTGTTAATCAATAATCTAACAAAATAATCAAAATTTTCATAGAGTTTTTTACAATTCATCAATGAAACACTATAAAAAACCATACCAAGCAATAAAATCAATTTCATGGATAATATTGTATATTACACAAAAAAGAATAAATCTTATTTTCTGAAAAAAAATATCTATTATAACCATTTGAACATTATATTATATCATTATATTAGTATATATATTCAATATTAAAATATAAAAAGACCATATAAATGGAAAAAAGTATTAAATTACCACATAAAAAATGAATTCTATAAAATGAGATTCAATTTTAATAATAAAAAACAATTTTTTTAAATTAGTTAATATTAAGTATATATAATTTAAAAGTTTAACTGATTATTAACTTAACATCACTTAAGGAATTTAAATTTATTTTTATATAATATCATATATATATATAATTATATTCCTAAGTCATTTTCAAATTAACTATAAATGTGATAACACTTTTTCAAGTAAATGTTAAATTATTTACAAACATTTCATTACATTGGAAAATGACATTTATTTATGGAAAATTTTTTTTAATTTTGTTAATTAATATGATTATGGACTATACATGGTATTAACGTAAAAAATTCCTTAACACTAAATAATTTCAAAAATTAAAAAAACAAAGGTTCTCAAATTATGTCATTTTTTAAATTTTATGTCCATAATTGGAATTAATGTCAAAATACAACATTTTTAAATCAAATTTCAAATTAAAATCCCTTGTTCTTGACTAATATTTTTTTACGGACCATTTTTATCATTTTTCAATATTTAAATACTGACACTCATATTTATATGTGTATAAGAAAAGAATCATCCTCTCGTATATAGAGGACCAATCCACATTTTTAATTATGTTAAAAAATATATTTCTTAAACAAAAATACATATTGTTAACAATTGTAATCTATTACTAATAGAATATATATTGAATAAATTTTTTCATATTCATAAAATTAATATATATATATATATATATTAATATTTACCTCAAAATCATTTTACATAAAATTGAAATAACATTAAAAAAATATTCTTAAATGATGGGTTTTCCAGTATATATCAAGACAAGTTAGCTTAAATTTATGTTCCTTTTTCTTTATATTTATGTTTATTCCATTTAAAATGTGGAATATTATTTCAAGTTTGGATTTGTTTTATAAATATTTTTATGTATACTATAGCTCTGTCGAACTGAAAATCTTTAAGACCCCTCGTGGATAGATAAAAAACCTTCTCACATGAGAGTGCTTATATAATTTCTCACGATATATACTATTTAGTGGAAAATTTTGTTACTCTCATTCAAGGAACAACAAGATCTATCCATTATATCTAACATGACAACATGTTCAAAAAAACATTCTATGTTCGAGTAACAAAATCATTTCTGAAGAGAGACCTTTAATTTACAAAAAATATTAAAAAAATTGATCAAAATATTAAAAACAATTCAATTAAGAATCTAAAATTGTTGAAATCACGGGGAACAAACATTGTTTGTGTACATGGATTAAATTTAAAATTTCATGATCTTAACCCCTCCTAAAAACTAGAACACTATATACCCCCTCGATAGGTGATAGGATAATGATTTATGGATATTTCTTCTTCATCATTTTCTAATAGAAATCCATATATATTGAGCTCATAATGAATACCACCTAATCTTCAATCTTCATATGAAACTTTAGTCGTTTATTCCTCCACAACCCATTCTTGAACCAGATCAACCTCCATCTAACAAAAATATCACATTTATTACTTTTCAATTTCTTAAAGTTCAACATTTAATCCACTAAAAAATGATACATGTATCATTGTCTCAAGGAACACACCATCTTGATCTGTAAACACTTTGTGTTCAATAGTATTATAGAAATGATATCCATTTCTTTCATTAGGATAACCAAATAATAATAATTTTTCAAACTTGGATCCAATCTTGTTACATGATAATCATCATATGAGGTTTCTTGGAAACCCAAATACTCATAAAATACATTCAGGTATTTTACCATGTCTTTATCTTATATGGTGTCATTATGATTTCACTTGAAGGAATGAAATTTAATGAAAATGAAAAAAATGGACCATAATTATAGAATATAATAGGATGGTCACACTGATTCATCATCGATCATACTATACCCAAAAAAGAATTATTTCTCCTATTAGACACACAATTACACTATTGTATTCCAAGAGGAGTTATTAGTGAGACAAATCCACAATCTTTTAGATGATAATGGAATTCCTGGTTCAAGTATTCACCACCCTGATTTGATCATAGTATTCTAATAATTTTTCCTAATTGATTTTGGACCTCATTCTAAAACTCCTTAATTTTTTTAAAAGTTCCATTATTCTTTTTTCTCAGAGATTCAAATCTATATTGATTAAGATTATCAGTAGTCTAACTAATTATCTAATACCACCACTTTCCTGAGTACTCATTAGTCCTCAAGAATCACAATATATGAGATCCAAGAGTAAACTAGACCAGTCACATTTTCCACTAAAAATCTCTTCAGTAATCTTTCATAGTAAACAAGATTCACTATTATAAAATAATTTATATTTGATTGGTTCTAATAATGCCTCATTATGGATTATCTATAATAATTTCTTGTTTATATATATGTGGATATAATTACCAAGATAAGTGGGATTTGAATCAACCCCGACATTCTTATTTGGAATTTTATAAATAAGATTATCCATATCTATATTAAATAATCCATTTATCATATTCTCGATTCCATAAAAAATTTATTCATTTATATGTAGAAGTTTTTTTCTTAATAGTGAATTAAAATACCTTTTTGTATAAACAAGATATAAAAATAAAATGTATTTTAATGGAGGGAACATGTGATAAATTATCTAATTTTATAATTAATCCACTTAATAAAGTTATAATATTACTTCCAAATTATGCTACAACCCTTAATCCATTTTTGACATGAAGAACCATTTCACCCTATTTCTATTCCATCATATCGTTGAGTTTGTGACTTTCAGAAAAATGTGTGATGAAAAACTAGTATCTAGTACCCAAGAGTTAGAATAACTGAAATTTTCTTTTATAATATTCACATTTATATGCTTAAAATGATTACCTTCGAGAAAAATTCTCAACCATAGAGAGAAAATATGAAATACATTATAGGTTATACCTATAAGTGATCTAAAAATGATTATCATGAAGTATGTTGTTTTCTAAAATTGGTGAGTGTCATATTTTATATCATTACATAAAGGATTTTAATAAATGTAATCCCACTAAAAATGATTCCCCTTTACGTAATATATATATAGTGATAAAATAACATGATTTCATTTTCTAACTACACTAATTTGGTGTGAAACTCATCACTTAGTTATTTGGTAAATAATCATACCAACCACAACACTTTTCATTCATAGATAGTTGAGTGGTAATATCATTGTCTATATCCATCCTAAAGATAATTAACTCAACAATATTCCAATATTATACAAACCATTAGGGTTTCCCGGGAAATTGTCACTCAAATTTTATAATAGGATGTGGTTACCTAACCATTAGGATTTAATCCATAGCCACCCCCACATTGGTGTGAACCTAAAAAGTAGGATGATCATAATTTTTATATGTTCTTTCATTAGAAGGAAACAAAAAAATTGTATTTGAGCAATTTTGTTTTAAAATACCAACCAGTGTAACATAAATTACATGCTTATTAAACCTAGAGAATATCATGGAATATTTATTATCTCATGTTTTTACTCATTTTTATTTACATTATATTAATTATTTAGTTTTGGAATACCAATTTCAATATCTAAATTATTGTGTTGACACCATATTATTGTGTATCTCTTTACACAAATCCAATGTTTGTTTTACTCTACTGAACATAAAAACTCTACAAACTTATACATATCCAAATGAATAATGTGCAAAAGATATATAAAATCTTTATAAGAAATCTAGTAATGACAGTTTTCCATCCCCAAACCTTTATAGAATAAAAAATAAGCCTCCAGGACAGTGGGTAGTATGACCCCAAGCCATTATATCTAGGGATACTTTACATAAGATAAAATTCAATTCATGATATCTCTAAAACAAAATATGAAAAAACTATATTCAAAAAGTATTCTCAATATCATAACTCTAAAAAACTGTGGTAAGGGTAGATAACAAGTAAATCTTATGATATCCTACATTGAATATAATACCAGAAACTATCTCATAGAATAAATTTAACACATAAATTTAGCATAAACAATATTTATATTCAAAAAATAATATAAACATGAATATTATAATATAATAAACTCATAAATAAACACTTTATTTATTTATCAAATACATGAGGAAAATTTATAAACTTTTAATATTTTATTTTGATATGAAAAATATCATTTTATGGTTCATAACACATATATATTATAAGCCACAATTAAAAAGATCAAAAGTAAATTTTGTAACATTTTTTATGCAGGCCTTATTCTTTATCTGATAATCTTATTATCACTCATAATATATGGTTGAAACATTGGAGATAAATAGTCTATAAACCAATCATGTTGTATGATATAAATTAAATATTATATTATGACTAAACCATTGAATATGATTAAATCTATAATAAATATCCTATTATATTTTATGAAATAGATGGTATCATATTTACATCATGATCTCGAATTTCCTTGAAAACCATTGATCAAGTCATATTTTAGAATATAATATATCATATTATATGAAATAGTTTAAATCCCAAGGATTTTTTATATAGTACATTATTATATAATATAATCATATGATATGAATAAGAAAAATAGGAAAAATATAACATATCATATTTTGTGATATATCCAAAATGCATTATGAAATTAATTTCATTGAAAAAACTATAGATTCACCTATTTAATCCTATGAGAGCCTTTCTTTTATACCATTGATTGGTTTTAGAGTATTGTCATATAATATTAGGTAGAAAAAATACATTAATATCTAGATATATCTTCAAGTATTAAATATAATTTGAAATTAATGACACAATATACTGTAAACATAGTCACATTAGCCTCAATATTTTTCTTCGATTAATAATCGTCGATGATGATCCTAGAATTAGAAAAAAATTGTATTTCTATCTCTAAGGGGCAACACTATCCTTGGTTCATAGATCATATGTTGAGGATTTCGAAATGATGAATGGGTTCTAGGGCCTTCACTATGTTAGAAATGACGTTTTGTCAAGAAGAGATATTCAACTTAAATTCCATTAAATAAGTGACATAAATATGAGAGAACCCTTACCTTATATATGTATCACATATGATCTTCATTTAATGATGATCATAGACCATATTGAATGTATTAGGTTCCATCTAATGGAACCATTAATTTAAAAATCATTGGAATCTTCATAATTGAACACTTTAATAAAGTGGTGACATGTGATAAATATACCATGTCATAGATTATAATCCAAAGAGACCATGTTAGAGGTGGAGACCAGATGCATGCACTCAAACGAAAATTATATTTTAAAACATATCATACTAAATGATATTGGTAGAAGAATCATCCCAATATTATATTATAATAAATACATATCATATGAAATTATGTTCATCTGGGTATCATACCATATTATTCAAGGATGTTGTAATATTCGAACTACCCATTTTAAGTGAACTTCCATCACTTTGCAGTAGAAATTTTCAAAGGTACTATACAAACCCATGTAAAAAAAAACTATTTAATCATGATCAAGATCCTTTGTAACTCCCATATGTGTCACAAAACATACAAATATAATATTCACATGATTAAAATTTCGATGAAAAGTTCATCCTTTCCTATAATTATAGGTTCTGGACAAACTAGAAGCACCATTAGTGGGTGTGAAATTAAAATTTCTTGTAATTTAGAGTGTCCTGACACATTAAGAGATGATATTTCATGTGAAACTTATAATAAGATTATTTATTATAAGGAGAAATTATTACACCATTTTAGGATCCTTTCTTTGACGACATTGTCGATCTTTTGGAAACCCTTTTGGATTACCATCAATTCGGTATAAGGATTCATGTGTAGAATCTATCTAGAAGTGATCCAAATTTGATTCACTTATCTCTGAGAAAATAATTTTTTTTTTCAAGTGTTAGTATAGATAATCAATTATATTAAATTTTTAGTCTTCATCAGTCCTAGATTATTAGATTTTTATGTAGTTCTTCTCATTGTTGGGAGTAGGAGAGGAAGCATTCGAGACAGAGAAGTTTGTTGTGCACAACAATTATTTATTCCCGATTTTTAATTAATTCTTCATAATAAAAACTTTTATATATTTATAGAGTTAGTAGTTAAATTAAAATATTATTTAACCACATACCATCCATTAAATAATACTTTAATCATTTAACAAACATTATATAGTATAATTATAATATTATTATTTTTGATTCATGCTAACATGCATGATTTTTTTTTATTATTTTTCCATAATGTCAATTAATATCAATCGCCAAATGTGATCTTTTTCCACTAAAAATCTTCCCCATTTATTCAATACCCAAATAATTATTTTATACACATAAATATTATTCACAATCTGGCGAATAAATTTTTATTAAATACTCAATAAATAAAATAATAGTATTATTCACATAAAAGGGAATAATTATTTATTATATATTCATGTAATAAACTCTAATATTTATAAATAAATAATTATTTATTTATTACCTTATGAATATTAGAGATCAAAAAAATTTGAATAAAATTAATCATTAGTCTTGAGAATAATATTTATTCTATTAATTAAATTCAAATACAATTTAATCGAGATCATTATAAATAATTTTTGTTTGAACCCCTAATATTCCATCTTATTGGAATTATGTGGGTATGCCTAAATTAGAAAATTACTATCTATAAATTGGTTAGAAAACCCAAGATAAAGAAATTAACGTCTCAATGTTGACTACCATAGGTGAACACTTGCTGTGTAATATAATCTATTCCTCTAAATATCTCATCAAGTAGGTTTATCATCCATGTTATGAACCTATCTTCTTAATATGTATAAATAAACATCAATTCACTATGGTAATGGAATTTATGTAGAAATTATATTTGTATCAAACGATAGATACCTCAATATTAATAAAGATGGAAGTGACAAGTCTTTCCCCAACCTATAAATTAGTAACATGTCGTTCATGACACACCAAACATACCCTACTTCTCACCAACATAGAGCGTGATGGTTTTTGTGAGTAAATCTAAGTGTGTTAGTCATGAAATGCATTAACGATAATCTTAATGTATAATATTAATTACACAAAATCATAAATGTCAATTTATGATGACCCTAATACATAAGAGTGTTCGTATTGGTGGGTTTGTTATCATATTCTCCCTTCTTTGAGATTACAATGTTTGAACACTATGATAAGAAGCCTCGTATGCTTATGAGTACTCACACCTTATGTTCTATACACTACGTTCCCATTCTTAGTACATTATATGAACGTAGATCTATATTGAAGAATATATTCTTCGAATTTCATGGTTCTCATCTTAGTATGGTACTTATATAACCTTATCAATGTGATAGATTATCTAGACCTTTATCACATCTATGTTATACAGAATAACAATCAATATGTTATAAGATATTTATGTTAATATTCACTCCATTCAATATTCATGTAATCTAATATAGAAATTAGTTGGTTCTGTGGAAATAACTCTAAAAAATATCCAATTTATCTTGATCCCACTACTAATGAACACTTATTTATCACATGAAACACATTTTTCTTCTATGTATGGTAACAACTACTCAGATTACCAAATTTCTCAAGGTAGGGTTCGTAAATCCATGTGTTTGTACGGTGAATCAATTTACTAAAACATTACTATCTTGAAAAAAATCATGTAACTAAGTGTCCACCTCTGTTACAATGTCAGAATACTAACATTAGCAATAAATCCATATTCAAATCTTACCATAATATAATAAAATGGTTTAATTTGGAATAACCCATAATCAGAATAGGATGTTGCTAAACTTCTTCTTATGTTGCATCACAATCCACATCATACTCATATATTGTAGATATGGATACCACTAGATATAATAAGTTTTTATTTTATATTAATATATCTATATCTGTGATACAAGATCAAAATGATGTAGATGAAGATAATTTTTTAATTACCTTGATCACTAGTATTCCACTTCTCTAGACACCAGGTACTCATCCAATTATACGTTTCCGAGTACCACCAAATAGTTTTAACTGAATGTATCTAAAATTATATTGGATATTTTTATATTAACCCATTAAAATAAATTCATTAGTAATATAGAATTAAAATACAAATCCTGGAAGATGTGATGAATTCCTAGAACTTATGATTGTGTAATTCTTTTAACCTCTATAATATCTTATATTCCAATGCATGTTCTATTGGAAGGATTTTATGTCAATTTTTTTTCATGAATTGTGAAACATATATTTTTAAATTAGATGTTAATATATGTATTAAACGTGGATTCATAAAACTCATAGATTAATTTCATAGATCTAGTTCTGTAGAACATGATTTCTACTTTAGTTCAAATATAGAGAAATTTCATTCCATTGTTTTAACAATTTTGTAAGAAATAATTTTTTTCCTATATGTTATTAAAGAATTAATATTGAAAACTAATAGTACTCACACTAACCAATTTAAGAAACATGTCTCTATTTCATTTCCAAATAAATATTCAATGAACACTATGCATAATTTATTGGAATTTATTAATGTCACCGAGCCTTTTATCTATTCCATGTAAACATATACCATATGGTATCCTTTTGGTAATTTCATATTGAAATATTAAATAAGGATTACTCTAAATGATGTTTCCTTGATTATTAGTATCCCACTATGATTATCATAGAAATATGTTTTGACAAGTAGAATAAAAAAATTATTTTATTCATGATGAGAGGTGATTTTTTCCCATATAATAAAATATAAATAATCAACCATGTTGTATTGGAAAATTCCTGAACCATCCATGTTAATTTTTTCTTGAATAATCACCAGTAAAATAAATTATTTGAATAATTCAAAATATAGAATACATGAATTATGATACAATGGATTTATCAATTTAATTTATAAAATATTTTCAACTATTCAATATTTTAATTTACTTATTATTTGTAAGAATATTTATTCTAAAAAATAAAATATGTACCACCCATCACAGTGAAAATAAACCACATCTTTGGTTATGAATTCCAATAGAGTTTGTTTATTTGGAACTACTCCTTCCACTAATCTCAATGGAACACATTATTATTATGCCAAATCATCTGAATACAGAGACTTGAACCATGTAAGTTAAGTCTACCCCCACTATATTTTAATATATAGTCACCCATTATGGAAATATAGTTGATCATGATGAGAAATTAACATAATTTTTGGTTATAGGATCATTACTAAAGATTCACCTTAGAGTTTTGATGCTTGTTTGCAGAAAAGGATTGATTTTAACAATCATTTTAAAAAAATACCTAAGGTAGTGTACTAATTGATTAATATCATATCACATTTGATTCTATATCCATTAGAAAATATATTTTCATATGGTCAGTTGTTTTACATATATTTCCTAAATATGTATTACATGTAAGAATGGTAGATTTTGAATATATATATAAGAATAAAAATTGATCTTCCTTTTACTACCATCATAAAATTGATGAACATAAGGAAGTGAGAGTTGGGGATAAAATTTACTCTACATATATGTTCAATGACTATTTGGATAAGATATTATATGTCAATATACAGCATAGATTCCTCAATCTCTAAAAAGTTCAATATTTTACTTCTCTAAGAATTTCTTAAAATTTCTTATAGGAATCTTAGGAAAATACCTTTATTTTAGAATGTTTAATCTTAACTTTTTGAACAAAACCTACAAATATTTTTAATGAATAATTATTTAAAATAATTTATTTCTATAAAAAATGATAATTAGTTTGTTTGTATATACATTATCTTAGCTCTATTGAGACTAAAACACCTGTTTGGTAATAAATTGGTCAAATAAATTTAATTTTATTAGATAAAAATTTATCCTTTTCACAATTAGGAATGAGTATTATATTTTATATTAATAATTCACTTCAATTGATGTTTGTGACAAAAGAGTTACTATATTTTTAGTTTAATATTTAAGTAGCATACAAATATTTCTTCCAAAATGGAATAATTTCCTATTGTGTCCAGCCAAAAATTGAAATAAATGTTTTTAACACTTATTAGAAAATTATATTAATAAAATTTGGTAATTAGAAATATTTATCTCCCCTTAGATAGAATAGGAATTTCCCTTTATGAAATCGTATTGAGTTCACTTTATCATCTATTTATTATTACTCACTTCCATAATTTAAATACATATATTTTGTAATATTATTTTATTTAATTCCAAATCAGTTAATATAATGTTGATGAATATAGCTGAAGTGGATGAAACTTTTTTATTCTTAAATTCATTTTAATTTCTTTTCCAATGTACATTATATCAATATTAGAAGTAAATATCATCATGTTCATTCTTTTTCCCTATAATATTTTGTCTCTTTGAAGGACCCTATAAATTATATTTTGTCTTTATAATATCCATTGGATCTATAGCCACGTTTTAAAAGAATTCACCATAATGGGGGGGGGGATAAAATGGTTTCAACCAACCATAATCAGAATGGTGAAGTATGGATAATATTTTAATGAATGATTTATCCATTTATTTTAGCTATTATTGGAAAAATAAGGATAATCTTGGTGGCAGAGATAATAAGAAAATATTACTAGATAATTTATTATCCATGTTAAAGCCCAATTTTCTTAAATAATCAGCATACAACAGAATTTATTAACGAATGATTAATATATATATTTACATATTCTATTTTAAACTGATAAATTTAATTAAAAATATTATTTATTTCTATAATTTCCTTGTCCTTCTCAAGAGAACAAATATTTGATTTTATAGAGTAGGAATCCTTATATTTAGGTTGTATCATAAAATCTATGGATATAGTTGATAATATAATACAGGAGACATAGGATGAATCCTCCACTTATCTATGATAGGTATCATTTTTACCTTCGTTCACCTACTAGGGTGGTAGGACATGAATAGTGGATTCCATCACATAATACAAATTTTTTAATAGCAATGTATCACCTAAATGTTTATACCATATCCATAAATTCATGTTTGAAAGAGAGTAAACTAGGTTAACGAACGATATTTTGATTTTTATTGTTTTAATTTCAATTATCTACAATAATTAAAATATATGATTAGTATATTACATGATTAAAAATTATGTGATAAATAATAATAAGTAATTTTATTAATTCTCCCTCTATTTTATCAAGTCTCAATATCCTTCTCGATTAAACTAAGATTGTATAGTAGTGAGGAAATTCTAGTGGAAAGTATCCATATTCCCTTTACAAAACCCCAAAGAGGTTTGATCAAGCTACTTGAAGGTATTAGGTAGGCAGGTATTTGTTAATTGTAGGTTTTTAGCTCCTTCATCCATTGAGTGGACTCCCAAATCCTGAAATCCAGACTTGGATTTCATCAACCTCTACTTCCAAGTTACATGAATCCTAGAGAGATTTACTTATCTTGATAAAATATGGGTAATTCAACCCATAACCTTTATAGGATCTCCATGTTAAAATAGATTTCCTAAGGAGGGTTGGTAAAAAAAGTAGTTCTATGTATTTAATTATTAATAGAGAAATGGAATTCCAAGTTAGAAAAGATATTTAGTTGATGTATTTTAATTTATAATGCCTAAATATTATCTATTTTTATTCTTTAACACACTTGTAAATATTATGTGGATTTTTCTTAATTAAATAACCATGTTGGATAAAACATTTATGCATAGTATAATAATTTAAATTCCATATTTTCACATTAATTCATTTATTTATGTTATGTGGTCTTGAATTGAGGATTTATATAATTCAAATATATATATATAAATAAATAGATGAATGAATTCATCATTATCTTATCTAATGATTCATTTATTATAAAGACCAAAAATCATCACCTGACCAAGGAGAATAAATCCCTATACCGATTTGTGCATGAGTTGTAGCGTTTCCACATGTCCACCTATGTATCCCCTAGGTTGGAATCATTATGGTTCTATTTTGAACGACCTATTTTCACCATGGGATACTCTATTTATTACATTTACGTATACCTCATATGTAGGTGAGGGGAACTAAAGGATTGGTTAAGGGGAATTATATAAATAACCTTTAAAATGTTGGCCCTACATAATAATGGAGGGAGGGATGACTTGGAGGCCATCAAATTTAATTTAATTTTAAATAAATGGGATCCCTTGTATGAAATTAAATTAATTAAATCCTACACAAAAAGGTCTTGGTCAAGATCATGAATGGTCAAGCCCATGAAACTAATACACAAAACTATATTTGGTTGACATTCATTTCTATTCATTTGTCATTATTAAGAAAAATTTATTTTCATTAATTAATTAATTAGTTCCAATTTATCTTAATGACCATAAAAATTCAATTGGTGACACCCATCATTAAAGGAATTCATTGATAATAAATAGCATAATCAATAATTACAGATTTTTACAATAAATTAATTAAGAATATAATAATTATTTAAAATAATTAGTATATTTTCAAACGCACCATGTATTCCAATCAATATAATTATATTTTAATGATGCAGTTTAATAATTTAATTCAATTTAATTTAGTAATTTATTAGGAGACTACATAGAGTTAAATTACGAGCTAAATGTCATGTATCACAATTCTCTTGTACCTTGAATACATGTCTGGTGACTTAATTTGTACCTCATAAGGACTGCACAGTGTGTATAATATAGTTACACATTGTGTATCACAGTTTTCATTTCTTCTTAACTCACTAAATTTCTTAGTATGTATTTCATACTTTGGAAATAATGAACCACATGGCATGTACATGCTAGATACATGCCTGGTATGTCATTATTACTCTAGGATTTTAGTCTCATGTGGTTTTAACCATGTTTTTGACCACATGGGATACACGAATTTCTCAAATAAATTGTTTTGAAAACACAATGCGTACTCCATATACATTTTGGGTAATTTGATAAGCTATGTGCCAAGATGGCCTAGTCTATATGCATAGTGTATTAAATGCACTACATGTAGTAATTATTTGAAATTTCATGTACCCCATGACATTTCAAAATACTATTCACTTGGGTACATGATGTGTACTCCAGCTACATGCCATACAACCCATTCTTACTGGCCAAAAATCATGTCCAATTTTTATGGTATCTTTGGTAAATTTTAATATGTTCTTATAACATTTAGAAAATGAAATCATGAATGATAATAATTAAAATGATAATAAAATTTCAATTAAAATCAGATTAAATTAAAAATAACATTTTAATTAAATATCTAAACTCTAATTCATAGATTGATCAACAATAACATAAATAATTAAAAACATGAAACATGAACACTCTAAATGAATTTTTAATTTCCAGATGTAGTGAAAGCACCATTAATGGGTCTAAAATTAAAATTTATTTTCATTTAGTGTTTTCCAAAACTCCAAGATAGGATATTTCATGATAAATTTATAATTAGTTTATTCATGATTGGAATAATTGATTACCACATCTTTATATATATTTTTTGACGTTTTTTGATATTCTTAAAATCCATATTCATTACCTTCGTTGAAATTTATGGATTCAGGTGTAGAATCTCTTTATCAGTGATCCAAATGTGCTCTATTGATCATTGAGAAACTCCAATTGGTTTTTTGGTGCAGGCCTGGAGAATCAATTGATTTTAACTCTTCATCATGATCACTCCAAGATCCTTCAAGCTTAAAAGAGTTATTATTCTTCTTGAGAGGAATAGAGGAGGGATTCAAGAGAAAGAGAGAGAGAGAAGTCTATTGTGCACAATGATTCTCTATTCTCGATTTTCAAATAATTCTACACAATAGACATAACTTCCTATTTATATAATTGGGGTTTAGATTAAAATATTATTTAATTCCCCACCATCCCATAGATAATATTATAATATTTAAGGAATCCCCAAAATTATAATAATAATAATAATATTATTATTTTATGGTTCACTCTAACTTATGGGGTGAAAAATATTATTTTACTTCTATGTAAATTACTATTTCTCATCGGATGTGATCTCGGACCACTCAAACTTATCATTATTTATTGAATACGTGAAAACATATTTTATTCATTTAAATAAATATTTCATTCACAATCTAATGAATAAATATTTATTATATATTCACATAATCAAATAAATTATTTATTAATAAATAAATTAATATTTATTACATTTTGAATATGATCCATCAATAATTCCTGAATAAAATTATTTCCTAGTCTTGGGAGTAATACCTATTAAATTAATTACATTGAAATAGGATTTAATTTAGATCAATGGAAAAACATATTATGTGGACCTGCATAATTCTTTCTCATTGTCATTAGGTAGGTACACCTAAAATCAAACATTACTATCTAGAAACGGGACAAAGAACCCAAGATAAAGAACACAATTTCACATTGTTGACAACCACATAAGAATTCTCACTATGTAATATAATCAATTTTTCCCAAAATATCATCCAGAAGGTTTCACATCCATCATCAACCTATAAGCTAGATACGTCATTATTTGACTATCTGAAAAAAAACATTATTCCACCATGGCCATTGAATTTATGTGGCACTTATATTTTAATAATATTTTTGAGAAATTAACATTTCTAAATATGGAAGGGAGAATTAGTTACTTTACTTATCCATTAATAAAATTTCATTCATGACACACCCAATGTATCCTAGTTTCCGCCAAAACATAGTGTGATGATTTTTATTTGTAAGTCTAGGTTAATGACTCAAGACATGAATTAATGATAATATTAAAGTCTATGTACCATTAAAAACACATATATAGGAATAAAAAATGACACCAAAACATGCATAATTCTTTCATGTGGGTCTTGTAAGATCCGGGTGCTGTAGAAGCACATGGTGCGTGATTAGATTTTTAAAAATTATTCTAATTTCAATTTCATGGAACCCCAATATAGGATCTTAAATATATGTATATAGTTAATTTATTTAGATAAAAATAAATAAATTACCTTTTCTTAGGTTTATTTCTCCATAATCAATGTTTAATCATCTGAACAGACCCTTTGGAATTTCCTTCGTTGTGCTTGTTAGGTCTAATGGTAGAATTCATCTAGCCACGAGCCACACATTCTCCAAATAATCTAGGAGAAATGAAACTCAATCATCGGGTGTTTGGAAAAAAAATTCAATATATTGAGATATTAAATATTGATCACTCATTATTTGGTATTAAAGAAATATTTCTATTGTTCTCATTAATGAGAGGCAGAGAGATGGAGGAGTCTAAAGAGAATTCATTGTGTGAAACAATTATCTGTTTTTAGATTACCTACATAATATCCATTATAGGATATTTATAGAGGTAGGGTTTAGGTTACAATATTGTTTATATGCATGATGACCCTTAAACAATATTAAACCTTTAATGTACCCCATTTCACAAAATAATATTTTTATTATTGTTTTTCCCTGTGCACCATCTTGCCAAAATGATAAATAATATTTACTGGATTATAAATAATTATTTTTTAAAGGAAATGGTCTTGGTATGTTTAAAATCAACAGTATTTATTGAATACTAGAATACATATTTTTATTCATAAATAATTTTTTTCATTCTCATACAGGTGAATTAATATTTATTAAATATTTAGTAAAATAATTAAATATAGTTTTATTCACATATCAATGAATAAAAATTTATTTAATTTATGTGATCAATATAAATTTAATAAATTTATTCCTCTATATTGCGAATAGTATTTATCCCATTAATTAAACCCAAATATAATTTAATCGAGATCAATGGAAACACATAGTGTGTGACCGGATGAAATTTTTTCTCTTTGGAATTTGGCAGGATTTCTTAATGTCTATGACTACTATCTAGTAGTGGTTCAAGACACCAAATAGAATTTATTAAATTTCTCAACATCTAAAAACACATAAAAACCCTCACTTTCTAATATAATATATTTTTAAAAATATCTCATCAAGAAGATTGAATGATGGTGTCATCAACCAATATGCTCGATAAGACTTTCTATAAATATATGAAATAAACACATTGATAAAAAATGTACATAGAATTTAGGAAACATTTATATTCTAATCAAAGGTCTGAGAAATCAAATCCCACAAAGAAAAAAGGGAGAAATCCTTCATTGAATTATCCGTTAATGACAATTAAATTGTGGCACCGAAAATACCCTACATCCCACCAACATATGGCGTGATAATTTTTATTCGGAAATTTAAGTGCGCAAGTCATATCATGAACCAATGATAATATAAAATTCTAAGGACTATTACACGTTCTCATAGATAAGAATATCTGATGACACCAAAACAAGTGGTATTCCTACTGGTGGTTCTGTTCTCATAATCTCCCGTCTTGGACATTACTAATTGATAACTTCATGAGAAGAAGCATCATCCACTTATGAGTAATCATACATGATGTTTAATATACTATGTGTCCCATCATAATAATTTATCCACCCATATAACTATATTATGAAGAATGTCTTATAATTTCAAGTTTCTTATTATAGAAGGTTACTGCTATGATCTCATCAATGCAACAAATACTATTGAAGATTATTACATTGAAGTCATTTATAACAACGAAAAATATTTATTAAGATATTTAATTAATATTAAATACACCATATATACATGTAATCAAAGTAAAATCAGTTGGTCATTGGAATCAATCTCCAACAAACTCCCACTTGGACTAGTGATAACTGCCTAAGACTTTTAGTCTTCTAGAACTCAAATGATAAAAAATTTTATACCGAGTCAAGGATTTAATTAAGGGGTCCTCCATATTGTCTTCAATGGTTCTACTTCCCAAAGAAACCTCAATTATTTGAGAAAAATCCCTCAAGATATGATACTTATGAAGTATATACTTTATCTAACGTGACCTCAACTCCTTTGTAGGAGCCACCACTATTGTATTATCATAATAGAGTGTGATTGGATATTTAAATCTAGTTACCACATCATGCTCTTGAATGATTTTGTGTATCCATATGGCTTCCATTATTGCATCAGAATCCGCAATATACTCAAAATATACTATTGAATACGTTACAACAACTTGATTTGAGCTCTTACAATTCACAAGACCTCCATTCAGAGTGAAGATGTATACTATTTATGACTCCATGTCATTGTGATTTGTTTGGAAACTAGAATATGCATATCCTATGATGTCCGGTTCCTCATCTCCTCCATATACCAAGAACATATCCTTAGTACACCTTAGATACTTATGTATAGTATTTTCATCCATCCAATGATGTTTACTTGGATAATAAAGATATCTTCTTATTGAGATCAATGTGTAGGGAACATCTAGCATAGTATATAGAATAACATTCATGACTAACATAATCACCACATCATATGAAATTCAATACATATTTTTTTTCTTTCCTCATGTTTCTAAGGACACATTTTCATAGAAAGATAAATTACATGTTACATTGTAAACAATCCCCTCTTGGGGTTTTCTATACTAGATCTCTTTAGTATCTTGTAAATAATTGTATCATGAATTAGGCTAATAAGACTCATGGATCTGTTACGATATATCTTAATCCCAAAAATATAAGTTTCCTTGACTATGTCTTTTAGGTAGAATCATTTGTTCCACCACACCTTAATAGATGGTAATATTAGTATATTGGTACGAAAGAGTAATATGTCATCGATATATACAGTTAAGAAAATGACCACACTCCCATAAACCATTTATATATACATGATTCACATTCATTCTCTATGAATGAAAACAATATTATCATATTTTAAAAATTAATCTTCTATGACCTGGTTGCATTTCTTAATCCACAAATGGATCATTGAAATTTTCATACCCTATAGGAATAATTTAGAGTTAGAAACACTTCAGTTTATGTCATATAAGAATCTTCTTGAAGGTTCACATTAAGGAATGTTTTTTTGATATCTATTTTACAAATTTCATCATCATTGAAGCTCATAATGGAATATAGAATTATGAAAGACTTAAACATTGAAACTGGTTAAAATGAACCATCATATTCAATTACTTAATTTTTTAAGCCCTTTTTTCAACCAATCACTCTTTATAGGTACTGACATGTCCTCCCATCTAATGTTTATTCTCGAAAACCCATGTGAAACTAATCGGACTTACATCTATAGGAGGTTCAATAAAAATCCATGTTTTCTTTTCTTATATGTAATCCATTGAAAAATTCGTGTCTTATTTACACTTAGAAACTTCTGTGACACTTAGTTATTCATTTAATGGATCGTTATTATCAACTAATAAATAGTCACCATCCATGGTGGCTAAAAAACCATAACATTCTGGTTATGTAACTTCTCTGGCACTATTACACATTACATGTATCTTTGTAACATTATATACTTTCATGGTGGTTTGTGGAATCTATTCCTAAATCAACTATTGTGTTCCATAAGTCACAACATCATTGATGTCTATCTCTCTCCCACTATCTCTTCTACATATTAAATCCCTCTCAAGGAGTATGGAATTTATTTCCAATATATCCTTTTTGTGTGAGGGGTATTATTGGAAATATCCCCTTTTTTCCTTGAGGTATCGTATAAAGTTACAATTTATTCCTTTGGGTGATAGTTTGTTACCTGATGAGTCCTTAACAAATTCTTCACTTCCCCACACATGTTAATTTCACACCACATTGTTTCTTCCACTCCAAAATTCATATTGATTAGAATATATTGATTTAACTGATAATTGGTTCAGTATATGTTTTTTAATTTAAATGAATATCCCCAAAGGATAACGAAGGACTCTGATGAATCATCATTGATCTCACCATGTCCAACAAGGTGCAGTTCCTCCTTTCAGTTATACTTTTCCATTGTGTTGTATAAGGAGGAGTGAGTTGAGACAAATCCCAAATTCTTGCAACTAATCAATGAAGTCTTTATTGATATATTGTCCACTATGGTCTAAGAAGAGTTTCCTAATCTTCTCACCCAGCATGTTCTCAACATATTCCTTATATTCCTTAAATTTTTCAAAGGAATATGACTTATATCTCATTAAGTAGACATATCCATATCTATTAAAATCATCAGTAAATGTTATAATGTTTGAGTACCAACCCCTTGATTCAATATGAAATGGTACACCCATGTCTTTATGAACTATTTCCAGAAGCTCATTGGCCCATTCACCATTCCCAATAATGGGGAATTTGTAACATTTAATTATAAGAAATCATGGCATACACCAAGTGGATATTTATTAAAGTGTTCTTCATTTACATAACTCATATAGTGATGAAAAATTTGGGTGTGGTGTTATTCAGGTGAGGTTTTTTTGTAATCAATTCCCATTACATGGTTTGTGTAGCCCAACTCAAAATAACATTATTTAAATATTTTTTACCATAAAAATGTATATCACTATAAAAAAATAAACATTTATTCCCAAATTTGAAAATAGATCCATGTGTATCATGTCTTTATACTGATATAATTTGTTTTGTAACATAAGGTACATAATAAAAACCTTTCAAAACCAAGATCATTCCATTTGGAAACATGATGTGTATCATGACCCACCTACTTCAAGAATAGGGAAAGGATAGAAAGGTGCCATGCCCTTCCTTCTTCAAGGTGAAGGAGAGATAATGATCCCTAAGTCCTACCTTTAGTTTTCCCTAGAGTGGTGACTAGAACCAAGGGTATATAATCTCACATAAATTGAAGGTATTACCCTTTTTATTTAATAAGACAATGAGATAAAACAGTGAATCCCAAACAACTCCAAATACAAAAAGTAAAATTAAATCCGGAAACCCATTTTTCCACATGCATGTTCTAAAAAATTTGATAAAAAGTACAAGAAAACTCTAAAGGAAAGTTCCAATAGAAAAGAAAAGCAGCAAAGACAACCATCCTGATTCCCAAGATAGAAATATACTTCATGGTCCACAAAGACCCCTTGGAAACCTAAAATTAGTTTTATATACATAGGATGGGTATACAAGTATAATGTGTAGGGAAAATAAATCTCGCATGCACATGTGGGGAGACATTCTATTTCCCTATGAAAAAATAGAGGTAACCATAACACCTAGAAAAAAATTATCAAACAAGCCTCACCAAGGAACACTACCAAAATAATGAAAAATAGGTAAAAAATAATAATAGTAATAGAACATATATATTTGGGTATACCTCACAACTTTACCATTGGTTATTTAAAAATCCTACGCGTCAGACCTCCCCTATAGATCCCACTATTGTCCCAGTGTGGCCCCAACAAAATACCCATGTGTTATCCCAATCGCACATTTATCCCACCCGCAAACACTTGTGTCACCACAACCACACATAACCACTCCCGAAGACACCTAGGCCATAGAAACTACAACAATATCTGATGACACATGCAAATCATTCCGAAGACACTTCAGAAACAAACATTCCCACACACACCAGGGACAACCCACCACAACACACCCTTCCCAAAGGGTCTTGCACCATAATGAACCTTAAGTCATCACAACCTTCCCAATGAGTATTGGGATACCTGGGAGAGGGAGCGGAAATGAGATAATAACCAACCACTCAGAGGAATGTGGGAAAAACACCCTCTCCCATGAAATGGTGTGTTCTGCATAAAGTGATCAACAAGGGTGGGGTGCATATAAGAAACACAAGAACTTATTTTTTTACATATAGGTAATAAAGAACTCATCCAAACCTATGGGTCCCAAAACCAAAAACCATCATGTACACAACCAATATTGATGCTATCCCTACATGCACAAGCACACAAAAAATACAACCTGAGCAAAAAAGTTTTTGAAAAGGAAACAATTTAATATAGTACAAGTTCTCATTATCATGTTCAAGTTGTTACGTTTAAATATTCCTTCACTACGGGGAAAATAATAGCCATAACCACAATCCAAAACAAAAACTGAAGGAAAATAGAAAAGTATACGTTTAAGCATTCATTCCTAGTTCTCTTGTATGTAAAACCATCAAATGGGATCCCGTGAGATCCCTCAAAGTACTGGAACCACACCAAGCCCCAACTTACTGGCTCTACATGACCCCAAATTCACAAACCAACAGCCTCTCAACTAGAGATTCCAATCCCATCCACATCACCCCAAAAACATTATATAGAAAAAGCATGAATATCACTAGAACAAAGAAAATATGTTTTCGTATTTATCAAACAACATTCACTAAGTTCCTTCATTACATTTGGTTAAACGGGGTGATCACACAAGGGTTATTATTCATTGGGAATCCATTTAATCAACCATTTTTACATGGTTAATTTGTTTACATATTATAGTCATTAAATCACAATATTATCCAAAAACACAAGGCTTCATTAGTACATATGAAAGTACCACCAACGACCACTATATTCAGTGGACATGAGCCCATGAAATTTAGAGTATAAAAATGAAGGTAAAATACAGAAATATCATCATCTTTTCCACCCCTTCATTATTTGAAAGTCTGTTTATTAGCTTTTTCAAAGTTGGTTTCATCTACATCTCTAAGTAATATCATAATACCCACACAGCATGATTCACAATAAAGAGATATGAAGGAAAAAACTCTACTTGGATGATCAAGGATCGTTGTTTTCTCTTTGTGCCAAGAAGGGGATGACACGACTTGTAGGAAAATAAAACATCAAGGCTATGCAGGAAGGGATCCAACATAGGTTCATGATTCATCTTGAGAGGAAGTCTCAAGGCGCACTAAGAGAAATGAAAATGAATATGGAAGAGGGGATCTCGACTTAAGAAGAGTTAGGAACCTAAAATTAGGGTGACCATTTGAAAGTACGTAAAAGTCAGATCATGGATTGACCACGCAGATCGGTTTTTTGACATGATAGGACTAATTGAGATTTATAATTCCCTTGGAAACAGTGGAGATAGACCAGTGGATTGCTGTGAGTTGATAGATTTCCTTTAAACGAAGAAAAAAATAAGTAAAATGGGCTATACGGGAAAACACGAGAGGCTGGAAAAAATAAAAAATGGTGTGAAACCAATGGAATGGACACAAGTATTGGTAATTAAAGGGTTTCCCAAATATTGGGGGATTTAAAACATATTTTACAGTCCTTAAGTCACATTTAATGGCATATTAAAACATTTTAATGTCAAAATAGGCGTTGTTGGAGCGAAACTGAAAGGTCCCAAAGAAGATGGAAATTACTCTCTGATGTGTGAGTCACCAACACCCTAACACCATCACCATAAAGATGATGCTAATCAATGCCACTGATGCTGATCAGTTCAACCAATGCCAATTGGTTCCACTGATGGCCAATCAGTGCCACTGATGGTCGATTGGTTCCACCGATATCAGTTAGTGCCACTATTCGTTCAACCTAAATTTTGGAAAACTCCATAATTAGTCACCTATGGTCCCCATGATTTCTCAAACATTAGGAAATGGAAAATTAATGGACTAGGAGGGTTTATTCCATTACATCTGATACCTATCATGCTATTCTTGACCATGAGAATTCAAGAGTACACCCGAATAATAGAGAGGGGTCCAAACAACCACATCATAAGATACCTATCAGGGAGAAACCGTTATAGAGATGTTTGAAATGTTGGGTAAAACCTCAACATACATGGACATTATTCTCACATATATCTCCTAAACAACTGTAGAAACACTACCTCTCGTCTCCCATAGGTAACCACACAACACAACATGTCACACAATTGAGGAACATGGGTTAGGGAGATCCTTCTTCCATATCAAGATACTATCCACTTTGGGAATCACTAACTCACACGCATGGGTTTAATCACATAAAAATTAATGATTCTTTATTAGGGATCTAGTCCCCCCTCCCAATATTCAGGACATTTTACTAAAAATAAGGAACATGGAAACAACTTATCATATAGTAAGTAGGTTTAAGAATTCATCATAAGAAAGGCACAAAGAAAACACAGGATCAAAACTCCAAACAACTCTTGGTACTGGGAACACATTTGTGCCTCCCATTCCTAGGTACTCTCCTCGAGGCCACCATGCCTCCAAAATACATGAACCAAGGTAATTGTTTGTCCACCAAGCACCTTATCCTTATGATCCTCGATTCTCACCGGTCTCTCCACAAACATCGCATCATCCTTGATATCCAAGTCTCCCTAGTCGAGGACGTGGGAGTCATCATGTAGATACCAACTGAGCTGAGATTCAGTAAGGATGTTGTGGATTCTCTCCATCCATGATGGTAAAACTAGTTGATATGCCACCTCACTGACTCTTCCCAACACCTCGAAGGGTCCAATGAACCTAGGAGAAATCGTACTCCCCCTACCACACCTCTGATATCCACACCAAGGGGATTCCATTAAGAAAATTTGGTCCCCAACCTCAAACTCCAAGGGTCTACTCCTATGATCGACATACAACTTCTAACGGTACTGATCCACCTTCATCCTCTCATGAAAAACAATAACCTTCTCTGTTTTGATATGCACCACCTCTGGGCCAAGAAAAACTACCTCCCCAAAATCTTTCCAGTACATGAGTGAATGACATAGTCTCCCATAAAAGGCTCAAAATGGTTCCATTCCAATGGTAGAGTGATATATATTGTTGTAGGAAAACTCTACCATAGGGGAGTGTCATACCCATGATCCTACATAGTCTATAACACATGATCAAAGCATATCCTCTAAGGTCTAGATGGTCCTCTATGTCTTCCCATCCATCTGAGGGTGGAAAGCAATGCTAAGGAATTGGTGGGTTCCAAAATCATGTTGTAATACCTCCCAGACACGTGAAGTAAAGAATTTATCCTGATATGAAATGTTTATTCTGGGAACTCCATGAAGCCACAAAATTTCTCTCACGTACTTTTGTGTTAAGGCATCCGCTGTGCTAAACTCCTTAATCACTATAAAGTGATCCAATTTCATCAAACGGTCCACCACCAACTAGATGGAATCATAACCTCCCATAGACCTAGTTAGACCTGTGATGAAATCCATTGAGATGTCATCCCACTTCCACTTGGGAATGTCTATGGGCTGCAACAGACAGTGAGGAACACGGTGTTTGGACTTCATCTGCTGACACACAATGCACTTTTCCACAATCTCTTCCACATCACGATTCACTCTAGGACACCAAAACTGACCTCTCAAGCCCCAATACATCTTTTAGACTCCTAGATGCACCTCTAGGGGTGATTTATGGAACTCACCAATATCTCCCACGTGCATTTCCCCCCAGAAGAAACAACATCACATGGAACAAAATATGATTCTGACCATCCTTCGACCGTCCTTACAAACCATTTCCCTGGTCAACATGATCACACATCACTTTAGTCTTTGAGTCACCCCACTAAGACTCCTCCAACCTTTTTACAAGGGAATATTGCATTGTCATCTGAAATAGACAGCCTCTACCATCCTCCAATCTAATTCCCAGATATAAACCAGCCAAATCGTCCATTACTTTCCAAGCATCTACTAACTCCCAAACCACATCCTTCTGTGAATTCATGTTCAAGGAATCAGCCACCACGTTCCCCTTTCCTAAGATGTAAGAGATCCTAAAGTAATATTCCTAAGGAAACTCTATCCACCTTCGCTTCTGTATGTTCCGGTATTGCTGAGAGAAAAAATACCTCAGGTTCTTGTGATCTGTGAAGACCAAGAAGCATTCCTCGATGAGGTAATGCCTCCACAACTTCAATGTGAACACCACTGCTGCATATTCCAGATCATGGGTGGCATAGATTCATTCATGAGGAACTAACTTCCTAGACCCATATGTCCTTTATACTAAATCAGCACACACACACTAAACCTATACTGGAAGCATCACATAAC
The DNA here is from genome assembly GCA_963277665.1 of Viscum album. Taxonomy (NCBI): domain Eukaryota; kingdom Viridiplantae; phylum Streptophyta; class Magnoliopsida; order Santalales; family Viscaceae; genus Viscum; species Viscum album. The sequence goes on from OY728121.1 coordinate 1,081,607,518, forward strand.
ACATCAAACATTTCCCCTTCCTCTGGATACCTTAGCACTAGGGTACTGACCACCTTCCCTTTCAGATAACTGAAAGCTTCTTAGCACCTCTCAATCCATACAATATCCTGGAATTTTCTAGTCATGATCGTCAAAGGTTCCACAACACGAGAGAATTTTGGTACGAACCTTTGGTAGTAACCTTCCAGTCCCTAGAAACTGCAAACCTCTACGACATTCTTGGGTGCTTCCCAAGAAATAGCCACTTCGACATTCGACGGCTTCACTGCTATTCCATTAAGGGGAATCATGTGTCTATGTAAGTGCACCAATCATGCCCAGAAAATGCATTTGGAAAATTTCTTGTAGTACTGGTTGTGTCAAAGGACCTCCAAAACATTCCATAGATGCTCGGCGTGATCCTCCTCTAACCTTGAGTACATCAGGATGTCATCGATGAACATGACCATGAAAAAGTCTAGATACATGTGGAAAACAATGTTCATGAGCCCTAGGAACACATCTTGTGTGTTCGTAACACTGAATAGAAAGACCAAGAAATCAATGTTCCCATATCTGCACCTAAAAGAAGTCTTTGAGATGTCACCCCGTTCACCCTCAACTAGTGATATCATGACCATAGGTCTATCTTAGCGAACCAACATTCTCCCTTCAACTGGTCATAACGGTCGTCGATCCTCAGTAGGGGATAATGGTTCTTGATCGTCACCAGATTTAGTCTTCAGTAGTCGATTCATATCCTCATACTCCCGAATTCCTTCTTAGCAAACAAGACCGGAGCACCCCATGGTGATGTGCTTGGTCAGATAAAACCCTTCTTCATTAGTTCATCAACCTGAATATGCAGTTATCATAACTCAGAAGGCTCCATCCTATAGGAATCCATCAAAATTAGAAGATAACGAGTTTGTAAGTCTACCCAGAACTCAACAACACATCAAGGGGGTAGAGTAAAAACCTCTTCAGGGAAGACACATGGGAACTCAATGAAAATCCCAAAAACATAAAACAACTCTAAGTCTACTGATTCCACTGGTATCTATGATAAAAAGGAAATAAAGGGCTTCATACGTTGGCTTCCCTCCTGGAAACCCTACCCGCAAATGAAAGCTACACGTTGGCCGCTCATATCTAATAACACAACCCTTATATAGAAGTAGTTGATAATGGAATGAATGGAAATAGCCAGTCAATGCCCAAGATGACATCATATGGATTAATTTGTAGCAGAAGGAGATCCCCACTAGAATGATGTGGCCCCAACATCAGTCTACATCCTTGAAAAACATCAAAGAGGCTAGTCAGACCTCCAACTAGAATTATCAACACCAGGGGCATGGAATGACTCTCTACGTCTCGACCCATGGCATGGGATGGACTGGGTGGAATAAATGAGTTCAAAGATCCTGAATCAAACAAGGCATGTGATTGGGTACTAAACAAACTAATCATACCTCAAATGACTTCTAGCCATGCGGGATCTGTAGACTCTGTGGTGTGAAACTTCCCCCGCCCAGCTCCTCTCCCCCTCGGTTTTTGACCACCTCCCTAACCACACCTTGTACGAGGTCCTTGAGGAACCTCTTGAGGTTGGCCTCCTCTACCACAGTCAGTCCTTGATGGAGCAGGAGCTCGCTACCCAAGCTGTTGCTGCTGCTGAAAAGGTCTAGATGGAAACTGTTGCTTTTCAGGTTGGCGCTGACCCTGCCCACCCCCACTATACTACACTCAGATAGGGAAAAGATTTTGAAGATTCCCACAACTTCTATAGTTAAAGAAACTCGGTACTTGTCCCATTAAGAAATTTAGTGGATCGAGAGGTCGGAACTGACGTTGTTGACACCTTCTCCCCAATGTCCAAAACCACGAAGGCCTTGATGCCGGAGGCCTACTTATAACGACCATCCCATTTGAAAAAATCTATTTTATCCACTATACCATCACACATCCCAATGCGTTCATCTCTCTTGTACATCTTCCTTCTTTTGATCCTCCAAGTAATTATGTAGAGTAATGTGAGTAACAATATACTGAAGAGATGGTTGGAGTTCCTCCTCTTTGCGTATTTCCCATGAATCCTAGTTCAGAAAATGTTCTAGAGGAAAACAACTGAGACACTTGAACTTGATCCCCAACTCTCATACCTATATACTCCCATACTAGAGAGAGAAAATTTTTCCTCCTTTTGGACATCATTGTCGATGAAAGGAATTCCGCCCAGAACTCCTTCTCAAAGTTAGACCACGAAACCTCAGCTTTCTTCTTCTCCCTAAGATAAAATGTACAGCACTGACGTGCCACCCCTCACATCAAGATCATCACTGGAGGAACACAATACTATGTCAGATCCTAGATAAAGATGAAATATATTACTAAATCCTCAATCCAGCTCTCCATCTCCACGTCACAGATGATTTCCTCATACATTCTGAGATCCTAGCACCTGAAGGCACGAAACATCTTCTACCACAGGTCATCCTCCTCTTCCTGATTAGCCCTCCACTGATCAACCAGATCAACATACTAGGCCTCGAATGCTTGTACTGCTTATGGACATCATCCAGGTTCCATAGGTGAGAAAACCAACAAGAAACTCCTAAGACCGAGTAGCGTAGAAAATTATTTTTCAATTTTCTTAATTTTTTTTATTAATATTAAATTCCAAAAAAAACCCAAGACACACAAAAACACAAGTCATTATGATATATGTTCATTTCATGTGGCCCTAAAATCCTGTGTCCTTGCATCGGATCACGAGGGGCCCTAAAATCCTGTGTCCTATTCAGTCTTACCTAGCCTATTTCATGCACCATGATTTCCTAACACTATTTCCCTACCATCCCAATAAATTATCTATGATCCTATCCCTGAACTCCTTCCTATATCTCAACCATCCATATGATACCATTCTATCATGACCCGCCTTCTCCAAAAAAAATGGAAAGGATGGCAAGGTGCCCTGCCCTTCCATCTTCAAGGTAATGGAGAGATAATGACCCCTCGAGTCCCTCCTTCTGTAGGCCCCAGAGTGGAGACTACCAGCAAGGGTAGATAATATCAAATAAATAGAAGTAATTACCATTTTTATTTAATAATATATAGAGATAATAGGTGAATCCAATACACCTCCAAATACCTAATGTAAAAGTAAATCCAAACCCCCTTTTTCCACATGCATGTTTAACATAAATTGATTCAAAGTACAATAAAACTATGAAGGAAATTACCAAAAGAAATGTAATGAATCAATGACAACTATCCTGATGCCCGAGCAGGTAAGGTCTGATACAGTCCTCAAAGTCCTCCTGGAAGCCCGAAATCAGATTTATATAACAAGGGTGAGTTTATAGGTATAATCAGTAGGGAAACTAAAATCTCTCTTCCACACATGTGGAGAAATTATAATACCCCGTAAGAAAATATAGGTATCCAAAAAACCTAGTAAGGAAAACTATCCACCCAGCCTCACCAAGACACACTCTCAAAATAACACAAAATAGGTAAAAAAATAATAGTAATAGCACATAGTTATTTGGGTAACCAACAACAATTTCCTAGTGGTTATTTATAACATCCTACGCACCAGAACTCCCCCACATATCCCAATATAGTCCCACTATGGCCTAAATAACAACCCCATGGGCCATCCCAACCACACATTTATCCAGCTCGTAATCACCTGGTCCACCACAACCACAAATAACCATGCATGCAGACACATGGTCCAGAACAACCAGAACGACGCCTAAAGACACCTGGGCCTCATCATAAAGACACTCGGGAAATAAAACTTCCCACACACACTTGGTACAACCCAACACAACACACCTTGCCCGAAGAGTCTTGGGCCATAATGAACCTCATGCCATTACAACCTACCCAAAGAGTTTTGGGCTCCCTGAGAGCGGGAGCATAAAGTATCTAGTAATTATGCAGTCATAGGAATGTTGGAAAAAACATCCTCCCCCATGAAATGGGGTGTTCTTCAAGATGTTATCAATGTGGGGGTGCGTATATGAAACACACGAAATAAATTTTATACATATAGGTAATCAAGAACTCATCCCAACTTAAGGGCCCCGAAATTGAAAACCATCCCATAAAAAACACTCTTACTACTAACCCCACATGCACAGGTACACAATGAACACAACAAGAGAAAAACCCTTTTTGAAAATGAAACAGTTTACCATAGTACCAGTTCTCATTAACATATTCAAGTGTTTCCATTTAAACATTCCTTCACTACTAGGAAACTAACAAGAATAACCACAAGACAAAACAAAAACTGAAAGAATATATCTGAGAATATTTTTTAGCATTCACTTCTGATTCTATTGTATGTAACACAATCAAATGGGATCCCATTAGATCCCTCAAAGTATTAGAACCAAACTAGGACCCATCTTATTGGATCCAAATGGCCTCAGATTCATAAACCAACAACCTCTCAACTAGAGATTACACTCTCATCCACATCACCTCAAAAATATTAAATAAAACAACCATTCATATCACGAGAACAGAGAAAATACGTATTTAGATTAAATAAAAACAATTCATTATGTTTTTTATTTTCATTTGGTTAACCAGGGTGATAAAACAAGGGTTCTTATTCATCAGGTATCCATATAATCAACCAGGTTTACGTGGATAATCTATTTCCATGTTATAGTAATTCAATCACAATATTATCTTGAAAAACAGAGCTTTGTTAGTGTGGAATAAATCACCACAAATGACCACAATTTTTACTGTACATGATCCCATATAATTCACAACATAAAAATGAAGGTAAAATACAACAACATCATCATGTTTTTGAACCATTAATTATTTAAAAGCCTATTTATTATCTTTGTTAAATTTGGTTTCATCTTCCTCTTGAAGGAACATCATCATACCCACTCTACATAATGCACAGTAAAGAGAGACGAAGGAAAAAACCCTACTTAGATGATTAAGGATCGAAGTTTTATCTTCTCGAAAAGAAGGGGATGGTGTGAGTTGTTGGAAACGAAAACTACAATAATGACCAAGAAGAGCTCCAACACAGGCACACGATTCATCTCTAGAATAAGTCTAGGGGTGCACTGTGATAAATGAAAAAGGAAGAAGTTAGAGAGGCTCTCGGCTTATGAAGAGGTCGGATCTTGAAATCAGGGAGACCATTTCGAAGTACTTGAAATTCTGATCATGGCTTGACCACTCATATAAATGGTTTCACACATTGGTATTAATTGGGAATTAATAATTACATTTTAAATGGTGGAGATAGACTAGTAGACGACTGTGAGTTGATTGATTTCCTTTAAATGGATAAGAAAATACTTGAAAGAGGAAAAACTGGAAAACACAAGAGGCTGGAAAACGTAGAATAGTGTGTGAAACCCATGAAAAGGCCAAACATTTTAGTAATTCAAGGATTGATCAACTCTTGGGAGATTTAAAATAACTTTTATAGGCCTTAAATCATTTTTAAAGGGTTATTAAAACACTTTTATTTCATAAAAAGGGTTATTGGTTCCTGGAGAAGCTAGAAATGACTCACGAATGTGTGAGCCACCGACACCCTAGAACTGATGTCGATCAGTGCCACCAATTCCCATTAGGTCAACCGATGGCTGATCGCTGCCACCGACGTCGATTGGTGCCACAGTTCGTTCAACCTAAAATTTGGTAAACTCCGTAATGAGTCACTGATGGTCCCCAGGATTCCTCAAACATTAGGATTTTTCAATGTAATGGACCAGGAGGGATTGGGCCATTACAACACGGTTGGTCTTAATAGGCACAATAATAAGTTTATATCTAATGGTTACTCATGGATCAACCTCCTCGATCAATTATTCTAAATGTACTTCATTCCTATATTTTAATACTTATATGTGAACCAAAATCTATATATAATAGTCAATTTGTAGAAATAGATACATTATACTCGATAAAAAACACACTTGAAGCTTCCCCTTTCTTCTTAGAATCTGTGAAATTTTTTATTCTGTAACCCTTATTTCCACAAATGAAATAAACAACATTATTTTCCATTTCATTCCCCTAGATATTTCTCTTCTTTTAAAGACACTGAAAATAATCCTTTTCCTTGTGTATTTTCACTTTTCCTTTCCTCTTGTTTTTTATAAGGACTGGAAGCCTTTCACGCTTCATCTCCTTTTCCACATAGAGAAGATGAGTGAGATGATCTGGAAGATATTTGTCAATGTTTTTAACATTAAAATTCACAAAAAATACAGAATCATTGAGGATGTGATATAAGAATGATATCAATGCCCAATTATTTAGGGTGTTTAAACCATAGAACCTTTAGTCACTCAATGTATCCAATAATCACGATTACATGGGATCCATCAGAGGAACCCTCCATGAGCATACTCTCATGTAGAGCTTTGGAAATCCTAAACCACTCATTTCTAACTCTCTACTAATATAATATATGGAGAATCTCGCATGGACTATATGAATCCACGTTTTCATGATACTTCATGAGCTCACTGGACATAGATGAAATAATAAAACATTGAACATCAACCACTTTATCCATATGTTTCTCATAGACTAGGAAAAACTTATCACTCTCCTTATTTGCTGGTGGATTATGAAGTAAGTATTCTAGCCCATGTAATTTTCATTCATGGGGGTAAAAAATGAAACGTAATATGTACCATTAGTGTATGCTACTTCTAAATAGAATATGGTATTTATCCAATATGTATTATAGGGACTATGTGGATGACATGATTTCCAGTTGTTCTACAGTTGAAAAAGGAAGATTTTTAGTACTTTTCATGATTAAAAATTATGTGATATATAATAAATAAACTTTTTTTATTAAATCTCCAACTATTTTACTAAGTCAAAATATCCCTCACCATTGAACTCATAATGTCTAGTTTCTAGGAAATTCTAGAAAAAAACGATTCATACTCCCCTTCACGTATCCCCAAAAGGAGTGGTGAGGCTACTTAATGTTTTTTAGCTGGAATGGTTTTTTCCAATCATAGAAATATATCCCATTGATCCATTGATTTGACTAACCATTATTGAAATCATGAATTGTATTTTATCTACAATTGAATATAAATTAAACCATTTCTATCATGGTCTACTCCTCTTGATTTAAAATTGTAAAGTCATCTCATGAACACCATGATAACTCCTTTTATAAAATTAAGTGTTCCACAAGGGGTTGGTGAAACTATTTTTATATTGGATTCCATGGTAATGAAGTAATGGAATGGAATGTATGCCTTAATATTTTTTGGGAGATTTTAATTTATTATTCATAAATTTTATTTTGATTTATCCTCAACATTTATTGTTAATATTTAGTTAATTTTAGTTAATTAAATAACCATTACAGATAAAAAAATTATTCATAATTCATTTATTTAAATTCGATCATTGTAAATTAATTCATTTATTTATGTTATTGTGCTCTTGTAAACATAAAATAAATAATTCATAAGTATAAATAACTAAACAATGTAAATTATCTGATCATTAGCTTATCTAATGGTAAATTTAATGAGAATACATTAAATCAACCAATGACCTAGGGTAATAACTCCATTTTATGGTCTTGGCCTAATTTATAGTATTTTACCTGTACACCTATCTATCACCAAGTTGGCATCATCATGGGACCTCTTTGATCTAGCTCCATTCACCTTCAGATTCTCCATTAATTACAAGTATTTATTACTGACACATAGTTGATGGGAATCAAAGGATTGGTTAAAGGGGATTACATAAATATTCTCAGAAATAAACTCCCTAACTAATAATAGAAGGAGGGATGACTCATGGGCCATCATTTAATTAGATATTAAATAATGGTAAACTCATGCGAGAAAATATTTTAAATAAATGAAAACCCTTTCATCGGTCTTGTTCAATATCATGATAAGACATACATACAATGAATAAAAATAAGTAACTATCTAGATTTCATTTCTTTATTTGTTCATTATTACTATGATAAAAACACTTACATTGATTAATTAATTATTTAATTATGTAATTCCGTTCAACCTATTTATCATCCAAACGTAATTGGATATACCGATCGTTTATGGAATCGATGGAAAATAAATGGAATAACCAATAAATATATATTTATTAGAATAAATTAATTGAGAATTTAAAATTATTTATAACCAATATTAAAATTTTAAACACACAATGGAGTGCCAATAAATAAAATAAACGATAAGTAAAAACCCACTACATGATGTGTATCTTAGATTATGTGTGTCTAGGGTAGGCACATGGGTCTACAGTGTGTACCTCGGAAGGATTACATGGCATGTAAAGATGAGCTACATGCCATGTTTACAGATTTTCATCTCTCTAGGATTCATGCCTATGTCATCATATTGTTTTTTCTACATGGTACTAATAAACTGCATTCCATGTACACCTCATGTACTCATGTATAATGACCACTTATTGTCAAATTTACACCACTAAACCATGTAGACTAGACATCATGTACACCGATACACACTACATAACCTAACAACCTGTGTGATAGACCAGCTCTTTCAACACATGGTATAGAATAAATGCTCCACATGTATTGATTACGTGGTGTGAAATGTGTACCTTGGTACATCTAGATGCAGTAAACTAGTTTACACTATGTTTACTTCTGATTATAGTTCATGTAACCCATTCTTACTGACCAAAAATTTTCAGGTCATTATAGTTTCCTTAATATTTCATTATGATTTGTAGATATTTAAGAAAATGAAACACTAAAATAACATGGATGATATGTTGACTCTTTTGAATTAAAATTATATTAGAGAATTAATAAAATGAAATTAAAATATAAAAAAAATTGTGTATAGATCAAAAATAAAATAAATAATTATAAATTAAACATGACCCCTCTTATACCACTTGTAGGTTCTCGGTTAAGAGGGAGAATATGATGGGCTTTGAGAAAATTAAAATTTATTTTATTTAAATACCTCGGAACCCCAATATAGGATATTTAATATTATTTTTATAATTAATTTATTTTTATTTGAACAATGAAATTACCACAAAATAGGTTTACCCCTTCCAATTCAATGTTGATTATCCAAAAAGACCCTTTCGTGTCACCTTTATTGTGCTTGGGAGGATCCAAGGGTAGAATCCCTCTAGAGGTGATCCAGACATTCTTCAAATTATCTCTGAGAAATGAAACTCAATTTCCATGTGCTAGCGTGGAAAATAGTTTGTATTTCATTATTCGTTCTGGATTTATCATTCTTTATTCTTGAAGAAATATCTCTTGGATTCTTATACTTGAGAGGGAGAGAGGTTGATGACATGAAATATAATTATTTATGTGAAAGAATTATCTCTTTTTTATATTACCAACCCAATATCCATAACAGGATATTTATAGATGTTGGGTTTAGGTTACAATATTTTTTTAATTGCATGTTCGCCCTTAAAAAATATTAAAACATTTAATAAACCCCTTGACATAAAATAGTAATATTATTATAATTTTTCAGCATGTTCCATCTTGCACTAGTAATAAATAATATTAACCGGCCTGTAAATAATAATTTATCACCCGTAATGGTCATTTTTTATTGAAACATCTCATTATTTATTGAATACCTGAATGATTTTTTTATTTATAAGTAAATATTTCATTAACATTCCAATGAATAAATATTTATTAAAAATATAATTAGATAAATAAATATAGTTTTTTAACATATCGAGGAATAATTTTTTTTTTAAATTATGTGGCCATCATAACTTAAATAAAATTATTCCTTAGTCTTGAGAATAATTTTTAATCCATTGATTAAATTAAAATTGAATTTAATTGAGAAAAACAGAAACACTTATTGTATGGCTCTCTTATAATGGTTCTCATTGTAATTAGGTGATCTTGCATAATGTACAAGATTACTATCTTGAAATGTGTTAAGGAAACCTAGACAAATAACCTAATGTCTCAACGTTGAAAAGCAAATATGAACAGACAATGTGTAATATAATCACTTTTTCACAATATCTCATCATGTAGGTTTCATAAAAGATTCATCAACCTATATTCTCTATACGCCTTTCTTTTACTAACTAATGTAAACACATTGATACACCATGTACATTTAATTTTGGTGAAATATAAATTCCAATAAAATGGTTTAGATATCAATTCCCATAAATATGGAAGGGAAAAATCCTTCCTTGTCATATCCATTAATAATGTGTTATTCATGACGAACCCAACATACCATACTTCCCTTCAACACATATCAAGATGGTTTTGGTCAGTAAATATTAGTTTGTGATTAATGAAATGAACCAATGATAATCATAAAATATAAGGACCATTACACACACTCATTGATAGGAATATCTGAAGATACAAAAACATGTGGAATTACCACTGGAGGGTCTATTCTCATAATAAAAATTATTGGAGATTACCTTTTCCAATCATCATGTGAAGAAGCCTCATATACTTATGAGTACTCACACCTGACATCTCTATACTATGTCTCCCATTATTGTTTGTTATCTAACTATAGAACTATATTATGGATATTTTCATAGCACTTCAAGGTTCTCTTAATAGAAGAGAACTGTTACGACCTTATCAAAGAGACAAATTCTATAAGAAATTATTACATTAAATTCTTGTAGAAAAATTATCAATATGTAATAAGATATTTAATTAGTATTAAATACATAGAATATACATGTAATACAAGTATAATCAGTTGGTCTTAGGACACTAACACTGACACGTCTATTTTTATAATCTCTCATTTTTATTTTACCTTGTATGACCATCAAGAGAAGAAACCTCATCCTTTTCTGGGTACTCGTACTTGATGATTTATATACGACGTGCACTATCATAGTACATTATATGAATTTATAAAGATTTTAAATAATATAATAATGGTGTTTTAATTCTCTCATCATAGTGGGAAACTTCTTATGACTTTATCAATGTGACAGATACTCATGGACATTAACAAATCAATATTATGCAGAATAAGAATTAATATGTGATTAGATATTTATATTAATTTCACTACTTTGAATATTTATCTAATATAATGTTTAATGTAGTTGGTTCTATACAACCAATTGGAAAATAATCTTGATCGTTTCATCACCTACATGGTGATACCTTCTATATCTTCTAGAAACATAGATTCTTATACTCCCCGACATGGTAATGGAGTGAAATTAAGCCCTCTATTCAATTTTCCATTAATAGAAAATCTATAGAAACTCAACACCAATCTAATATTTTATTTTGAAATATGATTTATGGATTAAATTTATTAATTATATCTTCTAGGATTAACCCCTTGATCCCAAAAATATTTCTTCATATCCCCTTTCTTCTTGTAATGTGATAATATGGATCAAGGCTTGACCAAATTTCCTCAACTCATCTCTCACATCTCTTTATCCATCTCTTCAGTTTTACATGAAATATAAATCAACATACCCTCTATACTAGACACTTTTTTGATAGAATCCTAGGTTTTTTTAACTCTGTAATTTCTCATTATATTAACCATCATGACCCATAAATTCAGTGACAATGATATAAGGATCAATTCCCATACTAATCCAATAAAATTTACCCCAATGGAGTCAATATATTTTCCAGTCACATTAACAATATATTCATTTATCTTCTAATAAATGTTTTAAATAGTATTCATCAACATAACATTCATATCCACCTCTTAGATATTGGAGACCACGTTTTAAAAAAACATAATAAAAATCACTAATGGAGTCAGTTTCCTAGGACCGACTATTAGTACTTTGATTACATTTATATTTGATGTATTGAAGGTTAATACATGTTATTATTAAATATTTATCATTTTTATTCATTAATCTAATTTAATAATTTCAAAAATTATACATCACATTGATAAGGTCTTATTATTTACCTGATATGATATGAACCATGATGATAAATGATGATGTTCATAAATAATGTTCTATTATTGGATAACATACAATTATGGGACACATACTTCATAGAATTTCGAGCGTGAGTAATCATAAGAAGATGAGGATTATTCTCATGATGCACACTTGGTAATCTCCAAGATAGAAGATTATGAGAACATATATACCAATAGGAATAAAACTTGTTTTCTTGTCATCCAATATTTCTTTCTGTGAGCATATGTGATGGTCATTAGACAATAGTAATATAATTAATGCATGTCACAACTCACAAAATTAGATGAATTTTGTAAACCATGATGATTATAGTTCATTGAGATTTTCAATATGTTGGGGGTTTCCTGAGTGACATGTCAATAATGGATAAGGTGAAGAAAGATTTTCCCCTTCCTTATCTATGTAATATGATTTTTAGGCCTTTGATTGGAATGGAACTATCTCCCTAAATTCCATGTACATGGTGTAATTATGTGTTTTTTTGCAGATAGTCAAATAAAAATGTATCGAACATATAGTTTGGAGACATGGATGTGCAGCCTTCTTGAAGAGATATTGAGATAAAAGGTTTATATTACGTGGAGATCATTCTTTTTAGTGGTCTTTGTTATGACATTATATTCTTTCTATTGGGTTCCTTGAATCATTACTAGATTGTAATCTTGGACTTTAGGGAAGCCCTCCTAATGCCGACAAGAATGAATCCTAGAGGGTCACACATTAAATGTTTTTGTTTATCTTGATTAAATTCTATTTGAATTTAATTATTGTAATAAATCGTATTCTCAATATTGAATAATAATTTTATTAATGTTTGAATTATTTGTAATATTCATAAGGTAATAATGTAATATTGTTTATTCATAAAAAATTTAGATGATTATAGGAATATATATTAAATTTTTATTTGATGGATTTTGAATAAAATGTTTATTTTATTTATTGAATATTTTGATATATATTTATTCACTGGATTGTGAATAAAATATTTATTTATGAATAAAATATTTATTCAGTTATTCATCAAATCCTCGGGGTGCTCAAACGGACCAAGATCGAGTCCGATGAAAAATATAAATTAACAACACCATTACATAATATTTTTTATTATGAAAGTTTACACATGACACATAATAATAATAATGATTTTATTTATTATGGGGAAAGGGGTTTATTATAGGTTTTAAATGTTATTTATCAACTGATAATAATTTTAATAATATTTTAACCGAAACCCTAACTCCATAAAAAGATAGTTCTATTTATATTATTTTGTAACCAAAAATTGAACATAGGGATTTTTTGTGCACAATGAATCCTCTCTTGAATCCTCCATATCTATCCCACTTAGGAAGATAAAGTGAAATAGATATTTCTTCATGATCAAAGAAAGGGAGATCAAGAAATAACCACAAAGTCATTTGATTCACCATGCCAGTACTCAGTGATCGAGAGGTGTTACGTGGAGATCATTGGAGAACACTTCTTTAACCACTAGATGGATTCTATACTTGGGTCCTCACAATGTAATGATGGTAATATGAATGTGTCTTTTTAGACGATCAAAAATCATCAATGAAGAATGATCCAAATTCTAGGTATTAGTTTCAATAGATATTAAATAAGTTAATTATAAATTTGACATGCAAGATCCTTACTCATAGTTTTTTGCAAAAATTATTAAAATTATTTTTAATACAATTCCTACAACTGCATGCCTCCACTACACCCGAAGCCATAAAGTGGAATCAGAGCAGTCACGATTAAATTTAATTTTTTTTCATTGTTTATCCATATATAATCAGGGTGGAATTTTGATTTCTTATTATTCATTATTTAATATGATTTGAATTAACACGTTTTAAAATATTAACCATATTCTTTCAGAATTTCATTTTCTTGATGGTTTAGGAATAGATGATGAATGTCCAGAGATTCCATTGTGAATTTTCAAATATTTGGCAGGTAGAACTAGGATACATGGTATGTAGATGGACCACATGTTGTGTACCCATTCACATTGTACCTAGAAATTCTGATTAGTTAATTACATGTCAATAAATTATTGCACACATCAGGATAACCTAGACAAATTTGCAAACAAAAAGTGGATACATGGAATGTAGTAGGAATGAGCACACTGTGTAGTATGACCGAGTTAACATACCAAAGGCCCATGTGTGTGACTCAGATACATGACAACTGAGGTACCAAGCTTGTATCTAGGATCAACATACTATGCAGTCTCCATTTAAATGAAAAAAATTAAAAATTACATTAAATTGAAAATTACAGCATTATATCCACATTTTATCTATAAGAACACCAATGAGTGTTTGAAAATTTAATAATGGTTTTATATAATATTAAATTATCAATTAATTTATTGTAATTAATAATGTATTATTGGTTCTACATTTTATTTTACATGAATGCCAATAAAAGGTAGGTATATCCAATTATGTTGAAATGATCATTTAGATGAAATGGAATTAATTAATTAATGAATGTACATCTATAATAATAGTGAATAAATAAATGATTGAATGATATCCGATTACTTTTTCATATTCATTACATGTATGAATGATCATGATCTTGAACAAGACCTATGTCTTTGTTAGAATTTATTAAATTTAATTTATTTCATGGGTTTGAAATTATTTCATATTAAAATCAATGATGGACAATGACTCATCCCTCCCTCCATTATTATGTAGGTCCTACATGTACATGGATATTTATATAACCCCCCTTAACCAATCCTTTAGTTCCCCTCACATGAATTGAGTAATAAATACTAGTAATTAATGGATCATCCTAAGGCTCATGGAGGAATATTAAGGTTGAACCATGATGATTCCAACTCATTGATACACAGACATATAGATGGAATGTTATAAGTCATGTCATGATAGAGAAATGTAGGTATTCCCCTAATTCATAGTTTTATTTAATGTCTACTCATCAAATCAAACATTAGATATGCTCATGATTTGGTTATTCACATTATATACTTATTTATATCTATGAATTATCTATTTTATGTATTCAAGATAGTAGTCACATAAATGAATTAATTAATTTGAATTGAAATAAATAAAATAATATAATTATATGTTAATGTTTTATTCAGAATATTTAATTAATTAAATAAAATCCAATTGATATTAAAAAGGCATGTAATGGAAAAAACAAAGGTAAAATATATGTATAAAATAAACAACATCCCTAAAACTAATATTATGTATGACGAAGCCTTCCATTACTTGATTGGAAATGAAACCCAAGAACTATGTATAGTACATGGCCAAATTGTAGAAATATAGTTTTAACAGGGAGTTGTCATGATAGTTTTGGGTTGACTTAACCGAACATTTAATATATTTAATGGATGAAGTATATTCAATACATGTTTGGAGGAACATTTTGAATAATTAAATGTTTGTATTTTTAGAATGGGGAATCTAATCAATGAATCAAGGATATATAAGCTTGTAGTTGATAAGACCACCTACCTTAATTATTTTAATATGGTTTTTATGGAAAAATCCTAGATATTTAAGAAATGTAATGGGGATCCTTTGTAATTGAGTTTCATAAAAACTATACATTCTATGTTTAATGGTGGGGGATATTGGAACTTGATAAAATATTGGGATATTTAATAAAATTAATTAATTAATTAGTTAATTCTCACATAATTTTTAATCAATATATCTAACAATAATATGCTATTCTATTTGTAAAATTAAATGTAATGTTTATCATCCACACTATCCCAAAGATAAATATTGGAGAAATAAAAACTCTTAACTAGAGGTAAAATCAAGGAGCTATTTAGATGCCTTCGGGTTGTGCTACACCATCAATAGAAATCTTATGTGCTAGAATTATTATTAGTCTATTCACCTACTAAAGAGGTGAGTGATGAAGAGTTCATTTTCTATGAAAATCATTTGAGAGACATGGTCTATGTTCAATGTTATATGCTTTCATTAATGTCTACTATACTAATAATGTCCTAAGAAAACATAGATTCATATAGAATTCTTGAGAACCTCCATGGTCTATACTAGGAGAGAGCTGGAGGGGAATGTTTTGAGATTTACAGGGTTCTTTTTTTAGAGAAATTTTGAAGAGGGTGCCCCAGTTGGGCCTGACGTAGTCAATATCATTTCCTATATTGACTTTTTAGAGGTTATAGTGTTTAAACTCCCGAAATTTCTGGTCATAGTTCTCATTATGACATCACTCCCTTACATATTATCTAACATTGTTGTAAATTTAAATATAAACTACATAGAAAAGTATCCACCAGATATTCTCAAAATTATTCTCCACATTGATAAGGATACAAAGTGTACAAATTCATTTATACTTATGGGGGAAAAATCTAAAGATAGATAAAATATACAAGTCCAATGATTAATCACACCCTTCCAAGATGAGTAAGATCAAGGTTAATGTGGGGGAACATGTTGTTGTCTGTTTCACATGTGGAAATAAGGGCCACTGGAAGAAAAACTACACCCATCTAAATATGAAAGGGGAAGAATCATGTGCATTTTTATTGATTTCAATTTATTTGTTTCTATAAAGTGGGGATTATATACTACTTTTTTCTCTCACATAATTCACTTAAAAATATCTATAAATTTGATAAATTATCTTGGATTCAATATTAAATTATTAAGAAACATTTCATTAAATATAAAAATGTAATTTTATTTATCAGGAATACTATTTATAATTTATTTTATTATAAATATTATAGTCCTTATTTCATATTGAAAAAAAATACAAGACATTAATAAAAAGTAATTTTAGGTATTAAAAAAATTAAGGTTCTTGAATAATATTATTTTTCAAATTTTTTTTTCTTAATAAGAATTAATGTTGTAACCAAACATTTTAAAAAAAATTCAAACAGAAGGCCCTTGTATAGGATTTGATCATTTAGGCGATCAATTTTTGTAAATTTTCAATATTCTAGTATGTAAAATCACATTTCCATTTGAATAATACAAAAACCATTATCTCATATATTGAGGAACGAACCAAATTTTTTATTATGTTAAAAAATTTATTTCTTAAAAAGACCCATATTGTAAAAAAAATATAAACTATTAAACATAGAAAATCCACTAAATAAATTTAAACTTATATATATATATATATATATATTCTTATCTCAAATTAATTTTTTATCAAATTGAAATAACATTAAAATAAAAATGAAAAAAAATTTCCTTTGATGAATGGTTGAACAACATCTATCAAGACCAGTCATATTAAATATATATACCTTTTCTTATTACTTAAATTTAATACCTATAAAATGTGGAAAAATATTTCTAATTAATCGTTGTTTTGGAAATATGGGGATGTATACTATAGGTCTACAGAATTGTGACCCATTAAGAACCCCATATGGTTAGAAAAAAACTCTCTCACATTTGGACACATATAATTTCCTAATCTAAATACTTTCTTGAGAAAAATATATATTTTTTCTCACTAAAGATACAATAAAATCTTCCCATTAGATCTAATTTCCTAAAACATTTAAGAAAATATCTATTATATAGTAATAAAAATAATTCTGAATATGTAACCTAAATTTAAAAAAAAAATTAAAAAATGATAAAAAAATAAAAAAATTCAATTAAGAATATAAAATTGAAGAATTAATGGTGACCAAATATTCTTAATGAAAATGGATCCCATTTCAATTTCAACATATTTAAACCATTTCTCATAATTAAAACTCTCTATATCCTCTCAGTAGGTACCGGTTTCATCATTTACGGACATTACATCCTAATAATTTTCTACAATAAATCATCATATCTCATGATCTTAAGGAATACCAATTCACATTAAAGGATCTTATGTGACTTTAGTCAGTTATTCCACCAAAACTACTTAGAGAACTAGATCAACCTCTATATTAGGAACAATTCATTTTATTGGTTTTGAACTTGTTTTACTATAACTTCCCTTCCACTAACTACTTGAAAAATATATTTTATCATAAGTAAAACACCATATTGAGCCACAAAAACATTGGGTTCAATAGGGTTATAGAAATAATATCTCTTTATTTCATTAGGAAAACCAAAAAATATTAATGTTTTTAAAATCTGATCCTATCTTGTTCAAAGATTATCATCGTACAATATTTCAGACAAAAATCCTCATAAAATAAATAATGGTATTTATTATTTCCTGTAAATCATATGGGGAATTTTTTATTTCTTTATTATAAACAACATTTAGAAGAAATGTAACAATATTTGGAACATAACCCCATAATGTAATAGGTGGGTCGCACTAACTCATCATCAATCATACCATTTCCAAAAAGGTATGATTCCTCCTCCCAAACACACTATTCCTATGTGGTGTTCTATTATGAGTTATTTGAGGAACAATTCCGCAATACCTCATACGAATGGGGAAGTCTTGGAAAAAGTATTCAACACTCTGATTTGATCAGTGGATTTTAATACTTTTTTACCATTTATTTTGTATCTCGTTATGAAACTCTTGATTTTTAAAATGTTTCATACATGTTTCTCATCAGAGACACAAATCCATAACGATTAAAATCATTAGTAAAATTAACGAAGTATCTAAAACCAAAGGTATATTGAGAAATAAATAATTTAAAAAATAAATTTGTCTGAGATCCAAAGGACTACTATCCCTTTTAACTTTTAAATTAAATGGTTATTTTGTTATCTTTCCTAGAAAAATATATTCACATTCCTAAAATTATTCGTAATATACTAATTATAGTAATCCATCCCAATGTAGTATCTTTATGTGTTTCTTATTTATACATTCATGGTGATAATACCAATGATATATGGGATTAGAATAAATCCTAATCTTATTATTTATAATGGTATAAAATATATTATACATATCTAGAATACATAAACCATTTAAAATGTTCAAAATTCCCTAAAACATTTCATTTAAATATATAGAGAAATATTTTTCATAATAGTGAATGAAAATACCTTCTTGTACAAATAATATATAGAAATCAAAATTTTGGTTATAGAGGGAACAAAATAATATTTTTCTTATTATATAATTTATCAAATCAGTAACATCATATCATAAGTGATAACCTATGAAAAAAATATTTCTCCATTTTTAACATAAAGATCTATTTCACCCTTTTCCAATTCCATCAAATCATTTGGAGTTTTTGTTTGTCAGCTGAAATGTGCGATGCACACCTTGTAGGCAATACCCACGAGTCAAATTTTTTGAATGTTTCCTCTCTAACATTCACATTCAGATTCTCTAAATACTTCTCTTTGAGAAAAATTTTCATCCTTAGATATAAATTTTGAACTATTTATTGGTTATAAATGTATGTGATCAAAAAAGTATTATCATGAACTAATTAATAATATGAAATAAGTTAGTTCCATGTTATATATATTTCCATTAAGTACATATAATTAATATAATCCCAAACAAATTTTTCCCTAATACACCATATATATCTAGTGATCCAAGATCCATATTTCATTTGGAAATGACTCTAATTTAGCATAAAACACATTACATAGTTATTAGTTAAAAATCATGAAAATAACAACATTTTTTTATTCTTGTATAGTTGAGTGGGAAACTTTTTTCAATATCCATCATATAGATTATAAACTCAACAATATTCCTCTAGTATACTAACCCTTTGGGTTCCCTAACTAGGTGTCACTCAAATCTCACAATCGAATGTAGTTACGTATACCTTAGAACACACACACCAATCCATACAAAAGATAATCCATGTGCACCCTACTTTGGTTTAAACCTACCCAGTTATATGATCATGTTCATGAAATTTACATTCATTACAAGGAATCTAAAAATTATTATTTGAGGAATTTGTTTTTAAAAAAACTCACACTTTAACATATATCACAAGAATATTATACCCATTTAATATCAGGAAATATTTATTATCCCACATTTTTATTCGTTTGTGAATTCATGATTTTAATGATTTAGTTTTGGAATCCCTATTCCATTAACCAAATTAATGTGTCCACACAATATTATTTTTTAAATACTTTGAAAATTAAAAATATCATGTTGCTCACCAAAAAACAGATGCCAGATTGATGTATACATATCCAAATTCATCCTAGGAATAAGTTATATGAAACCTTTTGAGAATAACCTCTAAGTGAATGTTATTAAACCACTCAACATAATCGAAAACGTGAAAATACTCTTGGATAGTGGATAGTCTGGCCCCAAATCCACTCCCCGATAGACTTCATAAAATATATAATTCAATTCATGATATCTCTAGAACTGGATATGTACAAACTATTTTCAATAACTATTTTCAACATCGTAACTCACAAAATAAACTAAGTCCAAGGTAGAAGAAAACTAAATCTTCTGATATAACTATTAGAATATAATATAGAAAACTATATATGGGGTGATATTTATAAAAAAAATTAGTATAAAAAATAATCATGTTCAATAAAAACATTATAAAAATGAATATAAATGAATGAATAAATAAAAAAATTCAATTTAAGTTTTTCAAACAAATGATAAACAAGGAACAAAAGATTAGAGTTGTGAAAATAAATTGATGTCAAATACCAAGCTCCTAAACTATGCTCCATAATCTCCACGCCATGTCACCTCATAGTCAAATAAGATCATGTAAAATAATTGAATAAAAATAAAAATGAAATAAAGGGAACAATAATACATATAATTACATGGTTCATGAATTACCCTACTCTGTAGGTGGAATACTGTAACCACTGCATTAAAGGAGAAACATTTTATTTATTATAGAACAGTATAGTATAAATATACTTAGATATGGGAGAATACTTATAAATAGTTAAAGTATTGTACATGTGATCCCACCATCAATTTTATAGGTGATATCGTATAGTAAAACAATTTGAAACACTATTCAATCATTGAAACCAACCATTTATCGATCAAGATAACTACACATAGCCCATTGAATGTACTGACTCAACTAAAATGTTCTGAGGTAAACTTCATTCTTTGGAACTCATCCCTCAAAATATTCTATAATTCAAAAAATTTGCATTCATTACCACTAGTCTGGACTTCAGGGTCCTCTACCCCTATGTCATCTTGTTCTATAATTGCAGTTTTGGAAACACTCATTGAATTTAATATCATTTCTAAAAAATAAACCTCTATATTCAAGTCCAATAATACACTGTATAATGATACACTGGTTGAATAAATAGCACATGATCCTCAAGAATTTATATGAAAATATATCTCTTGGTGAATCTCGTTATTAGTTTTTCTTCAACATTCATCATAATACTTTACTCAATGATAAAATTTCTCTTAATGTTGGTTAATTATAGTAAATTTTCATATCCCCATGAATATTTCATTGATTCACTCGACAATATTTGTGTCTGTGTTTCGAAACCTTATCCCTATATATAAATCTAAATACAACTTAATATTTTGGAATTCACATCATGTAGTTGAAAATAAATTAATTTACAATAAATATCCTTTCATATCACTCCATTAACCTTATTTTATTAGGCTTATATGATAAAACATAATGACCTAAATACACAATGGATTTTTTTGTGATGTCCTTCTCTCTATAAATATTCACATTAAGAATACTTACCCATCTTGGTGATGGTTTTCATTAGAAGATAATCGTGATTTTTTTCTTATAATTGTTAGTGATCTGTGTAATATAGTACATGTAGGAGATAATTATTATTTATGTGATATTATTAAATGTTCCCAGAAAAATTTCACAGATAATAAATATTTATTAGAGCACAATAAGATTTTTTATATTATCTATATAAGTATGGATGATTCTAGAGGTTTAATTTTTTAACCTATACTTTCAACCAAATTAATGTGGTGCAAGAATATTTATGTATAACCTATATCACATCATATGATTTTCGTTACTCACCCAAAATAAAATATAATAATATTAAAACCTATCCAAATCCATATTATGAAATGGGTACATAATAACCCTTTATATAAAGGGTTAGATTTACATTAATACAAAATCTACTCATGATTAAGTATAGTGTTCATGTTTATAACTACTGTCCTTTTTAACAGAATTGAACTCCCGATTCCAGAGAATCCTGACCCAAATTACCACTAGCCATATATATGTACTCTAGAGAAATCTCAATTCTAATAAAATTCAAACACCATATTTCAATGAATCAAAACTAAACATTAATTTTAAACATATAATTCAAAAACTATGGTCTTGATTGAATGAAACTAAATATTTTTCATGTACCATTCATATAACATCCAATATGAATGGTATGTTAATGATAGAAAATAATTCACATATAATAAAAATTAGTCACATTAAATGAAGAATTGAATTATGAATTATTACTTTTAATTAATTTGTTTTTTCTTGATACTAAACAATATTAATTATTCCTAATTACTATTTCTAATTATTATTAAAATTCCTAATCATATTTAATTAGTACTAATTGTTTATTAATTATTTATAATTATTATTAAATAAATATAATTAATCCTAAGAATGACAAATTTATTTTTAATATATACTAATCATTTTTTATTATTACTAATTACTAATTTGTGTGATTAATAATTGAACCTTTATATTATCATTGGAAACCACCTAAGAATAAAACATGGAATGCTCTATGAAATTATTAGTGCACTTCAACAATGAAAAATATATTTGATCAATCATGAGCAACACTATTGATATTTACATGTTTATAGATTCTAGGTAGAACTTATTGGTAATAATGGACTTTAATTCCTTCCACTTCTAGATATCATGATTAATAATCCATGAAAACTATGTACCCCGACATTCTACTTGTACCGTCCACCTTAAATATGACGCATGTTTCCATGATGGAGTTAGGAGTCTTAAGAAATTCAAAAAGCCTCTCGATATTTCGCAAATAACCCTTTACCTCTCAATGGTCATTCATACCATGGAAGGATTATTGATTCTGGAGAACAAATTTTTGAGTAATATTCATGTACTCGTACCTTTTTGGTACTTCCCCACTAAATTGAAAAGGGGTGGATTAGACACCTTGTTCTATAGATCAGACCATGTGCACCACCACTTCGACCAATTTATGACCAAAGAGAGGGTTTCCCTATAATATTTCATTGAAAACACCCTCCATAGGAATAATTGGAATTCTCGGAGGCATGATACTAACACATCAACAGATAGAGAGGTATAATAATATAATATCCATGAATAATTTTCTGTTTAGAATATAATAAAAACTAGAAATACCACAAAGCTAGAAAAATAAATATTGGGATTAAAGCATTTCAAATAATATAAGATGAAATTCTCAACAACCGATGGAAACTCAACACTCATCCTAATAAGATATGGTAGGATACTCATTGAGAACATACCCCTTATGTTCCCACATTCATATTTGCCATCAACATAGAAATCCTAATGATTCATATTCACACACAAAAATCATTGACTTTGATACTAATTTTTGAAGAACCAACCATGATTACCCAAAAAATACCTTAACAAAATGGGTCGGGAAATTGTAGAAGTTTGTTCCCAATCCCTATGGGATGGGTACGAGAACATGGGAATCAAGAAATACCTTTTGGAATTATTTAAAAATAAATAAATTTATGAAAGACAATGAATAAACAGAATATTTCGATATGAAAAAAACATGGCAATACTAGATAGGTACAATCATTAGTCAAAAAAGTAATATATTGAAACAGCCAAGGCACTGATAATATAAAAAATAAATATGTATATGACATTATATCTTCTATAGATTGTCACATCATATAATGAATAATATCATTTCGTCACCCTGATTCTTTTTCCTTACCTGCATCAGATATAACATGAACAATATACACCCAATGGTGTATGTAGTGTGTTAGTAAAAGATCCTAGTAGGATTCCAACAATTGTTTCAGAAGTAATATTTATAATAACAAGAAATTATGATCAAATAAATTAAATCAAGTCATGTGTTAATGTTTTAAATAACCTATGGAATAAAAACCCGTTTCCATAAAACAATAAATCGTGATGAGAAATAAGTTTCCAAATCATTTATTACACACTGTAGTGTGAAGATTAGTTTTAGATCATTGATAGGGGAAGGGGTGAATCTATGTTCCATTTTATTCTTAAAAATTATTCCATTTTAATTAATACTATATAGATGGTTAAATCCCAATTCAACTTTTCTTGTGTTACTTATCCTCTCCTATAATAACGATGTAAAAAAAGGAACATACCACCTTGGTTTTTACGTGTTTTGGTAATAAAACCTACTCCACGACAAGTTAGTTTGATTTTACAATAAGGATTCCCAAAAGTATTGAAATGTGATTACTTGTTTAAAAAATCTCCCAAAATGCATACTTGAAAAAAAATACTTAATGCCTAATCACAAATGATAAATGTGGGTCCTCTCTCAATGAGATATTTATTGTAGCATCCCATAAATTTTCTTTTTACATATTCCCAAGAAATTATCTATATATTTAAAATCATTGTTAGTTTATACTATCATCCCACTAGTTATTCAATTATATTGAAGGTTGACCCACTATAGGATTATTTTCTGATAATCCTGAACAAGCTTGTTGGATCTCACTTGCTTGTGTACTCCCTCATGAACTTCAACAAAGATGGTGTTGAGACTTCTAATCAAATACATGGGCTCACGTGATCACCTTATTGTACAATTACCTAAATCTATGATCTTTATCTCTTAAATACAAGAATCTTATTATGTTCTCCAATAGATATAGCAATAATGTGTATCACTTTCTCATCACTAACATTAAAAAATTAATAAAAAAATGTGGTGTATGGGTTCTCAATTATTACCTGATTTAAATTCCTTTATTTAAATCCTCGTTTATATGTGTTTATAAATAAACACAATTACTATTTATTCCATAAAATAATAATACCTGATGGTGGGTATTATATTTTAATACTTATTTTAATAACCCATAAGACTATGGATATTATATTTCTCATCTGACTTGAAAATTACAAAATGGATATTTATTTCATGCATCTAATTTGAATATCGATATTGGGTATTTTATTTAACATGTTTATGCTTTGTATATTTAGAAACACCTTAGGAGTTTAGGTACACACTTCTTATTCATCATCATATGGATATTAAAATACCCCAACTCACAATCTATGAACGCATCTTAAAATACTCTAGGGATTTGGGTTTCCAATTTTTTTTCTTCACAAACTGTAATCAAATACATATTATCATGCTTCAAATTGTAATTTATTATCGAATGTTAATTGATGAATATTTATGCATCTCGTGGCATTTAAATACCCAAATGTTCATGTTACCTATAAATTTATTCTCTATGTGGTACAAAAACACGTTTGGATCCACCCATTCCCTCTTATATGGAATGGATATAATCATTTCATACAGATTGAAAATACCCAAATGCTTACTACCCACATTTCATTACTTCAAATTAACAATATCTCAGGATCTCCTTAATGTGGGCTTGTTCATTTTGAATATCCAAATTCATTGTCATTTTCTTAATTGTATAATAAATACCACTACATATTTAAAACACCATAATTTTTTATGACTACATTTATTCCCAAAGAAACAAAAATAATTGTGGCTACTTGAGAAAACATGAGAGTCCTTATTTCTTAATTCAAATAACATTCATTCTAGTGAAACTACATGAAAACTATTTTTTTCTCATACCTATGTAATAAATTTTAGGTTTACCTCATCCAAGGAGTTCTAGCATGTGTAGCTCATCAATGATGGAAAACCCACAACTTTTTGTGAGTTGTTTTGTTCTCCAAATGTTTTTTGTGATCACGTGCATGCCATTAATGATTTTTGATTTTGTAATTACATGCATGAAAAATAATATAATTAATTAATGATTATTCATGGCCTCATCACATCATAAATTCCTGTATATAATAAGAATAGTATCCTCGATTCGGTAAAAAATGGTTAGTCTATCTTATTAGGTGAACTTGTGATCATCGACGAAGCAAAAAGTAGGAGACGATGTGCAATGGTTGATGAATGGAATAGATGAAGTGGATTAGATAGATCCTGAAATTTCCATGTGTTTTAGAGAGGATAAACAAAAACCACATTTTGATGGTCTCACATCAATATTTTCAGTGTCTGCTACTGCCTCATGCTAGATGCGTGGGATTAGCACCTGCTCACTCTGCCCACACTACACTACCATGGGGTATGCCGACACATAGTTCCCACCGACTTGCAGACACACACAATGTACCTAATACACTTCATTTAAGTATACAAATGGCTAAAGAGAACATTATAAATGGGTGTATGCTCCTCTTCCACCCACCAACATGGTCCATAATGGCTCCCCTGGGCATGGCCGACCTTTAGGTCCCACATGTGGCGAAGGTTGAGTTTTCATTAGCTTATGAGTGGTTTGGCCACTTTTTTATTAAATACACCTTTATAATGAATATAACATTCCTATATAATAAATTTAATTCCAATAAAAATATTAAACCTCATTAATGAAAATGTATAATGAGATAAATAACTATGAAATTATTCATATCCTAATGAAAATAAATATTTTCATGGCCTTCAAATTTAGAAAACAATGTGAAAAAACATTAGATAATATCTTCAATATTTATTACAGATGCAATCAATCATCATATTTAGTGAATCTCAAAACATTGAAGTGAAAAATAAAAAAAATTGACATCAGCATTCAATAACCTAGCTTATATATCGAATTTAAAAGAAATACACTCTCAATTCACCCAGACATTTCAATATCTCCATTTGATTTTTTTTTTCAATACCACCAAAAAATTCATCTGGTTAATTTGTGAATATATATCTATTTATCCCCCCATTAATGAAAATTAAATTAAGAGGATAAGTGGTGTATCATCATCTCATTTTTTTTCTCAAAATTAGGATCATATTTCTTATAGTAAAATTTCTTGACCACTACTAAGAGAGGGATGATCTCTCATGGTTCCCTTAGAAAAGATGCTTTAGTTAGTCAACTCCATGTCTATGTGGGATAACATATTGACAAAAAAAGGAGAGATACAACCATGGTTTTCTATGATGTTAATAAATAACCATGCATGGAAAATCATTCTTAAAAATCCTCAATTATTCCATAGGGGTTATAAACTATCAATTTTAGCAATGAAATACTTAATCCTTCACATAAAACATTAGAAAGTAAAAGTGAAAAAGATATCTCTCTCCCTTTGTTTTATCTTTTCATTAACCAATAAATCCCATTTTAATGATATGATTAATCAAATTGATAATAAGGGATGAATTTTTTATTCAGATAACTAATTTTTCTACTTCTATAGATATGACCTGATCTTCTAGATATTCATTTAAAATATCTTGGTAGCATCTCATTTTGGTTTCCCCCCCTCAAGCTGTTCCCTTACATTATTTTTCGTGGTGGGTAGTTTTCTTAATATAATCATAATATTTTCATATTGAATATCCACCATTGTGAGACATTTTATATATCCTTAACATCATTTTTATTATTTATAATATAGTTCTTTTTTTGTACATTCATTTAATAACAAGAATTCCTACAATTATGCATAGTAATATTTGAATATATAGTGGATACCTGTGAATATTTCTTCACGCATATTTTCCTAGATTTTATTAATTGATCTACACTAGTAATAAAAAAAATATTAGTAATCATATATTTATCTAGAGAAAGGGTTACATTTTGTGATGATTTTTCAATAGATTTATCCTTTGATAATCTCAATCTCTTCTTGCCACGTGATTGAGTCTTTTTAAAAATAGGACTTTTATATGATAAACTCTTTTCATTACATGTTTTATCAATATTAAAGGAAGTCTAAAATTGTGTGTTTTCCAAATTTCTAACATTCACTTATAATTAAAGAGATATTATTTTGAGAAAATAGTATCCTCTTTATCTGATTTTATAATTTCGTCCCATAGAATCATCATCTTATGACTATCTTCTTCCTGTACACGATTTTCCTTCAACTCAAATGGCTATGATCCTTTATTATACCTACATTAACCTCCTACAGAGAATAATTAACATTCATAGATATATTATGTAGAATTTACCATGCATGGATAATTTTTTAAAAAAACATTTATCATACATCCTTCTCACACATACTCCATTACAATTCTTTTTCAAAAAATGATTGTTTATTGTTACAAAATAAGTCTATTTTTTCTATTTATTCTTCATCCAAAGAGAGTTTTTCTTTATACAACACTATTATCTTTCTTGAATTTATTAATTTTTTTGAGAGGATTTTAGTTATATACCTCTTCATGTATTGATTATCCTATGGAAGAATGATTTTTAGTTTGTCCAAATCTTATTTTAGTGTAAAAATATTATTTATTATTACTCTTATAATGAAAAGACTCTTTATTAAGGGATTTAAATGAAAAATTCCTATTTGGCTATAGTTTGAGTATATTAATCTAAGGAAACCATTAAATTATTCTTTTAATATTATGAGATTTGTTGAAAAAAATTACATGTATATCATTAGTCATTAGCAAGGATTAGATATTTTCATAGGGAACATACTCTAATACCTCTTATAGAGACTAAATTACTATGATATCACTATGAGGGGGAGGGTTGAATTAGTTATCAATTTTCGTTTAAAAAAGTGTTTTTTTAATTCATCCTCAATGCCTTATTAAATCCTTGATCCACTCTTCTTGTGTTTTTTTGCCTCTCAACAAAAAATACTATAAAACAATGTCATATAATACAAGTAATTTTACCAGTATTAGTACTATTAAATAATTTTCAAATTTTGGTAAAATTTATCAACATGGATTCCCACTATTAATGAAAATTAATTAAAATTACAGCCAATTTATGAAAATTACTAATATAAAAAACTCCTATAATACAAGATCCCAAATGATTAATGTTGGTTGTCTCCTGAAGGTTATTTATACTTGAATACCACTTGTTATATTTAAACTAACTCCTTCCAGTTGATATATATCCTAAATATATCTATATGTCAATATTGGAAGCCCACTAGTTCATCAATGACATTGATGATAAATCCAATGTAGGATGATTCTAGGATATTCCTCTACAATCTTTTATGATCACAATTGTTTTTGTACTTCATCAAGAACTTTAGGTGAGCTGGTCTTGAGAATTCTCTTCAAATAACCATGATCATGTGATCACCTTCTTGAAGGATTATCTAACATTTAACTCATTCTCTCTTCGATAGCATGATTTTATTAGGTTATTAAACATATATTTCAATAGTGTTTTGATCTTTCTGATTGAATACATGCACATATTTATCCACAAATGTTGTGTATAGGATCTCAATTTATTCAGTGATTTAAATTTCATCCTTCTAATTATCATTTAAATGTTTTTATAAATAAAAACATTTATTATTTCCTCCTTGAAATAGTAATGCACTAGCATGGGTATTATATTTTATCACTTAATCAAATTACCCCTAATACTGTGGGTATTATATTTCTCATCACAAAAGAAAATACCAGAATGGTTATTTATTTCATGCCTCCCAATTTTATACCCCCGTTAGGTATTTCATTTCTCATATTCATGAAGTTTATATTTAGAAACACCTGAGGATATGAGGTATACCAGTCTTCTCCACCACATGGATATTAAAACACCACAACTCACACTGTATGCATGCATATTTAAATACATGAGGTGTTTGGGTTTAATCATCTTTCCTTTTGACACTATAAAAAAATAAATCCTCTTACATGGAAAAGTTTAAGCCATAGATGGCCTTTACTTCATGTATATTCAAGCATATTGAATGTATTTCAACATTTCATTAAAACTGTAAATAGTAGAATGGTCACAATATGCATGTCACATTTTCAAATTCACGGTGACTCATTCTCTCCTTTTTGAGATATTATTTACATTGAATATTGTAACTCACTTTCCTATTCATCGGGATCTATTATTAATTTCATTTCATATTTAAAACACTCAATGGTGTTGGGTATATATTTCTTCCAGAAATAAGAAATATCACCGTGGTTATGTAGATTAACATGAGAGTCTATATTTATTCATTCAATTAATATTCAGGTAAGTGAAACTACATTAATATTGATTTTTTATCATTCATGTGAAATAAATCCATTGATTAATTCATATAGGCAGTTTTCTCACCTCCAAATCACCAATAAGGGATAACCCAAAAATTTATGTGTGTCCATGTGTTCAACTCATTTTGGAGTCCTCACGTGCATTACATTATCAAATGATTCTCATTAATATAAGATCTTATGAATTACTGGTTATTGGTTCAATAAATAACCTCATGCAATAATGTTTACATTATACCTATGATTTTACATTTCGTTATTGTGGAAATGAAAATAATATAATTAAAAAATTATGATTTGTGTCTACATCACTTCAAAAATTAAGGATTATAATAATATTTTTAGACCTAGTTTTCTGATTGTTGGTTAGGCCCTATTCTCTTGTAAACTGGATATTATCGATGAAGTCAAATGTTGGATACGACGCGGAGTGGTGAATGAAAGGCTCAGATGAAGGGTAAAAAAGTTCAAAAAATGTCTATATGTTTTAAGGTGCATGAACAGTGAACACTCTTTATTAGTCCCATAATAAAAATCTCGATATTCTTCACTGTGGAATATAAATCAAGTCATTCCACCACCACCTTGAGCTGGCCATAGGGGATCAACACCAACTCACAGCACATACACCATGCCACCATGGGGCTTACGGACACATGTTACACCATAGTCTTGTCGGCATGTACCGTGAACTCACTCGTCTTCTTCTTCATTAAGGATTACAAATGGCTCATGTGGTGGAATTAACACCTTTGTCGCTGAATGGATTATCCTGGGATGACTCCAATTGAAACGTTTGACCTTTGGGTCACACATGTTCTCAAGGTTGAGCTATCCTTGGATAATCTGTTTGTTAGAAATTTTTTAGTAAAGAAAAAATTATATTACCTAGAAAATTACTATGCAATATATATAATACTAATCCAATTTTGAATGAACCTTAATAAAAATATATAATGATATATGGTTATTTAATTATTCATATCATCATGAAAATAAATATTTACATGGGTTTAAATTTTTGTAAACAGTATGAAATCACTTTATCACATGTCATAAAAATTTTAGATCACTTCAAACAATCATCTCATTTGGTTATATTTAATATTATGTAGAAAAACACATACTAATATCATTGTTCAAAGAACCAATTTGAAATAAAACATTGAAAAAATGTAATCTAAATTTAGAGGGGATTTTCACATACACCAATAAATCATTTCAAGGATTAACAATTAAAAAATCCCACATATACAATTACTTTTTTATCAATGAGGATCATCTTTACTATATAATGATCATTAGGCCACATATTATGCACTTTGACTAGGATGAATGGGTATAGGGGGAAAGAAAATACTCCCAATAGTGACTCCTTTCCAAAAAATAGTAAACCCAGAGAAAACATTACCCTAATAGAAATATTCTATTGTCAAAGAGTTCCTCCCTTAGGATGTATCCTTACCTCATCATCGATCAAATTTAGATTTATCACCAAATTGTTATTCATGGTTATTTAATCTTTAGAAAAAAACTATATCTAGAATATTTTCTATTAAAAACACCAATGGGATATTCCATTTTTCAATGTATATTTGAAATCACTATATTCTATGAAAACCAATTTGATTAATTTTACCCTACTGTAGAAATCTATTTTGAAGTGAATGAATTCAAGGTCCACAAGATGAGTCCAAGATACAAAATAAAATACCTTAAAACACATTGAATGACCATTACCATGGAAAAATAAAATTTCATTGTTAAATGAGGGCCATATAAATCAATAAGATATCCTAAAATATGGACCCTTAATCAAAAATCTCCAATTTGAAATGGCCAAGAAAACAAAAATCCAATGATAACACTTCCCAAAATAATTCAAGATCAACACACAATGAGGTTTATATAGCCAAACAATGTCCCTAAATTCCACACAAATCTAAAATTAATAAATTTTAGAATACAAGATAAATAATTCCCACTTTTGAAAGAAAACTAAATATTGAGAGAAACATGGGGAATTGGGAGAAAAAGGAGATACAATTCATGAACAAAGATTAACTCACTATGAGTGGTACATGGGTTCGGTAAGCACTTTGATCCACCGAGGTAATTGAGTTGAGAAATCTAAGAACACCCTAAGAGTGTCTTGAAGTAAAATGGTATGAATTAGGATATTTGAGTGATGATAGATGTAGTTTATCCTAGGACTTTGTTATGCTCATAGTGTGGATGCTAGATATATTATATCAGGGATTTTTTTTGATTTCATACACTATCCAAACCATGTACATTTGGGAGACTAAAACCCAATGTAATTTTTGAGGTTGTTTTCCCCAACATCATGGTAATGAGGATGGATGAATGAATACCCTTCTCGACTTGATCTCTTCACTATGTAGTATTATTTAATTTTATTCACGGTGGTTAGTTTTCCCCATATATATGTTTATAGGTTTGTAATATAATATGGTTATTTAAAACACATTTATCTGTAGATAGAGTACCCAATTGATTATTATAGGTATGATATGTATAGGTTTTTATGGCTTGAGGTACGTTTCACTATGTATCAGATTTGATGGTTTGAGGTATAAAACCCAATGTATGATACACATTATATAGGTTGTGGTGGATCCCATAGCCTACTTGTTTAGTATATAGATATTTGATATGGGATGAAGGGAAAATATTGTGCATGAGATGCATGTGGTGATATTTTTCCCTTGCGTTTATTGGATTTATTACATAATGATAGAGAAGGCTTATGACGTATGGCATTGGGGTAGAATGGAAAAATAGTGAGGAAGTGGTTGCGGGGTCCCCTATTTCTTTAATTACTATAATTTATGATTTATTATATATGATACTTGGTGAGATATAGTTAAGGGGAGGCTGGTAGCGTAGTATACAAATTTAGGAGATAATTTACTTTCTCATGTTGTTAATTGAGATTTAGAATGTTTTCTTTATCTTTTTCATAAGAGGATCCAAGGACGATCCAATCGAGTATAGTCTTATGATAACCACACATATTTAGAAAATATTTTTTAAGAGAAGCAGGTTTATGATCATGATGGATATTACTAGAATGTAGTTATTAAGTAGTTTTTCGGCACCATGGTCTATTTAGACATTATTTTTTTAGTACTTGTAGTTCCTTTTTAGTTGAACTAGTTTTGTATGATATTACATGTATGAAATGGGAATTTATTTTATCTATATGACAAGAAGTTGATTGGTGTAGCTTTATTATGTCTCTCTTCTGAATGTTATCCTAGAGGGTTATGAATCCCATTTGTATGTTCATTAAACCCTCAGTGTTAGTTTCCAACTCGGGGCCTACATGAGGTGGGACTCAAGAGTCATTATCTCTTTTCCTTATTTTCCATCATAGAAGGGGTACCTTGGTGGGGATGGGTTGTGATATCTTTTATCATTATATAAATCCTAAAAACTAAATAAATGTTTTATCCAAAGAGAATAATCTCCTAAATGATAACTTCACACTAATTAAATAATTATCCAAATTAATAGGGAATATAAAAATTATAAATGATATTTGTACTGGGATAAATTAAAAAAGGACATATAATTAATGAAATTTACATAAATTCTATATCATTAATGAATAATAATTATCATTAACACAAATTCCTTAACATTGGTTTTATTGTTTTTATATCTACATACCTTTTATTAATATATCATTTTTAATATGTTTTTGAAAATTTACGAAACATAAATTGATTAATATAATAATATATATAATCTTTCTCATGAAATAAAAATCTCCATTATTCCATCCATTACACATAAACTCTCTTATTTATATTTTTAAGTTTAATTTTTTTAAAAATATCTCCCAAGACTTTTCTTTTTTATGGATTTCTTAGATAAAACACATTGAAGAATGTTTTTGGGATCAATTTAGTATTTTTAGGAATTTTATTAAACATCCGAGAAAATAATAACCAAAATTATTATCATATGACAATAAAATTTAAAAATAAATCATTAATATTTTTCATAATATTAATAATAAGATATAAAATATTATTTTAAATGTTTTACATTTTATTTCAAATAAAAAATAGTCATAATGAAAATTTTGATGGATCATCAGATTTTTTAGTTTTAAAACATCTACCATTAGAAAATCTCTCTGTCATCGTTTGGTGAATTTTAACCTTTAATAGATATAGTTTCCCTTGTTTTTTGTCTATATTTTTTTTATCATAATGATGTTATGTATTCTTTTTTATTATTATTTCTGAGAATAAATAACTATTGTTGTGTTCTGATCATTTTAGTTTTTATATTGTTTAGAGAGATGGTGACCAAGTTTTGCATTATCTCATGTGATTTATTGGAATTGATAAGGTCTTGGTTTATTTTTACCTTATTAATTGAAATATTTTTTATTGAAGTGTATTTTAAATTCTAATTACAAAAATTGTGATTTTAACCATAATTTTTAGAACACATTTTCAGTGGTTTTTAGAACACAAAACATACTTCATACGATCTTCATTTTATCAAAAGATTTTGTAAATTTTCAGAAATTTCAATTTATGAATAGATAATATAGTTTTCATTCATTCCACCTTCCATGATACAAATACACAACCCTACTATTCTATAGTATAATAAAATTATCAATAATATTCTAGATGCATGGATCATTCATCAGTGAAACACTATAAATAAAACACTACAAATAAATAAAATCAATCTCATGGAATATAATATATATTAAAAAAATGAATCAATATTATTTGATGAAACCAAATATCAAGTATACCCATATCAAATTTAGATTTATAATTATATTAGTATATATATTCGAAATGAAAATATAGAAAGGCCAAATAAAGGGAAAATATTATTAAAGTACCACATACAAAAATGAGTTATATAACATGAAATATTATTTTAATAATAATAATAACTACTAAACCTTATAAATTAATAAATTTTAAATACATTAAATAAAAAATTTGTAATTGATTATTAAAATAATTTCACATAAGGAATTTACACATCAGGAATTTATATTTATTTTTTTTAAAATCATATATATATATATATATAATTATAGATATAAGGTATTTAAAATTAACTATAAATTTGTTAACACATTTTCATAATAAATTTAAATTATTTACAAACATTTCATTACATTTACAATTGAAATTTAATTTATAGGGATTTTTTTTTAATTTAGTTAATTTATAAAATTGGGGACCTTAAGTCATATTGATTTAAAAAACATGTCCTTGACACAAATTAATTACAGGAATTAAAAAATTAACATTCTTACCCTTTTTTAAATTCATTGTCCATAACTACAATTAACGTTAAAATCAATCATTTTTTCAAAATAGTTTAAATTAATGGACATTATGTAGGAATAATTTATTTTTACATACCATTGTTATCATTTTCCAATATTCGGAAACTTACACACACATTTCCATGTGGGTATGAAAAAAATTATCCTCTCCAATAATGAGAACCATCCCACATTATTAATTAAGTTAAAATTGGTATTTCGTAAATAGAAATAAATATTGTTAACAAATATCGATTATTAAACATAGAATTTTTATTTAATAATTATTTTTAAATAAAAAAACATAAATAAGTATATATATATATTCTTATATCAAAATCATTTTACATAAAATTGAAATATAAATAAAATTAAAATGGAAAAATTAAAATAAAATTGGAAAAAATTAATTTATTTGAAGATTGGTTGACCAGTATATATGAAGACTAATCAGATTAAATTTATGTTCATTTTCTTCTTACATCATTTTAATCCAACTAATATGTGGTAGATTATTTTTAGTTGATATTTGTATTATAAATATGGTGATTTATACTATTGGTCTATAGAACTATGACCCATTAAGTCCCATATGGGTATGAAAAAACATTCTCACATGGGTATTCTTGTATAATTTACTAAAATATATATTTTTAGTGGAAAAAATGTCACTATAATTCATGGAACAATAATGTTTATATATTAGATATAATATCCCAACACAATTAATAAAATCTACATGATTTATAAAATTAATTCTGAATATGGAGCTCAATTTTTTAAAAGAAATATAAAACAATAATAAAAATTTTAAAATAATTTCAATTATGAATCTCCAATAGCGGAAATTGAGAGGAAAACATTATTTGTGTACATGGAATCAATTTTAAATTCCATGTATTTAAACTATTCCTTATAATTAGAACACTCTATAGCCCCTCCATTTGTAGTGGTTTCAACATTCATGAACATTACTTCAACAACATTAGATACAAGAAATCCATATCTCTTAGGATCTTAAAGAATACCACTTATCCTTCAACGTTTAAATGTAATATTAGATAATTCATACTCTAAATATATATTTGGATCCATATCATCGTATATCTCTAGAAAACTCTATTTTAAATGTTTTGGACTTCATAATGATCAAATTGACTTCCATTAACTACTTGATCCATGTCGTTTCACTCATAGAAATCAATGTGTCAAGCGATACACACTTTTATTCAATAGGTTTATAGAAATATTATCAACTTTTTTCATTAGGATAACCATAAAATTGGTATTTTTATAAATTGGATGCTATGATGTTGGACGACATTCATCGTATGAGTTATTTTCAATCCAAAATACACATAAAATACTTAATGGGACATTTCCTTATCTATATATATATATATATATATATATCATATGGTGACTTTATGATTTATTTATATAGAATGTGGTTCAGTAAAAAAGAAAATATACATGGAACATAACCCCAAAATGTAACTGGAATGTAACACTAATTCATCAATTATCATAATATTCCAAAAAATGTATGATTTATCCTCTTGGAAACATTATTCAATTATGGTGTTCCAGGAGGAGTGTTTTTTGGAAAACGTACACAATATCTAATATTCTCAAGGAATTTTTGGATCATGTATTCACCACCCCAATATAATTATAGGAACATAACACATTTCCCAATTTATTTTCCATCACATTATTAAACTATTTTAATTTTTAAAAAGTTTCATAGTTGTGTCTCATAAGAGACAAGAATCTATATCGATAAAAATATCCATTAAAAGTAACAAAGAATATAAATCCAAAACATTATTGAGTACTCATTCGTCTAAAAACAACACTATATATGAGATAAAATAGTCAACTATCCCTTTAACCATTTCCGCTATAATTTTATTTTTTTATCTTACCTAGTAAACATGATTCAAAATTATCAAATAATTCATAATCAAATGGTTCCATACTCAGTCTCTATGGAGTCTCTAGTTGTGTTTATTATTTATATATACATAGAAACAATTCCAAAGATAATTTAGATTAGAATCAACCATGACCATATTATTTTAAAATTTATAGACAATATTATCCATATCATGAATATATAATACATTTATCATATTCCCAATTCCATAGAAAATATCATTCATATATATAAAATATTATTTTTCTTAATAGAAAATTTCAATCCATTTTTATACAAATAAGATATAGGAGTAAATTTATTGGATAATGTATGAACCATAATAAAAATTATCTAATTCTAGAATTAATACACTAGGTAAAGTCATGTCATAAGTGAAAAATTATGTTATAAATTTGTCTATATTTTTTACATAATGACCCCTTTCACCATTTTTTAGTTCTCTCAAATCCTTGAGTTTTTTTTTCATCAAAAATTTGTGATGTACACCATGTATCCAATACACAATAATCATAGTTATTGAACTTTTTTTCTATAACATTCACATTGAGAACATCATAATTCTTCTCATTGAGAAAACGTGTCAACCATAGTGATAACATTTTAACTATATTATAGGTTATTCCTATAATTGATCTAAAAATTTTATCATTAAGAAAGTCATTTTCTATAACAATTGAGTTTTATTATTTATATCATTTCATCAAGTAATTTTAATGGTTTTACACCCATTAAAAATTATTCCCCTATAAAATATATCTATCTATTATGTTATGATCCATATTTCATTTAACAATGGCCATAATTTATCATAAACCACATCACTTAGGTATTTAGGTAAACAATCATACCAATCAAAACACTTTTGATTCATGGATAGTTTAGTGGGAACATATTTTTCCATAACAATAATATATATAATAAACTCAACTATATTCTTATAGTATACAAACCATTATGGGATCCCAACTATGTTTCACTCAAATATCATAATATGATGGTGCAACCTAACCCTTAGGATTAACCACGCCCACCGTGACTAACTTAAGATAATACATAGAAAACCCACTTTGGCTAGATACTACCATGTTTTATGATCTAGTTTTTGACATGTGGCTTTATTAAAAGTTGTATGATCTAGTTTTATGATAGAGAAGGTATCATAATTACATCTTGTTCCCCGATTTCCATGAAAACCTTCATTAAATTCATATTTTACTATATCATATATCATATGATATTACATTAATAAAATACCTTATATATTCTTTTCTCATACTATAAAATATTATTCTGTCACATGCTACGACTATCTAAAATATAAAATATACAAAATATCATATTTTATGTAATAGCCAAAATGATTTATGATATTAATTTCATTAAGAAACCTATATATTGAAATATTACTTCCTATTATGACTTAAATTTAATACCATTGATGGGTTTCAATGGATCATGATATGATCATTGAAAGAAAAAAAACCATATATGTCTCCAACGATTCAATATAGATGGAAAATGATGGATAAAGCATACATGAATCAATGTCGAATTATTCTAAAAATTATTCATAGATGAAATTGTTTTGATGATGATCATAAAATAAATGATAAAATTATTCCTAACTATGATGAGTTACCCCACCGTACCTAGATAAAAGATCATATCTTAAGGATTCTAAATAGCTTGAGGGGTTCTATGGCCTTCACTATTTAATAAATGTTATTTTCTTTAAGAGAGATTTGAACTAATCTATATGAAAATAGTGAAAAAATATGATAGAACCCATCCTTTTTCTAGGAATCATTGAAACACTACATTTAATGAATTTCATTGACCATATTATTCATATTAGGTTCCATCACAGGGAATCCATACATTAATGATCATTGGATTTTTCTTCATTGAACACTTCAATAATGTTGATTCTTGTAATAAATAATCCATCTCATGGATTATAAGACAAATAAACCATGAAGGTGGTGGAAAATAGATGCATGCACATTCATAGAAATCATATCATAATCTGTATCATATTATATGATATTCCCAATTGGACCATCCTAATATTCTATTATAATATATAAATATATAAGACATGATATTAATCACATGGATATCATACGTTATGATTCATTGAATTCATAAGATATGAATAAACCATTTTATTTGAATATACATAACTTTCTACGTTGCATTTTAAAACGTTCTATTGAAACTCATGTCGAATAACTATTCAATCAAGATCAGGATCTTTTTTAACCATTATCTATGTAACAAAATTTGAAACTCCAACAAAATTCTATTTGAATTTTAGATAAAAACACCAGACTTTCCCCAAATTTTAGGTTTCAAACATAGTGGAATCACCCTTGGTGGTAATGAAATGAAAATTTATTTTAATTTATTGTTCTCTAGAACCTCTTGAGTAGATATTTCATGTTAAATTTATAATTAAATTATTTTGGATTGGAAGAAATTACTACATAATAATAATATATTTTCTTCAATGATAATGTTGGTCTTTAAAAATCAATTTTAGATTAAATTTGTTTAACTATAAGGATTCATGTTTTAAATCCCTATAGTGGTGATCCACATGTGCTCAATGGTCACTACGATATGAAAATTGTTTTATGCATTCTAGTTTAGTGAATTAATTGTATTATATTTTTAATCTTATAGACAATCTCTCAAAATTCATTAAAGACAAAACTAATATAATTGCTGATCACAAATGATTATTGTGGGTCTTCACTCTATGGGATCATTAGATTTGAATCCCATAAGTGTTATTTATACTTACTCCCACCGATTCAGTTATATCCTAAAAATCTCTAGTGGTTCTTACTAGAATCCCACCAGTTCATCAATAATATTGAAGATATATCAACTATAGGATGATTATCTTATCTACCTCAAAAATCATGATGGATCACACTTTCTTGTGTAATCCCTATCAAAAATAAAAAAATATGGTATTGAGACTTATCTTTAAATACTTGGGTTCATGTGATCACCTTGTTTTAAAACAACCCGACGTTGACCTATTTCTCTCCTCAATATACGTATTGTATCAGAATCTCCAACATATATTAAAATAATTTTTTGTGCCTTATCATCTTCTATATGAAAATATTTATAAAAAAAATGTCATTTATGGGATCCACATTATTCCATGGTTTTAATTTCTTCATTTATATCACCATTTAAATGTTTTTATAAATAAACCAATTTACAATTTTCTCCATCAAATAATAATACATGAGGGTGTGTATTATATCGTAATGATTAGTTTAAATACCCCTAAGACAGTGGATCAAATATGGATTCTTTTTTATATTGGTTTTTTATTTTTTTAGACAATTTTATAGGGTATAGAATATTTTTAAAAAAGAGTTAGGAGAAATATGAACCCCATTCACACTTCTCCATTTAGAGAAAGAAGTGTGAAATTGGTTGACTCTTCTTCCTCCAAAAAAATAGGCATGAACATCATTCACGCCACTTTTTTATATTTATATATGGTGATTTGGGTTTACAATTATAGTAAACACACACAAACAGAGAGACAGACACACACACACTGGTTGGAAAGGTAGGACATAACCCACTTTTACAGGAAATCACACCCATCAAGCATTATTTATTCAGTACATGGGCCAATGTTTGACTGGGAATGAAGCCAATTACATGGCCTAATGCCCAAAAACTGGGTGAAAGCCCCAGTGCAGCGTCATGCCTGCATCATAATGCATGTGTTATGATAAATTATATAATTATCAATAATGAATTTTATTATTTATTATTACTTAATATTATGTTATTATGATAATAATTAATTAATAGTAAACAACTAATAATTATAAGATTTTAAATATAATGATTTGCTCAATTTTTCGTTGATGTAATTATTTTTACTATTTAAATATATATTTTTTTTTAAAACACCAATTTTATTATTTTTTCTTAATTAATATAATATAATTAATAGCATTTCAACAAATATTATTTTCATAATATTTTAAGAAAAATTTATTTAAATTTTTTTTCAATTTAATAATTAAATTATTCTAAATTTATTATGTTGTATTATTAAATAATTACTTATATAAGAAATAAGATAATATTAATTATTAATATAATTTATAATTATTGAATTGAAAGAAAAAATATTATTACTATTTAATAATTAATTTTTGAATATATTTTATTATACTAATATGTAGTATTAAAATCCATGTTATATTTAATAAATAACAATCTTCAATTAATTATTAAATCTTAATAATATTTATGGAATATAAAAATATTAATATTTTTAATATTTAATAATAATTTTATGAATATTAGTTATTAGACATATATAGATTATAATACTAAGTATTTATATGGATAATAAATAATAATTATTTGTATTACCAATGTAGTTATTAATATTAATGTATCTTATTTGGTGAGGATTTTTATTTTGAATTTTGAATTATATCAATTATTTCATTTTTGCAACAATATTTAACATATTAGCATGTTTTTATATAATGTGTAAAAAATGATTTCAGAAACATCTAACATGTTTCATCAATATAATCTATGTCATTGGCCTTGATGCTTCTTTGTGCCAT
The DNA here is from genome assembly GCA_963277665.1 of Viscum album. Lineage (NCBI taxonomy): Eukaryota > Viridiplantae > Streptophyta > Magnoliopsida > Santalales > Viscaceae > Viscum > Viscum album. The sequence goes on from OY728121.1 coordinate 1,081,649,671, forward strand.
AGTCAGGTGTACATATTTTCTGTCAACACCATATCTGTCTACTTCTCCATTCTAGCATACATTGGTCATGTATATCATCGATGAATCCTAAATACACATCCTCATGTGTGGTATGCAGTGGATGTAAACCTATATCATGTCTTACCTCTAAGGATATTGGATTTTGGCTGGAACTCTCAGCAACATATGAACAAGAAGGCTACTATGTTGTAAATGCATGGAAATCAGAGGTAAATAAAGAATGCAGCTCATACCATTCTGGGTCTATTTCTGAAACAAAATCTGTCATTCTAGTTTCCCCTATATTTTTCTATGAATCTAGCTATGTATATGGAGATGGGGGACGATATGGATGATTATGATGAACACCCTCCACCTGAAAAACATCAGCATCCAAAATAAGGTCATTATGATGTTATTTGCACGTGAATACATTTTAGCAGTGTCATCATCATGTGGAAGATCAAATAAAATGTCATGTTAAATCAATACCATGGGATGGACCAACACTATCATAGCTCTATGAAAATATGTCTGGTCAAATGTACCTCCCCCTACTGGACCAGAGACGTGAAGGTTAAGGGTTATACAAGCATCCTGCAGTAACAAGTTTTGCTGTTAAGTAATGTTAATAAAAAATATATTCAATAGTTGATGGAAAAAGGCTTACGAAGTTAGAAAATTTCCATCCGTGTCACGTAAAAATCAGAATGGGCACCTACATTACCAGGACTTATAATCGAGCTGATCAAATACATTCATATATACTGTTCTTGTACCTCATAACTGAGACCCATGTTGTGTGTCCTACAGAACAATATATCATGCATGATAACTCCTCTAATCAATGTATCACTTCCATGAAATATTTAGTGAATGATGTTAAGGTAAATAAATTGGAGGTGGAAGAATGGGATTAATGAATTTGAACTACATCATAACCCTATCTGTCTGATGGCACTCAATAATTGGAAAATGAAACAAAGGAATGATGTAGGTGCCAACAACAAGAATTTCCACACAATGTGGTGGAAGACTCTTGAAGAAATAATATGTATAAGGAATCCATGAAATCTAAAAAATTAATAATCAATTAATAAATTAAAATATGAATGGTACAAAGTAAATATTTAACTATATAAATAATAACCACTTACATCATCTGACTGATGGCTGGCTGATATAAGTCAGTAGGCATGGACATTCTGTCTAGCGTTACCTAAATGATGATGTTCTTGAATCCACCTATAGATTCTATTGTTATAATTATATTTCCTAATAAAAAATTATAAAATTTATTTAGAAATTATAATTCACGAATAACATACTACCATCCACACGAAGTCTCTACTACAATATCAATAGGTAATGGCACACTAAAATGTGGAGCTACGCGAGGGATGTGACGCCATATCCACATCTGTATAAGAATAAAACATCATGTTATACACATATTATCAATGATACACACACTATATAGAGACTTGTATGTTTATGTGAGATAGGCATACCCCCATATATTCTAGACTACCAGGTAATAGTCCTCTAGAAATTGTAAATACATAAAATGTAAAAAGGTAGTGTAACGATCATAAAAAATAGTTCCACTGACCTGCCTCAAAATGTATTCCCGTGAAAATCACATAATTATGACTTCATAGACATCCTCTTCTCGATGTGAAAAGTGTTAGTCTATAAATGGAAAGCATAATCTATGACCGACAATTGACCCACCAACATTGTGGACCTCAATGCCAAGTAAAACATGAACCAGCTCAAACCAATCTTCTCTGAAATGGCGTATCAAAACCACACCATCGATGGGGAGGTACATCATAATGGACACATCCATTAGTGTAATAGTCATCCCCCCTCTATTAAATTGAATGTATATGACTCTGGAATTCATCTCCCTATGAGCGGAGTAATGAATTGATGATAAAAAAAGGTGATGTCACACATCACTATGCCAACAAACCTAGAAGGATGAAGGTGGGTGATGATAACAGGAGGTGTTGGATAATGATGGAAATGATGATATCTACATGCACCAAAGGCATCGTACATCCCCCTAAAACTTGTTGTGAAACATTCCAATCATGGAATTTGCGAATGGAGGACCATCTATCTCCAAAAATGATATCATTATTATATTTTTATATTGAATTCAATTTTGTAATATTTTTTTAAAAAAAACTACAACTCAAAAAATGGTATAGAAAATCAGAATTAATAATTTATTTTTATGATGAAGAAGAGGGAAAAATATATGTGGCTAATGTTGTTGGTTTAGTCTATGAATTTATTATTTTATTGATCTCCAATTACAATTAATATATTCTAAAAATGATTATATAAATCATCCATGATGAAGAACCCATAAAGTACATATTGGTGCATTATATATTCATTTACATTATTTATTTATTTTTTAGTTGTTATAGTATCATAATTATTTTTCTAATAGAACTATAAATTTAACAAACCATAGTTCAAAAAGTTAAAAAATTGAGCATCTCAGAATTAATAGGATTCAATAATGAAATATTCATATAAAAAATTCATGATAAAATACATAGACTCGATCATGGGTTATGGGAAGTGGACCTCTATCATACCACTTAGGGACATCTCTTGTGAGTATTCAATTCTACGTGATAAATAATACATCACAGTCTCCCTTCACCTTTGCTGAGGCTAGTCCATCTCATTTCTGATCCAAGTAGACTATGGTCTTCCACAATGGAACAACATGGTAATATTAGGCCAATAATTTAAAAATGATAAAAAATTAAAATATATTAACTGAAAAAAAACAAATTACAAAACCAGGATATATCATGGATGAAAATTTTCTGATCAGTAAGAAATGTGATAGAATGAATGTCAACAAAAAGGATCCAATATTCACTATAATAGTTAAATATAGTTCTCATGTTATATTCTAGGTAAACCTACGGTTCCCATGACATTTTTACCAATGAAAAAGCTGGAACAACATGTGCACAGGGATATATCAATGCCTGGAAGTTACTGTAATCACAATACATGTTATCTAACATGAACACCAACACTCAACCACTTTTTCATGTAATTCAGTCATAGAAATCTCTTACCAAGAATAATAGTTGTATCTAATAAATGTATAGAACATAGAATGTTGATGTGTTATATAGTATCTAATACATGGAACTTTTCAAATTCTGAGTAAATTACATTTCATTTTTCATTCTCTAATAGGCATGTTGGGACAATTCAAAAAAGCAGTGCACACATATATAAAGGTTCTCTTGACCTAACCCTATGATCAAAATTTTTTCTACAACATTGATGATGTAACTCACAGACCCTAGTTACCCTGATTAAATGCATTATTACATAACATTGGCACGATACAAGGAATCATGTCCCGAAAGACCGATCAGTTAAGTAGCCTTGGAAGTACTAGATACATACATAAGTTTTACATTACATCAAGAAATAAAAACAAAAACTATATTTTGTCCCCATTGAACACACTTATATTCCTTATCCTATCCCTGCATGTCAACCATAAAATACTTCTCCATATACTGGAAAAAATAAAACATATATAGGGGTGAGCTCAGATGCCCAATAAAGATAGCAATATAGCGAAAACTTTCTTAAATAAGCATAAAAATCTAAGGCAATGTATAAGACTAAAACAAAAGACGTTTAAACATAAAATTCACCATAATATTGAAAATATAAATCAAATAATGCCATTTACTTATTCAAATTGATATTATACTAGTCGAATAATCATATGTAATATCAAATAGCCAATCTCATAATGAAGGAATGCACAATGCCAGACTTCATAACCACATAGTCAAGGCCTGGTGCCAAGAATATAAATAAAGTTTTTTCAAGGCCTTGTTCCAAGAAACTAGTTTGTCTCATGATACCTACCGATTCATTGAGGAGCTATAGTAGGCTCCACCTGTCACTTACTAAGTCCAATTCATTTCTTATATGAAAAGGATGAAACATAACATAAACATTCGTATTAAAAATAGCATACAAAATGTCAATGCATTAATCATAGACAATGAATGGTATAAAAATTACACATCCAATATCAAACATATCAAAAAACCTTCAATACAATATGGATGATTTGTATCATAATAAATCATCTTCAAACAATTATAATATCCATTAATGGATGTTGACATATATGAAATGAAAATTATTTGAGAGGAATATCTATTTCTATTTTGATATCATTCAAAAGTAATATAATTATAAAAGAAAACATTTATATTGAAAATATACTTATAATATTGTAAGGGAAGCTTCAAAGGTGTAATAATGGAAGATAATAACCACACCCACCATATATGTTAAAAAATATTTTACCTTAATTTGTCAAAAAGGTCATAAAGTACCTTGTTTGGAAAATGATAGAAAGTTTTTCTTCAAATCATTTTATAAAAACTCAAACAAGGATATAAATGAATTTAACTCATAGTCTAGTAAATAGTAAAAATGTTTTGAATTAAATTTTTAATAAACATAGATGTGGATGATAAATAGGTCCCAACAGATACATAAAAAAACCTCGGATAATAAAGAGGTTGTGAAATTAACCCTTACCTAGTACTTTTCCTTGGTCGATGGTATGTTAACCTCCTGTATAATAGTTATATAATTGTTATTAAATTATTCAAGAACCAAATACATAAATATGATATCATATATTATCTTCTAATATTGCTTTGTTAATAATATTTTAGTAGTATCATTGGTTCGGTTGTTAACTGATTCGTTTTCCTTTATAAGTTTTGTTACATAAGTCATGTTTGTTATGGATAGGATGTATTTCCTTAATATCCAGAATTATATTATGTTCTTAAATATTTTTTTAATAATCAAATGAAAATTATTCTTGAATTTTTACGTTGGGAATGAATCTCATCATGTTCGTGGAGACGGTATTCCGTTCATACACACGAACAGTACTTCCATTTCATTTTTTTTATTTTAAAAGGAAAATGAACGAAATGATACACATGTATATTATTATTCCAGAATAACATGATATGTTATATACATTATGTATGTTCGTTAACACCATCCTTTATATGTTCCATGTATGGTTTGAACGAGTCATATCAATTTGCGGGGGCAGTAGTCCACACTTTCTCAAATGAAATTATCGTAATATTCAAAATGAAAAGAATAAAGGTATTCTATAAAAGATAATTAAAGAATCTTATAGATAAAATAAATATCATAAATATCCTATATAATTACATTTTTATCGTAATGGACACCATAAGACGTGGTAGTAGAATGTTGAACATGAATCTTTTCGTGAGGCAGTAGTTCACCGTCAACAGAAACATTATGTTCGATATCCATTAGATGGAAGTGTTTGTAAGTGTAATTAAAATAATTCTCATAAAAACAACCTAGAATATTAAGGATACTATTGTTGTTATAAATGTAATAAATAAAGATAGTTTAGGGTTTGGATAAGTAAAATAAAACAAAATAACTTAAGAGGAGATGTTACCTTTAAATCGGGTAACTCCCTTTGGTTTGATCCAAATGGATTCTTTGAAGGGACTTATGTTGAAGGTATGGATTATAAGAGGAAGAGAGGGATGTAGGGATATTAATTGGGTAGAGTTTGGATGATTCAAGGGGGTTGAGAGGTGTGAGTAATGGGTTAGAGATGATGTCTTATTATATGGGAAGGGATGGGATCCTTTGGAATGTTTGAAAATATTATTTTATTATTTAATGATTTTCGGTTTTTAAAGATCCAAAACTCATTAAATTCGAAGATAATATGAAAAATGTACAAAATAAAATCATCCAATAATAATCTGATAGGTTGTTGATATTATTTTAATTTTTATAATATAATTTATTTAAATCATTCATTAATGAGGTAAACACTGCATCATTATTGTGTCATAAATAATTTTATTTATTTGATGTATAAAAATAATAAAAAACTATCATGATTCAGGAAAAATTTTTAGCTTTCAAATGAATATTTATAGACTAAAATATGAATTATATAACCCCATGTAAATATTTTTTTACTAAAAGATACTTGTTTATGTCATTTTTTTTCTTTGCTTTAAATTAGTAATTTAAAGTGTCATTATCTCTCACAAGTGGTTCCATGGGGTCCCAAGATATACCCATGGATTCCCATGGTCGGAAATTTATCATTAAATCGGGTTAGGAAACATGTTAGGGTAATTTAATATTATTATAATATTATTTTTTAACCCTTATTTACCAGATTTTTCCTTTAACCATTGGAAATAAAATATTTACCGAAATAATTATTAAAAATGTCTACAAATAAAAGTTAACTATTTAAACAAATAAGACCTCTTGATTCAAAATATTTAATCCTTTTTTACAAATATACAATATAGAAGTGGCAGATATTTATTTAAAGTTAATTCCTGTTGTCAAAAAAAAAGTGTGTTTTTATGAAATAATAACTATCAAAAGATTGACACTGGTTTATGTCCAGTTTAAATATGAAATTAAATCCAATGACCTAAATTATATTAAATGATAAAAATATAATTTAATGATTCTTAAAAACCATTAAATTTTATAACTTTACACTATAAATTATTTCGATTAATAAATTTGTTTAATTAATATTTAGTATTTTTCACTATTCATGAAAATTTGAATGTTTTTAGAAAAGTTCCAAAAATTCACCCTAGGATAATTTTGATATTCTAATTTAAAAAATGAAGTTCATTTTGAATAATAAAATTTATAAAATTTCAAAAAGTGAAAATTACTATTAATAATGGCAAGTTTGATTGGTTGTGGTGTGTTAGAATCTCAAAGCTGCGTACAACGCAAGCTATTGAATTATTCAAAAGAAAACATCTTGTGGAATCATGGGGTGTTACATTATTCCATCCATCAAATAATTTCATCCTTTATATTTGTAGAATATTACCGCATAAAAAGATTTAGGGGGTTCTTCATCATAACTTCCTTAGGTTTCTGTGTTGCCTCTTCCATCTTATGGTTTCTCCATAGAACTTTCACAAGACAAGTCATATAGTTTCTCAACACTTCTTATCTGGTATCAAGATTTCTGATAGGTTCTTCGCAATAAGACATATCTGGTTCCAGTTCTATTTCTTCAAAGGTGATTACATGCGTTGGGTCTGGCATGTATTTTCTCAACAGTGATACGTGGAACACATAATGAAATTTGGAGAGAATTGGCACCATTTCAAATAGTAAGTTACAATCCCAATTCGTTCAGTAATTTCGAAAGGTCCAATGTACATGGGACTTAATATACCCTTAATACCAAATCGTATAACTCCCTTCCATAGAGATACCTTTAAGAAAATAAAATCTCCTACATGAAATTCCAAATCCTTCCTTCAGTTATCGGCGTAGCTACTTTTCCTACTTTGAGCATATTTGATTTGGGTTTGGAGAATCTTCACATTTTCCATTATTTCCACAATAAGTTTAGATCCTAAATTTTTTTTATCACCAACATCATCCCAACAAGTTGGTGTGCGATACCTCTTTCTATATAACGCTTCATATGGTGCCATCTAAATACGTGAATGGAATATATTGTTATAGGAAAATTCTACCAGAGGTAAATAAATATCCCACATACCTTGAAAGTCAAGTGATAACGATCTAAACATGACTTCTAAGGTTTGAATAGTGCATTCTGATTTTCCATCAATTTGAGTGTGGTAGGCGGTGCTCAAATGAAGTTTAGTATCCAAGGCCTTCTGAATACTTTTCCAAAATCTTGACGTAAAATAGGGATCATGATCATAAAAAATAAATAGGGGTACTCCATAAAGCCTTTTAACTTCATTAATATATTGTCATTCTAGATGTTCAATTGGTAAATCTTCTCTTATAGAAAGAAAATGTGCGGACTTGTTAAGATGATCATCAATGACCCATATTGCATCATTCATTCTATGAGTCCTTGGTAATCCCCTGAAAATCTCATCGTAATATCATCCCATTTTCACTCAGGTATGGGAAGAGGTTTCATGACTCCTCTAGGATGTTGTCTTCCAGCCTCACTTATTGATATATCATACATCTTGACACATAATCATCAATATTTCTCTTCATGTTGTCCCAACAAAAAACTTTCATTTAAATCTCTATACATCTTATTGATACCAGGGTGTATAGAGAAATTGGAGCTATGAGTATCATCCAAAAATTCCCTTTTTAGATATGGTATGTTAGGAACACAATGTATCTTCCAAAATTTAAAAATACCATCTTCATATACGAAGTCAATCAATCTCCCATCATTCACAACTTCAATTTTTTTTGAAACTCCTCATCATCAGTCTGAGAAATTTTTATACTTTCTAGTAAAGATAGTTTGGAATCTATTTTAAAACGTATTGATGTTTCACCTTCCATGATTACTCCCATATCCATTTTTACTATATCAATGAATATAGGATCCCTTTCAACTCTCATCTTGTTCAAAACTCCATGATCCTTTCTGGTCAAAGAATCTTCCACCATATTTTCCTTCCCTGGGTGATAGTGTATAGTGAAATCATAATCCCAGAGTAGTTATAGCCATATCCTTTTCCTCATGATGAGTTATTTTTGTGAGAAAATATACTTCAAGATCTTGTGATCGGTATATATATCTCATTTTTTACCATAGAGATATTGTCTCCATATATTAAAAGCAAAGATTACAGGTGAAAACTCAAGATCATGAGTGGGATAGTTTTGTTCATGAATTTTAGTTGTCTTGATGAGTAGGAAATATGTATATCATTCTACATAAGGACACAACCAAGTCCTTTCTTTGAAGCATCACTATAGATAACAAACCCATCATCCCCTAATGTTAGAGTCAATATAGGACCACTGAATAATATTTTATTTAGTTATTCAAAATATTCTTCACAACATTTTTTCAAATAAATATAATCCCTTTACGTGTGATCTTTTTTAATGGGTTAGCCAATCTAGAAAAATTATGGATGAAATGTCGATAATAACCCACTAAAACAATAAAACTGCATACCTCAGTTATGCTTTTCGGAGATGGCCATTCTTGGATTGCCTTGGTCTTTGAAGGATCAATAGAGATTCAATTCTTAGAGACAATATGTCCAAGAAAAGAAATCTCCAAAAGCCAGAATTCACACATTCTAAACTTCCCATATAATTCATTTCATCTAAGGGTTTTTAGAATAGTGCGCAAATGATTTCCAGGATATTCAAATATTTTTTAATAAAAAAAGATATCAAAAATAAATACCACTTCAAATTCATCATAACGTTACTTGAAAACTCTATTCCTTAGATATATGAAAATAGAGGATGCATTAGTCAGTCCAAAAGGCATTACTGTAAACTCGTAATGCCCGTACCTGGTTCGAAATGCTATTTTCAGAATGTCTTCCTTCTTCACACACAACTGAAGATATCCAGATCGAAGGTCAATCTTCGAAAAATATTGAGCTCCATGAAGTTGGTCGAATAAATCATCAATGCGAGGTAGGGGACACTTTTTCTTTATTTTTATAGCATTGATCTCCATGTATTCAATGTACTACCACATCGATCCATCTTAATTATTAACAAAAAATAGGGGCTCCCCATGGAGAAACACTAGGGAGAATAAATCCTTTATTACTCAACTCCTCTAGATTTTTATTTAGCTCCACTAATTCCACAATGGTCAATCAATAAGGGGTCTTCGATATGGGACTTGAACCAGGAATCAAATCAATGGAAAACTCAATTTCTTGTTCTGGAGGATTTCCTGATAAAGCCTATGGAAATAAATCAATATATTTGTGTACAATAGGTACATCCTCTATTTGAACATAATGTTCCTCACCCATAGTTATTTCACTCTCTTCCTCCCCAACAATTGAATTTAGTAGAGCTACATGGGGTGGATCTAGATTAGAATCAGATGGTGACGTTTCTTCCCTAAAGATATGGTACTCCTTATCATCATTGAAAATTGTAACCTCATTCTTCTTAAAATAAATTTTCACACCATGGTCTGAAATCCAATCCATACTGAGGATTATATCAAAATCAATCATGGGTATGACGATGAGATCAGTGGATAAAGAACATTTATGTGGCCTAATAGAGATTTATCCACAAAACCCTGTTGAAATTATAATTCCCTTTGGAGTTTGGACTGATAAATACCTTGTTAAATCAAATAGGAAATATCTAAATTTCAATGAAAATTGGGATGATATGAAACAATGTGATGATCTAGAATCAAATAAAGCATTGTCTAAACTTGAAGAAACCATTTAATACCTACCACCACTTCTTTCGGAGCTTCATCCTCAGCAGTACTGATCACATACGCTTGGCCTTTCATTCATGGCCTTTTTTTAGGTAAGTATTCTTGAAAATTAGGAAATTCATTTTCATAATGCCCCATTTCTTTACAATGGGAGCCTTTAACATTGACAGACTCTTTCTTCACCTTCCAATCAAGAGAATGGTAGCCTTTTTCAGCAAACTTATAAAAAACTACCTTTCCCTTCAGTCAAGTACCAGGGTGTTTCTTTGAACATTTACCATAGGATGGATATTCAAAATTTCCATTCTTCCCTTTATTTCCATTTCCAGAGTGTTCAAAAAATATCTTATCCTCTTTCTTCACTTTGAAGTAATAAGACTTAGATAATTCCTTTTCTCTCTTGATAGAACATGAGACACTATCTCTATATGATGAAAAGGATTGTGAGAATAATGATCGATGGAGAAATGGTTTTAATCCATAAATAATCGATCAATCTTACTCCTTGGGTTATGTATATAATCTTTAGCATTCCTTACTAACCATGTAATGTTATCCTCACACTTTTCGATATTCTAATCCTCCTTTTTCCAAAGACTCAGAAATTATCATTCCATATCCGCTAAATGGTCACGAGGAAAGTATTTTTCTCAAAAAATATCATTAAACACCCTACATTCCAAATTTTATACTTCATCATCTTCCTTTGTATTTTGAATCAATGACCACCATTGATCTTTATCTCCTATGAGATGATAAACTGCCACAACAAATTTTTCCCTTTCGCTAATCCCCAAAGAATTAAATATTTTCTCTAAGGATCGTATCCATTGCTCAACTAAAAATGGTTTTTTGGTGCCATTGAATATTGGTGGTTGTTTCCTCATGAATCGGTCTAACACTGATACTCCATGTTGTGGATCAAGGTTCTCCATACATTTAAGGTTATTATTCAAAACCTAAGTGAGTTATTCTCGTATGGTTATAAGCTCATTGGAACCAGTTTCATCACCAGCTCCACTATTATTAACATGATTAGGAGGGAAATTCCTACATGGATTTTTTGGTTTGATACGGTTACCATTCCTTCCACTACGCCTCATTTCTAAACAATGGTATACACTACATTAGTTTATGAATCAAAATATATAATTACAAACTTGTAAAACACTTAACCTAAATTTAACAGTTTATGGATATAATCCTTAATCATAAAAAAGTTTTCATTGAGGTGGTATATACTCATAAATCCTTCATAATGGATTCTAAATAAAATGTGAATTACCCTAAGAATATCACCTGGGAGTGTCATAACAAATAGTGCTGTAAGGATCGTTGTCGTGTACTAGGATATCTCGAGTCAACCCCGAAACTCCTTGTCCAAGTTTTCACTCCCAGGTACATCTATTCCAAGGCCACCTCTACCGGCTCTTATCCGGACATGGATTTTTTACTTGGAAAATACAAAAAATCTTTATATTACCAAAATTCTAGGAAGTTCTTCTATATTAATCCTCAAATTCTATCTTAGGGTAATGTTCTCCAATCAGAGTTCTTCTAAATCTAGCTTCGAAGGTTTTTACTAAACTTCCTCTGATACCAAATGTAGCACCCCGACCCTAGTTACCCAGAGTCGGTGCATTATTACATAACATTGGAATGATACAAAGAATCATGTCTCGAAAGACCGATCAGTTAAATATCTTGGAAGTACAAGATACATACATAAGTTTTACATTACATCATGAAATAAAAACAACAAGAACATTTTATCCCCTTCAAACACACTTATATTACTTATCCTATCCCTAGAGGTCAACCATAAAATACTTCTTCACTTCCTGGAAAAAATAAATCATAAAAAGGGGTGATCTCAGATGCTCAGTAAGGATAACAATATAACGGAAACATTCTTAAATAAGAATAAACATTTAAGGAAATGTGTAAGACTAAAACAAAAGACTCTTAAACACAAACATCAACATAATATGGAAATGATAAATCAAATAATTCCATTTAATTATTCACATGGATTTTCTATTAGTCGAATAATCACATATACTATCAAATTTCAAATTTCATAATGATTGAATGGATAATTCCAGACTTCATAACCACATCGTCAAGGCCTTGTTCCATGACTACAATTATGATTTTTGAAGGCCTTGTGCCAAGACACAAGTTTATCTCATGAGACCTACTGATGCATCGAGGAGCTATTGTGGGATCTACCCATCACTTACTATGTCCAATACATTTCTCATATGAAATTTTTGATTCTTAACATAAACATTAGTATTAAAACTAGTATATAAATTTCAATACATTAACCATAAACCATGAATGGTATAAAAATAACACATCCACAATAAAACATAACATAGAACCATCAATACAATATGGATGATTTTTATCATAATAAATCAACATCAAACATGTCAAAAATCCATTAAATGATGTTGGCATACATGAAATCAAAATTATTTGATGGGAATATCTCTTTTAATTTTGAAATCATATAAATGTTAGGTAATTATAAAAGAAAATATTTATTTTGAAAATATTATTGTAAGATTTTAAGGTAAGCTTCAAAGGTGTTATAACGGCATAAAATAACAGCACCAACCATATAAGTTAAAAAACATTCTTACCTTAATTTGTCGAAAAGGTCATAAAGTTCCTTTTTGGAAAACGATGGAAAGATTCATTTAAAACAATTTTATAAAACGTAAAACAAGGGTATAAATTCCTTTAAACCATAATCTAGTAATTAGTAAAAATGTTTTGAAATATAATTTTAAGAAACACCAATGTGGATGATAAAGAGGGCCCAATAGATACTTACGTAAAAACAACCTCGGATAATAAAATAAATTGTGAAATTGACCCTTACAATGTACTTTTCCTTGGTTGAGGGTGCGTTAACCTCCTGTATAATAGTTAAATAATTGTTATTAAATTATTAAAAAACCGCATACATAAATATGATATCATATATGATTTTCTGATATTGATTTGTTAATAATATTTTAGTAGTATCATTGTTTCAGGTGTTAAGTGAATTGTTTTCCATTATATATTTTGTTACGTAAGTCATGTTTGTTATGGATATGATGTATTTGATTCATATACATAATTATATTATGTTTTTTAATATTATTTTTTTAATAAAATGAAAATTATTCTTGAATGGTTATGATGGGGAATGAATCTCATCGCGTTTGTGGAGACGATAATCTGTTCGTACGCACATATGTTACTTTCATTTCATTTTTTTATTTTAAAAGGAAAGAAAACCAAAATGTACATAGGTATATTATTATGACAGTATAATATAATATTTTATATACGTTATGTATGTTCATTAACACCATCCTTTATACATTCCTTGTATGTAATGAATGAGTCATATCACTTTGAGGGGGTGGCCGTCCACACTTCCTCAAATGAAATTATCAAATATATACAACTTGAATAGAAAAAATCTATGATACAAAAGAGAATTAAATAAGATTATAGATAAAATAAACCATCATAAATATCATATATAATTATTGATCCATCATAATGGAAATCATAATACGTGGTAGTAGATGATTGAGCAATTATCATTTCGTGAGACAACAGTTCATCGTCTACAGAAATATTATGTTCTATACCCATTATATGGAAGTGTGTGTAATTTTAGTTAAAATGATTCTCATAAAAACAATTTATTATATCGAGGATACCGTTTTTGTTATAAAATAATGGAATAAAGAGATATTAAGGGGTTTTATAAGTAAAATAAATGAAAATACATTAAGAGGAGATGTTACCTTTAAATCGGGTAACTCCCTTTGGTTTGAATCAAAAGGCTTCCTTGAAGTGACTTCTGAATAAGGTAAGGAATATAAGGGGAATAGAGGGATATAGGGGCTTAATTGGGTAGATTTTTGATGAGCTAATGGGCTTGAGAGTTTTGTGTAATGGTTTAGAGGTGATTTCTTTTTATAAGGGAGGAGAGGGTCTCTTTAAGAATGTCTGAAAATATTATTTTATTATATAATTGTTTTCTTATTCAAAAGGTCCAAAACCCATTAAAGTAGAATATACGAGGACTCATGTTTGAAATAAAATCATTCAAAAATAATTGGATAGGTTTTGTATATTGTTTTAATTTTTATTATATCATTTATTTAAATCATTCATTATTGAGGTAAACACTGTATCATTATTGTGTCATAAATAATTTTATTTATTTGACGTATAAAATTATAAAAAAAATAACATGATGTAGGAAATATTTTTATCTTCCAAATTAATATTTATAGTTGAAAAGATAACTTATATAACCCCATGTAAAAATTATTTCATTAAAATATATTTGTTTATGTCATTTTTGTCTTTACTTTAAATTAATTAATATAAAGTGTCATTATCACTCTCAAGTGGCTCCATGGGGTCCCAAAATAGATCCAAGGATGCCCATAGTCGGAAATGTATCATTAAATATGGTTAGGACATGTGTTAGGGTAATTAAATATTTTTATAATATTATTTTTTACCCTTATTTACTGTATTTACCCTTTAACCATAGTAAATAAAATCTTTACCAAAGTAATTACTAATAATGTCTAAAAATACAAGTTAACTATTTACACAATTTGGACCACATGATTCCAAATATTGAATCCATTTTTCCAAATTCAAAACACAAAAGTGGTAGAAATTAATTTAAAATTAATTCCTGTTGTCAAAACAAAAAATGTTTTTTTAAGAAATAATAACTATCAAAAGATTGACACACTTTTATGTCATGTATAAATGTGAAATTAAATCTGATGAACTAAATTATATTAAATGATAAAACTAAAATCAAATTATACTTAAAACTATTCAAATTTTAAATTTTATAGTATAAACCATTTCGATTAAAAATGATGTTTTTAAATAAATTTTTGTATTTGTCACTATTCATAAAAAATTTAATGTTTTCAGAAAAGTACCAAAAATTCACCCAAAGCTAATTTGGATATTCCAAATCAAAAAATGATGTCCATTTTGAAAAATAAAATTTATATAATTTCAAAAAGTGCATATTACTATTCATAACAGCTAGTTTGATTGGTAATGGTGTGTTAGAATCTCGAAGTTTCATAAAATGGAAGCCATTTCATTATTCAAAGGGAAATGTACTATATAAGATTGTGGTGTTACAGATGAAACCATTTATGAAATCCATTATATTATTGGGAATATGGCCATATCTCCTACCACCATCATATTCTAATGACCATTTTTCCTTTGAAACATGCATCATATATTGATACACATCTTCAAAAAATCCTTCAAATCTCTTCAATAGATGATCCAAACTTTATTTTTGGCGCTCATATGATGAAAAAATAAGAGAATAACGTATTTAAAAGGTTATTAAAATTATTTAAATAACTAGATTTAGAGAAACATACCCAACTTGAGGATCGCCTACTTTGTGGCATCATCTTTGATCTACATATTCACATTACATTCAATATGTCTAATGAAGTATCAATGGTAAGAATTAAGTTATCTCCATGAAAACCCATCACTATTAACGAATTCTATAATTTCTTGATGGTATGTAGATATCAGATGCACTCCCTAATTTTGTGTTACATGAATGCATATACATTCCAAAAAGAAACTCTAGGATTCAAAATTATCAATTTCAATTATAGAATATTCAAGTTGTAGAGGAGAGATATTACAATACTATGTGGAATCAATAAGTTCAAATAATGTATACTTTATATTAAAGGAAGTCCCATTGAACTGAATGAATTGTTTACAATATAAAAAAACAGTGATGCATGGATGGAATTCAGAAAACACCCTTTTGAACATCACCTTTGATTATTCAAATCTGTGATAGGGGGAAACATACTCAACAATAAAAATGATAAATAATCTGATTTTTTAGAGGCCAAAATCACATATTCTAGGGAAGCATTTCATATGATTTATCCCAATAACCATACACTTTTACAATTATCTTTTGTTTTGATTGCAATGATTTCTCATAGGATGTCTTATTATTAAACATCTCCAGTATTTCTCCCTGAACAAGGGATATGGGAGAATATTTTCACATTCATACCATCTCTACAAAAATTGTTGATATAAATTGTACATCAAGTGAAGAGTGATCATGTCACAAACCTGGATGTACACAAGTGTATGGGCCTTCTAATTTGGTTATTTTCTAACATGAAAAAAATTTATCTTATATTGCCCTCAATCAGGATAAAAATAAAAAAAAATATTTTTCACATCGAATGAAATATTTTTCCCTCTTTGACTCATCAACAAAAATGTGAAATGCCACACTATGTGGTATTGTTTTTTCACTTCTCTCATAGAAATATTACTTTAAAACTCTTTCTTAACATAGATGGTGTTATCATTTTATGATGATATAGTCACTATAATGCTATGTAATTAATTAGATTATGTAATGACATACCCTCTCATGAGATAGGGTACCCTCAATGCTTAATCAGAGGGGGATTCCTATGATCATCTCATTTCCCCAATCTATCACCTACTGTTCTTCCTTCCCTATACATTCATGGTTTTCTTTTCACATGGGGCTAGCTTTGACAGTTGGATTTTGTGGTCCTGGAAAGGTTGAGTCTCTATTTTTGTTACCAAGGTTGATTCGATAACTGATCTAGCATCATGTTCCTTCACTGCTCTCCCAGTGAGTCTACTATAGTATTTTATGGAGGTTCAGGGATGTTTGGTATGATCTCTCGATGGGTTTTTAGGAGATATTATCATAATTATCTTTTTAGGCCAAAATTGTTCTTATAAGAAGATTCATTTCAATGTATTAGGCTTTGGGATGTGGATCTTTGGTGAAGTTCCATCTATAGGGATTTTTGGAAGGGTTGATACTCTAGTCAATGGCCATGACTACTGTTGCGGCCTTAGTCTACTCAGTCTTTTCTCTTGATTCTTATTTCATTTCTCCTCCATAGGTTAGTCTGGTGAAATGGTTCCAATTGGGTTTTTGGATTTTTTTGGTTGGGTGGATGATGGGGTTCCAGGAGGTGAGTCTTTCATTGGATTTTATTCTTCTTCAAATTTTCCATTGTGTTTTATCTAGGATTCAGTGATTTTTTAAGTAATAGGATGTCTGTCATGCATATATTGATTTGAATCTTGTTTTTGTTTCTTCGTGGTTTCTATAGAGATGTTTATTTCAGTGGTATGTGGTAGTCTTTTATGGGTTTTTGTGGTGGTGACAATGGGATCTGGTTGACAATTCGTTATGTTTTTTGTCAAGTATCATCTATTGGTGGTGTTAATGTTTCTAATGTCTGGTGATGTCTGGTTATGGTGTTTCAATATCAGCAGATGTAATGTGGATTATAGTCATGAGATTTAGGTTCCAGTGATGAGTTCTCGCTGATGATGGTGATAGAGATGTTTACACTGTTAGGGTGCACAATGGAAGGTGTTGAGGAAACTGAGCATGTAATTATAGAGGTGTTTCAATTTTTAATTTTAATGATTGTATGTTAAATTTTTTTTTGTTGTATGAATAATTTGGGTGGGATTTTTTTGATGAGGCATCGATGAATATAAATGGGTTGGTTTCTCCTTTCACAGGATTTTTGGTTTGTGAAATATATGAATTATTTTGTTTTTAAATTTTTTCTGTATTTGAATTAAGAAATGTTTGATGAACACTAAACCATAATGTGGATTTTAGAAAATTAAACAAAAATAGTTTTGGAGTGGAGTGTAATGTCATCCCAATCAAAATGTTATGCACGCTGCATTCCTTTGACAACAGATAATAATACTGGAGGATTATTACCTATAATTGGTGGATTCTTATCTATCATTGGAACTACAAAAGGTTCATTGACACGTCACCCTCACCCACATTATCTCTTAATTCCTCATAATATATACTATCCTTAGATAATATATCCTTCAGTATATCATGATTATACATAGATATTTCACCAACATTTCCTTCCAAATTTTGATCAACTTCTTCATAATTTGTCTCTGTCATATGATTCATATGAGTAGGAAATGAATGAGAGTGTTGTGATGGACCAACTTATTCAAATCTCACAAACCATGGTTCTATAGTAGTATGTTCCACCATATCAATTTCATAAATCACCACATATAATTCCATAAAACCATTACTACAGTATTTATTGAATAATAATATTGCATCCATCTAATCCTCATCATCGACTAGAGGATACTTAGTCTTCCATATACATTCTGGATATTGAATATGTCGATATATTATTGATGTAATATATTGATCATCCCTCATTTTTAAGATCCAATTAATATTCTTTCAAACTTCATATAATGTCACACAATCAAAAAAATTACTCTATTGTAGGTGATAAAGTATATCGAAAACCTTCCTCAGTATTAATTTTTTCACCATTTTAATATATTCGCATTTACATGATTACATAGAAAATTAATAATTAATAAAATATTATATAATACATCATGACTATTTTATTTTATTTAAAATTTTTTTGATTGAATAATTTACTTGATATTGATACTTTCTCTATAGATTACATTATTATTTTTTGATAAACCAACCTAATCATATGGGGGCTTGTTGTGAATCTATTATCATAAAAATCATCTACCATATGTATCTTCTCAGGCTTAGTTTAAAAATATAGCTTCAAAAAAAAACATTTCTTTTCAAACACCCTCTTAAGAAAATGATAATAACATGAATGTTAGGGGGTATAGGGTTTTTAGATAGATAACATTTTTTAAGTGGACATGCATGTCCATATATACTTAGAGAGAGGGATGACACACATGTCATCAACGAGGAAAACAAACTGAAATTATTACAAATTATATAACTAAAAAAACACGAGATGTCTTTTCAATCATACATTGGTCAGTCATCTCAAGTTTATCCAATTATTATAAATTAAATAATCGAATATAAAAATATAACATGCAGTTTCAATCATACTTTAAATGGTCATGTCAAAATCAGTAAACATTCTGAATTGTTAACATGTTTGTTTTAAACATTTATTATGTTCAAAATCTTCTCACTTTACGTACTGTATTTAATAAATAATATATATCTACATCTATTTATAATCATAATTTCACAAATATTTTTCAGTGTTACATGATAAAAAGTATAACTAAAACCTTGACTGACATAAATAAACTCACTTTTTATGTTTATTGATTGTGATTATATTACCAAATTTTTTTTCACCAAAAGGTTATATATTTTTATTCCACATCATGAAACATTAAATAAATTTTTATTTCATTTGAATAAAAAAACATGAATTGATCTAGAGATTTACAGTATGGATTAGTTTATATTTATCTGATAAACTAACCAAAACCAATGGGTTCACTCCTAGAGTCTCTATTATCATATATTTTAGCAACCACCATTCTCCTTTCAAACTATAACGACTTTTATAGAAAACCTCTTATCAAACCCATCACATAGAACAAATTTTGATTAAAAAATATCCTCACTTGAAATTGAGGGGCTCTTGGGTATGAAATACATAATGATTTTTAATCAGACACATAGGTATTTACATAATTAGAGAGGGATGAATCACGATTTATCAACAAGAGAAAGAAAATGCAATTTCTAAAAATTATTTAACAACATTCACAGAAAAAAACCTTCAATTTCAATTATGAATTGGTTATTCAGCTCAAGATCAGTCATCACATAATACCCAACATATATTGTTTTAAACATATTATGTTATTCATACTATATAAATTTTCCTATAACTAGATGAAATATATAATAAATATCTATATATACTTTCCAAAATTTTAACTTTTCAATGTGTATATATATATATATTTAATAATAAAATTTATTAAATTTAATTAATAAAAGAAATATATTTTACCCTTAAATAATTACCATTAAAATAATGTAATCTTATGTTATTTTCAAATATATAAAATTGAATATGTATATATAATATTTTTTTCATTCTTTTACATTCCAAAATATAAGTAATTATATTTTATGCTCTATTATGTTGATGAATAACTATTTTTACATAATATAATTTAAATTTATTAATTAAAATTATGATTTATAAAAAATTAAAGTAACACCCCCTTCACTTATAAAATAACCATTAAAATACTTTATACTAATGTTATTTTCAGTTTTATAAAATTACTTGTGTATATTTTTGTCATATTTATACTTTACAAAATTTAATTAATTATATGTTATAGTTTATTACATGAAATAATATATATTTATAATTAATATATTTTGAAATTACAACTTAAACATTTTTTATACCATTAACAGAAAGAAATATCAAATCAATTTAAAAAAATTTAAATATGATATTTAATTCAACTAATATATTATGGATAATATAATTTTAATAATAAATCTTTCTAATTACCTATGTGTATAGAATATTCATTTTTAAATTTATCTTTCTTTAAATATAACATCTTTTATATACATATAAATTTATTGAAATCTACTTAATAAGCATTTATAAAAAAAATTTATACATTTTTTAAAACAATAATATTTCCCTAAATATAAATTACATTTTATACCAAACATTTCAATTAAAAAAACCCCATATTTAAATTTCCTAAGTATTCAATATAAATTATATCATAAAAAATATAACTCATTAATAAATTAAATCAATCAAATTAAACTAATTTATATATCCACACATTCATTCATATATACATATTATATAAGTACATAAAAAATAACAATTGGATAATTAAAATTGTAAGTAGAATTTTTCCCTTCTAAAATCCACAAATACATGTTGAGAAATAATTTTGATAGGGATTCGTAGAAAAAACACGGGGGGAAGAATGAAATATAGAGGGGTGGGGGAGCAACCCCTTTTATAGATTTTAGCTGGAAGGAGATGTGAATCCCATTCACACCTCCTTTATTAATTCTATGAAGGAATCATGAATGGGGTTCATGCTTCCTTGGTGGAAGCTGAAGAATATTGACCCTCGTTAAAACTTCTCTCTCAGAACAGAGAAGCATGGACAAAGTTCATGTTTCCCCAGAACCCTTTTTGAAAATATACGATACACTATCCTATTTCTAAAAAATTTAAAAACATTATATTTTTTTCCCATATTATATTTCTCATATCACTGAAAATAACTGAATGGGTATTTATTTCATGCATCTCATTTGAATATCGATATTGGGTATTTCATTTCTCTTCTTCCATCGGTAAATATTTGAAAACCCAGATGAGATCAGGTGTACCCTTCTTCTTCATCACATAGATATTAATACACCCCAGCTAAAACTCTATGAACACATATTTGAATACTCAAGGGGTTTGGGTTTCCTCTTTTTTTCATCACACAATTTAATCATGTAAATATTATCATGTGGAAAATTGTATATTGTGGTCGGCCATACCTTTAAGAAAATGAATGAATCTCGCACCATGTAAATACATGAATGGTTATGTTCTCTATAAATTTATTCTCTATGAATTTAGAAAACACCTACAGCTCTACCTATTACATCATTTATTCCATGCATAATATCATTTCATGCGGACTGTAAATACATGAAAACTCACTTCTCACAATTCATTGCTCAAATTCGCTAAGACTCATTCTCTACTTTATGGGGGATTATTCATTTTGAATATCAAATCCCACTTTCAAGTTATTCACATCGTATAATTAATACTACTACATATTTAAAACACCACAATGTTTTGTGCCTCTATTTCACCCCACAATAACAAAACTTACCATGGATAATTAGGAGAACTTGAGAGTATTTATTTCAACTTTAAATGAAAATTCATACAGGTGAAACTACATGCATATTGTGTTTCACTCATACCTATGAAATAAATTCAATATTTACTTCATCTAGCAAGTTTTTTCACCTGTGGCTCAGTGATAACATATAACCCAAATCCTTTTATTAGTTTTCATTCCCTCCTCAAGTAGGAGTGCTCACATTCATGGCATTAATGATTTTCCTTCGGGTCATTTCAAACATACAATGTAACGGACCAGACCTCTCTGATCCATTCTTTTGTGAAATTCTTGTGTTTGAGGTGTTTTAGGAAGTCAAGGTGACTTATTTATAACACTTTGTGAAAATATCTTATTTTGTTAATAGTTTTGTCAGAATGGTGAGCCAGGACCAGTGAGTCATCCATTTATAGGTTGAACAATGTTTCCAGAATGGTGAGTTAGAACCAAAGATTTGTCCAATGGTTGGTTGAACAGTGTTTCTATAATGATGTTTCAAGACCAGTGATTCATCCAATTGTAGGTTGAGAAGTGTTTCCAAAATGATGAGTTAGGACTAGTGAGTCATCTAATAGTAGTTTTAATAGAGTTTCTAGAATGGTGAGTCAAGACGAGTGATTTTTAGCATGGTAGGTTGAACAATGCTTTCAGAACATTGAGTCAGGACCGGTGAGTCCAACAATGGTAGGTTGAAAAATGTTTTCAAAATAGTGAGTTAGGACTAGTGAGTCACACAATGTTAGTTTGAACAATGTTTCTAGAATGGTGAGTAATGACGAGTGAGTCATCCAATGGTAGGTCGAAAAGTGTTTTCAGCTAAATACAGTTTCTCTCCATCGATGTTATATTTGACGTAAAACACATTCAAATCCCTATATTATGGGATATAAGGCTCATTAAAACCCCATAACTCCTACTTAAATTTTTCCTAATGTTACAAATGCCCTTTCTTTGTCAAAACGTGTAATCTTGACCAGATCCACCTTTAATGGAAAATACAAAATGTATATAAACCACTGCTTCATTTAGATTTTCAAAAGGCTGAGATACCTTATGCCCTTATTATTCCTTATTATTTTTCTAGGTACATGATTTACATAGTTCATACTCACCATGGAGTCGTGCGACTTAACCAGAATCCTTTGATCATGTTCCTCTTTTATTTTTTCCAGCTGCATGTGAACCCCCTTTATTGGTGTAACCATGTTGTGTCGATCCATCTTCGATATAAGGTATGTTATACCTCCATTATTTTGGGTTCTTCGATCTATTTATTACCATTTTTCCTTTCTATGTTATGGAATGTTATCTCCATGTTTCAAATGGATCTTTCATAGTTTTTTGTCGGCATTGTAGTGTCACAATGTCCTGAGGTGGATGCAGTCATTGTGAGAGAGGTTATAATGATCCTTTGTGTTGGAAATTCTCGTGAAAGTAATGTCAGAATCCTTTTGAGGTTGGGGATTCATTTCATCTTTATTTATTTATAATAATTCATAATGAAATCATGATTTATCTATTTATATTGCAATGAAATTGACATAATAATTATTTAAACCAGATTAAAGAGTTGGTATCATTAACATAGTGATGTTGTTGCTTTGTATTGTGATAATGGTTTGCCTCTTGATTTTCTAGATAGTGTGAAATATATTCCTTTCTTGTTTATAAATTAATTATTAATATAAATTAGTAAAGAATATAAATCCATAATTAATTTATAATTAATTGGATAAAATATACATTTTCATGTTTAATGAATCTAGTTTTTGTTGTTGTATTTTTTTATGATAATCAAATCGATAAAGAAATGCATGCTTAAATGGAATTGTAAAAAACTTGTTGTATGAATAAAACATGATTATTATATGGGGCCTAATTTTTATTCTTGTTGTAATGTCCATGTACCTTAGGCTTTAGATTCCTGAGATCACATTGCATAGGAATGATATATACCTTGTTTAAGGCCAAGAGTGTAGTTTATATGTTTGTTTCTTTCCTAATACTTGTGATGTGATGTGACCCTAGGATGTTTGACCCTGGAGGGTTGTTTTGATATGTTGGGAAGGTGGCCCATTTTTTGTTGTAGTAGTTGAATCGTAGAGTGGTAAGAAGCATCAGTTTATACATGTGGGTGTCGGGGAGGACACCAGAGATGCTGGAATTGGCTGAAGTTGGGCTTACATGTTCATATAAATTTCGGATGATTATAGAATATGTTTTTTATTATATGATTTAATTTCCCCACTACATGAGGAAGCTAGTTTTTAATACTATTCTTTCAAAAGATTTGAACACATGTGGGTTATGCCACATGCCTTCTAGGTTTTGATTCTAAAGAATGGGTTGGTCTACTCTCTTACTATAGGTGGAAAAGACTCATTTGGTAGCTCATATAATCATCGCGTTGGTCCCTTTGTGTTTGGTTTCATATAATGTATTCTTAGAAACATATAAATAGGTAAATATGTATTGTGATAATGTTTTTAACAAATGAATGGACAATGTTTAACCCATGTGGTTTGAGATAGCTTGGATGCAATGTAGAGGTGGTATTTCTGAGAATCCAAGGACTCCGTTTTGTTATGCCTGGAGGGAATGGAACTTTGTTGCGATGCTTATGAGATGTAATGTGGAAATTGATAATGGTTAATTAATGGTTAAATAATTACTTAATGTAAATTGAAACTGATAAAGAATGAAAATTAACTTAATTTTTTTCTTTAAATTTTTGTGTACTTAGAGGATATTTACTCTTATTATTGGCATCTAGGAGTTTGAGATATGTTAGCTGTACTGGATATTGATAGTAGTTTTTTCTCATAGAGTGGATGTGAGCTATACTATATTATGTACAAGTTGTGTTTCTATATGTTAATGCACACTATTGTTTATGTAAAATGATACCCTATGGATTATAATCCCTACAAGGGTGTGTTTTCCCCAACATCATAGTGAGAGGATAGATAGATGACTACCCCTTTGGCCCACTCTTTTCTCAAGGTTGTTACTGGTGCTTATATGCATGATGGATAGTTTTACCTATATATGTGTGTAGATGGATGTAATGGATTTTTGTTATTTCGCATATATATATTATAGATATAGTTTCCTACAGACTACTATGGGTATGATGCTTATAGGATGTGATGGATTCAGGATCCTTACTCGGTGTATGGGTTGTAATGGATTGAGGTATAATACCCGATGCAAGATACACATTATGAAAGATGTTCTAGATCAAGAAAACTACATGGTTAGTTTTGGTTTTGTGGTTGTGGTGGTGATTTTCATGAGGTGTGTGTTCTAGTGCTTCACCCAGGTGTCTTTGGGCTAGCCTTTTTGGAGGTAGATTCTCAAGACATGCAGTGTTGGGTCAAAGTGGAAATCCACTGGGGAAGTTGTAGCGGGATGCCCTTGATATTCATTATTAGAATATACATACTTTTGTATGATACTTGGTTTGATTATCCATGTTGATGAAGGGAAAATAGTATACATATTTAGGTGATCAGTTTGTTTTTCTCGTCGTTCACTGTTCTTTATCATGCATTATTTACATTTGCATGAGAGGATACATGGAGGAACCTATTGAGTATATAGTTATACTCACTCTAAATTTATATAAACCTTTTTTAAGGAAATTTTGAGTAGGTTGGAGATTAGGCTGGTTACTACTAGCATGGGGTTTGGTGGTAACCATTTGGGCTTCGTGGTCGCTGTCATCTTTACTTTATTTTGGTACATGAAATTTTCCCTATCAGTTGTAGTAGTTCTCGCATGACATTTCATATATGCACATGGGTTTATTTTATATTGTAGTCTAATAAGGATTTTGTCGGTTTCTATCATATCTATCTCTCTCACAATTTTTTTCTTAGAGGGTAATGCCTCCCATATATGTGTTTATTATACACTCAGTGATAGTCTCAGACTTGGGGCCTACTGTAGGGGGAATCAGGTGTCACTATCTCTATTCTCCCATTTTCAGGCCAGTAGGGGCACCATTTGAGAGGAGGGAGTCTTGAAATAGTGGTATCAGAGGGCTGGTTGATGGATAGAATGTGGTTTGGAGTTATGCATAGGTGAGATTTCATGGGTTTATAGGGATAAAGTGTCATCTAGGTTTAGCAAGCACTGTAAACATGGGAGACCATTTGATACATGGGTATTTACGCCCCCCCTAGGATCTATTTTACATACCTTTATTCTTATAGTGGCATCTAAATGAGAAGA
The DNA here is from genome assembly GCA_963277665.1 of Viscum album. NCBI lineage: Eukaryota > Viridiplantae > Streptophyta > Magnoliopsida > Santalales > Viscaceae > Viscum > Viscum album. The sequence goes on from OY728121.1 coordinate 1,081,676,054, forward strand.
TATTGGTTATAGGGTAGATTCCTAGGAACAGATCATGAATCATTCTTCTTTACATCCGTATTTGAATGGGTAGACCATGATATAAGTTAACGTAAAATGAATAAGAGAAAAAAATTAATTAATGTTAATGTATTCCATATTCTAGGTTTTGGAGAACCAACTGGTTGTCATTTGTAGCTATTGATCTTGTTCTATGTCCTCATCATGTTCGCATAGAAGACGGTTAGATGTTTGCACAAAAAATCACAATAGAGTAGAGTTTTATGATAACGACACTTGAAGGAGTACACTCCAAGAGTATTAGTGTCAGTGTTTGTTGATGTAAGACGGCTCCATTTCAGATGAATTCACAAAATACTGATTGGAGGAGGTTGAGATTGCATTTAGATTGATATGTGCATAGAAGTAGTAGTAGGTATTGTTGGTTGTGTAGATATTTACTGGGGCAGTGAGGCAGTAGGGGTTCTTATTCCATGAGGATCATGAGGAGCCAAATGTCCTGTGGGAGATGTTCTGAGAGCAATTCAGAGCCAAGTTTCTTTCATAAAATGCAAAGGAGACAATTTTTCAAGAGATTCTTACCCTTCATCATTAGAGATCAAGTGTGGGAGAGTTCAGGATCTGTTTTAAGAACCTTCTATTATATGATTCAGACCTGTAACCAGATGAGGAGGCCAGGGAAAGTCATTTCAAGGAGTCTTCACATCCAATGTTCTAGCACTAGGTCACCCAATTTATGTTGGAGACATATCTCAAGGTGATATAGAGGGCATAGGTCATCGAGAAGAATTTATTTTGAACTGGATCGTCATGAGAAGGGATTCATCCGGATTCCTCATGAAGCAGAACTATGGTCTGGGGTTCTCGGTTTTTAGGGAAGAATAGTTTATATTCGGTCAGGGTATGTCAAATCCTTTAGTGTCTCATTTATCTTGGGGAAGAATCTCTCAAGCCTATGCTAAAGGATCAAGATCTAGTTTTTCTTGTGGAGTTTGAGGTCATCAGTGTAATGAGTGTCAGACCATTCTGAGTAATCTGCATGTTCTTGGTGTTCCATTCTAGGTTCCTCTTTTTAGGACATTCCATACAAGGTAGTAGCATCATGGTTTAACAGATTTAGATTAGTAAGAAGAATATGGGGATAGAATAGGTCATCCCCAATATTCTCCCCATCCTCAAAGGGTAGAGAGTGGCCATGTAGATTGTTGTTAGTGGAGTTAGAGGGGCTCTGGAGCAGGTCTTGGTCAATGTCATGCATTAGTGTTTTGAGTACTAGGTGAGCCAAAAATTGTCCAAGGTACCCATTTCTTTTTTTCTACATGGGTGTATGACTTATTTAATTTAGGAGTGAATCAATCCTTCATATCACCTACCCTTTCCCATTCCTTCGGACATGAGGTAGAGAGGCCTCCAGTTCCCTTGGCGTTGACTACACTAGTTGGAAGTTGAGATAACCTATTTGAATTATGTAGAGACTGTGATATAGTGCTTGAGTAGCACATATCTTGGGTATACATCCAATGTTTACGAATAAAACCATATAATATCTTCCTCGACATGTATTGGTATCATTCGGTGTAGGAGGTCATGTATTTTTTTTGAGGAAGGTGGTGTTCTTCGATGATGATGGAGAGCCATCATTGTTTGTTGGTGAGATAGACACTCAAATGTGTGTGTGGCATGTTCCATACATATCATCCTTGATACAAAATATGATTTTCAGTTCATCAAAGTTTCATTAGAGGGTGTTTACTAGGGTTTTGGAAGAGTACCGTGTTGTCTTGCTAGAAGAGGTTATAGCATTAGCCCCATGATGAGAGATCAACTTAGAGGTTGTTATACACCTTGAAATGTCTCCAATATTGATTTCTCCATATAGGATGGATCCTTATTAGCTTAAAGAGCTATTTATATCGATTGATGGTGTGTTGTGGTACATTTTTGTTTGTCCAAGAATATCATTGGGGGGTGCACCAGTTTTGTTCATAAATAAGGTGTATAGAATTTTGTGTTTTTTTTGACAATTACTATCACTTGAAACGAGTGATATTGAATAACCACTATCCAATTTGATATATTGATGATTTATTCCATCAACTTAGGGGTGAAAGTAGGTTCTTGAAGATAAATTGATGGCCATGATATCATAAGATGCATGTAATGGATGAGGATATCTCAAATAATGCTTTCTATTATCATCATGGGAATTACGAGTTCGTTGTGATGCCATTTAGTGTGATTAATGATACAAATGTGTTCATGGGGTCAATGAACACAACATTCCATGGGTTCTTGGACATGTTTATTATATTCTTCCCCAACAACATCCTTGTGTACTCCGTGTTTGAGGAGGATCATGCAGAGAATCTATGTTCCTTTTAGGAGATCATAAATCAAAACACATATTTTTGAAGCAATCTAAGTGTGTATTTTGGGCTTGAGAAATCCATTTCATGGAGAATTATATGTCACAATATTGATTATACATGGATCCATAAAAGGTAGAAGAAGTTGTGTTATAGGATTCCCCAAAGACATCGGCAAAAGTGTAATGTCTCCCTAGTCTTGTAGGTTTTTATAATTTTTTCATATCCATCTCTTCTCAGGTTGTTACTCATCTAACATCATTGAATAGAAATGATTTGGCATTTGTGTGGACTGATATATGTTAGGAATCATTTGAGTGTCGGAAGGAGATAACAGTTAGTGCTCCAGTTGTATTTCATCTAACATAATGAGTTCATTTTGAGGATTTCTGTTATGCTTCACATCTAGGGTTAGGATGGGTTATAATGTAGAATATATAAGTTCTTTCTTATGGGTCCATGTAGTTGTGTCCCAAGTATTGTAACTTTTCCAGACAGGATCTCGAGTTGTAAGAAGGGGTGTTTCCCTGATTGTTTGGAGACATTACCTTGTTGGTGAAAATTTTGTGGTCTTTTCCAATCATAAGAGAAAAAGGTATGACTTCTCCCAATGTGACATGAAATTTTTACATCATTAGTGTATGGATTTCATATAGCATTATGACTTTCAAATTTCATATACACATGGAAAGGGGAATTTTCTAGCCAATGTGATGAGTAGGATGATGCGTAGTGACGAAATTTGTGAATTAGGTGATTCCAAAAGAGTTATGGAATAACATTCAACATTGCTTTTGGATATGGGAGAATTTGGGGGATGTTGTTGTCTTTTTTAGATGACAATGTAGTCATCTATAGAAAAATAGGTAGAAGAGTCCCAATTATGGTAACTAGAGGTGGTGGTCTGGAGAGACTGAGTTATTTATGGGGAGTCCTCTGATGGATGGTCTAAGGATTGAAAACATCGAGTGTTGTGTTAGGGAAGGTTTTCATTCATTTGAAATCACATGAGATGGTTCTCATAGATTCCCATAGTTCACCCATATTGGTATATCATTGCATGAAAATGATGTAATGTGCTTTTAGAGGTCAGTTTTGGTGGCTTGTTTTGAAGAATGAAGTTGTGGACTTTTGTTTCTTGATGTTTGATTTTAAAGAAGATAAATGAAGAGCACCATGATTCAATTGGTTTGATCTAGCTGTTAGATGTTCCTCAAGGGAAGTGGGGGGAATATCTATGGACTTTCTTACCAGTTTACCTCAATATCAGGGAGTATATGATGCTATATGTGTGTTATTTGATTATTTTTGAAATCATCCCACTTTATTGTGATCATGGAGTCGAGCTCAGTGGAGGGTATGTCGAAGAAGTATTTGTAGGAGGTGGTGAGACTCCAGGTGGTCTCGAAGATGATAATTTCTGATCATATTCCTCATTTTACCTCTAGGATGTGGTGAGATATCAATCATGATTTTGGTTCTTAGCTATTCCTTAAAACTTCTTTTCAACCAAAAATTAAATATTAGATAGAGATGAACATCCATACTCTTGGAGAGATGTTTCACTCTTGTGTCATGGATTTTGTATGTTTGAGGATGAGGCACCAACCCTTGGTAGAGTTCTATTACCACAATAGTTTTCATTCCACCATTGGTATGGAACCATTTTAAACCTTTAATGGATTACCTTTCCATTATCCATTGTGATGTACTGGGGTCATAGAGTCAGCATTTCTCAGGCCATAACTTGTAAAAATATGATAGGGATGGTTCAGGTGATTCATGAGAGGATGAAGGTAGTCAACGATCATCCAAAGTTATATGATCATCAAAGAATGAGACCTCTGGAGTTTGGTATTGGGGATCACATGTTTCTAGAGGTTACTCCCCATCATGGGAAGTAAAGATTTGATCATGGGATTATGTTATCTCCCTCATTTGTTATGAAATTTGAGGTGTTGGCTCATGTCGGGGCCATTTCAATTCCTCTGCATCTGATTTGTATAGAACTTCCCCTACATATGAGCTAGATACAAGAAATTTTCATGCATCGTTTATCCTTTGTTACCTTCATGATGACTATCACATCATATATTGGGAAGATATCGACAATGAGGATGATGAAAACTTCCTGGAGCGGTCTTTAGAGATCCAGGATTACTAGGAAAAGGTGTTGCATGACCTTTCTATCCCCTTGGTTTCTGTCTTGTGGAAGCACGGTGATAGTGGAAGAGAGTACTTGGGAACATGGGTTGGAGATATGCACCCAATACACTGATATGTCTGATGTGTAACTCTTATTTTTTAATATTGTTTGTTTGGTGGTTGTATACCCTTTCTATTTATGAGATTATTTTCTCTTATTTCTTATTGCGTCTTTGTATATTTTGGGTGGTATCTCCCCCAGGAGAGTGTTTATCATCTAGTTGTGGTCGTCATGTGGTTATTCATTATTCCTTTTATAAATCAGTTGAGATCATATGGTGGGAAGATCCTTGAGATGGTTCTTGTGGGGTGGAGGTTCATATGTCCCCTTTTCTATTTTATTTTATTTTTGGTTTGGTATTCATGAGGTTGATAATGTTTTGAGTGGTATCTGATGTAATTTTCCAGACCTCTACATTCCATTACATTATCAAAATTTGTGGTTTGATGTGTTTTGGGAGGTCAAGGTAAATTATTTCAAACACTACACAAATTTCTAGTTTTGTGAAGAGTGTTTCCAGAATGGTGAGTCAGGACCAGTGTTTCATCCAATGGTAGGTTGAACAGTGTTTCCTAAATGGTGTGTCAGGACCATTATGCAATCCAATTGTAGGTTGAATACTGTTTCTAGAATGGTGATTCAGGAACTATGAGTCTTTGTATGGTAGGTTGAATTTTGTTTCTAGAATGTTGATTCTGGACTAGTGAGTCATCCAATGGTAGGATAAACAGTGTTTCAAGAATAGTGATTTAGGACCTATGTTTCATCCAGTGGTAGGTTGAACAATATTTCATCTTCCTATAGTTTCTCCACTTTAACGCAATCTTTGACATAAAATGAATTCAAATAATTTTTAAGGTAACTAAGTTCGATCCAAATCCCATAACTCCTATCAATATATTTCAAAAGGGTTCATGTACCTTTTCCTAGTATAAATGCATAATCTTTTCCATATCTTACTTTAATAGAAAATCCAAAAAATATCTAAACTGCTATTTCGTTTAGTTTTTCAAAAGTCCTAGATAGATTCTTCCTTTGTTAATACATATTGTTTTCCCAGGATACATGAAACCCATAGTTCATCCACCCATATGATTTTTTCAATTGATATAAAATCTTGGGATCATGTTCCTTTTGTATTTTTTTCTTGTTGCATGTGCACCCCCTATTTTGGTGCAACTCGGAAGTGTTAATCCATATTTTATATAAGGTATGATCGATATTCGTTCTTCTAGGTCCCTTAATATATTTCCTCTTGTTTCTACATTCAATGTGTTGGCTTATGATCTCAATGTTTGTAATGGATCTTTCTTGGTTATTCATTGGTATGGTGGTGTTGCAGCTCCCTTGGGTAGATGTAGTCGTTGCGGGAGAGGTGATTGTGGCCCATTGTATTGGTCATTCTCATGAAAAGTACATCGGAATAATTTTTAGGTAGGGGATTCATTACTTCTATATTTTTTATGTGAAATAGTAGAGATATAATGATTTAAAACCATGTATAAAAATGAAACTGATATAATAATTATTTAATCTGTATTAAAGAATTGGTATTGTTAGAGTAATGATGTTTTTACTTTGTACCGTGATAACAGTTTTCCTCTTGATTTTCTAGATTGTGAGATATCTATTCCTTTATTTTAAAGAATTTCATTCTTGATAGAAATTGGTATGGAACGTAAATATGGAATTAATTAACAATTAATTGCATAAATGATTAAGAGGCATGTTCAATGTATCCGGTGGTTGTTGTTTTATTTTTTTATGATAATCTAATTGATACAGATTGGAATGATTATCTTGATTGGTTAAGAACCAGTTTTATAAATAAAATATAATTCTTTTTTGGGATTGAGTTGGCCACTTTTTGTAAGGTTGAAGTGCCTTTTTCTTTGGATCCATGAGAGTTCATTGTGTGGGAAGGCTGGATGTCATGTTTAGGTCCAAGAGCATAGTTTCCATTATTGATTGTTTCCAACTTCATGTGATGTGACGTGAGCATGGGATGGCTGATCCGGGATGTTTATTGTGATATGTGGGGTAGGGAGGCCCAGTTATTGTGGCATAAGTTGAAGACAAGAGTGACATGATGCATTGGATTATGAATATGGGTATTAGGGAGAACACTAGAGATAACAGAATGGGTTGAAGATGGGATTACCCGTTGATATGAAAGTTGGATGCTTGTTGAATCTATTGTTTGTTTATCTTCTTTACATTCCCAAATTCTTGAGGGAGATTTTTTTTCTTACTTTTCATCAAAAATTGGTGAAGACATGCAGAATATTCCACATACATTATATCTTTAGATTCTTGAGGATGGATGGGTCTATACTCCCGATATTGGTGGAAACGACTCGAAGGGTATCTCATATACACACCATGTTGAGACCACTGTGTTTGGAAGCTTAGAAGGTTTTTCTAGAATACCTAGAAATATGGAAATATGGAAAGTGATAATTTTAATATTATATGAATGAACAATGTTTATCCTGTGGGGTTGGATCTTTCTTGGATGCAATGCAGAGGTGGTATTTATGAGAAGTTGTGGACTCAGTTTGAATATTCTTGGAGGGCATGGAACATATTTGTGATTCTTATTAAATGTAATGTGGGAAATGATAATGGTTAATTAATGGTTAAAGAATTAATTAACATAATGTTAAACTGATAAAAATGGATATGTAACTTTATATATATCTTTAAATTGATAGGGGCTTATAGTATATCTAGACTTAGCAGTGGTAGCTGATAGTCTAAGAGACATTAGAAGTAGTTGAGTTTGAGACTAGGTGATGTCCATATTATGGTCGTGAGATAAATTATATCATGTAATTTTTGTGTTTATATACACTAATATACCCTATCGATTATGGAATCTTACACCTCAGGGATTCTTAGTCATGTGGGTGTTTTCCCCAACATCCGAGTGGGAGGATGGATGGATGAATACCCTCCATTGGTCATGCACTCTTCACATTGAAGTTACATCTACTGGTATGAACGATGGATATTTTTCACCATATATGTGGGTAGTGGGATATAATGGCATGTGGTTACTTCACACACATAAATTATGTATATAGTTTCCTATGAACTACTATGGGTATGATGTGTATAGGATATGATGGTTGAAGACCATTACTCTACATATGGGCTATAATGGCATGGGGTATAATACCAGGTGTATGAAATAGGTTATGCTGGTTGTGGTGGCTCCTAGAAACTACCTAGTTACTTTTGGTTTTTTTTCAATGGTGAGTTTTACGAGGTGCATGTTGTGGTTATTTTCCAAGGTGTCTTCAAGCTTTCCTTTTTGGGGACATATTCTCAAGATGTCCAACATTGGGGAAAAGTGGAAAACCAGTGTGGTAGTGGTAGTGGGGTACCTTTTATATTCATTATTATATAATATACTCTTGTGTGCGATACTTGGTGTCAGTAGCCATGGTGAGGCTAAGAACATAGTATAACTATTTAGGTGATGAGTTAGTTTCACATGTCATTCACTATAATGTAGAACTATTTCATTACTTTTTTCATTAGAGACTCTAAGGAGGATCCTATCGAGTATACTGCAATAGTCCCCCTTTGATTATATAAACTTATTTTTAGGTTATTTTGAGTATATTGGAGATCAAGCTTGTTACTACTAGCTTGGCGTTTTGTGAGGGCGTTTTTTTGGATTTGTGTTCACTTTTTCCATTACATTCTTCTGGTACTTAATCATTTCCCTTTTAGTGGTATTAGTTCTTGATTGAAATTTCATACATGTTCTTGGGTTTATATTATACAGTAGTATGAGAATGGTTTAGTTGTTTTCTATCTTATCACTGTCATTCTCATGTGTTCTCTTAGCGGGTAATGACTCCCATCTATGTGTTTATTATACCCTCGGTTCTAGTCACCATCCCTGGGGCTACTGGAGGTAAGAATCAGGTGTTAATATCTCTCTTATCCCATTTCTGGCCCAGGAGGGGTGCACTTTTAGGTGGGGTGGTGACATACAAATCATATCATGCATTCAAGATGATTCGTGGCCTAATCGCTTCATATATTTAATTTTATATTCAGTATGGTAGACTTGAGTCGATGATCCAGGGTTAGGTCATCTTCATTGGTGAACTATAGATCATTGATGAAGACGAAGGTGGGAGAAGACATGTGGTGGAAGATGAATGGCACAGATGAAGTGGATTAAACCACTCCAAAAATGTACATTTGTTTTAGAGTGGATAGATAGTGAACGCTCTTCGTTTTCCTACATCAAACTTTTTGGAGTGTACTACAACCTCAACTTGTCCATGTTGGATCAATACCTGCTCACACCGTAGACACCACCCCACCACCGAGAATGCCAACACACACTACCCAATGACATGTGGGAACTGACCATTCACCCAATCCTCTTGTTTTCAACACACAAAATAGACCAGGTGCACATTAATCAACGGAGTGCGCTCTTCTTCCACCCAATGGCATTGTTCGGGGTGGTTTCCATGGGAATGATCCACCTCTGGGTCCCACATGTGGTCAAGGATGAGCTTTCCTTGTATGATCCATGGCATAGAATCCTTTTTAGTAAATCCACCATTATACCACATATAGGTTTCCTATCTAATAAAAATAATTACAATCCAATTATAAAACCTTAATCGTGAAAATTTATAATTAAATAAATATGCATGACATTCTTCATATCATTATAAAAATAAAATATTATGTGGTATTTACATGTATTAACCAATTTTAAAATAATTTGCCACATGGATTCAATATTTAATATCACATCAATAAATCATCACATTTAATGATAATTAACACTACGTAGTGAAAAAAACAGATATCATCATTAAAGCACAAAGATGACCTTCCTTGTTAAAAATAAATGCAATCTCAATTCAATGGGGATTTTAAATCACCCCCTTTAAATTTATCGTCAATACCACCAAAGAATTAATCACGTCAATATGTTAACTGCTGCCCCTTTCTTCCCAACTTGTTGAAAATAAAATGAAAAGGGTATGTGGGGACTTCTCATCTCATTTTCTCTCAAAATTAGGATAATATGCCTTATATAAAGACATATTGATCACAAATATGATAGGGTTTATCTCTCATGGTTATCATAGATAAAATCCATTTGTTAATAAATTATAAGTCTATGTGGGAGAACCCAATGTAGAAAACATTATAGATCCAACCAAGGTTGTCTATAGTGTCTATAAAAAACATTGCTTGTGAAATCATGCATAGAAATTATCATTTCTTCTATAGGGTTTATAAATAATTATATTTAGAAATTAAACGCTAAATCTGGTACTTTTATTAATAAACAAATTAGAAATTTCATGAAAAAACGATTTGGATTCCCGTTTTTTATCTTATCATTAGCCAATAAATCCCATTTGGTTGATCTTATTAATAAAATTGGGAACAAGGGATGAATGTGTTATTGGAAAACCTTATTTTTCAACTTCAATAGAGAGTACATGATCTTACAGATATTCATGTAACAAGTCTTTATATCCTCTTCATTTTGTTTTCTCCCAGCATGGTGTGCACTTCCTTTATTTTACCTAGGGGATAGTTTCTTCAGATAATATTCAAGGTGATCATATTGATGATCTACAATTGTGACACATTTTTTATATCCTTGAAATTGATTTTGGAAAATATAGTTCTTATTTTTTTTAATTTAGAGAATAATAATTCCTAAAATTCTTCACATTCATTTTTTGAAGGTATATAGGATGCTTGAGAATCATTCTTCACCCATGTTTGTCTAGATTTTAAAAATGATTCCACACTAGTAATCCAAACAACATTATTACTCAGAAATTTAACCAGACATAAGGTTTCCTTTTTCAATATGAAATCATAATATTTATCTTTAGATAATATTTATATCTTATATCCACTATAGTTAGTATTTTAAAAAATAATACATTTATATGATTAATTCTTGGCAGTAATTCTTTCCTCAATAGAATGGGAATTATCAATTTGTGTATTTTCCATATTTCATAGTTTAACTTCTAATTCAGGAGATTTTTTATTGAGATAAATAATATTTTATTTCAATAATTTCTTTATTTCTTCCCAATAAATATTACTCTTTTTTATTATCATCATCATATACCAAATTTTCCTTCAATAAAATTTTCCATGATCCTTTATTATTTATACATTAACCTCAAGTTGAGAATCATTAACATTCATAGATATATTATATATAATTTCCGATGGATAATTATTAAGAAAAAAACATTTGTCTCACATCCTTATAACATTTAATCCTTTTAAATTATTCTTCAAATGAAGAAATTTTCTTTTTACAATGTGAGACAATTTTATATTTTTCATCTTCAAAAATATATTGTTTTACATTTTACATCATCATATTATCTTTCTAAAATTTTCATGTTTTAATATATTTTTGTAATTATGTCCCCACTGTGTACAACTTCTTCAATGGAATCAACGTTTCATGGTTTTTCCAAATATTATATTAGTGTTGTCATCTTTTTTATTATCACTCCTAGGATGAAAAGATTATTTATTAGGTCTGTCAAATGAATAATTTCATATTAGACCGCAGTTTCTCTATATTAAATGGAGAAAACCTTTAAATTATTTGATTCCACTTATTAACTTTTTAAAAATAAGCAACATTTCTATCATTCATATTCAGTAAATATTGAATATTTTAAAAGGGAACCTCCTCTCCTACTACTTGTATAGAACATATTAGTTTGAGATCATAGATAGGGGGAGGGTTGAATCAGTTATCCTTTTTTTATTCAAAAAATGATCTTTTTTAATTCATCCTTTATGGATAATTAAATCCTTGATCCACTATTATTATATTTCTTAGTCTCTTATTGAATAATACTGTAATGAAAAGGGATAGAACATCCAGATTTCAATGAGGTTGAATACTAATACCCACTCCCTCCGATTCTAGTTATAATTATGATCATGGATTCCCACAATTAATGAAAACTGATTATATTTATACCAAATTTCCTGAAATTCATTACAAAAAAGTCCCATAATACCTTATCACAAATTATTACTGTAGAATATCTTTTAAATGGATCCTCATAATGAAAAACAATCTATGTTTATTTTATTGACTCCTTCCAGTTGAGCTATCTCTTGAAATGATCTAGGTGTTTATACAATAATCCTACCAGTTATTCAATGATATGATGTAAGATCAATTGTATGATGATTCTCTCATCATCCTCCATTAGATTTTTAGATACCACATGATTTTATATTCCCTTGATATCTTTAGCTAATATGCTATTGATGCTTCTCTTCAAATTTTATGGTTCATGTGATCACATTCTTGATGAAATAACCATTTTTTAAATATTTATCACATTGATACAATTCTTTTATTACATTCTAAAATAGATATTTCAATAATTTGATTCACATTATCTTCATCTACATCCACATATTTATCCATAAATTTAGTGTATGGGATCTAAATTATTCATTGATTATAATTCATTCATCTAAATCTTCATTTTAATGTGTTTTTAAGTGAACACATTTATTATTTCCTCATTGAAATAATAATACCCTAGGGTGGGTATTTTATTTTAATGCTTATTTTAAATAACCCTAAGAACATGGGTATTATATTTCTCGTATCACCCAAAAATGCATGAATGAGTATTTATTTTATGAAACTTAATTCAATACCCTTGTTGGGTATTTCATTTCTCATCTTCATGTAGTGTATATTTACAAACACCTAAGGAGTTAAATCATCTCATAGGACAATGTGTAAGCCATAAAAGCCTTTACTTCATGAATATTCACACGTATTGCATGAATTTCATCGTTTCATGCATAATATAAACACCTAAATGCTCATTATCTTTAATTTGTTGCTTCTAAATCTATGTTTACTTCATATTGATAGTTTTTCACCCAAAAATCACCAATGACAGATAAAACAAAAAAATATTTGAGTTCATGTGTTTTCCTCATGTTTTAGTGATAATTTCCCTCCCATTATCAAATTATTCTCACAAATTGAAGATCCTAAGAATCAATGGTGATCTGATAACCGAGTATCTTTCTATAAATATTTTTATAGTTAGTTTATTATTGTACTTAATTTGATTACATGAATGAAAATAATAGCATGAATGAATGATGATTTGGGGCCTCATCTCTTCATAAATTTGGGATTGTAATAATAATGGTTTCCTTAGGTCGATGATATGTGGTTCAGTCGCCTTCTCTAGAAATTTGGAGATCATTGATAAAACCAAAGGTAGGATATGATGTGTAGTGGTGAATAAAAGAATTTGATGAATTGGATTAGAATTTCCACAAATATCAATATGTTTTATAGTGGATGAAAAAAGAACCCTATTTTTCTATCCCACATCAAACTTCTTGACATGCATTGATGTGGTATATCAATCAAGGTATGACACTACACCCTTGATATTTCCACAGGGGATCAACACCCACTCACACCACACATACCATGGCACCACAGGGCATGCCGACACACGATACCCCACTGAAATTTGGTCATGTACCATGAACTCACTATTCTACATCTAGTCTTATATGTGGATCATGTTATGAACTGCACTCCTCTTCCTCCCAACGACATAACTAGGGATGAATCTATTGGTCATGGTTGGACTTCGGGTCTCACATGTGCTCACAGCTGAGATGGACATAGATAATTAGTTTTTTGGACACTTTTTTAGTAAATACACCATTATATTACGTAGAAAATTACTAAATAAGAAATATAATTCCAAGGTGGTTCTCAAAAAAACTATCATGAAAATATATAATGATAGAAATTGTTATGGAATTCTTCACATAATTTTGGAGATAAAAAATTTCACGTGTTTCACTTTTAGTAAAAAAAATCTGAAAACACATTACCACATTTCTCAAACATTTTTGGTTAAATAAAAAAATCATACCATTTGGTTCTCTTTAATATCAAAAAACATGTTAATATCATCCTTCAATAACCACATAGACATACAATATCGACAAAACAATGAAATATCAGATCATATAGCTTTTTTACACACACACACACTAATAAATAATTTCAAGGATAACCAATTAACAAAAAGGGCCCATATATACATTTATTTTTGGTCAATGAGTATCCTCCTTAATTTATAGTGATCAGTAGGACACCAAGTGTGTACATTGCCTAGAAAAAATATGTCTTAGGGGTAATATGATACTCCCAAGAGTGAATCAAATCTAAAAACAAGGGAAACCTAGTGAAAACATTACCCTAATAGAACAAGACTATGGTTAATGAGTTCTTCCCTAAGGATGGATCCTCACATCATGATCGATCACATTAAGTTTTATCAAAACATTGTCATTCAAGGTCATCTCATCTTTGAAACCACACAAAAAATTATTTGAAAACATTTCTATAAAAAATATTAAGGGGAGATTCCATTTTTTAAAGCATATTTAAAACCAACATATTCAATGAAAACCATTTTGAGGGATTATAGAAAACACTAGAAATAATTTTATAAGATAAAGAAATAACATAATACAATATAAGTCCAAAATAGAAAACCACTTACCCTAAAACACTTGGAATGACCATACCCATTGTAAAATAAAATGATAAGCTGAGATAAGGTCCTTAGAAATAAAAAAATCCAAAAATAGGATCCCTTAATAATAAATTTCAAAATATACATGATCTGGAAAAAAAGTCCAAATATAACAGTATCAATCCCAATTATTGATGAACACGCCATGGGTATTCTAGATCATACCAGCATCACTCAATTATATAAAAAATATAAATGTAATTAAGATTAGAAACCCTTATCAATACTTTCCATTGCTGAATGAACCTAACAATTTAGGGAAAAATGGGGTACTAGAAGAAGGAGGAGATATAACCCATGAACAAAGATCAACTCACCAAAACATGTAAATGGTTTTGATCAACAATTTGATCCAAAAAGGGAACTGAGTTAAGAGAGCTAGTAGTACCCTAAGAGAGTCTCCAAGTCAAATAGGATGAATTATAGAATTTGAGTGATTCTTGACGGAGTTGATCATAAGACAATGTTATTCTCACAGTGTGTCTATAAGTTATATTATGTCGTGTATGTATTCTGGATTTCATATGCTTGTTCACCCATGTTTATTTGGGAGACTAACACCCAATTGAATTTTGGTTGGTGTTTTCTCCAACATCTCAGCGATGATGATGGATTAATGAATACCCTTATGTCCCTACAATATTCTCTTGGTAGTATTATATAATATTATTCACAGTAGTAAGTTTTACCCGTATATATGTGTAGTGTTTTCTAATGGATTGTGGTTATTTCTCACATATGTATCTACATATATAGTATCCAAAGGATTATTATAGGTATGATGTTTTTAGGTCTTTATGGATTGAGTTACCTTACACTATGTATGAGTTATGATGATCTGAGGTATAAAACCCAATGTAGGGTACAATTAATATGAGTTGTAGTTGATCCATGGGACTATCTAGTTACTATATAATGAATTGATATGGGATGATGGTACAATCCAGTGTATGTGATGCATGTTGTGATATGATTCCTACTTGTTTATGGGTTGTCTTATAATTGGATTGAAATGGAATAAGACATATGTTTTTGGGGTATTGTAGAAAACTATTGGGGATTGGGTTGTGGGGTACCCTTGTTGGTCCATTAATAAAACATAAGATCTCTTGAATATAATACATGGTGAGATATTTCAATGGTGAGGTTGGGAACATCATATACCAATTTAAATGACATGTTATTTTCACTTCTTGTTCATTGAGATTTAGTATGCTTTCATTATATTTTTCATGATAGGATCTAGATAGGATCTTATCAAGTGTACTATTATGCACACCCCACATATTAATAAACATTTTTAGGTCCGAATGTGTTTTATGGTTATCAGGATGGATATTACTTGCTCATTGGTTTTCAATTGGTGTTTGGGAAACATGGTCTCTTTAGTGATTAAGTTTCTGTATTTTAGTTTATTTTTCTGTTGAATTAGTTTTTTATGATATTACATGTAGGAAATTGGTATTTCTTTTGTCAATCTATATTGGAGATGAATGGTTTATCTTTCTTATCTATCGCTTCAAAATGTTTTATTGAAGTGTAGTGAATCCAATTTTTATTCTCCTTATAACCTCAGTGCTAGTCTCCATATTGGTTCCCAAAGAAGGTGGGACGTGAGTGGCATTATCTCTCTCCATTCAATTAGAGCACATATGGGGTACCTTTGGAGGGATGGGGATATGAAATTTTTCATCGTTAAATACTTCCTTAAAATTATATATTTTTTTAACTAAAGTGAATATTATAAAAAATGATAACTTCAAACCAAATAAATTATTATCCAAAATAGTGGGAAATAAAAAAGTTTAAATGATATTTTTACTAGAATAAATGTTAATGGGTAATATAATTATTGAAATATCAATAAATAACTTATCATTAATGAATAATAATTATCATTAATACATATACCTTACCATTAGTTTTAATTATTTTTTATCCATATATCTTTTATTAATATATCATTTTTAATTTGTTTTAAATTTTCAGTTATTACATATTAAATTTAAAAACTAATTTTTAATTGTTTTTAAAAATAAAAATCGTTGTTATTATATACATTACAAATAAAATCTCTTTTTTTTATTTTTATGTTAATACATGTTTTTAAAATCTCGCCCATTGTTTTTTATTTTTCATGATTTTTCTTTGATGAATCTCATGGAAGAAAAATTTTGGGATTTGTTTAGTATTTTTCTTATTTTTAATAAACATCAAAGAAAATAAGAACCAAAATTTTTATCATATAATAATCATAAATAAAAATACAACATTCATATTTTCATTATATTTAAAAAAATTAAAATATTATTTTAATATTTTTTTGTTTTATTTCAAATAAAATGGTAATAAGGAGAAATTTGGTGACTTTTCATATTTTTTATTTTTATAACATTAGTCGTTATGAGATTTGGTTTTCATCATTCAGTGATTTTATTCCATTAATAGTAAAATTATATTTTTTTCATTGTTTTTATCCATATTTTATTTATCATAATGATGTTATAGATTCTTTTTTTTATTACAGATGAGATTAACTAACAACGAGTATGCTTTGAGAATTGTAGTTTCTATTTTTTCATGAGAGATAGTGATCAAGTTGTACATTATCTTGTGCACTTCCCAGGAATTGATAAGGTTTCAGTTTATTTTTCTATAATTTATTGAAATATTTTTTTATTGAAGGATATATTCTTCTTAGGTTAAAGAAACTATTATTTTAAGAATATTTATTGAAGCACATTTTTATTTATTTTTAGAAAGAAAAAAATACTTCATTCCAACATCATATTTTCATAAGCATTTTTAATTTCTCCTAATTTTCAATTTCTAAATTGAAAATCATGTTTTCAATCTTTTCAAGAAGCATGATACTAATAAAAATTCATACTATTCAATAATCTAATAAAATTATCGAATTTATTCTAGAGGCTTATACAATTCATCAATGAAACTCTATATTGAATACCCAACAAATCAATAAAACCAATCTCATGAATCATAATGTATATTCCACAAAAAATAATCAATCTTGTGGGATGAAACCAAATATAAAGTACACCCATTGAACTTTATATTATATAATTATATAAGTTTATATATATATATTTAGAATGAAAATATAATCAAGAAAAATAATGGGATACAAATATTAAAGTACCACATAAACAAATGAAATATATTAAATGAAACTTAATTTTAATAATAATAAAAACTACTAAATTTTTTAAATTAATTAATTTAAAATATATTAAGTATTAAATTTGTAAGTGATTATGAAATTAATCACACATATGTAATTTATATTTAATATTGGATGAAATCATATATATATACACATATAATTATAGTCAAAATTTATTTTAAAAGAAATATAAATTTGTTAACACTTTTTCATGAAACTATTGAATTATTTATAGAAATTTCATTACCTTTAAAATTGAAATTATATTTATTGGAAAAAAAATTTATTGTATTTTATTATTAACATTATGGACCATACATCATATTATCTTGGAAAATATGTCCTTAACACAAATTAATTTTAAGAATTAATAAAATTAAGGTTTATAAATGATGAAAATTTTCAAATTAACTCTCTTTAACAATAATTAATGTTAAAATCAGTCATATTTCCTGAATTATTTAAATTAATGGCACTTGTGTCAGAATAATTTGTTTGTATGGCCCATTATTAATATTTTTAAATATTCAAACACACACAATTCCTTGTGGATAGGAAAAAAATCATACTCTCATATATTGAGGACCAACCCACATTTTTAATTTTGATAAAAAATATATTTCTTAATAAAAAATACATATTATTAACAGATAAAATTTATTAAAAATACACATTATCATACTCTCCTATATTGGATATTTTATTATCTATATCTCATATGGTGTCTTTATGATTTCAATATCCACATCAGTCATAAAATTCCAAAAAAATATGCTTCCACCTATCAAACACTTTATTCCACAATGGTTTTCCATGAGGAGTGATTTGTGGAAACATTTCACAATCTCTTAGATGCTCATGGAATTCTTGGTTTAAGTATTCACTACCCTGTTTTAATCAGAGGATCCTAATACTTTTACCCATTTTTTTATCTCATTCTAAAACTATTTAAAATGTTGAAAAGATTCATAATTTTGTCTCAGAAGATACACAGAACCATATCGATCAAAATCTAAAGTAAAAGTAAAAAATTTATAAAACCAAAAAATCATTGAGTACTCATTTTTTTAACAAACATCATTATATATGAGAACCAATAGTCAAGTATCCCTTTAACATTTTCCTCTAAGTTTATATTTGGTTATATTTTTCTTGTAAACAATATTCATAATTATAAAATTATTCATAAGATAATTTTTCCAATAATACATCTATATGGCATCCCTAGATGTTTTTATTATTTGTATATCCATGGCAACAATACCAAACATGAGTGAGATTAGAATCAACTATGAACTTATTCTATTTAATTTTATAAAAATGATTATACATATCTAGAATATATATTCCATTTATCATATTCCCAATGCCAAAAAATATATCATTAATGTATATAGAATAGACTTTTTCTCAATATTAAATGAAAATACAATCTTGTTAAAATAAGATATAGATATAATTTCTTTAAATATGGAATGAGACATAATAAAAATTATTTAATTATAAAATTTATATACTAGGTAATGTCATATCATAAGTGAAAACATATGTTGAAGCTCTGGTCCATTTTTGACAAGAATATCCCTTTCACCATTTTTCAATTTCCTCATATCTTTGGGTTTTTTATCACAAATGTGTGATGATCACCTTTATACAAAAACCAAGAGTCGCGTTTTCTAAAATTTTCCACTATAACATTCACACTAATAATATTAGAATGATTCTCATTGATAAAACTTCTCAACCATAGGTAGAATATTTATACCATGTTATTGGTAATACATATAAGTGATATAAATTATTTTATCCTGAAGTAATTCATTATCTAAAATGGGTGATTTTCTTATTTTATATAATTTAATCTTATAATTTTAGTGAATGTAGTCCCAACATAAAGAATTCCATGATACAACATATCTATATTGTGTACCAAGAACCAGATTTATTTTAGTAATTACCCTAATTTAGTGTGAAAAACATCACTTAGTTATTTTTGTGAATATTCATACTAAACACAATGCATGTGATTCATGGACAGTTGAGTTGGAAAATAATTATCCATAACAATCATATATATAATAAACTAAACAATATTCTTATATAATACAATTCATTAGGGTTTCCTATATATCTGTAACTCAAATATCACAAATTTATATGGTTAGCTGACCCTTACGATTAACCATTCCCACCATGACATACGAAAATACATTTCCACCCCACTTTGGCATGAACCAACCATGTTAGATGATTGTTTTTTTTTGACATTTTCTTTCATTCAAACAAAACAAACAATTATTATTTGAGGGATATTGTTCTCAAATAATTTCAAGTTTAACATACATCATAAGAATATAAAACCCATTGCATCTTAGGGAATATTTATTATCTTAGGTTTTTATTCATTTTTCTATTAATTATTTTACAAATTTAGTTTTTATATCCATAATTCATTAATAAAATTTATGTGTTCACAAAATAATAATGTGTAACAATTTAAAAAAATCATAGGTTTTTATGACTCTACAAATAATAAAAGAGAAACAATTTATACATATCCAAATGCATCTCAAGAATATGGTATATGAACCCTTCATGGGTAATCAAGTTTCAGTTACTGAAACAATCACATTTATAAGAGAAAGCACAATCCTTTAGGACAGTGGGTAGTATGACCCCAAATATATCTCTCTTGGAATACATTAATTAGTATAAAATTAAATTCATGATATATCTAAAACTAAATATGTTCAAACTATATTAAAAAAATACCCTCAATCTCATAACACTTTAAAAAACTAAGGTCAGTGTAGATGAAAACTAATCTTATGATATCAAGAATAGAATAAAATGTAAAAATTGATACCCTAATTGAAATTAATCACATAAATTTAGAATTAAAAAATTTATATTCAATAAACACTTTACAAACATGAATATAACATAGGGAAACAGAATAAATAAACACATTATTTATTTTTCATAATAATGAAAAAAATTATAAACATTTGATATTTTACATAGATATGAAAAATAGAATTTTATTATTCCAAACACTAATAAAATTTATAAACCACTTGTAAAATATAAAAAAAATTATCATAATGTTTTATGCATGTTGTATTTTGTGAATGATAATGTCATTGTTAGTTAGAAAATTAGGAAGATACATAGGAGAGAAATAGAATGTGGACCAATCATATTTTGTGGTATAATTTCAATTTTATGCTACGATTGAATCCTTAGATATGATTCCATCTATCATAAAGATCCTGTAATATTTTATAAAAAATATTATATCATATTGACATCTTTATCCCCCATTTCCTTGAAAAACCTAGATTGAGTCATATTTTACAATATCATTTATCATATGGTATGACATATTTCAAATCCTTGAGATTAATTTATCTGATCCATTCAAATATAATTTTGTCATACACTAAGACTAGAAAAATATATAAAAAATATATCATATTTTTTTATGATATAGAAAAAATTGATTAATGATATTTATTTCATTGGAAAACTAGTAGATTCACATATTGAATCATATGAGAACCCAGTTTTGATACCATTGATGGGTTTTATAGGATCATTGTATGATATTTTCATGAAAAAACAAACCCACATAAGGCCTAATCTATGTTCTAAAATTCAACATACATGGAAACTAAAGACCAATTTTTAGATGAAACATGGTCATATTATCAACCATATTTTTATTCAATGTAGAATGTTTGATGATGATCATCTAATCAATAATTAAAGGTTTCTTACCTCTGATGGGTAACACCGTCCTCAGATCATAGCTCATATCTTTATGATTTCAAAATAATGAAGTGGTGCTTTTTCCATTAATGTGTAACATATGATGTTTTGTGAATTATATAGCTTTTACCTATGCTACATGCGACGAGTGACACTAATAGTAGAGAACACTTCACCTTCATAGGAATCATCAAAGATGTTCATTTAATAAATATCATTGACGATATTTCAGGTATTAGGTCTCGTATCATGGAACACATATATTACTCATAATAGAAGTGTTCTTTAATGAGGACATAAATAATGTTGTTTCATGCAGTAAATAATACATTTCATTGTATATAAGACATATAAACCTTGTAGGAGGAGGATACCAGATGCACAAACTCACATGTAAATCATATTGTTATCCTTATCATACTATAAGGTATTGGAAGAAGGGAAATCCCAAGCTTTATTGTAGTATATACATATAGTAAGACAAGATATTCATTTCATGAAATTCATTCCATTCGATTCCACATAGCCATAGAATAGGAATCACTAATTTTATGTGAATATCAATCATTTTTCAAAATCTATTTTCAAATATTATATAGAAATTGATGTCAAAAAACTAGTCAATCAAAATCAGGATCTTTTGTAACCCCTATATGTGTCAGACACCTTGAAATGTAATTAATAATCTATTTTATGTTTGGATGAAATCACCATCCTTTCCCATAATAATAGGTTATGTACAAAGTGGATGAACATTTGGTGGGTGTGAAATTAAAATTTATATCAATTTGGAGTTTACCAAAACCTCAAGAGAGGGTATTTCATGTTAAATTTATAATTAATTTATTTGTTATTGGAAGAAATGACTACATCATTTTAGGACACAATATTCAATGATGTTTTTGATCTTTTGATATGCAGTTTGGATTACCTTTGTTTCACTATAAGGATCCATCTATAGAATATCTATAGTTGTAATCCACACATTCTCCATTGATTTTTGAGAAACACCAATTGATTTTTGAGTGCTACTGTGGGAAATTAATTGAATTTCGTTTTTCATTTTGATCAGTCCATAATAATTGAGGATTGAAGGAGTTCTTCTCACTGTTAAGTGGAAGAGAGGATGATTTAGAGAGAGAGATAGTGGGAGGGATGGATAGAAGTCCGTTGTGCACAATAATTATCTATGATCTATTTTTGAGTAATTCTATAGAGTAGACATAATGATCAATTTACAGAGTTGGGGATTAGATTAAAATAATATTTAATCATCTAATAACCATTAAATAATAAAATAATATTTTAAAAATCCACATTTTGTATAAGAATAGTTATAATATTATTATTTTATGGTGTGTGATAACTTGTGTGCGGAAAAATATTATTTTACTATCATGTAAATTAATATTCATCACCAGATGTAATCATGGTCTTCTTGAACTAGTCATCATTTATTGAATACACAAATAAATTTTTTTCCCATAAATAAATATTTTATTCATAATCAGGAGTATAAATATTTATTAAATACGTTCTTTGAAAATTCATACAGGTTTCTTAGAACATAGAAATAAATTGTACTCTCTTTTGAATGTTTGGATTTATCATTAATTATATTTTTTGAATGGCACACACTAATAACTAATTAAAATCATATATGAATTGGTAAAAAGTAATTGGGAATTTTTTTTATATAAACAAGACATAACATTCAATCCATTGCTATATAATCAGATTTCAATGTGAATTGTATACTTTTTTAATGTTGTTATTCTTGCTATAATAAACTCTTGGAAAAAATTTGGGTTCAAAAATGGAACAATTGACACAGATTGGAATGAAAACTTTGGAAAATGATATTAGAGGCATTCTTAGTCCGTACAAACCAACCACATGTCAATCTGATTCCTGAATTGTTCGGTGTGATCGAAAGGGTTGTTTGGACTTTACATTATTTTCAAAGGGGGTCAAAATTGAGAAAATGAGTTATTATGACACTTGAAAATAAGAACATGATTTGATCCTGGGGTGTTCAATTCATGTGACAAAGTCTTTTTTTTATTAATTCACGGGACCAAAAGATGTTGAATTAGAAGTGAATTATCTAGTTTAACATTAAAATACTATAATGCAATTGGATAAAGATAATTTTATATGAGAAAAAAAGATTAAAAATGGATTCCAAAAGTAATGTTGATACATACTTGTGAATGTTGTATGAATAAATTTAAAATTTTGTATTTACCTATAAAAAAAACAATTTCACTTTTGAGGTTGCATGGACTGACTACTACCCTATAATAAAATCAATGATTTAATACTTATAAGGAAGTCTTGCTCATATATATAAGAGAAATTATATATATATATATATATATAATTAACAATAGTTGTAAATAAAAACAAAAATATTGAAAATTAAATTTTAATTCATAAGACTTTCAACAAATTACTAATTATAAAAATATACATAATAGATATTATACATATATAATAATAATAATAATAATATTTAAGTATTTTTAATGACATTTAAAACAGTTGTTATTTATATAAATTAATAAATATTTCATATCATAAAAATGTATATGTATATTTAAAACTAAACTATTATTATTTAAAGAAAATATATATGAATTAAATATATATTAAAATAATTTTCATTTTCCATTACATGAAATATATGAATGTATAAATGTTTTCAAAATACATTTTTAATTATAAATCTATAAAATTTAATGTCAAAATAAAAAAGATTATATTAAAAGAGATTTATAATTTATAATATATATTATTGTTATTACAAATTATATATGTATTAATAATTTAATGTTTTATATATAAATTTTCAAATATATATAATAATATTTCAAATATATATAAAAAATAATATTTTAAATTATCAATGACTAAAATTATTTAAATAAATGGTGGGTTCCATTATAGAAACATGCTATAAGGAAAATGGAATGGGGGCTCGACCCAAGACCGGTGGCCCACACGCCATCCCCCTACCACCCCAGCCACCCATAGGGGCATAAAAATTATTTAATTAATAAATATAAAAATCAATCATTCCATTCGAAATATATAAATCGAAAAATATGTAAATCATTCATACGAATTAAAATATATAATTATAAAATATTAATAAATATTTTACTTTTAGAAGTAGACAAATCATTCATTAAAAATAAAATATATAAATCTAAAATTATTCTATGGCCACTATTACTAGTGTTATAAAAGTTATAACCATGGGTGCATAATAAAACATTAAAATAAAGGTCCCACTTTTACCAATACTTAAATAAGAGATGGTAAAAGTCATATTTTATATACTTATTATTTTATAACTAATTAAATTATTAGTTTTAGTGGTTCTAAAAATTACAGATATAGGGGAGAACCACTTTTCCATGTTTCATTATCTTTACATTTAAATATATTTTAATAATAAATATTTACATTATCCACAGATAAAAAATATATCACCTAGTTATACATCAATTTAATCACACCATTTATTCAGGTCTATTTTATTATTCAAATATTTATTCATTAAATATAATTATGACTTTTAATATTCAACCACCACCTCCAATAACAATATATTATTTTACAAAACACAAGTGGATACTTCTTAATTACGTACCATTAATTTAAATATTATTCAAAAAAATATTTCAGTTCCCATAAAAATATTATTCATTATTTTTTAACACATCACACCCATTCACATTTTTCATTAATATGTGAATATCTTTTTCACCCAAAAATAATAATTGGGAATTTAAAATAAATATTGAAATAACATCTATGGTTGGACATATTAAACCAATAAAATTAATGTAATTAATATAATAATATTATTAGTAAAACCAAAATTATATTTATAAAATTAATTAATGCATATACATAAAAATATTTTATATACATTGAAATCACTATCATAATGTTTATTACACATAAAAATATATTGTTTCTATATTTATGTATCCATTTACTATACATAAATTACTGGATTTATGAATAAATTGCATGAAAATTACATATATTTAGATGTATTATTGTGAATAATGTTTATATTTGATACAGAATGAATATTAAAAGTTCCCTAGAAAATGTTTAAAATGGATAAAATGGAACTAAATAAACCATTATAAGGAACATATGATATGGGTACCACCAAAGAAGGAACCATTTTATTATTAAAAATATATGTATATCAATACCATGTGTATATATAGACCAACATGTCATGTAAGATAAAATTATTATTTTTAAAAATTATTTGGTTTTTTTATTCAATCCATTGGGATCAATAATTTTCAATGATTGATCTCCAATACATTTATAGTTGAGTTCTAGTGAAGAGGGATGATACAAATAATAATATTTTGTGTATATGTAATTTCCATTTCAATCTTTAATCCACCAGAATAATAAAAACAATGTTCCATTACAATATTGGAGTAAAAAAAGATGTGACATTAGACTACTTCATGATAGTCTTGGAATGTCCCTAAAAAAACATTTTACATTGGCATGAATGCCTTCTTAATTAATAATAGTGGGAGGAGGGTACCGATGAAGATGAGAATGTCTAGGGGCACCACCATGAGCCTGTGTAAGATTAAGTATGCGATTTTGATAACCTTAAATGAAATATTATTGTTGGTGATGGTAGAGGAGTTGCATCAGAATTAGTATAAACTAAATAGGAGTGATTGGAAAGAAATGGGATGCATCATTAAGTTGAAGGGTGTGTGTTAGGAGGGGGATTTTTGATTTTTTTTATTTTAGCTGACTGAGATCGATTATGTGTACAACCATAAAAAAATTAAATTGGAATATATAACTAAATGGTTGAGTGAGAATCATATTTATAGAGGTTATCTATAGAATATGGAAGTGATACATTCAACTCCCACAACACCTAATCAACATTATCATGCTATAGATTTCTATCCAATCACTTCTATTTAACATCTGTTAATTCCTACACAACTCCGCCACCACCACCAACATAAATAATTCATTGAAGGTAGTCAAAATTGGAGCACTGAAATATGTCAACATGCTCGGTCTCATGGTGGCACCCATGGATATTATTACATTCACCGATTCCCTCCTCTCACTCCTATTCAGCAAAAAGTCATTCATGGGTATGGAAAATTCCTTTTTCATTATGAGGAAATCTAGGACTGTCATCGAAGTCTGATGTCACATGTTTGTTTTTTACTCTCCTATCATGGAACGTTGTTTTTGTTTTTGTTATTTTTGAGGATCAAATATTGAAATGAAAAAATAAGTAAAATTTTATTCACCTTATCATCCCTCTACATTATTAATCAATGGTAAATGTATTTGAGATCAATCATTGAAAATTATTATTCCAATGGATGTGATAGAGAAAATAATTAATTTGTAAAAACAGTTATTTGATCTTACTATCCATGTCGATCTCTCTATATCTATATTATTTATGCATATTTATTTTTAATAGGAATATTGTTCACTCTAAGGTGGTACCCATATCATATATTTCTTATAAAGGGTTTTTTAATTCGACTATCACCATTAGAGTCGTTTTGTAAGATAGTTTTAATCTTGATTCTGTATCACATATAAACTCCATTAACAATAATATTTCTCAATCTAGGTAATATTAATGCCATTTATTCTTAAACATGATAATATTGTTTTTTCAATGGATACATATAATAATAAAAATATTTTCTTTGGGTTATAAATTTTTTTGATGGTGACTAAAATGTATATAAAATATTTTTATATATATGCATGGATTTCCTTTATTGAAATATTTTTTTATAATAAAATATATAGTTAGATATTAATTTGTTGGTTTAATTTTTTGGACCATTGATGATATTTTAATATTTATTTTAATTTCCAAACAATTAATGTTCATTGAAAACATATTTGCATATTAATGAAAAATGTGAATGGGTGTGATTAATTAAAAATATTTAATACTATTTTTTATAAAATGAAAATTTGATTAATATTTTAATTAATGTTGTGTAATTAAGAAGTACCCAATAATGTTTTTAATGTAATTTCTTGTTATTAAAGGTGTGGTTTAATATTATATGTCTTAACTATATTTAATGCTAATATAATTGTATAACAAAACATACCTAATTAAATTGTGTGATTGGATTGATGTTTAATTGGGTAATATAATAAATATGTGTGAAAAATGTAAAAACATATGATCAAAATATATTTAAATGACTAGCTACTGAAACATGGAAAAATGGTTCTCCCCTTTATTGACTCTTTTTATACGCACTGATAGAAAACAATTTAATTAGAGATGAAACAACTCGTCAATAAATGATGACTTCTATCATCTATAATTTTATCACAAGTAAAATATGACTTATAATAATGTTTTATTTCACACCAATCGATGAAACCTTTATAACATAAGTAATAGTGCTCATATATTTTTTTTATTTGTATTTTTTATTTGAATTTTATGATTTGTATATTTATAAACATGAGAACTTTTTTATTATTTTTCTATTTGTATTTTTAATTTTATGAATGATTCATATATTTTTCTATGAATATATTTTAATTATAATGAATGATTTGTTTATTTAATGATTATGTAGTTTAATTGTTGAACTTTTAAAATTTTAAAAAATATTATATCAAAATTTTTATCTATTTATAATATTTTTATATATATGTCATATTTATATGGATACAAATATTAATATCTTTAATATAAAAATTATAAAAAAATTAATATCATATAAATTCCATATAGTTTGATATGTGCATGTGCCTTATTGACCTGTTACACATAAACATGTCATTTCATTCATCAAACACATGTACGCACACATAGATTGATATGTTAATAAATATGTTCTCATTTTTAAATTAGTAATTAGAAAAATGCATCTTAAAATATTTGAATAAATTTATAAAATATACATATATTTTGATTTTATGAATATATTATTACTATTCAAAAATTATATATATATTTTTTAATTTATGTAATTAGTAATGAATATTTTAAAATATTTTTCAGGTATACATACAATTATTTATGAATATTATTATTCATATATATATTTAAGGATATATTTTAAATAATAAATAATTTATAATAATAATAATAATACTTTGTTATTAAAAAAATTTATATATCATTTATAGTAAAATAAATATTGTTCTAAAATTAATATAATATATACATCAATAATTTGTAATAATATATATATATATATATATATTAGAAATTATAAATATATTTACCTATAATTATATATATTTATATTTTAATTTTAATTTTATAGTTAGTTATTTAATGATATATTGTGAAAACATTTATACATTCCATGAATAAATAATATTTTATTATGTGTATATTTTATGTATATTTTCATTAAATAAAAAAATTATTTTTGAAAACAAAAATTTAAGAGTAAAATTAGAATAGTGTGAAAATATTTGAAGATAGGAATGGAAAGTATTTTATTAATGCTTCTGGTGTTTCCCTTCCATCGGTCGTCCATCTCTAGGGGGTTACAGTGACATTTTATAGGCAATTTAGGTGGGTAGGTGGGGGGATTGGTGGGGGTGGGAATCCCACTACTGTTGAAGACTATAGACTCATTCAGCGAGTACCTAACACACCCCTTTTGGGATACATATTATTTTCCAATGTCATACCTGTTTTGATAACACATCATTATAAACCATTTCTGAAAAAACCCTATGGGATAAAAACCAGAATAAGGAAAAATGTAAGACTTCATAGACTCTCTCTGAAGGTTATGTTACATAAAGAAATTGCACATTTTTCAACCTATGCATCCTTATATTATGTAAAAAATTTATAGAGATAATGATTGGTAGTGACTTTATAAATAAATCAGTAATGTTGTTAGGAGATTTAATATTGCATGTTGATATTTATATTCTTCATCAAATATTCTATGAAGGAGAAATTTTTTGGTGGTATGTGTTTTGTCTTATCATTCTCGATGAATCCTTACATTAATTGTGCGATTCACATCATATTATCATTGAATGATATTGTTGGACTAAAATCTATATGCAATAAAATTTATTCTAGAATTTGTTGGCACATAGACTGGAACAAAGAATACTCTTGAAATCCTTTATGTAATGCTATTACTCCTGTATGATTTTGAGATGTCTCTATATGTTTCTATTTTTGTGATCTTTAAGATAGGATATTACATCCAACAGTGAACACAAATAAAAATTGGGATCGCACATTATGAAAATCTGACTAATAAAATGAATTTTCAAATCTGACCATATTCTTTTCAAATTTGTTAGAATAAACCCAATTCAATTGTTCCAAAAAAATAAAAAATATATATGTTTAGTTCTATACCATTTTCATTGTGTAGTAGATAAACTAAATATTTACAGTAAATTAGAAGAAAATGATATATCAGGATGAGTACAATTAGAAAGATATGTAACAGATATGATAACACAGAGGTGTGGTACTTATGGACCAAACAAATCCTTATTTTTTCTACATGGTTGAAATTGATCTTTCTCGGGATTTAGGATGGAAAAACCATTAATGTACTTAAAGGATTCACTGTATTCAAATTTAATCATTTTATGAACTATTCAGTGTAATTTTATTCATGTAAAGATATACCACTTATATCATGTGACATAGAATATGAAAATATTTTATCAATATTTTTTACATTACTTTGATTTCATATATCATCTATAGTGGAATAAATAAGATATATTTCCTTAATTTCAGATCCTTCTGGGTCTTCTATATCATATGAATTATTTTTATGATTCTCATCATGTGTTTCATTTAGAATACATAAATTACAAAATTATTTTGGAACACATTCCACATTACATCGATTTCATATATCTCCTATAGTGGAATAATTAAGAGATATTTAATTATTTACAAAACCTCTAGAGTTTTCTATATCCATTAAATTGTTTTTATGATTCTTATCATGTGTTTCTTAAAGAATAATTAAATTAAATGTTTTATAGAACACACACCTATATAATGTGGTTTTCATTTATACTCATTTATTTGCATTTACAATGATTTATATGCTTTATGAAAATTAGTTTTCCACACTTCGTGTATGTTTTTGACAGTTCTATAACATAATTATGTAATTTTGTCTCTATTATATCAACTCAACATTGTGCATTTACTAATGGTACGTGAGATTTTTCACCCCCTTTAAATTAGTAAATACTTCAGGTAAATGATTTTCATGTTCTTGAAAATTTAAAATCTTTTTCACTTCCATCTCAAACTATCATGTTCGAGTATAGAGAAAGATAACATTAGCACATTCCAGTAAATCTCCTCCTTTTTTATTTTCTTCTCCAAATGATGTGAATATTTTATCATTGAAGTAAAAATCAGTAAAACATGTGGTAAATACAACATTAGTATGTGGTTCTAGATATCTGATGATGGATGAAGATTCATATCTTATATATATTACCAACCTCCTCTAAGGTACCACCTTTTTACATTATGAGGGAGAATTTAATATAGATATCTGCACAACTAAATATTCTAAAGTGGGAGATGTCAGGATTTTGGCCAAATGCTAATTGGACTAGAGATTGCTTTCGATATGCACTTGGTTAGATGAAAATTAAGCTAGAGGTGATTTATTAGTGATTTAGCTAAACCATTTTGTGTATGCACCTGGGTGACTAGATACTCTAGAATAATCATCATTTCCATACAACAAACATTGAAATATTGAGAGGTAAATTCTACAGAATTATTGAGTCTTTCTTTCTTGATAACATAATCAAGGAATTATTCTCTCAATTTAATTATTTAGGAAATAAGTTATGATAACTCTACATTATGTGTTGAGATAAAAAATACCTATGAATATCTTCTATATGGATTAATTAACACAAAAAAATATTTAAATTACCCATACAAAAGATGAATTTGTCCACATATGTCCCATTGAATTTGTTCGATAATGTTTCACATTTTATCCTTAATTTTAGTTGTATATGGTCTCACAATAACTTTTCCAAGACAAATAAACCTTAGATGGAATTTTCCTTAATAGATATATCTTATGGGCCTTTATTAAATTTATATGAGAACTTTAATTGTTTTTCTCATCATTCCTGAACAAAAATGTTCTAATCGGTTATGCCAAATGATACTTTTAGTAGTTTTTCTTATACCTGACTCGTATCAGTTTTGTTAATGGTAATGCACATGTACTGTTCATTTCTCTTAGATATAGTTTGGGTATTATTCCCATAGTGTGGTCTATATTTTTGAAAATTAAAAAGTTTTTTTGGGACATTACTGATCCCTTTTATCAAATCTGTAGGTGTTGATATAGTATTCACAATTTGTCTTATTAGTTTAAAACTAGTAAAATATTTTTTACTGTTATGAATTGTGTGAATTTTTGGACTATATGATTTGAAAAATATCTATCATGTTTATAAAATTCATTTCAATACATCAAATTAAATATAAGGATTTTATCAGAAACACCTTGTGAAATTAAAATAACACAACATATAAAATTTTAAAAAATACATAAAAAATAGCATATATCATAACTGATATATTTTTTATGAATTATTTAATTCTAATGTAATCAAATTAAGAAGTAAAATCACCCACTTTAAGGTAATTGAAATCATCATTTAATGGCTTGCAATTCTCAAAAAATCACCTCCTTTTATTTCCATTCATAGGATGTCTAAAAAAATCATGGTTCATTATTCTTTACTTCTAGAGATGATTACTAGAGTCTAAAATGATGCTCTAGGGTTTAAAAAACTCATGATTAATCTCTCTTAGTAAAACACGTGTAGTGGGAATATTTTGGGTTCTTTAGTGTGCTTGAACTAATGTTTCATTGATTCAAATATTCATTTTCAGTATTCCCATGGTTATGACCACATCCTCACCCATGCCTCCCACCATAACCATGTTCACCATGAGAATCATGTCCCCAACTTCTTCCATGATTATTTTCTTGAAATAGATTTTTCTTAATGAAATTGTACCACTGAACCAGTAGGACAAGTCAGATGAATTTTCATAAAAAATTAATGATTTTCTCTACTAAAAGTATTGATGATATGAGATCAGAATATTTTATATACCATGATTATAGATATTATTGTTTTAGGGTGATGTGAGATTCATGAAATGTTGTATATGTCTTTTTAATCATATCAAAATATGTATTCACAATACCACAATAATTTAATTATAAATTAATTCTATTCTAGGATTAATTGTAATCAATGAAATTTTTATAGTCTGGGAATCATATTCCATTCATCATGGGTACCATGAAGAATGAATGCTTTTTTGATGATCATACCAATCTTTTAGACTCTTCCAGAGTTTACATGAATCACTTTCTTTGAGGTATTAACATTTTGGAGGGTCTGTGAATTATTTC
Source organism: Viscum album (assembly GCA_963277665.1). Taxonomy (NCBI): domain Eukaryota; kingdom Viridiplantae; phylum Streptophyta; class Magnoliopsida; order Santalales; family Viscaceae; genus Viscum; species Viscum album. The sequence continues at coordinate 1,081,708,720 of OY728121.1, forward strand.
ATTAAATGTTTCTATGACATCCATTTATTTGAGATACTTGTCGACATCCATTTTCCTTGCGATGAAATTAAATCAGTAATATCAAGAGGAGACTTTGAGTTTCAAAATATTTTACATGATTATAACTAGGAAGGGAGAAACATTATTATTAAGAAAAATAAGAATAAAATAATAGTTTACATTTGACAAAAAGAACATATAATAAATAAAACAACATCAAAATATCAAAATCATGTTGATATTATCACCCTATATATATATATATATCACCTTAATTGGTTTATAAATCAGTCATACGGGGGTTTAAAATAAATAAATCAATACATCACATTACTCATTTAAAAATTTCTCTCATTTATTGATTTATTGATTAGACTGTCCAATTAGGTGGTGTAAAATAAATAAATTAAAACCATCCAGGTAGGCTAAAATCTATCCTTTTTTATGATAATTAGATCAATTATATAAATATTCCAATCCGATGGAAAATAAATAATATTCAACAAACAATTATCAATGTCAAAACAAGTTGTGAAAAATATTGTTTAAATGAAAAACATAAATAATTACAACCATTATATCATGTGGTGAGATTAAGGTTTAAAATAAAAACATTCATTTATTCATATTTGAGAGTTCGTACAGATAACATGTTGTGAAAATAAAATTGAAAAGAGTAAAATTAGAATAGCGTAGAATGAGGAGAATGTAATGAAAAACATTTTATCAATTCCTTCAATGACTCCCATCTAACATTTGTCCATCTCCAGGGGCTGCCCTGCCCTTTTATATGTAATGCATTAGGTAAGGTGGGGGGATTTTTGGGGGTGGTAATCCCCCTATGTTGAATTCTACAACAACATTCAATGTCTGCCCAACAGTTTCAAATATACATATATATTTTTATAATATGAAACATTTATTAATTTATATAACTAGTAAATGATTTTAAATGTCATTAGAAATACTTAAATACGATTATTATTAATATTATATGTGTACAATATCTATTTCATAAATTTATATAATTAGTAATTTATTCAATGTGATGTGAATTTAAATTTAATTTTCCAACAATGAAATTATACATCTATAGACATATAAACTTATATATTATTTGAAATTATAATATATATTTTAAAAATATTTTTAATTTCATTTCAAAAAAAATTATCTTAATTAAAATTTAATATAATAATGATGTAGATGGATGGATTGTTGAATCCTTCCACTACCCCCTCTTAGCTATGATGACATGATCAATTCTTGGTTGCGCTGATTATGGCGGGACAAAAACCAACCATTGGATGGTCGTTTCTATTCATTTTCCAAAATTATATATTCTAGATCTTTTTTTTAAATATTAATACACAATATATTATAATTTCTATAACATTATGTGCATTTTTAACATAAATTTCCAATATCTTATTGGTCAGTTGGTGGAGGTTGCAGATGCGTTACCAATGAACTCTGGTTTTCATGCTGGGGGGAAACACAATTATTCCATTTATAGAGAGAGTTGGTGGACCTACTAAACCTAATAGGAAACCCACATAGAAGAATAAGATTTCAGTGATATGTACTAACTGGTGCACTTGGGGGATTTATCGTATCATCTGATCCTAAGGAATCTTTGTGGAGGGGTGAAATCTATTGATCCTCACTATAAAAAGTAAAATTAAGTGTGTGAAAAATCCTTTTTTTGACATGGAATTTTTTCCTTTTAGGTCATAGTAGATTATTAACCTTTATTTTGATGTAGATTTTGTAGGTCCTAGAATGGAAAGGAGAATTACTTCCATAACATGTCACTTCACATAAGAATTTTTAGTTTCTTGGTCCGGCATGAAGCATCATTATACAAAACATACCACCATTGAGGAAAATTATTGCAGTTGGAAGTTGTTATGCCCAGTTATTGTGGATGTAGCACACACTCAATGGTTTTTAATGTGTTTCAATAAAACTCAAATTATTTTTCACAACATCCATGTCAATTCTTCAACATTAAATGTTAATTTTTCACTTTTCTAATGTTATTATTTTTACATTGAAAAACTCATGGAAAAAGGGAAAATCCCATGAAAAAAAGCTCGTATTGGCACAAACACATTGGAAATTAATATTTGACTCATTTTCAATCTATGAGAACTAACTAAACGTCAATATGAAAACTATATTTATTGGTTTGATTGAACGTTTCATTTAGACTTGAAATTTTTATTAAATAGGTATCAATAAATAAAATGAGTTTAGATTTCCATGAAAATTTAAGATATATATAAATAGACCAAATGTCAATTCAATGTGAGATGGGGTAATAATGAATAAATATACTATTTTATTAAATTTATGTCTTTAAAAAAAGTTCATCTAAGGCTCATAACCATGTAAATTACCTTAAATTTTCAATAAATCAAATGAAAACTTTCATCTAATTTTTGACATGCAAGAACAGGCCGCACATCAATCCTCCTTGTAGTGTAGCACCCTTGGTTTTAGCTCTGTAACCCTTTTATTATTTAATTTTTTTATCTTGTATAATACATGGGTTTAATTTTGGGTAATTATAGATGATTTTCGAGTGTTTTGGAATTATTTCTTAAGGTTCATGAGTTGATAATGTTTACGGGAAATCATGAACTATCTCTAAAAATCCTGGCAAGCTGATTTTGGGAATCACTAGGATGATGCACGATTAGAGCTCTTTTTTTTCAAATCAAGTACTTACCATGGGAAGTTGTGAATTTGGACATTATAAAATAATAATGCGTGGGGATGGTTTTTCAAACTGTAGAAACTAACCTTACGTTGGGTGAACTAAATACAATAACAATGCACATCTGGTGCATGATTTTCCAAATCGTGCAGCTCCCCAGGTGATGTCCAGTAGCATGCTCATGGTTATCACATAGTTTTATAAATCATGTAGCCTAACTGTGCGACATGAATTAAATTATTCGAAAACAATTCTTCAATTTATATTAAGGCCACTAAACATTCATATTTGTTCTCCTATCTTAGGCTCTCAATCTCATATCCCCTTCTAGGAATCCTTGAGGATTCCATTTGATCTGGAAGTAGTTTTTTCTGAATCTATGTGTGTTGGCTCTTTAGAATAAATTGTAATTCCTTATTTTCTCTCTTTATTCCTAGAACTCCTCATCTTATCTCACCCATAACATTATATCAATTCTGTTATGGATAGATCTATAATCCTTGATGTATTCTAGATTATATCTTGTGGGGTCTAATAATGGAAAAAAATAGTCAAGGCCATGTGTAGAGGTTTTGTGTGCCATTTCGATTTTCTTAAAACATTGTTAGGGTAGGTGGATTCACTCTCATTTTACTCATCCTAAAACATGAATTTTTGGCATTTAAATTAATTTCTATTTGTTTTTGTTTGATAACACTCATTGGATTAGTACCTAAATCCTTTGTTTTGGAATGATTCTCACAAGGTTTTTGATAAAATACTTAGAAGAAATTGGTTTTAATATGAAATTTTCTATGTGGAATAATTCGATATGAGAACACAGAATATATGTTAGTGTGTGTTCATGTACATTTGGGATGGATCATGGTCATAATTTTCATCCTGAATAAGGAAAACATGAGATGTATCATGGTCAAAATTTCCACCATCAAACTATTTCACCAAGCGATGACTTGGTGAAAGGATGACTGTACAGTTATATTATAGGGAGGTCCACAGTTTTATATGTGTGTGTGTGAACATGGGATGATTATTCCATGTGGAAATAAATATTTATAGATCTTTTTTTAATGTATTCAACATATGGAAATTATTTTAGACTTTATAATAAACCATTTATCCTATTTTCATCATTTTTATATAAATTCTACAAACTTTTTTCATTATAGTGTAATGTGTTGAGAAGTCTTTGTGGATTATCTACTGATTTTATACACACACCTCTTTGGTATATTTGTTGTGTTTTTCGATATTGTGTACTGAGATATAGGGAGGAGAAATGTGTCACATTTATCTAGGGGTGAATCATGATGTTTTCTCCTTGGTTATCAAAGTTTGGTGTTACTATGTTTGGATGTCATTTTGGACTATTGTATCATCTATTGATACATTGTTTCTTCTACTCTAATGTTATTTTTTATTGGTTTCTATTTGGGTTTTATTATGATTAATCATGCATTATATAGGTGGTTTGGTTTTTATTTTTCCTCATTCGGTTATTTTGGTTCTTTGAAGAAAATCATCCACCTACTTTCTTCTAAGCCCTTGTAATTTATTGTTACCATTTGGAATCTTGGGGATGTCACCTAAACTTATTGTCACATCCAACTACTCCTAAGACTATGATTGAACAAAGATATTGTACATATATTTTTTTCAAAAGAACCAAAAGAATGTTTTTATTCACTTAAATGTCAAAAAACATGTCTGAAAATTAAAGTTCCTAGAAAAAGACCATGGATTGTAGTTAAACCATTGGAAAATGGCTGCAGTATAATTTTTAACATGTATAAACAAACCCCACATCAGTCCGACTGGTGGTTTGGACTGTATGAATAGACATCACATCAATCTAACATGAAGAGTGGTTGGAATGACGGAATAAGAAGTCCTGTTAGACTTGGGTTTTTAAAAACACATGTCATAATGTCAAACCAACCTCATATTATGAGCTCACCACACAGAAAATTGATGGGTCATCTATTCCTACCTATCAAAAATTATTCAAAAATCATTGTCTAATATCTTCCTGATAATATGATATCGTTTCCTATGTTTTTACATTTTTTTATTTCTAGGTACTTCTTATCAGTTATACTATTACTTATTTTTATTTATCTTATGCAATTTGGTAATATGATCATGATTATTGCTCATGTTTATGCATTTAATTTCAAATTAGTTATTTTCTTATACATCTACCATTACTTTTTCATGAGCATCAACATTCACTTCTTTTGTGACTCTAGTTTCTAGATCCTACGTCCACTTAAAATTCAAATACTACATTAATCTTATAGGATATTTCATATTCAACCACTAATTTTGGATTCTTAACTTTTCATTTTTTTGATTTTGTATTTTTATTCATTTTTATTTACTTTTCCTTTATTTTTTATTCTATTTATAGATATTATTTTATTCTATTTATTTTGTTTCAACTATTTCTTCTTACTTCTGCATCAACTTCTATTTCTGGGTTGTAATTTCATGCTTTTGGATTTTTTATTTTGATTTTATTTCTATAGATTTTTACAATATTTATACTTCAGTTTATGTTTTTATGAATATTTTTCAATTATAAGTTTTCTTCCTTATATTACTTCTATTTCTATTTCTTATGAATTATTTTTCTAACTTGTGTATTTTCTTGTCAGTTCAACATTCACTTCTACTTGTGATTTTGTTTATTTTTTTCATATGATGTTTTATACTTCTACCTTTGACTTTTCTTTCATCATTTATTTTCTCTTGTAATTATAGAAATATACCATGTGAACTACATGTGGGGAATAAGAAGAATAGAACTGAAGACCCTTTAGGTGTTATCATGCCCAATCCATAAGGCTGATTCTAAGACAAATGCCGAATTCCCTTGAAATATTCATTCCTACCACTTTCCTCTCTCTATATTCCTTATTTTACAACACCCATGGACCCCCTACCAATAAAAATTGGTTATTGTCTCTCGGAAAGACACTTATACCCCTTATTAATATTTCTTGTAGATCAAAAGTCTTCACGATCATCCCCCATTAAAATAGCCATGTCCTCAAAACTAAATAAACCTTGTGTTTCCACATTGGTGATACAAGCGATCTCCCATATTCACCTCACAACACGTTTTCAAAGGTAAGAAACTCTCCATTAAACTTCTAGAAAAAAATGTGAGGGATTGGATTGGGAGAATGAGTTTTGCAAGTGTGTCTTGAGATTCTTAGGTCATCTTCCAGGCTTTCAAAGTAGATTCCATCCATAAAAATGTATCTTTTTCACCATGTTTCACCTTTGAAGTAGAAGTCGTTGCGTAATTTTATTCATGTAACACCGACGTTTTGGTAGGAAGAGTCTCCCTATCGTGAAGTACGCCCCCATGATCAATGAATTCTATTTACCCTATCTAGTAACCCATCAGTAGGAACTAGGGGGTATGAATTTTGCTTCCTTATTTGTTGATGAAGATTCGTAATGTAATGTGGATTACACTCAACAAAAACCGACAACTGTTACTACTCAATAGTTTTCACTTACAGTAGTGCAGAACATTACACCTCATGAGGCGACACCTCCTCAGAGTCATTTCCAACATGGCAGACCTTCGAGTGGGTGCGGCTTTGCGGGATGCGAGTTGGTAACATTCTCCACCACTGAATGAGAGGAAACAAATAGTACATGTCTCCATCAAAGAAAAAAAGTGTATTATCATTATTTTGAGATGAAAAAAATTTTGAACTCACATTCTATGATGAAGTAGATGGTACATGCCTCCTCTAATCATGAATGTCATGGCTTTCCGGTTTCTACAAAACATGCCAATAGTGTACGTTGTGGATGGATGTATACATTAGGTGAATCCTTGAGATGTGAGATAAGGATGAAAGTATCTACCAATAGGGAGTGAGGATGAAAATATGTCTAACTAAATGATATTAAATTGAATTCAACCTAATTATAATTGGAGAAATATACCTACAAAACTACTTATGGAGAGGAATAAAAGAGATAAAGACACATAAAAAGTGGTCCTACCCAAGACAGAAGGCCAATTCCCTACCAAAGTCTGATTTCCCTTACAATACTCTTTCCTACCCCTTCCATCACTATAGCCTCCTCATATTAAAACCCTCATTCCCCTAAATATAATTGGTTATTTCCACCACATAAGACACTTATACCCCTAATAATATTCCCTCCAGCTCACAGGTCTTAACATATTTATTATTATTCTACTCCCTTATCATGGATTATTAATTCTAGCCTTTTCTGTTGAATGAACATTTGGTCATTATGAGAAATCCTTTCTTTGGAGTGATGTTTTATCCATTCCTATATATCACAAATTAAATGATGGTTGTTTTCGTTCAATTTTAGAACAACCTAATGTCACTTAGAAGATTTTAACCATTAGATACATGTTTTTAAAGAGTGTTAAATATAATAAAATGGTTTTCGGAAATTTAAACCACAACACATGATATATTAACATGTTTTCAATTCATATATGTCACAGATCATACAATTATTTATTGAAAATTCTGTATTTATTTTTTTGTTATTTTGACTACACCGCATGATGGATTATTGTATTATCTATTGTAATAGATGGTGTCCTTAACCCTAAATAAATAGTACTTTTCTATTACTATATCAAGTTTACAATGAGTTATGCATGATATAAACTTACCATAATAATGTTTATATTTAATCATCCACTATTTTCTTGGTAATGGCCTTATATATTTTGTTGTATCAGATGGTTATAGAAATTCCCAAACTGTAATGAGAACCTTGAGATACAATGAAATTAACCATAAAAAAGTATTTTTTGGTCCATCAAGATGACAAGACACTGATTATGTGTGAATACCATGTTTTGGAGGCTCATAAGCAATGATACTTCTTTTCATGGAGCTCACACTTGGTGATCTGGAGTAGATGAGATATTGAGGACTGATCTACCAATAAGAACACAACATGATTCAGGTGTCATTTATTTCTATCTTTGAACGCGTGTGATGGTTTCTTGAATTTATATTATTATGAGTTTATACCATTTTATTGTTTACTTTGATGCAAGATGATGACTATGACGTTGATTTCATAGAGAGGATGCTTGTGTTGTGTGAATAGTTAGTGGAATGACACTGATTGAATAATCATGAATGAATTTTTCATTTCTAAAATGAAGTGATATCTCAGGGCTAGTTGACCAGGTTGGTTGTACCTTTACTAAATCTCTAGCCATGGTAGAAGAAGGTATGTGTGTCGAGTAAGGCCAATGAACATGAAATCAAGAAAGGATGATGACAGAAATTATGTATCCTTCTTTATAAAATATCACGAGACAAGAATATTATATTACACGACGTGTGTTCATGAGAAAGGTTTCTGTTGCTATGATTATCACTTATATCATTATGGGACTTGATTGGTTACTAGACTCCACTCCTGGTCTATGAATAGTATTTAATACTATCAAGATAAGGGACCATAGGGCCACACAATAATAATATTAAAATGTCTAGCCTATTCTAATGAATAAGAAAATATGATATTTTGGTCCCCACCACGAGGTCTGAGTCATGTTCGAGTTTTAGGTTATCACGAAAAAATAAATAAATTCATATTATTTATGTATAGAATAATTGGTATTGAATAAATTGTTTAAAATTCTTCCCAAGATATTAAATGAATACATGATAAAATGTAATATAAACAAATATTATTAGTCAAGGTTCATTTAATATTTTCTCGAATGATGATTTGAGTAAATGAATCTATTTTATCATGTAAAATTTTTATTATATTAAAATAAAGTGATAAAAAATATAAATGATATATTTGATGTATTAAAATATTTATAAGATGTTGTTAATGACCTATTCAGTGGGTAATAAATATTTTCTTTCTAGGGAGCTTTCTTTAGGTAATTTTATATCTCACTATATAAAGAGGATGTCACGACCCCCTCCCCCCTAAGATACCACTCCTGGGATAACAATGCTGAAAGGGAGATAATTACCCCTGAGTCCCACATCTAGTAGGCCTTGGGTCGACGACTAGCACCAAGGGTATATAGATTACACAATTTGGAAGGAACTAACCTTTTTAGTGAAATTAGATCTGGAGATATGATGGATCATCCAAAAAATAACTCCAACACATACAAAAAATACAGCAAAAAATACATCCCATAGGCATGCATAACATAGAACTAGTAAAATTACAATAAAACTACAATGTAATGTACCCAAAATCAAGTTTATTTGAGGACACAAAAACTATCCCAAAGCCTGACCTAGTAATGCCTAGCACAGTCTAAGTAATCCTCCTAAAAACCTAAATGAAAATTTACATACACAGGTTGAGAATACAGGTATTCAAAGTAGGAAAAACAATCTTTTTCATGCATAAGTGAGACAATCATACTAATGCCTATGTTTGAAAATAGTTGAACCAAACTATAGTTAAAAGGTATACTAAAATTACCAACCTCACAAAGGCATGTTCACCAAATAATTTAATTCATGTAATGTAATATAATGCATGATGATGATATGGTACCCTACACCACTTCCCACATATTAGTCTATCTTTCCTAATGGAAAATGTCCCCACGATCTGACCTCTTCCGAATGTACCATGTCACAACCCACACGCACACACCTAGGCCTCACAAACCACACAATGTCCCTCCCATAGACACCTGATCCACATTCCACATCACATACCATCCAAAGAAACCTAGGACACAAACCAGATTATATCCCACCCACTAACACCTGGGCCACAAACCACACCACACCCCCCCATAAACACCTAGTCCACAATCCACATAACATCCATCCCACAAACAAGTGGTCTACATATCATATCACATCCCACCCACAGACACCTAGGCCACAGAACACAAAAAATATCTCAGGCGGACACCTAGGAAACAAACCACATCTCATCCCAAAGGAACATGGGAAAGAAAAACATATCACATCTCAAATACACCTGGGAAATCATTATACATTTTATGCTGAAGACACTGGGAAAAAAACTCACTCTCACACACCACGGCCTCAAAAACCAAAACACGCATAACGAATCTTGAGCTATCAATTCTTAGAAGGTGGAAGAGGAAAGAGAAGGTTGTTATCCATCCATACTCTCACTGGGAAGTTTGGTGAAAAGTAATTGGGAATGTTTTTACAAAAACAAGACAAAACATTCAATCCATTGCTATATATTCAGTTTTTTAATGCTCACATTGTATTGTAATATTCACAATGGAAGCTTTTTAAATTTTTAATCATTAAATACATACTTAAAATTAAGTAAATTTTTGAGAAAACTAAATAAGAAACTAAATGATAGAATCACACCAAATTAATAATTTTCTAATATAGTGGAAAATATAAAAAATTTAAATGAAAATTTGACTCCAATAAGGGTTAGAGGGACCATTAAATAATGAAATTTATAGAAATTACTTATAATTAATGAATAATTCTTTTCATTAATCTATATTCATTATCAATAGTTTTAACAGTTTTTTATCTATATTAATTTAATTAATAGATCAATTTTTTTTAAGGTTTTAAAATTTTTCAAAAATTATATTTTTTCATACAAAAACTAGAAAATATTTTTTTTAAAAGTATTTAATCAAACACTGAACATAGTCTATTTTTTTAGATTATTTAGTTCATTTTTTTTGAAATATCTCTAAAAAATTTTATTCTTTACAACTATTCTTGGATAAAATAGGAATTGATGAAAATTTACATTACCAATTTAGTATTTTTTTTATTTTTATTACACATCCAATAAAATATGAGCAAAATTTATCAACACATAACAGTGAATCATAAAAATAAAAAAATTTCATTTCTCTTCAAATTAAAAAAAAATCCATATTAATTTAAAATATTTACCATTTAATTCAGAAAATATACCAATGGAAAATTTTGATTATTTTTCTAAATTTTTATTTGTAAATATTCAATCAATCGGAGACATGTCTGTCTCCATTTGTATATTTTGTACTTTTAATAAATAAATTTGATTTTTTTCGAGGTTTTGATTCAAACCTTTTGCTATCATAATGAATTTATTTCTTTTTATTTTCTTTTTATTAATTATATTTACCGACTGTCGGTGTATTTTGACCATTACAGTTTCTTTTTTTTCATTAAAGTGGGTAATATGTTTGGGAATTATCTTATGTGATTTGGTGGAATATATATGGTGTTGTTTGATTCTTTCCCAACTTCATTTTATTCATTTTCATTGAAATATATTTTCATGTTTGTTTAATAAATAGTGATTCTTTCAATATTTATGAGAATAAATTTTCAATGTCTTTCAAAATGTAAAAAATAATTCAAAAAATGTTTATATTTTCATAATATTAAGTAATATCTAATGATTTTTAATTCCTTAAAAAATAAAATCTTCCTTCATTCCACCATCCATTATACAAATACACATCGTTATTATTCCACAATCCAAAAAAATTATTAGAATTTTCTTAAATTATTGTAAAATTCCTCAAAAAAACAAAATAAATAAAATCATATGATTAAATAAAATCAATATCCTTGATCGTAATGTGTATTAAAAAAAATCAACTTTATGGGATGAAAATAATATTAAGAATTAATATTTTAACTGTGTATTATTTTTTACTAGAAAATAAATTTAATAGGAATATAGAAAAGGACCACCTAAAGGTAAAATATCTTTAATTTTCTACAAAAAATGAATTCTATAAAACTATATTAAATATTAAAAACCTTATTAATTACTATAATTTTGAAAATAATTAATTTTAAATACATAAAATTTAAATCATAGATGTTATTTAAAACATAATGTCAATTAATGAATTTAAATTTAAAATTAGATAGTATAATTAATATATAATTATATTTATAAATAAATTAAAATTAACTATAAATTTTTTAATAAATATTCATGTAACTATTAAATTATTTAAAAAAATTTAATTATAATTTAAAATGAAATTGTATTTATTGGAAAAATATTATTTTAATTTAGTTGATTAAAAAAATTATGGACCATTTTTAAAATTAACTTCATAACAAATTCCTTAATATAAATTAATTTAAAAAGTAAATAAAATTACAATTTTAATTATATCATTTTTAAATTTTGTGTCGTTAATTTGAATTAATGTAAAAATTAGACAATCTTCCAGCATTATTCAATTAAAGTCTCTTGTGTAAGAATAATTTTTTTTGCACAGTACTTTGTTATCATTTTTCAATAATAAATGACTAACACTCAAATTTCCATGCGAATAAAACCGGAATCATCCTTTGAAATTCCATGAACAAACCGAAATACTCATGTTAAAAAAATAAATATAAAATGATTTCTTCTTTTCATAAAAAATGGAAAATATAAATATAAATTTATTGATATTTTTTTATAAGTTGACTTAATGTAAAATTGTAATTGTGTCGAAATATATATATATACATATCCAATTCCCTAGGGGTGCATCTCAGTGGTATCTATCCATGTGGGTATTTGTGGGGTCTCGAGATGTACCTACCTGAGTACATCCCTTCATGATTATGTTGAAGGATTTTATTTATATTTTATCCCCATTCCCACATAAATATAATTATAGTTATTTGTTCAGTTATTTATAAATTAAATTATATGTGGAATTTATTTTTATTTAGTAGCAATTATAAAATCCAATAGTGATATTAATTTGATCAGTTTTTCATTTATGTACATTTTTAAAATTTGTGGTCCTTAATCAATTTAATAAAATGATCTTTTTTAGTATAATTATGTTTGATATTTTTATGTGAACAAAAATATAGTTAGTAGACAAGAATAGAACACACATGTATTAAAAATAATGTTTAATATATATCTTATTATTAGGAAGGTAGGGATTGGATATTTGTAGTATGTTTCTAAGTAGTTGTGTAACTCACAAGAATCTGTGAAGAAGATGTGATTCTCAATACATCTTCTATCCGTATTTTCCTCCCAATGATAAATATCAATTTGATTTCATTCATTGAATCGTTAGTGCGACTAATGTTACAATGTTGTTGAGGTTAGTATAACAAATCCTCAATTAATTCACTAGACATATACCATTAGAGTTTCATAAGTAGAAAATAACAACACAATTGAGAGTATTAGAGAAGGAAAGTATATTCTATGAGGAACTATGTTAGATAAAGGATCCAGTCTATAACAACTCTGACATCTTAAAGTCATGGAACTTGCGTATCTAGAGTGAGTAGGTGGATATCACCAAAGCCCATGCGTAGCTGACCATCCTATCCGTGACACCCACTATACCTCTACTCTTCAAAACCAATCGCTTCTGCCACCAATACAGACTTCAAGGCATTCGGGTATCGATGAAAAAACCTGGTGTTGGAAAAGTTCCAGTGGTGGTGCCGTTGGACTATCCATAATCCCACCCATCATCCCATCTATCTTACCAATGTAAGAATAACACGATTATAAAGATGAAAATGAATGATTGATAAACATAGGAATGGAATATGGGAATTTCAGATGTCATTTTTATTTATAGAACCAATAAAAGAAACTTAAGGAAGCAAATATGACCAAAATTTATTAAAGGACTGGGAGAAGTAGTCATAATTCAACTTTAGAAATTTTTATTTTATCAGATATTTTTAGCGCATTTGCAATACAATTTAAGATTTTATATTTATATATATTAAACATAATAAAATTATTTATGAAAGAAATCACATGAACACACACACACACACACACATGAACAGAAACCTGAAACCTCCATCGCAATACATGAACTTCCCAATTCAACCCTTCATCAACAGCTGTGGGCACAAGACCCCAGGTCTCATTATGTGGTCATATAGATTCATTAGGTAAAATTACTCCAAGACATAATTTCCCATGCATCAATGAAAGATTTAAAATTTATCTAACATTATTACATACCTCACGAACAATCTATGAGAATTGAACCCCCCCAACATATAATGTTTCAGTGGAGCGACCCACATATTGAAACTTTTCAAATAACTATTTCTAATAAATAATAAATTTATATACATACACATCTATTTACATTATATTTGTTTAATGTCTATATATACACACACATTTTTTTATTTAATGATGTCCTTTAAATATGCATAATATTATATTTGAATATTATATTCCAATAATACAACAAATATTATCTCAATAAAAATATTCATTTTTCACTTAATTTAATATATACATGTCTATATTTAATTATTATTATTAGTATATTTTTTAATGTTAATTAATGAGAATAATTTTATTTATCTATGCTTTCAATAATATATTTTAAATTTATTTAATCTTAATTCTACTATACATATATATATACACATTTAATTATATTAAATTGTATTTATTAATATTTTAAAACATAATTATATATTTTTTAGGATACGATAGATTCCCTAATACGAATATCATTATTTTATACATGATTACTCTAAATATAGTTAATTGTATGTTTTTTTAAATTTAATTTAACAAATAAATTTTTACTAAAATAAAAAAATAAAATATTCTAAATTTATTTTATTTTCGAAATAATAAAATGATTTAAGTACATATATAGTTTTATAATTAATTTAATTTCCTAAATTAAAATAATTATAATTTATACGGAATTAATCAAAATATTAATTATTAACAATTAATATATTTTAAAGAATATAATGAATTGTAAATTTTTGTAGTTTCGTTATGAAAAGAATTTTTATTTATATCAATATATCAAATAATATATTTTATATTTAGAAAAATATTAATATGAAAAATAAAATAAAATATGTTTTAATATATTCGAATACCATTATTAATAATTTTTTATAAATAATTATTAATAATATAATTTTAATAAAATATTTCAATAGATTCACTTTATTTAACTTTCTATAAAATATTATATTTTACATTTATTTTAATTTAAATATACTATATAATATAATATATATTAGGTGCATTGGGGGTTCAACTGTGTCAAACAGACACACCCCCCACAAAAGCCCAATTTTTATTCATTATATATATATATATATAATCCATGTAGAGCCCACCTTCTGTATGCTGAACCGACCCATAGCCCTTCCAAAACTTTCATTACATCACCCATCATCCTCTGTCCAGGGTAACTTCAAATGGAAGACATGTCATCAGCACATGTTCTCGATGACTCGTCTTCAGCTCCCATCACCGATGCTAACAAGCGGCTAATCATTTTTTTTTTCTATTTTCAAAAGCCGGTTTATGGATTCCCGGTACCCCACTACATGATTCCAATACAACCACTTTCACCATTACACAAAAAAATCATAACCAACATCATAAACAAATTTAAATGTCCAAGAACCCACGAACCAGGGCACAAGAACATCAAAGAAGCTGGCCAACCCTCAGAAAGGGTTACCTTGAACGTCCCCCAGTGCGACCATCGACACCGGCCCAAAACCTCCCGTAGGCAAACTCCAATGAAGTTCACCCATCCATCAAGAGAAATGAAATGGACCTCCAGGAAGAAGCCATCCACAAAGGATGTTAAGGAAACCATAGTGAAGATGACCAGATCCTGACGCCATTAGCACCCTAATCCGTAGACAACTCAGAGGATCCACCTTGCCCTTAAAACACAATTCCTCCTTCACCATCATCGCATAACCATCACTCACATACAAAACACATCAAACTCTCACATAGAAAATGCAAGGAGAGAAGCTAATCCGTCAAGAATGAGGCAGAAGATCAATCATAAAATCAGAAATCCAGAACGAACCACCATCGATCAAACACAAACCCATCATCACCAAATCAGAGCCTCAAAAAAGCTTCCATCCTCACCAAAAAAACACTAAATCAATATTCCACCCCCTCCAAGACACTGGATCCGAACCTGAGCAAGCCGTCTCACGCCATGGCTGATGTCGATCCGGGGTGATGTCGAGAAAGGATCCAGATCCGCCGGAGCTGAGCACGTCAACGTCGAGCACACCGCTGTCGAGACTGAACCAAACAGCAGGTTCCACGAAGCCGATGCCAAGCCCACTGAGCCGATGACGGTGTTTATCCTTTATACATCCCCAATGAATTATGTGTAGCACCATCAGAGGCCCATGCTCATTCATCCAACCTCCATCCATGTAGCTTTGTTTCCAGCACCGTCAGAGGCCCGTGCTGTTATATGATTGCCTACTGAGCACACTAGCCACTGACCCTCGATGGAACCCATTATAGAATCAATGTGATGGAAGGCACCAACTACAATGCATGTGGAAAAGGAAATTCATACCCCCAGGTTGGCGTATATCTGGGAAATTGATGAGAATCTAACCCAGCCATAATGGATGCATATAAAAAGAACCAACCAAATAGGTTGTGTACCATGTTCATATACAATTTAATATATACATTTAAATATAATCAAATATAATTATTCACAATTTAAATTACAAGTATATACATTTTAAATCAAAATAATATTTCCCTAAACACAATTTATATTTTTCATATAAAATTCAATTATACAAAAAACATATTTAAATATCATATATCATTAAATAAGAATTAAATCAAAAAAATTAAAAAAATTCATAACTATATTAAATCATTCCATGAACATTAATTCATACATTCATATAACCATACATTTTATAAAAATAAATCAGGAAAAATAAATAAATAACATGGAAAACTAAAATTTATAAAAAAAATTACCTTCTAAATAGTTGAAAAATATTATTCCAAGATAATGATTTGGAATATTTTCACTTAAAAATATTTGGTTGGAATAATAGAATAAGAGGTTGCGAGGAGGGGGTGGGAGTCCTCCATTTATAATTATTAGTTTAGTGAAGCATGAACTTCATTAATTACTTCTACGTATACATTAAAAAGAATGAATGAATGGGGTTAACACTTTTTGATGAATGATTGACGCATGAATATAGTTCATTCATCCCTCAAACCCATTTTCAATGTACATAAAACCATGTCCCATTTTTTTGAAAATAAATCCATTTATGAAAAAACACTACATTCTGTCAAATTCACATAAGTATAACAAGGTTATGAAGATGAAAATAGGGAAGTGATTAAAAATGATCAGAAAAAATGGAAATTGAAGTTCAGTTTTTGGATTTAATTTATATTCAGAGAACCAAGATGAAAAATAACATTATAGAGGACACTATTCATATCATTTATGGAAGGGTTTCCTGAAGTACTTTACAATTCAATCTTAGAAATATATTCAGGTATCAAATATTTATGAAAATTTTTATGAAGATATTATAAATGAATTGTTTGTGATTATATAAATATATATATATATATAGGGACACAATACTAACCCCCTAATACAAGCCATGAATTTCACAGTTTCACCCTCCATCCATGGCAATAGTACTAGACCACGGGTCTCATTATATAGTCATAGAGGATCATAGGATAAAACTTCTACATGATCAGATTTCTATGCACATCTGGAATAATAAAAATTTATACAAAATCATTAAAACCCACGCAAAAATATAGAGATAATCAATCCCCACACTTCTAAAAAACCATGGGATCGACCAACACCCAGGGAAACCCAATGGGGGATTTTCAAAAAAAAAATATAATTGTATAAAGAAAGTTAACTATATAAATATATATCAGAATCTAAAAATATGTAAATAAAAAAATTATTTATATTTATTTCTTTAAATATATTAGTGATAGTACACGCTAACATGAAAAGCGACTGTTTTACCCTACGCTTTGCAAGACTCATTTAGGACCCAGGGTCTGATACCAATTATCTAGTTTGGGGAGGGTTATGTTTTGGGGAGAATAATATTTATAATGGTTTTTATTGATGATGAGACAATATAATTATATAAAAATATTCATATACATGTTTTAAAGAACCCATGTACAGACATATATATGAAATTACAGACTCATGATAGAAAATGAATATTAAAAGCCCAAAAAAATGTTTTGAATGCTTCAATACAAGGCATATGGACATAGTTCAAATATAGCCTCACAAAAACAAATAAAAAATTAGTGCAATGGTTTCGGGATAAGAATACACATTGTAGTTGGGGAAAAATTCCATGGTAGGCTATCAGGATAGAGGGTCGAGTTAATGATGATGATTAATGTTACTCCAAACCTCAGGATACTTATAAGTACCCCGAAATGAGACATCATAGTACCTCAAGAACACCTCCCTATATACAATACGTTCATAAATAGAAGTGGGATAGTAATCCATAAAATATTGGGATGACACCCTCAACTCAAAGGCACACAATTGTTGAAAAATAACTAAAACACCTAAAACACATAATCAAAGTACATAGATATAAAAAAACAGAGTAATATCTCAAATGTCCCATGAATAAACATAAATTTTTACACATAGTAATTTCATATTAGGATGATCTAAAATATATAATAAAACAAAATGGACACATAAACACAGGCCTTAAAACCACCCATGGCCTCACACACCCTATCCTCACTTACATTCTAGTTGTGCCAACTCAATAAATGATATTTTCTATATTCATCCAGAAAGAATAAATAACATATTCCAATACATCGGAGTTCCTATAATATATTCCATCATATACATGAATGTATGAGGAATAAAATAAACATTACACCCATGAACCTTAGATGAAAGGTGATTTATCAACCACCCTGACTCGCTAAGCATAAAGTAACATTTTTCTAACCAATCCACCATGACATTGAATCTTAAATTCTTAAGTGACATTCCAAAATACACCACATCATCTTATTTATCCACTACACCAATGATGATCCTATACCCAAAGACTCTATTTAGGGTGGTGCCCGACACCTCAACCTACTACTCGCTAACACTGGGAAATGTCACAAGATCATAACTCAAACAAATACTTAATAACTATAGGCATTGTCATTCGGTCCCAACATGTCACCCTATATCAGAACAAATAGGGCATCCTTCATCCCAACGTATCAGAAACTATCTCAGATTACCAAATCCTTCTAATACCTGAATGTGTCTTAACATGCCCAAAAGGGAATTCTCAACCACATGGGGTTGCGAGGATAACATGCGCATCATGAACTACCTTTGGGAGTGATTTATACAAAAAGTAACTAAGGAAAATTGATGAATAATTTTAATATAACAATATTCCAAAAAATAAAAATTAAAATAGGTACAACAATTAGGGAAAACAAGTGTCAAGACATTGAAAATAACCGAATTTCTAAAAATCATCAAAGCAGAACTCAGTGAGACAGGATATCACCTCCAGACTCTCACACCCTACTAATGAGAGAACCCACTACCTTTCCATTACCTAGATCAAATAAAACACGATATACATACCCCTAATGATTTTTTTAGGGTGTGAGAAAAAGATACAACTAGGATCCCATGAGGTATTTCATTAGAATAATTTATAAAATAAAACAATTATGCACAACTAAATAAAACAAGGCAAGCAATAAAACATTATATAAATCATGGAATTAACACCATTTTCAATAAACATAAAATAATGATAATAAAAATGTTTCCTAATATTTCAATACACACACCAATAATCATTTCCAGGATAACTAATTTTTAAAAAAAATACCCACATATACAATAAATATATAGTCAATTTTGGACCTATTTTCTTTATAGTGTACGTACGCTAGATTCTATGTACATTGTCCATGAAAAATAGGTTTTGGGGGTAAAACGAATCTCCTAAGAGTGTAATATTGTTATAAAAAATGGTACACAAATTACCTGAGAATAATGGGTGTAGTGGAATATATTTCAACCATAAGAATAGCCCACTGCTCCATTGTTGATAAATTTCAGGATTATAAAACCAATATCATTCAAGGTAATTTCTTCATTGAAATTGAAGATAAATTATTATTTTTTTAACAATGTTCCGTTTTTGTTGGAAACTAACTTTTCATCAAGAATGTTTTTATAAAATAGGTGGAATTGCTTAGAGGCATTTGTTATAAAGTTGATAGAGATGTAATTGTGTGAATGTTATTATGTTAGGAAGTTGTATAACATAATAAATAAATTAGATGATGCTATTATGATTTTAATATATTCAACATGATGAAAATAAATTTAGATGATGCAATTCTGATTTTAAAAAAGGATATGGTCTTCCTTAAATCCATCCATTATATGGATATGAAGAGAGTTATATAATGTAAAATATTTGTCTTAGTTTCTATATAGAACTGATCATAAATGAGACAATTTTTTATTTTAAAAAAATGATTCTTTGATCCAAGATGTTAGGCATATATTATTAAACAATGAGTTTTTTGAAAAGCTAAATGTGATTGGGTTTCGAATATCATGTGGTTTTTAAAAATCTTAATGAAGTAGTGGATTCATTGGATGAGTTGTTGATGTCAATTCATTAGATGAGATATTAATCATGATTCATCAGATGATCTATTTATGTAGATCCATTAGATAAAATTTTGACCTCAATTCATCAGACAATGAGTTTTTAAGAATATATGACATTGTTGCAATTTTTATATGGATTTGAAAAATACAGATGAAATTTTGGTGACTCTAGAAATTACATATGAATTCTTGAGAAAAGGTAAAGAGGGAGATCATGTTTTTATTCGTCCACATGAGTTATGATAAAGAATATGTCAAATATATAAATGTTTATACAAGACATATATGGGGAAAGAAATTGATATCCTTTGAAGAGGTAACAATGTAATCAACCATTGTTTGCTGTGTTGGAGAAAAAAACCATGAAATTTTTTCATTTTTTTTGAGAGTGTTTTTATCTTCATTTTTTAATATAATTTTACATAGGAAGACTCATTTTTACATTGTGAGGTTTTAATGATCTGGTTAAAAAATTTGAATCGCCAAAAAATTTATTTACAATGTGTGATTTGAGAAGAATGGAGTTTTAACTAGAACTTTGTTATTCAGTTTGATCATTTTTCAAGTGGGTCAAGTGTACCAGAAAGATGTTGAGTTTTTTGGATAGTCATTTAATGATTGATGTTTTGTAAGAGAATTTATAATCTTATAAATACTGATGATTATTTGATTTATTATTTCATTTACTTTTTATATTATTTACCGTTAGTAAATTTGATAATATTTTATAATATTTGAGATGATTATTGTTTACTATATATTAATAGATCATATCTAAGAAGAGTTTGAATTATGTTCAAATAAATGTTACATTTGAAGGTATATAATTTGAGTGAGCATGAAAAATAAATTGGTTTCCCACCATTTTTTCTATTAGAGAACCAATAAATAGAGGTGCATAAAACCATTTTACTTGTCATAATTTAGAGAAACAATAGCATGACATGTTTTTTTGAGTTAAAGGAGAGTTTTTCTGATTGAAGTAATTTTCATGCAGAAGAATTTTTTTCAAATAAAGAGTTCAGATGAGAAGTTCATAAATTGGTATGCTTAGAGAATATGACAGAGTGTATCAGACTGAGAATATCATTCCAATTTTTTAGATGAGCTTTTAGAAATGTATTTTTATTAGATAGGATGATCATAAGATTTTTGAATAGGTTAAGGTTGAGAAAATGTACATCATTTTGGGGCTATCATACTCATTTCATAATATGGAAGAAATAAAATTCAAGCATATCAGAAATAGTTTCCAAAACTACCTTTGTGGGGAAGAATGTCTTAATAGTAGTTAATGTTTTTTATAAATTATGTTTTATAATAAAAAGTTGTAAGAAATTGGAATCAATATAATATTTTATAATAAGAGATAGAGTGTGTCCAATAGAAGATGATACAGGTTGTCTTCACTTCTTCCTAATATTTAATTTCCATAGGCCCATAGTAGTGTCAATGATATGGATATTGGATCTAACACTATTGTTGAACCATCTAAATCATGTGTTATTTGTTTAAAATTTCTATTTCTTCATGTAATTGAATTTACTAATAGTTGATAATGAAGAATAAAAAAATGAGTTGTTGGGGATAATGTTTTCAATTTTTTAGTTTTTTTTTAAAAAAAGTCACTGATTCAACATCCTTTTCCATTATTTAATGATCCTTATAAACTTCAAGTGGTATTTGAGTGATGATCCCCAATTTAATAGAATCCATTGTTACACATAATTCATTCAATAATAGAGGAATTCCAAATTTTTCTGGAACAAATTATTATTGATGAAAAAAAAGAATCATTCTTTATCATTTTTCACATGGCTAATATTTTTTTGATGCCACTATAATTGAGATTCCACTCATTGAGAAGGATCCCCCAATAATTTTTTTTACAAGATACATTTTTAAGTAGATGAAAAAGATAGAAATTATAAGCTTATTTACATCTCATAAAATGTTAATATGATTGTGATGGGCTTAAAAATAGCACATATTATGTGGTACATGATTGAAATTATTTTTTGGAGGAAATTATAATGTAAAGGATGTGAAGAAAAAATAATGGTGTAGAAAATTTGAAGACATATGAAATAGATATGAAGAAACTATTGGTGAGTAGTTAAACAAAGTAAATAATTTTTATTTAAATACTAATGGATTAAAAAGGATGTTGAATATTCTTAAATTGATAAGAAACTGATGAAATACTTTCTAGACATGGTTCATTAAAAAATCTCTTCTTTAGATGATAAATATGATTCATCTCATGATGAACAGAATAAAATTCTTTTTTTCTATGAAATGTGAAAATATATATCATTCAAAAAGAAAATCAATGATGAAATTGGTTTTAAATCTATGGTAAATATGAAAACTAGAGACACTGAATATGATGATCCTAATGATTCTAAATATTAAGATAATTCTGATTTGAACATTAAAATTATGTATCTTATCTTCAAGAACTATTGTAGAGGGGGATTACAGAATGTAGTAAAACATCCTCTTAAATATTTTGTGTTTGGTGGAATTGGCAGTTTTGATATGAATTTCCCTATGAATAAATGATTTAAATTTTTGAATAATTCCAAAGAAAACCAATAGTGGAATATGTTTTCTGAATATTCATTGAAAGAAAGTAAGTACACATGTGGGAAGAATATGTTTTCTGAAAATAGAATAATCGTGTTGATTATCAATGTTAAATCTAACATAGATTGGATTGAAAAATTAGACTATGATTGGTCAGAATGAAAAAAATGTACTTTGAGATTGTTAAAAAAGTAAAGATTTATCAAATAGTGAAGAAGGATGAGGTGATGATTCTCAAATAGTGTATGATCCCAGATCAATTTTTTTTTCACATCTTGAGAAAAGTAGAAAAATCCAGAAATAATTTTGGATGAGGAATAAATGAAGTCTTAATGTGATTTATGGAAGAAATGATGTTCCTAATATGGAATAAGAATACATCCAGGAGATCATAGGCTATACACTAATAACTATTGAACATGGAATGATGGATGAAGACCATAGTAAAAAAATGATAGCTAAATATGATGATGTTAATAAAAATAATTAAAAACTCCTTGAGGTCTAATGTACCTTAATAAAGATGAATGAAAATATACACAAGTCTTTAAAAGTAAAATATTAATCATCTAATGTTCTATAGAAAATATCATTCCATGAATTTGGTGAAATCTCTAGCTTTGGAATAAAATTTCATCTGAATTCCTTATAATTTATATTATTATGAAATGGGTATTGAAATCACGGGTTGAAAAGGGATGTTAAAAGTAAATCACATCAAAAAACATGAAAATTAATCTTAAAAAAATGATTAAACATTCATAGAAGAAATTAATCTCAAAAAATTGTATGAACCTTGACAATCTTATTGTAGGGATAGATCATACATTAATAGAAAACAAATAATTTATGGATTCTTATGGTGTTATTGAATTTATAGACACAGATATTGAAATCGATGGCCTATTTTTTCACTTAAAAAAGAAGGTATGAATAATGGGGATGTAGTGGTGGGAAAAATGACTAAATTTCCTACAAAATAGGTAGTTGGAAAAGTGAAACATTGAAATGTTTTAAAAATTCAAATTGAAGAAATTTTAATGTCTGAAATAAGTACGTTGAATATGTTACTAAGTTTCCCCCCATAGTAAAGAAACTATAAAAAATAATCTATGAAAAAATTATTAATGTAGATAAGAATAGAAAAATGGAATGAATTATGTTTAGGTAGAATTTTTTTTGATATAGCCTTACAAGAAATAAAAAGGAAAAATAATGGAATTTTGATAGTGGGTTATCTTCACACATGATAAATCATTTGAAAATCATGAAATTTTATGAATATTGATTTTGAATATTAGTTACCTCATGAATGATAGTTCCCAAAAAATTATATAAATTAAAACTACATATATTGATGCATAAATGTTAAAATATAAGGAAGAACTATTTTTTGATGACCTCAAACAAAACATAAATCATATCAGACAACATTATGATGATGGAAAAGAAGTGATATTTAGAAAATATTCTTATATAATAAGAAGAATATAAGATGTTAACATTGTAAACAGAGGAGAAAGAAATTGTGGAAATCTATTTCTGATTAGATGTCTTTAAAACAACTATTACATGAGTGTTTATGTGGAAATCAAGTTTTGGTATCGTAAACTTGGGAATATTGGTTAGAAAAGTATGGAAAACCTTAAAAATATTATGCTCTTAGAAAATTTTATACAGATAAAATAAAGGACTATGATATATGATTACGTTTTAATAAAGGAATAATGGTTATTAAAATATACATGAATTTAGAAACTATATCGACTCAACCTCTTATTCTTATTCACTCTGATTTATGTAGGATAGTGATACATAAGTAAAAAAGTGAGACATGTAATTTATTACAAATATTGATTATTTCACATAAATGAAAAAACTTATGTTCCGGAAGAATAAGTAAGAGGTTGTATAGATTTTTGGAGTTTTAAGAAGGGAAGTTGAGGGATAAATTAGTTTTTATATATGAAAGTTGATAACTGATAATGGATATGAGTACACAAGCAATGTCATTGACTCATATTTCAAGAAAAAAGTTATTAAACATCGGTATAGTTCTCTATACATCCCTCAATAAAATGATGTTGCATAATGAGAAAAAATAGTTTAGTGGAAATGGGAGGTTTCATTTTATAAGAATATAAACTTTCTATTTTTTCAAGATAGAAGACATTAGCATTGATGTACATGTGAAAATAGAAGTTTTTTAAGGCCTGAATAAAATAAGGGTTTTGATGGAACACGGTATAAAAAACATTTTTCAAAATATATCTACATTTTTGGAAGTGCTGGTTTTCAAAAAATAAAATATCCATATCTTGGGGAATTTGAGGAAAATAGAGATGAAGGTATATCATGCGATATTCACCAAGCAGAATAAGTAAATAATTGTTTAACCGATGTTCAAAAAAGTTGGTGGATTCCTAAGATGATAATGTTATTGTAAATATAAATTCCTTAATAAAGGATTTTGGAAATGAGAAATAATAAAAACTGATGATTTATAGCGAAAGTCAATGTGATCCACAATAGACATATCAAGAATCAAATGAATCATGTGATGAAAAAAGTAAAATTGGAAGTGAAACTTTGAAATTTTTTACACTGTAGAAATAGGTTAAAAAAGAAAATATACATAGAAATTATAAAGCATCGATTTGGAATAGTTGATATTATAAAATAAAAATCACCCATTTCACAAAGTGAAGCATACTCAGTTTCTAAATAAGTTAATTTCGAAGAATGGATGAATAAAATTATTAAACTGTTTGACCAAATTGAGAAAAATGAAATGTTGGAAGTTGATCTATGATGAGTAGTTACTCATGTTAATAGAAAAATGGTTTTATTGAAAAACATTATTGATGACTTGGAAGTTTCAAGAAATAGATCAAGAATTATTTCAAAAGAATATGAATAGGTGGAATGAGTGTATTTTTATGATATATTTTATCCCATTGAAAAATTAGAAACTATTAAGATGTATCTTCTAGTCGTTTCAATTTTAATATGAAATGTTTACCATATTGATGTAAAGTTAGCATTCTTAAATAGTGATATTTAGGAAGTAGTGTACAATGAAAAAATTTGTGGGTTTATTCTAGATACATTTAGACTCAAGGTCTATAAATTGAATAAATTATAGTAATGGCTGAAAAAAACAACATTGTATTGTTTTTCCAAATACGATAATTGTTTTAGAATGTTGAATTTTTATAAATGTATTGTCGATAAAAAGATATATGTTAATTAAGCTAACTAAATCACCATAATTATAATTTTTTTTTCTGGATGATGTAAATTTTTGTGAAGATTAATAAAATGGTTTTTAGTAATTTTTTTCGGAAATGGAGATTAATTTTTTGATTTTAGTATTGGGAGAATGTTGTGTGAAATGGAATAAGAGGAAACTAAAATCAGTAGCTTGGAGAACAACTATATAATAGTATGTTATTACTACCCAAGATTGTAGTCAAATGTTATTTATGAAACTCTTGTGGGAATATATTAAATTTTTATGTTTATACACCATTTAAGATATTTTTAAATAATCAAAGTGAAATCAGACATTCTAAAAAAACTATAAAAATATC
Source organism: Viscum album (assembly GCA_963277665.1). NCBI lineage: Eukaryota > Viridiplantae > Streptophyta > Magnoliopsida > Santalales > Viscaceae > Viscum > Viscum album. The sequence continues at coordinate 1,081,735,109 of OY728121.1, forward strand.
AAGATCAAAGCACATTATTATTAATGTTAACTTCATCAAAGAAAAAGTTTCTAGGGGAGATTATTTACAATAATATATTTTAATAAAACATCAAATTGTTTAAATTTTCACAATATATATTCCAAGAGAGAGATGTGAAGAATTTAGGCTATATATTCATGTTTAGCCTCCACCAAATAATTCATGAATATGATAAGGAATTGCCTCACCATGCATTGGATTATGCTGAAAAATTGTGAGAATTTGAAAAAAATTATCCTATAAGGGGAATTTTATCACTTAAATGAACATGAAGTTAATGGTAATATAAAATAGGGTAGAGAATGAAATTTGAGTGGAAAATAATTTTTAGTTGGATATTATATTAAAATGGGGGCCTATTTTCTTGTAACAAAGCGATGAAATTCCTTCAGAAACATTAAATTATCCAGTAGTGTGGTGTTAGAACACTCTCACTTATGAAATGATTATTTGGTAATAATTAAAATAGGAATTGTGAAAATGTATTGTTGTTTAAAATGATGATATTAAAAAAGTTGTTAACTTGTTTTTTCAAAAAATCTGAATTGGGATATTGAATTTCCTTTGTAATTTTTTGTTATTAACAATGTTTTATTTTAAAAGAACCAAAATTCTGTTAATATTTTATTTTTAAATTGGTGACTGTTCTTAAATTAATTTGTTAGAATGTTTTTGGAGAAGTAAATTTGAGAAATTTATTTGATTTTATGCTGTATAACCTTATAAATCAACTAAAATGATTCATTTATAATATTAATGTTTTAAATATCATGAAAATATCATGATTAAATATTTCCAACAATATAAGAGAAGTTTAAGTGTTTTCAATGTAGTCTATTAGACCCAATGAAACTTGTTGGAAAGCTACAAGAATGATGAAAGTCTAATTTTTTTCAAAAAATAAAATTTTTATGATCAAATGATCAATCAGATAATGATTTCAGTATAAATTCTTATTTTGCAGAAGTTTTTATTTGAAAAATACGAGAATGACGAGTCCCTCACTCTAGGTAATAGAAGATTCTTATGAGAGACATTCAATGATAATGATAAATCTTAGCTAATGTTCAGACATGTTCTGAAAAGAGACTGTTGTAGACTATATACAAAAGGAATTTTTAATCAATGGAATCATAGACAAGTCATTAGATGAATAATTTTTCAAAAACATGGAATTACTATATATTCTGAGATTATTGAGTTTTAAAATTATGAAATAAATATAATATTCATCAAAAAAAATATGTATTCCACTTAATTTGGTGACTTATTGATGCTGATTCACCAGATGACCTCTTGATGCCGATATATTGAACAATATTTTTATGTTGATTCATTTAATGATTAATTTTTAAGAATATATAATTTTTTAGTTTCTGATTTTCTGTTCTTTTGAAAAATCGGGTTAAAATGCAGCGACTGAAGAAATGAGATCTTAATTCCTGAGAAAATAAAAATTGGGAGATTAGTTTTGAAATCAAACTTATTTATATATAAAAATAAATATTCCAATTTATTGAAGTTCTACTAGATAGAGATAGAGTAGGTAAATAATGTATTTAGAATTTGAAACAATGTCTTTAATAATTTTCATCTTTCTTGGATAAATGGAAGTGTTTTTTTAAATTGTTTTTTTATCTTTAGTGGGTAAATATAATCTAACAGAGGAAGAATAATTTCAAATTAGTTACATTTTCAAGAGTTGGTTAAATAATATCCATCAGAAAAATTTTATTTTTGTATTTTATGAACAGAATAATAGATTTTTTACTGGAATCTTATTGGTTGTGTTGATCGTGTTCCAAGAGGGAAAAGAGGACTACAAAGATGATGAGTTTTTTCAAACAATCATTTCTATACTGAAGTTTTTTATGAAACATTTTAATGTTTTAAATTATGAAGAATCAATGTTTTTCATTAATTTTTTTATTATCTATTTAAATGTATAGAAATTCATGAAGATATTATATGATTCTAGACGATTCTAGTTTTCAATATATTGCATGAGAAGAGTTTAGAAGAGTTCTAATTAATTTAAAATGAACATGAAATTTAATAATATAAAATTTGAGTAAGCTAGAAATAGAAACTGGTTTCCTACCCTTACATTTATTGGAGCACCTATAAATATAGGTGCATTATACATTTGTACATCTAACTATTCATAGAGACAAAAGCATAAAGTGATGAAATGTTTTCTATCAAAGGTGATTTTTCCCAAAAAAAATTATTTTTCGTTGGATAATGTTTTCTTGATAGAGAGTTCTAATTAGAGGTTTATACAATGGTATGTTAAATCAATAGATATAGAGAATTTGACTGAGCGATTTGGTTTGAGACTTTTTATGAGTTTAGGGTTGAGGTGAATTTTTTTTGGAAAAGTAGATCGGAATTTTATTGAATAGGAATAGATTGAGAAATGGTGTATAAGAGGAGGGTTATGTGACTATGTTCATCAGATGGATTCTATCAGATGTTTTCACATCATACATAGTTTACGAATGTACATTTGGGGACATAAATGTTTCAATGATATTTAATTTTTTTGTGTGTCAAATTTTTTATGTAAATTTTTTAAACTCTAGCGGGTCAGGGTAATATTTACTATAAGGAGATAGAATTTATTCAACAGGATTTGACACATATTTTATTCACTTCTTCATTTTTGTTAATTTCAATAAACCCATGATAGTGGCTATAGTGAGGATGTAAGTCCACACACCGAGGCCAAACCTTATAAATAATGTGTTCCTTTTTTCCTTTTCTATTTCGATATGAATTTAAATTTATAAATGTTGATGACGAATAAACTCTTAATTTTTTTAGGGGATAGTTTTCTTTAAGAATAAATTAGTAAAAAGAAAATAATTAATTCCCCCTCTGTTTGATTAAACGATCCTTAAGAACACCAGAAACCACACAAAACATGCATTAAAACCATTTAAATTAAAAAGTCTAATAAGGATTCCATTTTCAAAACTATACTGAAGACCACTATTTTCTAACAAAACCATTTTTATACATCTTATGAAATGTTAGAAACTAATAAAGAAGATAATCCATGTTCAAAAATCACATACCACAAAAAACATGGAATAACCACTCCCATGGTAAAAAGATAATCCAAGATGAGAATAGGGCCATAGGAATTTATAATAGATCCTAGATCATGAACCCTCAATCATAAATCAATAAATTAACATGATCAATAACAAAGAAGTCCAATAAGACACCTACCACCCTAATTCTCAATCAACACACCATGGAGATTCTAGATTCATTTATCCTTCCTAAATTATAAAAATAAATAAAAGTAAATATGATTATAAATACAAATAAAAATTTCCCTCTATGGAAGAATCCAAAAAATTGATAGGAACTTGGGAAATTTAAAGAAGAGGGAAATCTAAGAAAAGAACAAAGATCAACTCACCAAGAGTGGTACATGGGTTCTATTAACACTTCAATACACCAAGGGAACTAGGATGAAAGTGATACGAACACCCCAAGGGAGTATCCTAGTTGAATGGGATGAATTAGGATCAAATAGTAATAATTTATAGTTAAATTGGGATTCATAGATGGGGGAAATACATAATTTTTCCTACCATTACTGAGCTAGAATAGGACCACTGGCCAATCTGTAGAGGCCATTCACTGGCTAGTAAATTTTTTAGATCTGTAGAGCCTATGGGTTGGCCCGTGGTGTAGGTAGAATGCATACACTAATATAAATACCACCTCATAGCCAATGGAATTACAATAGGTAGTCCACTATATTAGCGTGCCACCAGCTATCCAACGACCATCATCAGATAGTTAGGGGACTACCTATTTCTCATCCAGTTTCAGGTCCTTATACACTCCTTTGCTAACCACTCGATCCGCACTAAGACTCTAAGATAAGAAAAAACCCTCCCTTGAACACTATTAAATACAAAAACCAACACAAAATATGGAAGAATCTATAGAATTAAAGTAAGGAAAGAAATATATGATCATGAAAATAGTAGTTCCTATAAAAATCAGTGAGATATTACAATTTTCCCTAGAAAATAGATTTCTACCACATGAAATATTAGTTGATGTATGATAACCTTCCATTAGTTGAAGCCACTACTCCTTCATCATGTATTCCCATTACCAATTTTCATTATAATAATAACCATGCTACCATAAGGCACAAACTGGAGATGTAGACTTCCAATCATGAACTATCTTTTGAGAATCAATAAATGGATGTGATTGTTCGATAATAGTCAAATAAGGCTATAAATAAGGGTTTTACCAATTAAGAACATGAAAAGGGTCACATTAATTATTTTTATTTTGTGGAACATGAAAACATAAGTAATAAAATACAACTAATGTGGAAATACCAAGTGATAATACACCTTTCAAAGTTGTTCCATGGTCTCAAATGGTCCCAAATACCTAGGAGAGATGTTTTCTTATTTTTTAGTCATTAATTACCCAATCAGAGAGAAAAATTCAGGAACACTAGATAAATAACTACAAACTAAAAGGGGAAATGACTTTGATCCACATATGACATTTACCATATGTGAGATATCAAAAAGTTATATGAAGCCAACTAGATATTCATTGTTGTCTCATGAACAAAACTCGATCCAACTAAGGAACCATCTCCAACCTCAGAATAATAAAGGGGAGATCTAAAAGGTTGGAATGTTTCATTCTTTAAAGATGATATGAAACTATTATTATAAAGAAAATTCAGCATCCCTTATATGTGTATAAAAAACAACACTAATTTTCATGACACGAGAATAGGGAATATTTGTAAAAATTAAAATTTCCGATTTTTTCAAACCATAAATGTATGATATGTTGTGCTAATCTAAACAGTGTATCCATTTCTTATTAATAACCATTAAAAAATATGTGATCTTAAATTAGGGTCCCTATCTGAGAGAATGGACATATGAACTCTATGATGAATAATAATTTTTTACTCTTACAACTTTCCCATGTATTCCACTTTATTTGTGTCAATGATTTAAATGAAATGAGAATATTTATTGAAATAATTGATCAGCACCATGATATAATTCTTACCCTAGGGAGTTCTATGTAACCCCACAATGAATTCCATAGAGATTCTATTCCTTTTCCAAGTATCCATGATTAGATCTATAAGAAACTGAGAATGCATATAATTATTAGCCTTAATCTTTTTGTATGTATAACAATGAAAAACAAATTAAACTAGGTCTCTCTTCCTACCATGACACAATTTTTTCATGTCATATAACATGTTTTTGGTGATAGGGTAAAAATCCCACAAAGAACATTGACAATCTTAAGAATGGACTTCCTTGGAGACAAAAGGCCAATATACATACTTCTGAATCAAAGGATACCATATGTCTAAATAGAATACTCACTGATGGTGTACCCACCTTATAAAGAGTTCTTTATACTTCTAAACTAGTCATATTTTCATTAATATCGATGTATCATCTCAATGAGAGGGGATGAAATAAGAAAATTTTACAGAACATTATTAAAATTCTTCTCCCTAGCTCCACTGTTAATATGAGAAACAAGTACCATCAAGATCCACTTATCATTTTCATCCTTCAGTGATTGAGAAGGAAAAACTATACTAAGAGAATCAACCACCACATTACCTTTCTTAGGTTAATATGGAATGTATATGATGAATTTCTTCATGAAATATATCCAAAATCTCTGATGGGGGTATATGTATTGTTCAGAAAATATGTATCCCATACATTTTTGGTTAAATTATATGATAAAATTTTACGAAAAATGGAAATAAAACCAATTTAATAGGGAATGAACCATTGTAGAAATATAAAAATAATTAGTGGGGTAATTATTCTTGTGTGGACATAGATAACAATATTAATAAGACACTATAATATATCTTTTCATAAGGACACATCCCAAACACAAACAGGAAGCATCAAAATAAACAATGTATCGCTATCTAGTATCTGGTAAAGTCAGAATCGATGATGAGTTTAAATGTTTATTCTTATAATAAATGGATTCCAGAAACATAAAATCCCATAATAACTCCACCCCCTTTTAGGTGATACTATTCAAGGGAGATGCAATATTTTATATGTCCTTATCAAACCACAAATAATATCCTATAATACTAAGAAGCTATGTATCACAAAGAAGTTTTCTAGTTCTTACCATGATATGAAAACCATCATATTTTTAGGATCAAATGAGATTCCATGTTTGGAGATTACATGTCCTTAGAATTTTACTTCACTTATATAGAATTGGAAAATTGATAATTTATCATAAAGAAAGTGATCCATTAGAATTCCAAAATCATATATCAAATGACACACAAGATATTCTTCGGTCATAGGGAATAAAAGTATTTAATCCATAAACATTACAAAATTTTTCATTAATACTCATTGATGATTTTTTTCATTAACTCCATAATTACAATAGGATCATTGGACAAGAAAAAAGGTATATAAAGTTAGTCAAGAAGGCTATACCATTTCATGAAGGCAGTTAAGGGAATATTCAACTCCTTGATTCTAATTTTTTGGTAACCGGGCTTAATATTACTATTAGAAAACCTTAATTACCATTTACAAGAGTTGAAGAAATAAACAAAAAATATAATGGATATTTTTCCTTGATCATTACTCAATTGTGATTCTGGGAATTAAAATGGAGGTAAATAGTCCCATTAGGGTTCTTATAAAAAAGAATAGGGGTCATCCAAGATGACACACATGCATGTAAAAATTCATTATCCATCAAACCAGTAAACTGGATTTTCATCTCCTTTAACATAGCTAGAAACATGATTTAATACAACAATGATATTGATTGAATTCTAGTTAATAATTCAATATTGATCCCCACCTCCTGCTCTAGGGGAGAACATGAGATGTTTTCTAGATTCACATATGAAAAAACATTGAATAATAGAGTAAGGATACCATGACAGGAATACTATTATAACACTTCTATAGAAAGAAATAACATACTAATATCTAGAAAATACTTCCCATCAAAACAGGACCTGAATCCCATTATCCTTGAAACACTCGAGATCTCCCATTAATAGAAATGAAGACAAACTATGAATGATAATGATCAGTATAAGAATTCTGAGTGAACAATCAATCCATCCTTATAATCACATTGAATAGGTCCATGTTGAGAACCATGAAATCCCAAACTATGTGTACATAAAACATAAATAAAGATCATGAGGGACAACAAGACCTCTACTCCAACATCTTTCTAACAGGTGTAACCAATTCCATAACAAATGCCATGAGTTTCATTGGATATTTAAGAAGAAGAACCACATGAGTTGAAAAAAATGGAGTAAGAGGAAGTAGTATGAAATATTTTAGTTTCTAGGGTAGATGGAAGGGAAATGGAACAACTCAAAATCACAGGACCAACATCAACTTCTTATAGAATCTCCTCAACTGTATGAAACTAATTCACTTCAGATGACTATAGAAATAACCCTATAATATGTGATGCATATGACTACTCTTAAAATACTCTAGGTGTTAATAGGGTTTTCTATACTGAGGAGTAGATGTACCTCTAAAAAAATTCCACAAGGTTACACAAATCCTACATGAGTTTCATGTCTTTGGATGCATGGGGAAAATTCATTTCATGTGCCTATATAAACACACTGGTAATAAATCTGTAACACCCCAGGTAAATAAAGAATATGAAATTTTTATATTTATCCATATTTTTGAATAAAATGACAATATTAATTTAAAGGGAACGCTATGCTTGATGGCTTACCCAATACACAACAACGAGTTCCTTTGAAATCTTACGTTGCACTATAATAATAAAATAATATTACCTTAAATGGTAGTTAATGCCTAGACGTTGTAATGGAGGGAATGAACAGAACTAACTACAAAATTATTATATATGTTTGTCAAATATTTTTAATTTTTACAGTAAATGTTAGAGGATTAAAAATGTGAATGAATTCAATTTTTAAGTGTAAATATTCTAATGTTCTTTAGAAGGTCAATTAACCGCCTTTTGATGGTGAACCTCTTTTAAATCAACTTTTGATAATTTTATGTGTTATATTTGACAAAATAAAATTCTTCTTTAGAATCGGGACATCAAAATTTACATTGTGTAAATTTTTGGTATTTTTCCGATAAAGTTCATTTTTTTAATGAACAATGAAAAATTATGTATTTTAATTCAAAACCTCTTTTTAATCTAATTTATATATATTATTAGATTATCTTTTTAATTGGTTTTAAAGTTCAATTAGAATATATTTTTACCATTTATTCCAATAGTGGTCATTGGAATTAATTTCATCTTGAAATTGGACTTAAACTAGAGTCAATATTTTGATACTTATTGTTTCTTAAAAACACGCTATATGTTTTGACGGCAGGAATTAATTATTAAATTAATTAATTCAACTTATATGTTTTTAATTTTTTAAAATAGACTTCATTTTTGAATTCATAATATCAAATATAGCTTATGGTGAATTTTTGGTATTTTTCTGAAAAACATAAATTTTTGATGAATAGTGAAACCACTAAGTGGTAGTTAAAGAAACTGATTTTTTGTTTAAATGAAACTTTTCCACCTATGTGTTTTGAATATCAAAAATCCGACATACAAGGTTTTCATTAAGATGTAAAATGTGGTTCAATGGGATTAAAATAATTTTTTGTTGAATTGTAACTTATTAAGTTTTTAATCGCGATTAGAGTTAATTACTGTAATTTAAGGTAAAAATAATGGTTTAATAATGTGAAATGACCTAGACACATGTCCTACCCTCATTTTATGTGTCATGGTAGACCATGAAAATCCATGGGTCATCTTGGGGACCCCATGGATCCACTTTGGTTGGAAAATGACATAAATAACTTTTTATTTATAGTTAAAATAAAAATGTCACAAGCATGAGATGTTTCACTAAAACAATTTTTAAATGGGGTTATACAAGTCATATTTTTGAATATAAATATTAATTAGAAAGATAATCAGATTTCCTACATCATGATATTTTTTTATAATTTTTAGACATTAAATAAATTAAATTATTTATGACATCATGATGATGCAGCGATTACCTCGTTAATAAAGGATTTAAATAAAATGAAAAGATAATATTAAAACTATAACTTACACTTGTCAAAAACCTATTGTATGAGTAAATTTATAACCCTTATCACCTTATCCTAGAAACAAATCAACTTGGGGCCATTAAAATCCGAAACACATTCTAAAATAAAGTAACATTTCTTTAATTTCCAAGAGTGCCCCTCCTCTCCTCTTATAAAAGGCCCCCACCTCTACCTCCTTACCCACACATCCAAAGCCCTTGGCTCGGACAAAACCTGCCCATTTTGCCTCTCCACATCCCTCTATTACCCCTAGAAGCCTCCCTTTGGGCAGAAATCTTCCCAAGGAAGCCTTTGAGCTCAAATCAAAAAGAGTTACCCGATTTTAAGGTAATGACTTCACCTGTGTTCTTTTGTTTAATTTTGCTTCTCCAACCCCCTAAACACTTTTTATTCATTTAGTTTGTAACAACTCCAGTATCTTCAATATACTAGGATGTTTTTATAAGAAGCTTTCGAGATACAATTACACACACCTACATCAAATGGTTAATGAACATACTGTTTCTGTGGATGGCGAATTTATGCCTCACGAAATGATGATTGTTCAACACTCATATAACACCTTAAAAGGTGGCCATTAAGCTGTAAATGTATTTATATATGATATATAATATGTTTATGTTTCTTTATTTTTCTTTTTTGGCATACCTTTATGGTTTCCATTGTTGGTAAACATGATAATTTCATTTTAGGAAGTGCGGACTACCGCCCCCTCAAAGTGATTTGATTCGTTAATGCCATATGTGGGATATTTAAAGGATGTATTTAAAGTTATTATATATGATGTATGTAACATATAAATGATGAATATAACTTTGGAATTAAAATATACATACCTCTCATTCATTTTTAATTCCATTAATATGACATAGAAATGAAAGTAGCATTCATGCGTACGTACGGCTTACCGTCTCCATGAACGGTGCATTTCATTTCTTACTTCTAAATGATGATGTAATATTATAAATACATTTATATTATTGATATATATGATATATATCCAAATAATGAATATCATTCAGGATATAATGAACCTTTGACCACACAAACAACATGTAATTGTAAGAAGTCCACTTTCGACTTAAGAACCAAATATCGACAAAACAAACATTATTAACTTAAATGATTACATAATGTTTATAACATGGAAATAAGTGATATAAAAGGAATAATGAACATGAAAAAGGTTCTTAAGCAAGTAGAAATTAACACAAGTTTATTATTCAGGATGTTAAAGAACGATCGAGTCAAGTCGGACCCGAGGTAAGGGATCTTACTCCTCTCTTTCTTTTTAAGTACACTCTTTTATGTCATTCAATTTAAAGCACATATTTCTTGTTATTGGGATGTTATTTTATATTAATATTACTGAAAGTTTAATGTTCATATTATGAGATACCCTATTCCATCTCATCAATCCATTATGGATGTATTGAGTGGCGCCGTTAGGCTGCCGAATTTTCGTAAGAGATCTAACCTCTCTATTTCTTTTTAAGTACTCTCCTTTATGTCACTTCTTTTAAGCTCCTCTTTGTTATGTTGGGGGATGTTATATTATGTTCCTCTTTCTATAAACATTATGTTAATATTATGAGAGACCCTATTTCATCTCATAAATCCATTTTTGGAAGTTTTAAGTGGCATCGTTAGGCTGCCGAGTTTTCGTAAGGGATTTTTCATCCTACTTTTATTCCCATGATATTTATGCTACATTTTCCACAATTTCCTTTGAGTGGTGTATGTACTGCCCATTATTTTACTCATTGTGTAATATACTTTCATTTATGAGTATTTACATCAATGTTGTATTATCCTTCTTTCACGGGGTGCATGTTTCGAAAGATACCCATGTCGGTAAGGGAACCATTCACCGTCCTCTTTTTAAAAGACTTCTTTTTTTATGTATTTTAATTCACTTACTATTATGTTGGGATTTGTTCTTCTATATCCTTGTTGATTAAAATTTTATTTCCATGTGATGAGATACCCTTTTTATCTCCCATCAACTCATTTTCTGAATTTTTTAGTGACGCCGTTAGGCTGTCAAATTTTTGCAAGGTAACTTCTTAACTCAAATTTGATTCCTTGGGATAAACTTGAACTCCTTTAATATGTCTTCTATGAATACGTGTGAATAAACTCTGATTGTTTTACACTTAATATCCACTTATATTTGGTGTATCTGTTTGTCACACATAATTATGTAATTGATTTATCCTTAAACCAAGGATACCGTCTTTGTAAGGGACATCGTCTCAATATCCTTTCATTGAGGAATATTTTATTTTATACACAACCTTCTTTTATATGGTGTATAAACCACTTTCACTTTTACGTTTATCCAAAAGGAATCTTTTTTATACGAAGCATTTTACAAAACGACAAAAGGGAATGTTTTTGTTATACGTATGTGGCGACAATGAATTATCTGCCTCTGTGACCATTATTTGAGTTTCAACTTACTCTACAAGACATACCTTCTTTTTAAAAGAAAAATAAATACCATGTTTTACTTGTCTTTTATTATTGTATTGAAAATGGTTTTCATAAGGTTTTTTATATCAATGTGTTTTATTTATATCTTGTGATTGAAATGTGAAAATGTTATGTTTCCTTTATACATGTATTATGTGGTACGATTATGTTATGGTTCTTGGGCATTGTTATGAAGACGGGTGGTTCCGTTATAAACTAAGGGCGGGTGAGCCCAATATAGATCTCCAATGCATTGGGTAACACGAAGGGGTTAAATGTTGAGGTTTCTCGAAGAGATTTAGGGAATATATTGTGATGGGTATTCCAAACGTAACCAAGAGGGTTACTCCCTACGTAAGAATGTTATGAATTCCTCAAGTTACCTTTATTTCTTATGATTTCTATGATTCATTCATGATTTTATGAGGTATGTTAAAGTGATTCCGTTTTATGTGTAAAATATGATTTCATTCTATTGTATACATGTACTAATATTTACTTTACATATTTTAATATCCCATACTGAGAATTTTATGCTCATCCCAAGATATTGAAATGTTTTTCACAGGTTAAGGGAAGGGTACATGATATGATGACAGTGTCAAGGAAGTGTCAAGAAAGAATCCATGTTTTATTTGAAATATGTTTCTGTTGATGGGAAAAATTAATACTATCTTTTATGTAACAACTTTGTTTAAATTTGGAATGTAATGCAAGTTTTATGATCTAATTCTCTAAAACTCTAAACCTAAAAAGATCCTTAATGTGTAATCTTGTAATAACTCAATATTAAGTAAGGTTTAAGGCTGGGGCCTTATAGTTGGTATCAAAGGTCGGTTTAGATAACTTTAGCGTTTAGGGTATTCTCTAAGCACAAGTGACATTACCATAATGGTTAGGATTTCAAAAAGAGTCATAGTTTTAGATAAATTGAATGAGTAAGTATATCTTAGTGTTTAACTTCCTCATTAGTACATGATGGTTTTTTTGATATACTCACACTGACATTTCTATTTTTAGTGAATGGATGGATCTACAAGGTACCAAAGAGACAACAGGTTTGAAGGAAACTATGGTGGTTCTCTGATTAAGATACTAGATAAAATGGGGGATTGAATGAGGAAACTCGTGGTTGTTCTAAACCAACTATCAAGGTGTCATGATCAACCACTTGAACCTTGGTATGATCTATAATGCATAATGTATGAGATGACCAATAGATGTTGAAGTTCAGGTAATAATTATAAAGGTAACCATTAGAGTTTATATGATCCTTACATTTGAGGTAATTATGGGTTATTATATGTTATTATTGAAAATGAAAGGCATGAGACAAACTTGAGGTTAAAATATTTTATGATCATTTTTTAAGATTTTATCTCGTTTTGGGGAATTTTTTAAGAATTGTGTAATTTTGGAAAAAGGACAACACGCAGACCATGTGACAACCTGTCACGTCGGAAAAAGCTGTGGGAATCGAACCCACAACCAAAGTGTGACTGGTATTTATCGCCTACCACTGGACTACGTGAAGTACCTGGTTAGTTTGAGTAATTCTTTTTCGTTAGATGATTTTAGGAATCAAGAGTAAGTCTATTATGGGTTATCTATGGAAATGATTAACCTATCAGCGAGGATATGTGATTAGGTTAATTAAATTTCAATATGAGAATTTAAGAGTAACTGATGTTATTTGGAGATACAAGTTAATTTGTACCTAGGATGACTATGTGACTAAATCCTTCAAATATTTGGGTTTCAATATTAGTTTGGTTTACTTTGAAGAATTTTATGGAAAAATTGTATATCAAATGGTCCTCGTTGAACTTTGGGTCTTGTTGGAAAATTTTGGAGATTAAGAATATATTTTCTTTTTATAAAGGGTTATCCTTTTCTGGATTATCTGATCTTGTACTAACCATTGTGGTTTTGGTTTTGGTTAAATTCTAAAGACATGGGAAGTATGTAGTTCTCTTTTGTGGATTAGGTGATTCTCTAGAAGTTGATTATAGTACTCCTAGTGTCAACAAGTCTTCCTAAATACTCATCATTTGGGGAAAGTATGAGTTTGTGTAAGAAATCTAGTAAAAGTTGAAAGTCAACATGACAGGTAAATATGTTTCCTTAAGATCAAAAATAAATTCCTCAATGAAAAGTAATTTAAAACAATAATGTTGTCTATTATCTTTTCCTACTGGGGAATCGAACACCGTTTCACCCACCACAAGTTTGTGATTTTGTTATGGTTAACTATCTCCTAGACATGTTTACTATCACACTCCATCAGAACATGACCCTTTGTTTTTTCCTCCATTTCCATATTTTCATACATTGAATCCTAGTATGGGTTAACTCGGGTGACATTTGTACTTATCATTCTTTATTTTAAAGTGATTGTTTAATGACTCTTGTTCCGATGTGGGATTTTCAATGATGTTTCCAAGCCCAATTTTGAAATTGCAAGGACGCAATTCTCAAAAGGGGGGAAGAATGTAACACCCCAGGTAAATAAAGAATATGACATTTTTATATTTATCCCTATTTGTGAATAAAATGAAAATATTAATTTAAAGGGAATGCTATGCTCGATGGCTTACCCAATACACAACGACGAGTTCCTTTGACATCTTACGTTGTACTCTAATAATAAAATAATATTATCTTAAATGGTAGTTAACACCTAGTCGTTGTAATGGATGGAATGAACATAACTAACTACAAAATGATTATATATTTTTGTCAAATATTTTTACATTTTACAATAAATGTTAGAGGATTAAAAATGTGAATGAATTCAATTTTTAAGCATAAACATTATAATGTTCTTTAGAAGGTCGATTAACCGCCTTTTGATGGAGAACCTCTTTTAAATCCACTTTTTGACAATTTTATGTGTTATATTGGACAAAATAAAATTCTTCTTTATAATCGAGACATAAAAATTTACATTTTGTAAATTTTTGGTATTTTTCCGATAAAGGTCGTTTTTTTAATGAACAATGAAAAATGTTGTATTTTAATTCAAAACATATTTTTAATCTAATTTGTTTATATGATTAGATTATCTTTTGAATTGGTTTTTAAAGTTCAATTAGAATATATTTTTACCATTTAATCCAATAGTGGTCGTTTGAATTAATTTCATCTTGAAATTGGACTTAAACTAGAGTCAATATTTTGATACTTATTGTTTCTTAAAAACACGCTATTTGTTTTGACAGTGGGAATTAATTATTAAATTAATTAATGAAACCTATATGTTTTGAATTTTTTAAAATAGACTTCATTTTTTAATTTGTAATATCAAATATATCTTAGGGTGAATTTTTGGTATTTTTCTGAATAACTTCAATTTTTGATGAATAGTGAAACCACTAAGTGGTAGTTAAAGAAACCGATTTTTCGTTTAAATGAAACTTTTCCAAATCTGTGTTTTGAATTTCAAAAATCATACTTACACGGTTTTCATTAAGAATTAAAATTTGGTTCAATGGGATTAAAATAATTTTTTGGTGAATAGTATCTTATTAAGTTTTTAATCACGATTAGAGGTAATTAGTGTAATTTAAGGTAAAAATAATGTTTTAATAATGTGAAATGACCTATAAACATGTACTACCCTCATTGGATGTGTCATGGCCGACCATGATAATCCATGGGTCAACTTTGGGACCCCATGGATACACTTTGGTTGGAAAATGACATAAATAACTTTTTATTTAAAGTTAAAAAAATGTCACAAGCATGAGATGTTTCACTAAAACAATTTTTAAATGGGGTTATAAAAGTCATATTTTGGACTATAAATATTAATTAGAGAGATAAAAAGATTTAATACATCATGATATTTGTTTTATAATTTCTAGACATTAAATAAATGAAATTATTTATGACATCATGATGATGTAGCTATTACCTCATTAATAAAAGATTTAAATAAAATGAAAAGATAATGTTAAAACTATAACTTACACTTGTAAAAAACCTATTTGATGAGTATATATCTAACCCTTGTCACCTTAACCTCGAAAAAAATAAATTTGGGACCATTAAAATCAGAAACACATTCTAAAATAAAGTTACATTTCTTTACTTTCCAAGAGTGCCCCTCCTCTCCTCTTATAAAAGTCCCCCACCTCTACCTCCATAACCACAATTCCAAAGCCTTTGGATTGGAAAACCCCTGCCCATTTTGTCTCTCCACATCCCTCTATTACTCCTAGAAGCCTCACTTTGGGTAGAAGTCTTCCCAAGGAAGCCTTTGAGCTCAAATCAAAAAGAGTTACCCGATTTTAAGGTAATGTCTTCACTTGTGTTATTTTGTTTTATTTTACTTATCCAACCCCCTAAACTCTTTTTATTCATTTATTTTGTAACAAATCCAGTATCTTAAATATAATATGATGTTTTTATAAGAATAATTCGAGCTACACTTACACACACCTACATCAAATGGTTAAAGAACATACTGTTTCTGTGGATGGAGAATTTCTGCCTCACGAAACGATTATTGTTCAACACTCATATAACACCTTAAAAGGTGGCCATTAAGATGTCACGATATTTATATATGATATATAATATGTTTATGTTTTTTTTATTTTTCTGTTGTGGAATACCTTTATGGTTTCCATTGTGGGTAAACACGATAATTTCATTTTAGGAAGTGCGGACTACCGCCCCCTCAAAGTGATTTGATTCGTTAATGCCATATGTGGGATGTATAAAGGATGTATTTAAAGTTATTATATATGATGTATGTTACATATAAATTAATAATATAATTCTGAAATTAAAATATACATACCTCCCATTTAGTTTTAATTCCATTAATATGACATAGAAATGAAAGTAGCGTTCATGCGTACGTACGGCTTACCGTCTCCATGAACGGTGTATTTCATTTCCTACCACTAGATGATTATGTAATATTATAAATACATTTATATTATTGATATATATGATATATATCCAAATCATGAATATAATTCTGGATATAATGAACCATTGACCACACGAACAACATGTAATTGTAAGAAGTCCACTTTCGACTTAAGAACCAAATATCGACAAAACAAACATTATTAACTTAAATGATTACATAATGTTTATAACATGGAAATAAGTGATATAAAAGGAATAATGAACTTTAAAAAGGTTCTTAAGCACGTATAAATTAACTCAAGTTTATTATTCAGGACTTTAAATAACGATCAAGTCAAGTCGGACCTGAGGTAAGGGATCATACTCCTCTCTTTCTTTTTAAGTACACTCTTTTATGTAATTCATTTTAAAGCTCATATTTATTGTAATTGGGATGTTCTTTTATATTACTCTTACTTTAATTTTTATGTTCATATGATGAGAGACCCTATTCTCTCTCATGAATCCATTATGGAAGTTTTGAGTGGCGCCATTAGGCTGCCGAATTTTCGTAAGAGATCTAACCTCTCTCTTTCATTTTAAGTACTCTCCTTTATGTCACTTATTTTAAGCTCCTCTTTGTTATGTTGGGGGATGTTATTTTATATTCCTCTTTCTATAAACTTTAGGTTAATATGATGAGATACCTTATTTGATCTCATAAATCCGTTTTTGGATGTTTTATGTGGCGTCGTTAGGTTTTCCGAGTTTTCGTAAGGGATTTTTCATCTCACTTTTATTCCCGTGATATTTATGATAAATTTGACACAATTTACTTTGAGTGGTGTATGTAATGCCCATTATTTTACTCATTGTGTAATATACTTTCTTTTGTGAGTATTTACATCAATGTTGTATTGTCCTTCTTTCACAGGGTGCATGTTTCGAAAGATAACCATGTCGGTAAGGGAACCTTTCACCCTCCTCTTTTTAAAAGACTTCTTTGGTTATGTCTTTTAATTCACATACTATTATGTTGGGATTTGTTCTTATATATCCTTATTGATTTAAAGTTTATTTCCATGTGACGAGAAACCAATTTTATCTCTCATTAACTCGTTTTCTGAATTTTGTAGTGACACCATTAGGCTGTCAAATTTTTGCAAGGGAACTTCTTAAACCAAATTTGATTCTTTGGGATAAACTTGTTCTCCTTGAATATGTCTTCTATGAATATGTGTGAATAACCTCTGATTGTTTTACACTTAATATCCACTTATATTTGGTGTATTCGTTTGTCACACATAATTATGTAATTGATTTATCCTTAAACAAAGGATACCATCTTTGTAAGGGACTTCGTCTAAATCTCCTTTCATTGGGGCATATTTTATTTTATACACAACCTTATTTTATACGGTGTATAAACCCCTTTGACATTTACGTTTATCCAAAAGGAATCTTTTTTATACGAATCGTTTTACAAAATGAAAAAGGGAATGTTTTTGTCAAACGTATGCGGCGACAACAACTTCTCCGCTGTCGTGACCATTATTTGAGTTTCGGCTTCCTCTACAAGCTATTCCTTATTTTTAAAAGAAAAATAAATACCATGTTTTACTTTTATTTTATTTTGGTATTGAAAATGGTTTTCATAAGGTTTTTTATATCAATGTGTTTTATTGATATCTTGTGATTGAAATGTGGAAATGTTATGTTTCCTTTATGCATGTATTATGTGGTACGATTATGTTTTGGTTCTTGGGCACTGTTATGAAGACGGGTGGTTCCGTGATAAACTAAGGGCGGGTGAGCCCGATATAGCTCTCCAATGCATTGGGTAACGTAAATGGGTTAAACGTTGAGGTTTCTTTGAAGAGATTTAGGGAATATACTGTGATGGGTATTCCAAACGTAACCAAGAGGGTTACTCCCTACGTAAGAATGTTATGAATACCTCAAGTTACCTTTATGTATTTTCATTTCTATGATTTATTCATGGTTTTATGAGGTATGTTAAAGTGCTTATGTTTTATGGGTAATGTATGATTTCATTCTTATGTATACATGTACTCATGTTTCCTTTCCATATTTTTATATCCCTTACTGAGCTTTTTATGCTCATCCCAAGTTTTTGAAATGTTTTTCACTAGTCAAGGGATTGGTACATGATATGATGATAGTGTCAAGGAGGTGTCAAGAAAGAATCCATGTTTTATTTTAAATATGTTTCTGTTGATGGGAAAAATGAATACTATCTTTTATGTAACCACTTTGTTTAAATGTGGAATGTAATGCATGTTTTATGATATAATTCTCTAAAACTATAAACCTGAAAAGATCCTCAATGTGTAATCTTGTAATAACTCAAGATTAAGTAAGGTTTAAGGCTGGGGCCTTATAAAATCATTCAACCTTACTTTGATGAGGGGGAATAAAGAGACATATGTGATGAAAAATAACCATATCTACAACAAAATCCATTTATATTTATTTTAACCATAAAAGAACTATTGTAGGTTCCACCAATGTAAATATAAACTCTTATCAATCCTATATTACATGACAGGTGAAGCTATACCATCAAGTTCCTATCCACCACTTCAGCATCGGTGGTAAAATTCTAAAAAAATACTTGAGTTGAAATATCATCTCATATATCCTATTGAAATATCGAATCCTCATTTTCTCATTAGAAACCACTTAATAATTAATCAAGGAGAGCTATATGCAATGATTTTCATACACCATCACAGAATGATATCCTTCCTCAATCATCAAAAACTCTATGTATTTTTTCAAGGATATAGATTTTAGGAAGAACTAATTAGCATAAATGGACATGAATCCCTTATACTCCAAGACCTAATGATTCTCACCCATTACAATTATGTCCAACCATATTCTATTCAGAACATCTATCTTAAGCATGATGCACGATACATTTATCGAGTAATATATTTATTGAAATTTTAAAATCCTCATGATATTTCCCAAATAATCCTTTTCCCCTTGAGTATCAATATTCCCATTGAAATATGATGGATTTAGGAGATGTTTTTTATTTTTAGTCATCACCACATCACATTTTTGTTTTCCTCACTAACACAAACAAGAGTAATTTTCACACCTTGTTCTATAACTCACACCATGTGCAATACCACATTGGTCAATTTCTAATCGTCTAGGGGGCTTCGATATCATGGTTCATTGACAAAAGCCATTGGCGGAATCAATGGAATTATTCTAGGGGGTATGATAATATTATTTAATACTGATATATATAATAAAAATATAAGTTTTCTAAATTAATGGTAGTTTAGAATATTCTAAAACTACTAGAAATAACATGAAACTAGAAAAATAATGTTTGGGATTAAAACACTCCAAATAATGAAAGGAATAATTCCCAACAACCTATGGAAACTCAATGCTTTTAAGGATGGGAGAATACAGGACACTCACTAAAGACATTCCACTTAAGTTCCAACATTCCTATTTATCATCTACCAAGACATCCCAAGTATGAATATCACAAATGAAAAATATAAGACATCCCTTTGATAAAAACTTTTCATAAACCAACCCATATTACCAATACAATCCTAACATGAATGGGTCCAAACATGTATTGACTTGTGTTCCCAATCTACAAGAGATGGTGACAATCACCTAGGAATCAAGAACGTGCTCTTGGAATTATTTAGTCTTAAATAAATTGAAGAATGTAGATGAAGTAACACAATATATAAAATCAAAAAAGAAACATATGACAATAGATAGATTCAATCATCATGTTAAAAGAGTTCCAATACATAAAAAACAACTGATGTGCAAAAATGCCAGAAAACTAAACTCCGTGTCACACAATGTCATCTCCAGATTCTCACACCCTACTAATGAATAAACCCAATCCCCCCATGATTCATTTACCTTAACTATATTAAATAAAATGAGATCAACATACACTCAATGGTATATACAAGGTGTGAGTAAAAGATCCCAGTAGGATCTCATGTAGTGTTTTATAAGAATGATTCATTAAGTAAACCAATTATGATGAAATAAATAAAATCAGGGCATGTGATACCATTTTTCATAAATCATGGAATAAACACCCCTTTCAATAAATAATAAATCCTGATAAGAAACTAGATTCCAAATCATTTCAGTACACAAACTAATAAATAATCTCAAGGGTACCAAATAAGAAACCCATCCTATATATACAATTAGTTATAGTTCAATGAGGATCATCTCAATAGTGACACATTTCCACAACATATGAAACCAATGCACACAATATCATAACAAAAAAAGTATATAGGAAAATATTACCTCCTCAGAGATGGATTCATGCCTCTTCATCAATCACTCTCATTTTTATCATAATAATGACATTAAAGGTTACTTCATATTTGAAACCACAAAAAACATGATTCAAAAACTTTTCTATTAAATTCATATTCAGAACCACTACATTCAAAACC
The DNA here is from genome assembly GCA_963277665.1 of Viscum album. Taxonomy (NCBI): domain Eukaryota; kingdom Viridiplantae; phylum Streptophyta; class Magnoliopsida; order Santalales; family Viscaceae; genus Viscum; species Viscum album. The sequence goes on from OY728121.1 coordinate 1,081,756,137, forward strand.
TTTTCCCTTTTGAAATTACTTTTTTAAATGCATATTCAAAACCACCAAATTCATTGAAACCATTTTTATTCCATTTATCAATATTTAGAAATACAATTATTAAGGTAAATAAATCATGGTATACAAGATAAATCCATTATACAAAACCACTTAACTTGAACCACATTGAATAACCATGCCCATGGTAAATTGATATACCAAGGTGGGCTAAGGTATATAAGAATAAAGAAGATATCCTAGAAAATGAACCGTGTATCATAAATCTCCAAAATGACATGATCTATCAGAAAGAAGTAAAAAAGAGAATAGCTACCACCCCAATTCCTAATCAACACACCAAGAGGATTATAGTTCCTAAAAACATCAATAAATTCTAAAAATAATATAGAATTAATTAAGGTTAGAAAACCAGATAAATAGTTCCCACTATTAAAAAAACAAATCATAGAGAGAAACATGCGTAATTGAAGTAAGAATGTGATCCTAGAAAAGGAAAAATATCCACCCACCAAGTGAGTTACATGGGTGTCATAAACACTTTGATTGAACAAGGGATATGGGTAAAGAGAGATAAGAACTCCCTAAGAGATTCACCAATATTAATTGTTTTAATTAGGGAGTTCGACTAATGATAGATGCAGCTAATCCTAGAACGAAGTTAATCCCATTGTGTGGTTGTAATCAATAATATATCTTTCCTGTTTTTTTATTTTATATGAATGTTCCCCCATGTTACTTAGGGTGACTAAAACCTAGTTTAATTTTCCGAGGCTATATTCCCCAATATCACTATGGTGGGGATGAATGGCTGAATACTCCCTCTAGCATTTCTCTTTTCTCTCTATAGTATTATGTAGTACTATTCATGATGGTAAGTTATTCCAATATATGCATGATGATGGTTTTAATGTAATTTTTTTTCTAACATGTGTATATCCAGATAAAGTATCCAACATATTATTATAGGTATGAAATGTAAATATTTTGATAGCTTGAAGTAACTTACTCGGAGTTTGGGCTACGATGGTTTGATGCATAATACTCGATGTATAAAACATATCATAAGAGCTATGGAAGATCCCGAAATCGACTTGGAAACCATATGGAGATTTGATATGGGATAATGTGACAATGTGATGCATGAGATTCATGTTTTGAAACATAGACCTTGTGTTTATGGGTTCACTTTCTTTTAGATAAATATGTCTTAAGACGTATGACCATAGGTTAGATCGGAATACTAGTGGGGAGGTGGTTGTGGGGTACCATTTTTGGTTCATTACTATAATATAAGAACTATTGTATGTGATACTTAGTGATAGATATCCATAGGGAGGTTGGGAATATAGTATACGTATTTAGGTGAAAAGATAGATTCACTTTTTGTTTACTAGGGTTTATTATGCTTTCATTATATTTTACATGAGAGTTTTATGGGGGATCATATTGAGTATACTATTATACTCACCTTAAAAATTTATAAATTTTTTTAGGTGATTAGGAGAAGATTTGATATAGATATTTATATTACAATCTCATGGGTTTTCAAGATGTCTTTAATCATAATGGATTAATATGAGTTTGTCTTTTGGTACTTGTAGTTACATTGGAGTTGTATTAGTTTTGTATGATATTACAAGTATTCACTAAGAAATTATATTTTCTATATAAGATAAATTTTATTGGTTTATATGTCTCATCACTATCTTTTTTATGCTCTCATAGAGGGTAATGGGTCCCATTTATCTGTCCATTATACCCTTAGTGCTAGTCTCCATCTCAGGGTCGTCTTGAGGTGGGACATGGGATTCATTATCTATCTTCCTTCATTTTTTACACAGAAGGGGTATCATTGTGGGTGGGGGTGACATTTTTAATCCTTAAATAAATTCTAAAAATTAATTAAATCTGTCACAAAAGTGAATAAGCTCAATAATGATAGCATAACATAAAAGAATTATGAAAAATAGTGGGAAATTAGAAAAACATATCTAAATAATATTTTGACTAGAATAAGTTATAAAGGGACTTATACTTAATGTAATTTCCAAAAATGACATACCATTGATGAATAATATATATCATCAATCTATATTCCTTATCATTAGTATAAAAAATTTATTTTATCCATATACATTTTATAAAAGTATAATTATATTATGCTTTTGAAAATTTTCAAAAATTATATTTTCAACAAAAACCTAACCGTTATTTCTTCTTTGACATAAGAAATTATGTTATTGCATTCAATACACAAAACTCCCTTTTTAGAATATTATGTCAACTCATTTTTCTAAAATATCTGACAAGGATTATTTCATGGTTCTTCTTCGATAAAATGATAATTTGAAGAAAAATTCATGTATTAGTTTTAATTATTCATATTTTTATTATATATGTAATAAAATAAGAACCACAATTATTTTCACATAACAATGAAAATTACCCCAAAAACCTTCATATTTTGCATTGTTTTTGAAATTATATTTCAAATATTTTTTTAAAAGATATAAACATTATTTCAAGTAAAAACTATACATAAGTACAATTTTGATGATATTTATTATTTTTTATTTTAAAAAAATATGTTATTAGGAAATTTTATATTATCATTTGGTGGTTTTTTACCATTAATAGATCAATATAGGTTTTTATAGGTTTTTATTTATTTTTTTACCATAAGGAATTTATGTCATTTTTATTATTGTTGATGGGATTAACTAAATATCGGTGCATTTTGGGTGTTGCGGTTTCTATTTTCTCATAAGAGATGGAGATCACGTTTTGAATTATTTTGGGTGCTTTTCTGGACATGATAATGTGTTTGTTTATTTTATCCCTACATCATTACAATATTATTTATAGAAGGAAATGTTCTAATGTAGTTAAAAAAGTTATTTGGTTGAAATTTATCATAAAAAATTTCAAGTATATTTTATAATGAAAATTTAATTTCATACAAACATAATACTGTCATGAGATTTTATAATTTGTTTACATTTTAAATTTATAAACAAAATTATATTTTTCATTCACTCCACCATCCATTATACAAATATTCATCCTAATTATTATGTAATAAAAAATAGTTATCAATGTTTTCCTTGAGTCTAGTACAATTAACCAATTAAACACTATAAAAGAACCATACAAAAACATAAAATCAATCTCTTGGATCATAACGAATATTAAACAAAATTGAATCAATCCTATTGCTAAAAAAAATTCAGTAAAAAAATAACAATATAATATTATATAATTATTTTATTATATATTGAAATAAATAAAATGAAAAGGCCATATAGATGGAGAAAAATATTAAAACACCACTTAAACAAAAAACTTCTATAAATTAAATTAAATTATAAAAATAAAAAATACTATTAAAATTTTGAAATTATTTAGTTTTAAATACAAAACATTTTAAAATTTTAATTTATTGTATACTTAATTTCACTTATGGAATTATATTTATTATTAGATTAAATCATAGAAATAAATATATACACATATAATTATAGTATCAAGTCATTTAATGTTAACTATAAATTTATTAACATGATTTAAAGTAACTATTATATAATTTTCAACTGTTTAATTACATTTTTAAATGAAATTTTATTTATAGGTAATATTATTTTAATTTAGAAGATTAAAAAAATTAGGGACATTACATTTACAAATGAAACTTTATTTATCGGAAAAAATATTTTTGTTTAGTTGATTAATAAAATTGTAGACATTACAAGACATTAAATTAAAATTGAAGTCCTTAACAAAAATTCATTTAATGATTTCAAAAAATTAGGTGTTTAAATGATTCCATTATTAAAATTTAGTGTCCTTAAAAGGAATTCATGTTAAAATCAATGATTTTTTTAACCAATTTTCAAATAAAACGCCCATGTTTAGGATTAATTTGTTTATATAGTCCATTGTTATTATTTTCCATGTTTCAAATAATTATTCACACTTTTCTTTGTGGTGTATACAAGAATCATCCTTTCATTTATTGTGTACAAACCCATATATTTTATTAAGTTAAAAAAATATTTCTTAAACAAAAAACATATTGTTAACAAATATCAACTATTTAAAAATGAATGTTTTTTGAATATATATATTTTTTAATATTCACCATATATATATATATGTATTCTTAACTAAAATTAATTTTAAATCAAAATTAAATAAAATTAAATTAAAAATGGAAAAATGAATTCTCATGGATGTTGAGTAGACAAGGATATATCAAGACCAGCCAACTTAAATATATGATCCATTTCCTTATAATTAATTTTAATCCATCTAAAATGTAACAAATTATTTATAGTTATGATTTTTTCACCAATATGGTGATGTATACTATAGGACTTTGGAATCGTGACCCATTAAGATATCAAATATTGAGTAAAATAATTAATTCTGAATGAGGACCTTTAATTTAATAAAATAAAAAAAATTATCAATCATTTATAGTAATTTCAAATAAGAATATCAAATTAATGAAATAATAGGGAGTAAATATTATTTTTGAAAATGTTTTCCATTTTAAATTCCATGGTTTTATGTCATTCCACATTATTATAACACAACATGTTATATCTAAATACCACTATACAATGATGATTCATATGTAACTTTAGTCATTTGTTACTAAAAAACACTTAGTTGAGCTAGATCATCCTCTATCTTAGGAAAAATTAATTTTTATTTAATTTGAAAGTATTCATGTACAAATTACTTTCTACTAACCACTTGATTGATGTATTTTATCTCATATAAATTACCATCTTGACCAGTAAAAACATTTTTTCAATAAGGTTATAGAAATAATATCAATTTATTTTATTTTAATGAACAACAGAGGATAATTTTTCTAATATAGATCCTATGTTGTTAGAATAAAATCATCATATTAGTTATTTTAAATTCCAAATACTCATAAAATAAAGAATGGGTGGTTTTTTTATCAATATATCATATTGAATATTTGTCAGTTATTTAGGTGGGGCATGGTTCAACAATAATGAAAAAGTATTAGGAACATAATCCTATAATGTAATAAGAAGGTCACACTAATTCATCATCGATCATACTGTGGCCATAAAGGTACAATTCATCCTCTATGAGAAACTACACAACTACAGTGTTCTTGGAGGAGTGACATGTGATACAATTCCACAATATCATATATGCTTAGGTAATTCCTGGACCAAGTATTGACCATCCCAATTTGATCAGTGGATCATAATATATTTTCTTAATTCATTTTTCTTCCCATTCTAAAAATAATTAAAATTTTCAAAAGTACCATATTTGAGTCTAATGATAGAAAAAATTCAATATCAATTAAAATTATTAGAAAAAGTATTGAATTATCTAAAACCTCAGAATTTTTGAGTACTCATTATTCTACCAATGTAACTATATATGAGATAAAATAGTCCAATAGCTAGTTCATCTTTTCCATTAAGATGTTCTTTGGTCATATTTCCTAGATAACTGGATTCAAAACTATTAAATTATTCTTAATTTAATGGTTCTACTAATCCATACCTATAGAGTCTTTATATTGTTTTTCATGTTTACATATCCTTAGAGACAATGCTAAAGATAATTGGGAGTAGAATAACCTTGAAATTCATATTTGGAATGTTCTAGAAATAATTATCCATATCTAAAAAGTTAAATACAATTATTATATTCCCAATTATGTAAAAAACAATTCATATATATAGAATAGTCCTATTATTAATATTTAACAAATTTCACTTCATGTACAAACATGATATAGAAATAAATTTTTTTATGGAGGGAACATAAAAAAGACTCTCTAATTCATGAATTAATCCACATAGTAATGTCAAATTATGAGGTTTATCTTATATAGAAACTCTTTATCAATTTTTACATAAAGATCTATTTAACCCTTTTTCAATTCCCTCATATATTTGAGTTTGTGTTTGTCAGCACAAAAGTGTGATGTACACCTTGTATCCAATATCTACAAGTAATATTTTGGGAAATTATCATATATATCATTCATATTGAGATGCCTATATTACAACTATTTTAGAAAACTCCACAACCTTAGAGATAAAATTTTAATTTAATTATACATTATTCCAACAAGTGATGTGAAAAATGTTTATTATAATGTAATTCATTATCTACAATGGGTGAGTGACATGTTTTATATCATTTCATCATGGAATTTTAGTGAATTTAATCCCACTAAAAATTATGTATTTATAAATAAAATCTATTTCATGATCAATGATCAATATATCATTTACCAAAAACCCAAATTTAGTGTGAAACTGGCCAATTAGTTATTTTTGAAAATAGTCATACAAATCACAATGCTTGTGAATCTTGGATAGTTCAGTGGGAGATTAATTTTTTTATATCCATAATATAGATACTAATATTTACTATATTTATATTGAATAAAAACCATCATGGTTTCCAAGCAAAGTGTTACTCAAATCTCATAATTGGATGGGGTTACCTAACCCTTATGATTAATCACCCCCACCATTCCATACAAAAGATAATATATAGGAACCCCAATTTTGGGTGAACCAACCTTGTTGGATTATCATGTATTTGAAATGTTCATACATTAGTTGGAAACTAACAATCAGTATTTGAGGGATTTTATTTAATACACTCACCAGTTTAACATACATCACAGGCATGTAAAACCCATTGCATATCATAGAATCATTTTTATCTCATGTTTTTATTCATTTGGGTATAATTGATTTTAGTGATTTAGTTTTGAAATACATATTTCTTTAACAAAACTAATTTTTTTGAATCATACTAATTTTTAACTCTTTATATAACCAACATGTTTTGGTTACTCACTGAAAAATAAAATCTAAAAAAATATACAAATCCAGATTCATCTCAAGCATAATTTATTTGAACTCTTCATGAGTTATCTTGGAGTGAAAGTTATCAAACCCCTCAACTTTATAGGATAAGTAATAAGGATCTAGGATAGTGGGTTTTTTGACCCCTAATCCCTCTCTCTAGGGTGACACTATGGAATAAAAATATTCAATTCATGATATCTATAAAACTAAATATGAACAAACTACATTGGAAAATTATCCTAAACATCAAAACTCTAGAATACTAATATAAATGTTGATTAAAACTATATCTTATGTTATCATTAATAAAATATAATTTAAAAAACTATCTCATAGAATAAATTTTTCAAATAAATTTAGAATCTAAAATATTTATATTTAATAAACACATATAAAGAATGAATATAATACAAAAATAAAATAATAGATAAAAACATAAATATTTTTTCAGAAATGTGAAAAAAATATATTTACTATTCATATTTTATTTTGATATAAAAATTGAAATTTTTTTGATTCTTGACACTCTTAATTCATAATCTATAAGTAAAAATATCAAAAATGGTTTTTTAAACATTTTTTTCATGCCATATTTTACAATGGTTAATCTTATTATTAATCATACAATTTGAATACTACAAAAGTGAGAAATAGTCTATGAAAAAGTCATATTAAATGATATAACTTTAATTGTATTCAATAATTGAATCACTGAATATGATCAGATCTATCATAAAGACCAAATTAAATTTTATGATATTTCTCTTACCATATTTACTTATAGATTGCATTTTCCCAAGAAATCAAAACATCGATTCATATATTATGATATCATATATCATAAGATATAAACTATTTCAAATCACCGGGATTCATTTTTATTGTACCATTAAATATAGTTCACTCATACTCTATGACTACCCATAAAATAAAAAATGAACATATTGTATTTAATGATATAGAAAAAATTATTTGTGAAATTAATTTCATTGAAAACCCTATAGATTCACATATTTAATCATATGTGTACCTTGAATTGAAACCATTTATAGGATTTAGGGGATCATTGAATGATCTTATATAGAAAAAACCCATCTATGGCCCGATCTGTCTTCAAATATTCAACAGACATGGAAAATGAAGAACACATCATATATGAAACACAATTGAAATATCCTGCATATTCTTCATCAATGAGGAATGTCTGTTGATGATCATAGCATCATAAAGAAAATGATTCCTACCTATTATGGGATACACCATCCTTGGATCATAGATCATATCTTGAGGATTTAAAAATGGAAATGGTCTATTAATGGATTTACTATGTAAAACGTGGATTATTGTGAATAATATATCTTCAACATACTCTACATGAAACAAGGGACACTAGTAGAATATAACTGTTCCCTTTTGTTTCCATCATCGAAGTTCTTAATATAATTAATATCATTGACCATATATCATGTAATGAGTTCCACGACATGGCACCTATAAATTACTTATCATTGGATTGTTCTTCATTAAACCCTGTAATAATGTTGTATCATGTTTTAAATAATATATCTCAAGGATTATAAGAAAAATAAACCATGTTGGTGCTGGAAAACCAATGTGAGCACTCACATGGAAATCATGCCGTTAACCTTATCAAATTAAATTGTATTGGTAGTAGGACCATACCAAGATTAAATTATATTATATACATATAGTAAGAGATCATATGAACCTCAGGAATATCATTCCATATGATTATAAAAAGTCACAAGATAGGAATCCATTAGTTTATGTGAATATTAAACACTTTCCACTTTCCATTTTCAAACATTGTAGCAAAACACATGTAAAAAAACCATTCAATTAATACCATGATCTTATTTTGACCCCTATATGCGTCAAACAACTTAAAAATCCAAAAATAATGTTTTTTTTATTTATGATGACAACATCCTCTATTCACAAAATTGTTGGTTACATGCATGGTGAGATAATCTTTAGTGGGAATGGATTTAATTTTTTCAATAAATTTTTGACTTTCCCTAAACTTAAAGATATGATATATCAAGTTAAATATATAAATAATTTATTTATGATTTTAAGAAATGACTAAATAATTCTAGAAAATTTTTAATGATTATATTGTTGATCATTCTAAAAATCATTGGGATTACCATTTTTCACTATAAGGATTCATGTGTACAATCCCTATAGCGGTGATTCATATGTGTTTAATTTATCTCAAGTAAACACCAATTTAATTCTAGGTTCTAGCAGGAAGAATCAATTGTATTTACTTTTTATTATTGATCGCTCCAACATCATTGAGGATTCAAGGAGTTCATCTCATTTTTAATAGAAATAGAGGAAAAAATAAAGTGAGATAGAAGTCTATTTTGAACATAAATTATCTATTCCCAGTTTTTGATCTGTTATATAAAATAGACAAAACCATATATTTATAGAGCCACAGTTTTGATTACAATACTAGTTTATCATGTAACATCCCTTAAATAATACTATAATATTTTGAAAAACCACATTACATATAATAAAATATATAATATTATTATTATAATCATTCAATGGTGTGTGCTAACATGTATGATGTCAAATATTATTTTACCACTATGTAAATTAATATTAATCATCAAATGAGGTCATGGTATGATCTAACTCCTCATCATTTATTGAATACATGAATAAATATTTTAATCACTTAAATAAATATTTTCTTAACAATCTAGAGATTGAAAATTGATTAAATATTTAATGAATTAAATAAATATTTTCTTCACAAAAATGCGAATAAATATTAATTATATATTCATTTAATAAAAAAATTATTTTTTAATAAATAAATAATTATTTATTAACTTATGAAAATTAACGATCAGTAAAAATTGAATAAAAATATTCCCCTATTTGGAGAATTATATTAATTTCATTAATTAAATTTAAATAGATTTTAACTGAGATCTATAGAAATATTTAGTTAGTCATCCTATATGATTATTTCTTGTTTTCTTCATGAGGGTATGCCTAATGTCCACAATTACTATCTAGAAATGGGTCAAAGAACCTATGAAAATGAACATAAATTCTCAATGCTCAAAACCACATATGAATGCTCGTTGTGTAATATAATCCCTTTGTCTCAGTATCCTATCAAGCAGGATGCCCTCCCATGTCATGAACCTACCATCTAGTTACATCTTCTCTTGACTATCTGAAGTAAAATTCATTACACCATGGAAATGGAATTTTTGGGATAATTATATTTCAATCATAGCGATAAGACATAACAGTTCCTAATGATGGTAGGGAAAAATCCTTCCTCAACATATCCATTAATAACATGTCATTAATGATGCACCCAATATACCATACATCCCGTCAACATATGATGCCGTGTTTTTTTTTCATAAAATCAATTTGTGCGAGTCATAACATCTATTAATGATAATATTAATGTCCAAGGGACAGTACCAATGCTCAGAGGTAGGAATATATTACGACACCAAAACTGTTGGAATTTTTACTGGCAGTTCTGTTTTCATAATCTCCCATATTAGATATTACCATGTGCGAACTTCATGAGAATAAGACACATATTCTTATGAGTAATCTTAATTGAAAATAAAAATAATATGTTCCCTATGACAGTATTTTAGACATCTATATAACCATTTAAAATATTATTTTCTGGCCATTTCCTGATTCTCATCATAGTGGGGAACTACTGTAACTATATCAATGTGATAGATATTATAGGACATAAAACATCATTTTTTGAAGAATATAAATCAATATGTGAAAATATATTTATATTAATTCTCACTACATTAAATATTCATATAATAAAAATGATAAAGTAGTTGGTTCTAGGGTACCAACTCCAACCCCCCGCCCACTTTATCTTGATCCAAATGCTATTCATTGGGTTGTATTCACATAAAAGACATGAATCTACTGAGAGTAGATACAACTATTGGGCCCACCATTTTTCTGTTACTAGGTATAGTAAATCAACATGTATGTGCAAAAAATATTTTCACTGTAACGTTAATATCATGATAAAATCACTCAAGTAGACATATATCCAAGTATCCACATCTTGTTACCATGTAATAATCCTGACATATTGAATAAATCCATATTCTACTATTAACATAAATGATAAATCACTTTTTTGGGAATAACACAAAATTTGAATATTACATTGATATAATGAAATTTAATCTATATTTGAAGCCTCAATATACTCAGATATTGTATATATTACATCCACTAAATTTAATATGTTTTTTAGGCATATTAATATAGTATTACTTGTGATATTAGATCAAATTGGATTAAATAAATGTAATTGTCCAATTCCCTTATTCACTATTATTCACACTTATCCAAACACTAGGAACTCATGTTGTTATTCTTTGCGATGTACATTATGATAGTTATAAACAAAAGTATATGAAATTATGTTGGATATTTTTTATATTCAACAGTTATGATTTATGAAGTAGTAATATCAAACAACAATACATATCATATAACATGAGAATAATTCCAAGAACTTAGGATTTTGATATTATTTCTGTCTCCATAATCGCTTCCCATGCCTAGTCTTGTTCCAATGGAAGGATTATATACCTAAAAAAATTCAATGTTGAATTTTTTTAAACTTTTATTATTTGTTAATATGTTATTATTTGTAATATGACTATATTTATCAAACTCATGGATTCAATTTATAGATATTATTCCCCCAATCATCATTTATAATTTCAATAAAACATATAAAAATTTCATTTCATAGTAATAACAATCTAGTAAGACATAATTTTTTTCCCATATGTTTTTAACAAATCTATATTCAAAAACTAATGGTACTCCCACTAAAAAGATTGAGACACATAGCAATAATTGTTTTGAAAATGAATGCTATATAAAAACAATGCATGATTTATTCATAAATCAATTTATGTAATCTATAAATATTATTTAAATTTATTGATATCTATAACCCTTTTAATAACTCTAAGTAGACATATTAGATAGGGTCTCATTTTGGTCATGTAAAATAATTATATTCTATATGGATTCCTCTTAATGATGGGGCATTATATATAAATAGGGAAATATTATGTGAATTGAAATATGATTTGATAAGTGGTATTCAAAACATATTTTATTCATTATGAGTGATGAATATGTTTTTTCATAGACTAAACTCTCAAAAATATATCATGTTATATTGGTACCACCCAGTACCATCCATTTATAAATAATCATGAACACTCACTAGTGGAATTAAGTCTTAGAAACATTCAAAATATGGAATCCCAAAATTTTGATATATGGAATCCATAATTTTAATTTATACATACTATTAAACTATAAAATATTACCAATTACTATATATTTATAAAAATATTTAATCAAATATAAGAATATATATCACCCACCATAGTGAACATAAACCACCTCTTTTGTTATGAATTCCTGCGCAATATGTTTCTTTAGAACAAATCCACCCAATAATATCATGGAGTCCAATATTCATAAGCCAAAATGAGTACATATAGAACTCTAAACCATGATAATAAAGTCTTCTCAAACAATATTTATTGATGAATCCTTCTTTTAGGGAAATTTAGTATATCTTATATAGATGTTAATGTCCTTAATGGTTGTAGGATCATTAACTAAGATTCATCTTAGCGTTTTGATGTTTATTTGTTGCTAAGGATATACTTTAATATAAATTTTCATAAAAATGCTTGCAGTCGTGTTATAATTGATTCTCATCATATCACATTTGATATGATATCTATTATAATTTTTTTTTGGAATATGGTTAGTTATTTTACTTATATTTACAAAATATTATTGGAAATTAAAAATGGATGTTTTTCAATATATATAAGACTCATCATTGATCATCCATTTAAACCCATCATGTAATTGGTTTATATAATAAAATATTATTTAGGTATAAACATTATTCCACACTTATGATCAATGATTTTTTGGATAAGATATTATCCAACAAGCTAGCGAAGTATTTCGTAAGTCTTTACCAAGATCACTATTTAACTTCACTATGAATTTATAAAACTTATTAAAGGAATATATTGAACCTACCTTCATTCTAGAATGTTTAATGATGCTAGGTTAAACCAAATCTAAAAATATTTGTGATGTACCTTTATTTAAAAAGTTTTTTTATCAGTGAAATGAGAAATCATTTTTTAAATCCATTATATTAGTTAAAATGAGACTAAAGAACTTGTATGAGTATAAATAGGCCAGTACATATATTTTTGTAAAAAAATTAATTTTATAGTAAAAATTAAGTAAGAGTAAGATATCTTATAATCATCATTCACTACAATTTATGTTTGTGATTGAATAGTTTCTGTAGCATTAGTATAGTATTTGAGTACCAAAACATAATTTTTTCTGAAATGAAATAATTTATCTTTGTGTCTATCCATACACGAAGATAAATATTTTGTTAAAAAATATTAGAAACATTGACAAATCGAATCTGGAAATAAAAAAATAGTGATATCCCATTAGCTGGAATAGGAATCACCATTACTAAACTCCTTTTTAGTTTACTTTATAACATTTCTATTGAATCTTGTTTCTGGAATTTAAATAAATTTATGTTGTTAGAATTTTGTATTTAATTAACATGTATTGAATAGAATGATGATCAATAAAACTGATGTGAATGAAACATCCTTCATCATTAATTAATTTACAATTCATTCATAGTATCCATTCTTTGAACCTAGGAAGAAATTGTCCTCATATTCATTCTTCTTATTTTAAATAATTTTTATCATGGAAGGGTGTCGTAAAGTATTTTTTAACTCTGTATTAGCCATGGGATATTCTACCATATATTTCATAAATTTCCCTGAAAATGTGTGAAGAATCGTATTTCAACCCCTCCTTATCATCATGGTGATGTATAAATATATGTTTCTAAAGATAATTTTCTATTATGTTTATTTAGGATAGAAAAAATAAGGATAATCTTGGTGGAAGCGGTAATAAGAAAATATTAATGAATAATTTATTATCAATATAGAAGCACAATTTATCAAACCAATCAATAAACCCTATCATTTTTGAATTTAAGATCATTAGAAATATTTCCCTCTTCATGTTTACACTGATAAAGTGCATTGAAAATATTATTTATTTGTACCCTTTCTGTCTCTTTATGAATAGAAGAAATATGTAATGTTATAGTGTAATCATCATTTACTTTATTTTGTTTCGTCAAGTCTCAAAAAATAGTTGAGAAATAATACAATTTACAAAAGAATCATCCTCAATATATCTGTGTTAGGCATCCATTTCACCTTCTCTCACCTACTGGGGTGGCAGAATAGGAATATGGGATTCCATCATTGAATACAAATTTCTTTATAACAATTCATCACATAAATTATTGTACGATATCCTCAAATTTTTATTTTTATGGTCATACCCATTATTATAGAATGAATAAACTATGTTTGTGGATTTATTTACATTTTATACAATAAATAATAGAGATGATAATTATTTTACTTGAATAAAAATTATATGATAAATAATAATAAATATTTTTTAATTCTCCCAATACTTTATCAATTCCCAAAAACCCGCACCATAGAACATAGAATGCCTATTTTTAGGGAAATTATAATAGAAATGATCTATATTACCCTTCGCATAACCCCAACAAGGGTTGTTCAAGATACTTGAATGTATTTTGGTCAGTTGGTCATTCCAAACAATGGGTTTTAAGGTCAATGATCCATTGAGTGGACTCTCCAATCCTAAAATCCAAACATGGATTTCCCCATCCCATGCTTCCAAGTAACATCAAGCCTAGGTATGCTTAATCCCTTAATGTAATATAGTTAATTCAACTGATAACATTCATAAGATATACACATTAAAATTAAGTGTCCATGTGAGGGTTGGTCAAACACATAGTTTTAAGGCATTAATTTCTAGTAAATTAATTAAAGTCAATGTCTAACAACAAATTTAGTTGAGGGATTTTAATTTATTATGCATAAATTTTATCTTTTTTATCCCTTACATGAATTGATCATATTATGTGGATTTTACTAAATTAACAAACCATGTTTGATAAAACATTTACACATAATTTATTTATTCAAAATCCATATTTGATCATTAATTAATTTATTTATGTGATCATGGTCTTGCATTAATAATTTAAAAAATATACAAAGACAAATAAATAAATAAATAAATGACCTGATTGTGATATTATCTAATGAATGATTTATTGAGTGGAAAATAAATCAACATACGACATTAGGGAATAACTCCTGGTCCCAGTCAAGGAATGAGTTGAAACATTCCACATGTTAAAATTTGTATCACATTAGTTGGCATCATAGTAACATCTCATTACCTTTTCAGGTACATTTGATGTTGCTAAGTACCTCTATTTTGGGGTAGTGACTTGGGATGTGTTTGGGTGAATTTTTAAGTAAAACAAAAGGGCAGTGGGTTGTGCACTGTTTTTGCATGGGTTGACAAACCGTGCAGTCAAACCGTGCCAACCAAGAAGAACTGGACAGAGAGGTATGCACAGTTTACGCATGATTAGGCAAACCATGTGACCAAACTGTGCTGACCATGCATCTTTGGACAGTGAGGTCTGCACGATGTGTGCACGGTTTGACAAACCGTGCACCTCTGTCCAGGAAAACTGTGCTTGCGATTTCTTTTTCCGAAAATTTCATTCAAAACCACCCAAACCACTGGGACTTCCATGTTTTCGACCTTGGCTCGGGCTTGACTCATTATAGGTGTTTCCAAATCCTCTTAGAGAGATTAAAAGGCAATCCTAACATCTTTCTTTGAGATTGAAGGCTTGGATTGAATATTCACTTTCCTCAGGGTAAGTGGATTTCAACCCGTTTCGTTTCACTTTTATTCCTCTATCTTTCTATGATCATTTCATGGGATATTTCCTTTGTTTCCATGGATCTAAACCAATAAGTTGAGGTAAAGATCTAGTATTTGGAATCTAGATCTAGTTTTTTAAGATCTTGATTCATTTGATCTTAATTTTGTTTTTAAGGATTTAGATCGAGAACTTGATCGGTGACATTGTCCTGCTCGGTTTTTTGGGATTCTCTTTGGGATAACTCCCGACAATAAATCAAGGTAGGTGGTTCCGTCTTGACTTTCCAGTTTGATTATATTTTTATTTCTGGATTTATTTCATGTGTTGATTTGACTTCAATTTGTCAAATTTTCTTTCAATTAAATTGATAAAAACTCAATTCCAGTGAATTGAGATATTTGAAATGGTTTTGGCATGGAAACTTAGAAAACCCCAATTTCATTGAATTGGGTGCGTGTATGGAAATTGGCCGATTTAAATAGTTTCATTTAAATAGTGGATTTGATGGTAATTATTTTAATTAAATTGTTGAAATTAAATGTGAAATGATGGAATTGGTTTTGAATAGACTTCAAACTGGCGGAAATTGCTGAAAATGATTTGATAAAAACCCATTGGTTTTATCTTGGGAAAAAGGCATGTTTCTAAATATAACCTATTTTGGTTCTGAATGGAATGAGATTGTCACTTTTGAAATGTAAGAATGGGATTCATCAAATTTTAAGCATTCTTAAAATAGTCCACCCATCATGTAAGAGCACATTCAAGCCTTAGGTAGTTAGTGAGTTATTTGGACACAATCTATGTTACGAAAACGTTCTAAAACATAAATGCGGAGGGACACATCCACGATGGGTTGGTGATGAGTCTCCTTTGTCCAGTGTCATTTGGACATGTGTATAAACATTTTTGCTGAGTTCACATAAAGAGAGTGCAGAGTCCTATAAATGGTTAATACTATCCTACCTTTTGGAAGATGACCATGTTTCTACCTTCTTTATTTATATATGAGATATAAATTAATGCCAATTATTTTGAGATGCTTTACATTCCTGCTGAATTTATATATGCTGTTTTATATAAATGTTTTATTTTAGCCTTTTTTTGAAATATTCCATCATTGTAAGTCCTTACTTAATGTATTTTCTATCATTTGAAGATGTATAGCATGATTTGTTAAAATATTCTTTTGAATTGCCAAACCATCTTATTTAAAAATTGAAATCTTTACTTCGATAATCTATATTTGGAATTTTTTATGGAATCTTTGGTGGTATCCTACTGGGCTTTGGTTGACACCCTACTTTTTCCATTGGGTGTTTGTAGACTTTCCCCTTCCATGTTCGTGAAATGGGAAGGGATCTCTTGGAGGTGGATCCAGTTGTTGACCATTGTCTTGTTGAGTTGATCCCTTAGAGACCTTGGGACTATTTATACCATTTTTAATACTTGGGTTGTAGTACTTTAGATTTTGTATGCCTCTTTGTATTCTGGTACATTACTCCTGGTGGAGATTCTTTGTTTATGTATACTGTTTTGTTTTTCCCTTGCTTTCGCATTCTTGTGGAAAAATCGTTCCCACTTGCATGTTGTACGATGTCAGGTGCTAGTCGCCAACCCGTGGGGATCGAGAAAGCCCTTCGGGATATATCAGGGCCGACTTGGTTATCAGGTTACCAGGGTACCTGGGCTGGTTCATGACAATGTGTGATTTGGTGACGAGTCTCCTTTGGCCAGTGTCATTGGGACGTGTGTATAGACATTTTCCCGAGTTCACATAGAGAGATTGTGGAATCCTATAACTGGTTAATACTATCATACCTTTTGGTAGATGACCATGTTGCTCTCTTGTTTAATTATATTTTAGATATAAACGTATTCGAATTCATTTGAACTCCTTTACATGCCTGATGAATTTATATAAACTGTTTTATATAAATGTTTTATTCAAGACATTGTTTTAGAAAAATTCTGTCATTATAAAGACTTCCTTAATGTATTTTCCATCATTTTAAAATGTATAACATTATTAGTTTAAATATTCATTTGAATTTAAAAACATTTTTATTTAAAAATTGAAAGCTTTTCACAGATAATCTATTTTTGGAATATTTTATTGAATCTTTGGTGGAATCCTACTGGGCTTAGGCTCACACCCTACTTTTGCTTTCAGTTGTTTGTAGACTATCCCCTTCTAGGTTCGAGCAAAGGGAAGGGAACTCTTGGAGGTGGATCCATTTGTTGACCTTTGTCTTGGTGAGTTGTGTCCATAGGGACCTTTGGACTGTTTTTCCCATTTTTAGTACTTGGGTTGTGGTACATTGGGCTTTTTATGCCTCTTTGTAGTCTGGTACTTTACTCACGGTGGAGTTTCTTTTATTATGAATACTGTCTTGTTTTTCTCTATCTTTGGCATTCTTGGGGAAAAAAAGGTTCCCGATTGCATTTTGTATGATTCCAGGTGCTAGTCGCCGACCCGTGGGGATCGGGAACGCCCTTCGGGCTATGTCAGGGCTGGTTCAGTTATCGGGTTACGAGGGTACCCTGGATAGTTCGTGAAAAAGTTGTATCAGAGGGAGGTTAACCATATTTCCTTGATGATATTATACATTTGAGTATTCTTTTTAGGACTTATGAGGTTGTTTAGATTGAGTGTGTGGCCAACTATCACAACAATGAACCTTAAGTCACAAGGGATGGTTAGGGAAATATGACTTGTGTATTAGTTATAGTATTTTCCTTGTTTTTATTTGGATAGAGTGGAATCCAAATCATATTATCCCTAATATTAAGAATAGTTTTCCTTGTTACTCAGTTTGAGTGTTAACCTAATGCCTTTCTTATTTTCTGATTTTGTGTAGCATCATGCCTCCGAGAAGGCCTGGGAATAGGATCCAAAAGGAGGATGTTTCTGAATCATAGAATGTGATTCCTATTGTGGATCCGAGTCTGGTTGAGGTGATTGTTCACACTGTCCAAGCTCTGGTACAAGCACCACCACCAGTTCATGTTCAAGCTCCAGCTTTGGATCCTCATATTGATATTCTTCGAGGCCATTCTCAAGAGTTCATATGCTAGAAGTCACCAATTTTCAAAGGCCCCACTGACCCTCAACATGCTGATGAATGGTTGAGTCAGATTGAACATCTATTTGGGTTCTTCGAGACACCGGATGTGATCAAGGTGAAGTGTTCCACCTTATTGTTGGAGGGACCAATTTGTAGATGATGGGAAACGATGGTGATGTCTGGGAAACACGAGGTTTTGGAGTGGAATGACATTAGGGTTCATTTCACTAACCATTTCTATCCAGAATCAATGGTGTTGGCCAAGGCTGTAGAGTTTTTCAAGCTTGAGCAGGCCAACAAAACCGTAACTGAATACTCGAATTGTTTTCTAATTTGGTACAATTTTCTCCTAATATTTTATGTAAGGATAAGATGATGGCTCGACAATTCGAGTTGGGAAATCAATCAGATATACTTTCTCAGGTTTTCTTACTAAAGCTGCCCACTTATACTGATGTTCTAGATATGGCGATGATGGTTGAGATAGATCTGGCAGGAAAGACAGGGTTGAATGAAGATCCTTTTCATCTTATTGGAAGTGTTTGTTCCTTTAATGGAAAACGGAAGCGTGACATTTCTCAAGGTCGTTCTTGACAACAAAGTCATTCCAGACATCCGGTAGCACTTGGAGGGGATTCTTTGACTTTCAATCAGTGTGGAATGCCCAGAAATTCTAAGAGGGTTTTCACTGAGGCGCCCAAGAATTGTAGCTCCTGCAGATATTTAGGGATCTTACAGACATTCTACCATCACTTCTCTACTCCATGTAGTGGAACAAAATCATGAGCACCTCCGAAAAAACGGGGAAATAAAATGCTACATGTACAAAAGGGTTCCAGCCAAAGACATTCAGAATGAAGCTTCATCACGCAGTGGAAGAGTCACCAGAGGTAGCTGATACATGTCCTGCAACTGTGAGAGGTACCATTACTATAGCTTCATCAACAGTGACCGCTACCTTTTATACTGGTTCATATCCCTCTTTTATTTAAAATATTTTTTTAATCTGCTTAATATAACTGTGGATCTTTTATCTTGTGCGATGGATATTACTACACACCTTTGTACAATGAGAGAGAAGGGTCTCCATAGTCCTTCTCGTGTCATCTCTCTATCAGATGCTCATCATGCTTGGAGTTTTTTGGTTCTCGACCTGAAATATTTTGATGTCATATTCAGGATGGATTGGATCATTGCCACTAATGCGTAGACCGATTTTTATCTTCGACGAGTCTACCTTACTACACCCTGTGGTGTTCCTCTTATTTTTCAAGAGAATGGGACCCAAGGTCAAGAAGAGATGGACCCTCTTATCCATAGTTGGGGAAAGTTATATCAGTGTTTTCTTTTGATCTAGAGAGAGATTCAATGAGTGGTGATCTCCCTCCAATTGTCGTGGAGCCTCCCGACGTGTTTCCTTCGGACTTCTCTAGTTTTCCACCAGTAAGAGAAGTTGATTTTTCTATTAACTTAATGCCTGCTACTAAACTAGTTTTTATTCCCTCTTATCGAATGGCTCCAGCAGAACTCAAAGAACTAAAGTCTCAGTTAGATGATCTTCTTGATTAAGGTTTTATACGCCTGAGTCTGTCACCTTGGGCAGCACCAGTTCTCTTCTCCAAGAAGGATGATGGTTCTCTTCTCTTCTGTGTTGATTATCAAAATCTAAATAGAGTTATGATAAATAATACATATCTGTTACCTTTAATTAATGATTTTTTTGATCAATTGAATGGGGAAAAGTTTGTTTCAAAAATTGATCTTTGATCTGGTTACCATCAGTTGAGGATAAATAATCTGACATTCATAAGAACGCTTTTCAAAGTATGTATGGACATTATGTGTACCTTGTTATGCCCTTCGGCCTAACAAATTCTCCTATAGTTTTCATGGATTTGAAGAATAAGTAATTATGTGAGTATCTGGATAATTTTGTGGTAGTCATTGTGGATGACATTCTTTTCTACTCCATGTCTGAGGAGGATCATGTGCATCATCTGAGAATAGTTTTGAGTCTTCTATGGAATCACCAAATTTATGCGAAACATTCAAAGTGTGAAATCTAGATTTGGAAAGTGAAATTCTTGGGACATGTCATGTCGGAACAAAGAATATCAATTGATCCTGAGAAGGTGAAGGCTGTTATGACTTGGGAACAACCATGAAATGATTTTGAGATTCGGATCTTCTTGGGCTTAGCAGGATATTATCGGCGATTTGTTAAAGACTTCTCAATGTTAGCTTCTCTAATGAAAACTCTGACTCGAAAGGGAGTGAAGTTTTCCTGGAATTATAAATTTCAGAGTTCTTTTGTTGAGCTAAATCTTCTTTTGACTACTATATCAGTGTTAAATCTTCCTGATGCTGGGATAGGTTATGTGGTCTTTTGTGATGCATCGGGTTCAGGTTTTGGATGTGTCCTTATGCAAGGTAATCATGTTGTTGACTATGGATCTCGTCAACTTGACACTCATGAGAATAACTATCCTACCCATGACCATGAACTTGCAGCTGTAATGCATGCACTTATGTGTTAGAGACATTAGCATTATAGAGAAGGGTTTACTTAGTATTCAGACCACAAGAGTTTGAGTTATATCTTCTCTCAAAAAGATTTGAATATCAGCCAAAGGCGTTGGGTGGAGTACCTAAAATCTTTTTTACTTTGACATTGCCTATACCCCGGGGAAAGGGAATGTAGTTGCAGATGTGTTAAGCAGGAAACTTCCATCACAGGCTGTGAAAGATACTTTAGAAGAGTGGAGTTTGATGGCTCTTTTTTCACAGTTGTAAATTGGAGTTCAGTGGGAGGAGAATGAGGTTTATTTTGCCAATGTCCAGTTGACATATACACTTCTCGAGCTAATTTTTCATGAAAAACAACTAGATTTTTAATTCCATAGAATTAGGGACTCTCTTAATGCTTGGGATACCGACACCCAGTGGTCATTCTCCAAAGAGGGTCTTCTATGTTGTCGAAACTGTTACGTTGTGCCGTTATCGGCAAGGAAGGATGTGATGGTGAATTTACATAACTCTTAGTGATTTGAACACCCATGAACCATGAAGATGTTCTATGACATGTGGTGATAATTATGGTGGCCAGGTATTATAAGAGACATTGTTGAGTTTGTATCTTGTTGCTATACATGCTAGCAGGTGAAATCCGAGCACCAGAAACCTTCGGGTTTGCTTCAACCACATCCAGTCCCTACATGGAAGTGGGATGAAATCTCTCTAGAATTTGTGGTTAGGATACCTCAAACCCAGAAGAAGTAGAACTTGATATGGGTTTTGATCGACAGGCTGACCAAGCCGGCTCATTTTATACCTATTTGTGATTCAACCAAATTTGAGGAGTTGGGAAATATCTATGTGAATGACGTTGTTTGTTTGCACGGAGTTCCATATGCTATAGTCTCTAATAGGGATCCTCGGTTTACTTCTCGCTTTTGGAGAGGCCTCCATGAGGTACTAAAATTTTAGGTCTGTTTGAGCACGACCAACCATCCACAGTCAGATGGACATACAGAGAGATCTATTCAGATCCTTGATGATATGATCTGCGCATGTGTTCTTGACTTTGGTTGGTTTTGGGATGATCATTTGGGGCTAGTTGAGTTTTCTTATAACAACAGTTATCAGTCTGTGATCAAGATGGCTATTTTTGAGGCATGGTACGGCCATCATTGTAAATCTACTTTATGTTGGTCGGAGATTGGTGAAAGTTCCTTGGTAGGACTTAGTTTGGTCCAAGAGATGACATCGAAGATCTAGTTGATTTTTCAGAGAATGTTGATAGCATAGATTTAGTACAAGTCTTATGATGATCGTCACCGTAGACCTTTAGAGTTCTCAGTTTGGGACCAGATATTCTTGAAAGTTTCACCCTGATTGGGTCATCGACGGCTTGAGAGGCAAGGGAAGCTTGCTCCTCATTTTGTGGGACCTTTCGAGGTTGTTGGTCTTGTAGGTAATGTTTCTTACCATTTAGCTCTACCACCATAACTTGCGTTGATATATAACGTGTTCTATGTATCATAGATGCGAAAGTATCTCTCTCATCTATCTCATGTTGTGAGCTAGAGTGATCATGAGATTGAACTAGATTTATATGTGACTGAACGACCCGTCAGGGTTGTTTATTCTGAGACCAATGTACTTCGTGGGAGAATGATACCTATGGTCCATGTACTATGGAAACATGGTTCTAATTCTCATGAGTAGTGGGAAAGGGAGGCACTAATGAGAGAGAAGTGGCTTCATCTTTTTGACATGGAGGTTTCTTCATATGCCTTCTGTGGACAAAATGATATTATGGAGGGGAAGTTGTAACATAACGTTATGTTTTTAGTTACTTTTGATGTTTCTAAGTACCTCTATTTTGGATTAGTGACTTGGGGTGCATTTGGGTGAAATTTTATGTAAAACAAAAGTGTAGTGGGTTTTGCACGGTTTGACAAACCGTGCAGTCAAACCATGCCAACCAAGCAGAACTAAACAGGGAGGTATGCACGGTTTACGCACGGTTTGACAAACCACGCGACCAAACCCTACGGACCGTGCATCTCTGGATAGTGAGATCTGCATGGTGTGTACACGGGTTGAAAAACTATGCACCTCTGTCCATGTAAACCATGTGGGCAGTTTATTTTTCTGAAACATCCTTTTAAAACCACCCGAACCCCCAGGACTTCTATATTTTCGACCTTGTCTCAATCTTGACTCATTCTAGGTGTTTTCCAAGCCTCCTAGAGAGATTACAAGGTGATATAAACATCATTCTTCGAGACTGAATGCTCAGATTTAATATTCACTCTCCTCTCGGTAAGTGGATTTCATCCCGTTGCATTTCTCATTTATTCCTCTATCATTCCTTAATCTTTTCATGGGAAATTTCCTTTGTTTCCATGGATATAAACCTATAAGTTGAGGTATAGATCTAGGACATTGAATCAAGATCTATTTTTTGAGATCTTGTTTCATTGGATCTTAATTTGGGTTTTAAGGATTTAGATCCAGAACCTGATCGGCGACGTTATGCCACTCAGTTTTTGGGGTTTCATGTTGGGCTAACTACCGAAACTAAATCAAGTTAGGTGGATTCATCCTGACTTCACAAATTGATTATATTGATATTTCTTTATTCATTTCAATTGTTTATTTAAATTCAATTGCTCAAATTTTCTTTCAATTAAAATGATAAAAACTCGATTCCAATGAATTGAGATATTTGAAATGGTTTTGGAATGGAAACTTGGAAAACCCCAATTCCATTGAATTGGGTGTGTTTATAGAAATTTTCCAATTTAAATTAGTTAATTTAAATTTTGGATTTGATGGAAATGATTTCAATTAATTTGTTGAATTTAATTATGGAAATATAATTTGAAAGGATGGAATTTGTTTTGAATGAATTTCAAACTGGTGGAAATGGATTAAATTTATTTGATAGAAACCCATTGGTTTTATCTTGTGAAAAGTCATGTTTCTGAATAAAAACTATTTTGGTTCTCAATGGAATGATATTGGCACTTTTGAAATGGAAGAATGGGATTGACCATATTTTAAGAATTCTCAAAATAGTCTGCCCATCATGTAAGAGCGCATGCAGGCCTTAGGTAGTTAGTGAGTTATTTGGATACACACTACAATATGACAATGTTCTAAAATATACTTGTGGTGGGTCACATCCCCAACATGTTTTTGATGAGTCTCTTTTGGCCAGTGTTATTAGGACGTGGGTGAACACGTTTTTCTAAGTTCACATAGAGAGAGTGCAGAATTCTATAACTGGCTAATACTATCATACCTTTTGACAGATGACCATGTTTCCCGCTTGTTTATTTATATTTGAGATATAAATGTATGCCAATTATTTTGAAATGCTTTACATGCATGCTGAATTTATATAATATGTTTTATATAAATGTTTTATTTAATCCATTGTTTTAGATATATTCCATCATTGTAAATACTTTCTTAATGTATTTTCCATTATTTTAAAATGTATAGCATGATTTTTTTAAAAATGATTTTGAATTTCCAAAACTTCTTATTTGAAAATTTGAATCTTTTCTTGGATAATCTATATTTGGAATCTGTTATGGAATCCTTGGTGGTATCCTACTGGGATTAGGCTCACACCCTAATTTTTCCTTCAGGTGTTGGTCGACATTCTCCTTCTATGTTCGAGCAAAGGGAACAGATCTCTTGGAGGAGGATCTAGTTGTTGACCTTTGTCTTGGTGAGTTGTATCCATTGGGACCTTGGTACTGTTTTTCCCATTTTTAGTACTCGGGTTATAGTTCTTTGGGATTTTTATGCCTCTTTGTATTCTGGAAATTTACTCCCGGTGGAGTTTCTTCTGTCATGCATACTGTTTTGTTTTTCTCTTGCTTCCTCATTCTTCTGGAAAAATTCATTCCCCCCTGCATGTTGTACGATGCTAGGTGCTATTCACCGACCCGTGGGGACCGAAAACTCCATTGGGGATATGTCAGGGACGGCTCGGTTATTGGGCGACCTGGGTACCCGGGTTGGTTCGTGACAATCATTATGGTTCCATATTGGACAGCTTCTACACACAGTGGGATACTCCATTAATTACATGTATTTACAAATCACTCGTAGTTGACGGGAAACGAAGGATGTCTTAGGGGAATTACATAAATAACCTTCAATATGTAGGTCGAACATAATAATAGAGGTAGGGAAGGAGTTGAGGTCATCAAAATTAATTTAATTTTAAATAAATGGGAACCCATATAATAAATAA
Source organism: Viscum album (assembly GCA_963277665.1). Classification (NCBI taxonomy): domain Eukaryota; kingdom Viridiplantae; phylum Streptophyta; class Magnoliopsida; order Santalales; family Viscaceae; genus Viscum; species Viscum album. The sequence continues at coordinate 1,081,781,823 of OY728121.1, forward strand.
AATTAAATAAACCAACACATACATAGGGCTTGGTCAAGTTCATGAATGTTTAATCACATGAAACGATTATGAAAAAGTACAATAATTTAACATTTATTTCATTCCATTCATCATTATTATGTTAAACACACTTTCATTAATTAATAAATAAATTAATTAATCAATTCCCTTTTATCATAATGACCATCTGAATTACCTTGGAGTTACCCATCATTAAAGTCATTCATGGAAAATAAATAGGAAAAAAATAATTATGGATTATTAATGTAAATTCACTGAACATTTAATAGTTCTTTAAAACCAATATAAAATTTTAAAACACACCATATATGAAAATAATTAAAATATGATTTTAATGTTGTAATTTAACAATTTAATGTAATTTAATTCTTTAATTTTTTAGGAGACTACATGGTCTGTACTTATGAGATAAAAACTATGTACCTTGATTCTCATGGACCCAGGATACATGATCGGGGAATTTGTTAGGCCCATGTTGTGTTTTGGTTTTATTTTTTGTCAATTGATCAGTATGCTGATGAAAGAACGGTTGTTGAGAATGGTGAGTAATGTGAATTCAGATTAAAATGGGTTAGAAAAAAGAAGTTTTGTCAGTGATAGGTTTTGCTTAAAAAGAATAAAGGTATTCTGAATCATTTTGTTTTCATGAAATATTGTATTGGTTTCTAAAGAATTGTACTGGTCATTATTTCTAAAAGAATCAGGTCCATGTTTTCAAAAGAATCGGATCTGTGGTTTCAAAAGAGTTGGACTTGAAAATGAATTATACTCACTCTATCCATCAAAATGAGGAATTGATCGTTATCTGGAATGGGAGAATCGGTCGCATGGAATCAATTTTTTTGCGTTGTGTCTTGAAGACAATAAAATCCAGGTATTCTGGAAATTGGACACATGTATTCAAAACTATTTTTATCAGGATGATAAGGAACGAAAGAAACATGAATTAATAGAATGTTATGATAATTTCCAATGTAAATGTGTTGATGCATCACTATTTTGGAATTCTTCAAAATTATAAGTAACGTGGTAGAACTTATACTACAAGATTGATGGAAGAAAGGGGTAAGTATGATCAGTGAATGGTGATGAGGATGGAAGATATGTGAATGGTGATGACGATGGAAGATAATTGAATGGTGATGGCGATGGAAGAGAGATGGATGGTGATGCTGAAGGAATAAATGTGAATGGTGATGAAAATGGAAGAGAAATGGATGGCGATGATGAAATAAGAGTAGTGAATGGTGATGACGATGGAAGAGAAGTAAATGGTGGGGCAGATGCAAGTCTTTCCATAGGGTAGTGAATTTTTTTTTCATCAAAATGACAAGCTAAAAGAGGTTAGACTGATTGAAAATAAGTCCAACATGTGAAGATGGAAAATAGTGAAAGAGTCATGCTGATGGAAAAGAATGAAAGAGATGTGCCGATGGAAAAGTAATTTTATTGCCGATGAATAGTAATAGTCATGCTGATGGAAAATAATGAAAGATTCGTGCTATTGGAAAACTAATTGTCATTCTGATGAAAAGTAATATTTTTTCCCAAGGTAAATTATTAGAGTCATTCTGATGGAAATTTAATGGTCGTGCCGATGAAAAGTAATTGTCATGCCAATGGAAAAGAATGAAAGACCCAATCGAATAAAAATGTATTGGTCGTACTAATGAAAATTTATAGTTGTTCCGATGGAGAAGAATCAAAGGGTTGTGATGATATAAAGTGAAGAGATGATTCCTATAATTCTCATAGGGTAATGACCTTGTTTTTCATTGGACTCACATGTGAATGTGAAAGAAATGAGATGGTACCGATTAAAGTCCATCATTTCTAGAAAAAATCATTCCCAACAATCGTACCCACATTTTATGTTTTCTTAATGATTTTTTTGAATTTATGGAATATGAAATGGTTATGGTGGTAAAAATGATAGACCTGCCTATTGGGATTATGTTTTGAGAAGTTTCAAGAAGCATCGAGAAACTTTGATGAAAAAGAATGTATACCATAATTTTTTGGGGAAATTAAAATTTCGGAGAAATTGAGTTAATGGGAAAAACTTTTGGATTCAAACCAACTATCTCCTATAAAAGGAGTGAGTACTTTATTCTTTCTAACAGTGAGAACTATTCACATGAGAGGAGATAGCAACTCCGGGTTTTAGAGAGAAGAAGAAGTGGTAAAGTGTATCAAAATTGAATTTTTCATATTTTATCACATCTAGCTGAATTAATTAGTTTTTAAATTACTATATTGGGTGTTTCTGTATTGGGATTCTTAGTCCGATGAAGAATTTTACTTAGTCACTTTATCGGTCTCATGTTTTGAAGTGGTGACAATTTTATTTTTCTTGTGAAGTGGTTCTGATTCTATTCAGCTAGTGAAGTCGTGATGATTATGTTCAGTTGGTCAAGTGGTTCCAATTGATTCATAACTCGATTCAACATGAATATTTCATACATGTTTTGAATTGTTTCTGATTATATTTGTCATGACTATTGTATGAAATTATTTGAGTGGCGTTGATTCTATTCTACTACATTCAATTGAAATAAAATCATACTGAGAAGAATCAGACAGGGATGATCATACACAGTGTAATTGGAAAAATTGTTTTACATAGTCCAAGAGGTTCATACCTTTCTTCTGGATGAGGGAAAAAAGAATTTTTTTTATAATTGAATACATTTGGTGAATTGAATAGAATAACATGTAACATGAGTTTTTAAAAAAGAAATTGTATTTCCATGTTGTGGTAGGAGGGTGCACACACATTGGCGGGATGTTTTTATAGTTCTACACAAGTATAAGGCTATATTCTATTCATTATAAACCAATTATTTCTTTCTTAGTGGATTGTATGGTATTAGATCATTTCCAAACCATACCAAGGATGTAGCTATACTTTTTTAATAGTGAACCTTGAAAGTCTTTGTGTTCTTGTGGATGTGTGTTGAGTTTTTTTTTTCAACAGGGAATTGAAATATATAATTGGAGGTAAAGGATGTTTCAATGGAAAAGAAACATAAAAGAAAAAGAGTATAACTGTTTGATCCATCCCTCTATTAGTGATACAGTACATTGACTGGGAACTTTCAAGTGGTATAAGAGTGTAGGTTCCCTTCACTATTCTTTGTTGATGGAGTATTTGAACTATGTGAATAGTAAAGTTATTCTAGTATTATATGGAAATAATTTTCATATATAGAAATATAAATGCTTCCATATCTCATGTATATCAATTATTTTGTTTTTGAAGCTAAAATAGTAGGGTTTCCACCCATTGATGGTAAAACTCCACTTATAGCTGTTGATAAGAGACATATTGAGAATGATCCACGGGAAAAGAATCTTATATAGTCATCAGTTTCTGAATTTTAATTCTTAAATGTAAAAGGTGATTCCACTTCCAACGGTATATGGGATAAATTGAAAAGAATATATGAAGGCAATAAAAACGTGATGAAGAAAATATTATAAATACGGATATTGATGTATGGTGATCTTAAGATGGATCAGAATGAATATGTTGGCAACATATTTATCATGGTAAATGGAATATTATGTACGATCATATTTCTTGGTAAAAAGTTGGATGGTTATACCGTGGTTTAAAAGATCATGAGAATCTTACCCGAAAAAATTGCTACAAAAGTTTCTTCATTGGAATAAAGAGATCCTGAAAGATTATCTATTGATGATTTTCATAGTACTCTCATTACTTGTGTAATACAATGGGAGAATGATATTAAAGGAAAAAATACGTTTGATGTTGAAATTTCTTTGAAGGATTCATTGAAGTAAAATATGATTCTTGATGGAGAAGAATATTGAGATTCTGACTCTAAAAATGAGGTATGTCAAAATCTTGATTCAATTTTTTCCATGATTTCTAAAAATGTGAAAAGAGTTACATGAAGGTATAAAGGGAAACTTCACTTAATGTTTTTTGTATGTGGATCCATTGGGTATTTTTTTCCAATTGTACTTAAAGAGGAAATGATGAATAATGTGATGATGAATAAAGTTATTATGAAGATATAAGGCCAAGAATATCATGGATGAAAATGGGTGATAAAGAAAAATTCTATTCAAATGGAAAGATAGGAAGTTCTCCATATCCAAAAGAGAAGCTTTATTTCTAATGAATATGATATTGAGGATGTTACAAATGTTGGTTAATACAACACGTTAATTCAAATAGTTAATATAGAGAGCTCTTCCAGTAATAAAAGTAGTTGTGCTAAAGAATAAGAAGAAAATGTGAATATGAAAATGAAAATTACATTGACCATAATGAGGAAATTACTTTTATTGAAACAGTAAATAATGATGAATTTGGAATCAGTAGTTTTTATGAATAAGATACATTACTTGAGATGCATTTGAGAGAGGGATTGAAATAATTCTTAAGAAAGATCAGAAGGCTTGAAAAGAAAAACCAAAAATTTTAAGATAAATCTTCCTCAAAAAGAAATCAATGATTTTTTTGTCGAAGAGAAAGAGTTGATGGAGAAATATATTGATTATTTGAAGAAATGTCTTGAAGAGGAAAAGATGTGTAATTTGTATCTATAATTGAAGCTGATGGAAAATGAATATGAGTTGGGACTTGTCCAACAAATGTTATCTGAAGTTGAATTGAGAAATACATGTTTCCAAAACTCTATCACTAAAAATATTGGATGTTCTCTGAATGTCAAACCTGAGAAGGATCAACAAAAGTTACCTTAAAATGATGAGAAGAATAATGGAATTGTTTTTGAAAAGATGAATGTTGTGAATGTTATGTATATGTCCAAGACCCAAAATGTAGCTAATGTTTTGAAACATTATAAATCTCGAAATGATTCCAATACTTATTTTTATGATAATTAAGAAAATAAAATAAAGAAAATGATTGATAATTGAATGGTTGGTGCATTGAAAAAGAAAGAGAAGAAGGTGTCTGAGAAGCACATTCATAATTTTGGAAAGTATGGATGTTTTAGAGGAAAATAATCCTTTTATGGATATTTCTGGTACTGTGGTGGATTTGTAAATACAAATAATATAATTTTGGTTCAACCAAAAAAACTACTATTATTCCATAGGTTTTGGAAGGAATGGTTTGAGGGGGAGTCAATTCTCTCAAATAAAGAAGTCTGAGAAAGTTGTGTTGAATAAATCTGAGAATAATGAAGTAAAAATTGAAAATAGGTTCCAATCATTGGAAAATATTTGTGAATGGTGTGAGAAATATGCACAACTTTTGAAAGGATGTCTTGTTTTGATACTACCACAACAAAATATTCAAAACAATTCTAATAAGTCCGATGTTTTCAATGTGAAGAAAGACATATCTTCTATGTTTAAGAAAGAAAGAGTGGTTAGTTTTTTGGCCAGAACACATTGACCTGGCTAGGAAAGTAGAGGAATCACAAAATAAAGTGAAATAAGAAAGGAATAAGAATACTTCTGATGATATGATAAATTCTTAAAAAAATGTATCCACAAATGATGAAGATGATAAATAAGAGAATAATATCTAAATTTGTTAAAATATCTTTCGAGAGGAAAATATTGGAATGGACAATATGGAATAAACTTATTATAACATGGATGATCCTAAAAATGAAGAAATATGAAATCCTCATCATAAGATTCTATATATAAGAAGAAATCCATTTCAAAACTCATGAAGGATGAATAGAATGAATAATTAACATCTAATGAAAAATCCACGAAAAAGAACAAGATGGGAGGACTAAGAGAGGAATTTTAGTTCGATTGTTGTTTCTAACAAACATTCGAGGTTCCTCCTTATTTCCAATATCATTTTAAAATTATGCTAACGTGTAAGGAATTGAAGGAGTGTAAGTAAGGAAAATGGAATTAATGACTCTCTTACTATTCTTTCAATATAATGCAATGAGGATGTGATTTTTTTTGTTTTGAAATTTTTTTTTCTTACATCTGAACATTATGATGTGTTTGGTGAGATAGGTGTAGATTACTTTTGTCTCAGACAAATTCCTTCAATAATTCTTCCAATCATAAGATTTCTGGAAGAAACAATAAAAGGAATTACCTAAATGTTTTATTATGGACAACATTGATAACCTTGACTATACACTCTTTTTTTATATGCTGGGTTATCCCACATAGACTTAGATTGTTTTAGTTAAAGGTTCTTTTTTAAGAAACTCATGTGATACATCGGTTAAAGATTGGTTCCCAACTACGTAAATGAAAATAATTTTTTAATAATAGAGTAACTTATCATGACAGACCCTTTGAATTTTATTTTCAATAATGTTGATAGATAAGATAAAGGGGGAGAGATAAAAAATAAGAGGTGCATGAAATAAATGTAGAAAATAAAAAGAAAGAAAAGTTTCAACTGGTTTAAGTGATTTAAGTGTGTATTGAAAACAAATACAAAGGGGGAGATTGTTAGGCCGAAGTTGTGTATTGTTTTTATTTTTTGTCAATGCTTCATTATGCGGAAGAAAGAAAGTATGTAGAAAAAGGTGATGAATGGAAATTAAGATTAAAAGGTATTGGAAGAATGATGTTTTGTTGGTGATCGGTTATTTTGAATAAGAATAATGTTTTTATGAATCATTTTGTTTTCATGAAAAATTGTATAGGTTTCAAAAAAATTGTAAGAACCATTGTTTTGAAGAGAATAAAATCCATGTTTTCAAAAGAATCGAATCCATGGTTTCAAAATATTTCTAGTTGTAAAAGAATCGTAAACACTTTCTCCATCGTAATGAGGAATTAATCATTATCTGTAATGAGAGAATCAGTCTCATGGAAACAATTGTTTTTGGTTATGTCTTGATGACAATCAAACCCATGTATTTGGAAAATCATACTAATGTATCCAAAAAGTTTATTCTCAGGATGATATTGAATGAATGAAATTTGAATGACTGGAATGTTTTGATAATTTCGGAATTTATTTTCACCATGATTTTCTATTTTGGAATTTTCATAAATCATATGTAATGTGGTAGAACGTGTGATGAAATTTTGATGGAAGAAATGGGTAAGTAAGAGCAGTGAATGGTGATGATGATGGAAGAGAAGTGAATGGTGATCATGATGGAAGAGAAGTGAATGGTATAATGATGGAACAACAGTGTATGGTGATGCTTATGTAAGAGCATAGAGTGGTGATGAAGAAGGATGTACGGTGGATGGTGATGAAGAGAATTGAATGGTGATGACGATGGAAGATTAGTGAATGGTGGTTCTAACACATGTCATGACGGCTAGGTAATGAATTTGTTTTGGATCAGACTCACAATGGGAAAGAGGATAGACTGATTGAAAATAATTCAAACATGTGCCGATGTAATAGAGTGAAAGAGTTATACCAATGGAAAAGAATGAAATATTCATGCCCATGAGAATTTAATGGTTGTGGCAATGAAAATTATTAGTCATGCTGATGGAAAAGAATGAAAGAGTCATGGTGAGTGAAAATTAATGGTCATGCTAATAAAAAATAGTATTCATGACGTTCGAAAAGAATGAAAGAGTCATGTCGATGGAAAAGTGATGGTTCGGCCAATGAAATGTAATAGTTGTGAAGATGAAAAATAATAAAAGAGTTGTGTCGATGGAAAATTATTTGTCATGATGATGAAATGTAATAGTCGTGTCAAAGGAATGTAATGAAGGTGTTGTGCCTATAGAAAGATAAGAGATGTTGCATGTCATGCTGACATGGTAATGAAATTTTTTTCCTTAGACTCATAGGTAAAAGTGAAAGAAATGATATGGTGCTGATTAAAGTCCATCGTACACCGAAACAACAATACTCACCAGTCATACCCACATTTCTGGTTTTCTAAAAGAAAATTTGTTTTGAATTTATAGAATAAGAAATGGGTGTGGGGAAAAAAATGAAATACCCAAATATTGAGATGAATTTTGGAGAATATTTTATATGCATAGAGAAACTTTGACGAAGTCAAAATGTATCCCATAATTTCAAGGGGTAAAGTCATATATTGGAAAATTTGATTGAGCGGGTAGAACATTTGGATTGCTACCAATTGTATCCTATAAATGTAAGAGGTACATTATACGTTTTGATAATGAGACATTTTCACAGTAAAGGAGGTAGAGGCTCCATGTTTTAGAGAGAAGAAGAATAGGTGAAGAGTATTTGTATTGACTTTTTGAGTGTTTATCACATCAAGATAAATTAATATCTTTCAAGTTTTTTGTAATGCGTGTTTCCGTATTGTGATTCTTTGGATAAGGAAGAATCATACTAAGTCTCTTTATCAGACTCAGTTTTTGAAGTGGTGACGATTGTATTCAGATTGTGAAGTGGTTCTGATTCTATTCAGCTAGCGAAGTCATGTGATTTCTGTTCGACGGGTCAAGTGGCACTGATTCATTTATAACTCGATTCATCGTGACTATTATATATTTTTTCTGAAGTGGTACCTATTATATTTGACATTAATATTGTATGTAAGTATTCGAGTGGCGTTGATCCTATTCTATTTTATTCAATTGAAATAAAATTGGACTCAGATGAATCGGTCTGGGAGCATCATACTCAGGGTAATCAGATCGATTATTTTACACATTACAAGAGGTTCTTACTATTCTTATGGGTATGGAAAAGAATAATTGTTTTAAAATTGAATAAATTTGTTTAATTTAATAGAATAACATGTATCATAAGTTGTTAAAAATAAAAAAATTTATTTCTCTATTATTCTAAGAGGGTGCACACACACATGATGGATTGATTCAGAGTTCTACATGAGTGTAATGGTATATCATGCTCATTTAAATCCATGGATTCTTTTTTAGTTGAATGTATGATATTGGATCATTTCCAAACCATAACAAGGATGTTTCAATTCTTTTTTAATAGTGAACTTTTTAAATCATTGTATTCCTATGGATGTGTGTTGAGTTTTTTTCAGAAGGGAATTGAAATATATAATAGGTGGTGGAGGTTGTTTTAATTGAAAAGAAACATAAAAGACAAAGAGTATCACTGATTTACCTGTCCCCCTCTTAGTGATAAAATACATTGACTGGGCACTTTCAGCATTGTTGTGTACCATGGAATAATTATAAAATTTGTATAATCCTTCTACACACTGTGTATCACTCTTTTTGTGTTTCCTCTTGACCATCCAAAAGACTCACAATGTTCATTAGACATGGAATCACAAGACTTTTATGTAGACTACACACCATGTCTTCCTCGTGTTACGTGTCTTCTTGAAAGATAAAATATCTCATCTAGTATTTGTAATGTGGGAAATAATTAACCATATATAATGTAAAAACTAGATACACAACTTGTATGTCATTGTTAATCTAGGCTATCGGGTTCATGTGTTTTTGACCACGTTTATGACCACATAGGATTCATGAATTTCACCCCTAAAATGATTATATTACATTGTGTGTATAGTGGATACACTCTATGTAACCTAATAAGGTGTCTACCAGGTTATCCTAGTCTATACCTAGAGTGAAAAAAAGCATCATGTGTAGTGACTCGTTGGCATGCCTTGTGTCTCGCGACATGTCCAAATGTAGTCAACTTGGGTAGAAAGTGTGTAACTCATCTACACGACGTGTAACCCAGTCTTACCAGATAAAAATTTCATCAATTTATGATGGAATCTATAAACAATCATAATCAATTCTAAAACCATTATCTAATTTAAATAATAAAAAATGGGAATTAAAATGTCGAAAACATGTTAATTTAAATCAGTTTAACGAAGGAATAATATTTAAATGAAACATATAAACTGTAATTCATATATATATATCAAAAATCAAATAAATATTTACAAATTTGAAACATGACCACTCTAAAATCACTTGTAGGTTTTGGGTGCACCGAAGGTACCTTTGGTGTGCATGAAATTAGAATTTATTTTAATTTATATTTTTCGAAAACCAGGATAACGGATATTTAATATTAAATTGATAATTAATTTATTTTTGAATGGAAAAAATGATTACGTTATCTTAGGATCCATTTATTGATGAAATTGTTTTCTTCGTAAATCTATTTTTGATTACCTTCATTAAACAATATGGATTCATGTGTATAATCCCTCTATAGGTGATCCACACATACACCATCGATTTATAAGAAACACCAATTTGTTTTTGGATTCTAGTGTGAAAAATAAATTTCCATACACTATTCTTATTAACAAATATTTTATTCATACTAAAGATAATAAATATTTATTAAATATTAAAAACCAAAATAAATATTCTATTAAAATTTAGAGAATAAATATTTATTAAATATTCACATAAACAAATACAATATATATGAATAAATAAATAATTATTTTTTATAGTGTGAATATTAGTGATCAATAATACCTAAATGAAATTAATCTCGGATATTGAGAAAATTATTTATTCTATTAATTAAATTCAATTTAAATTTAATCGATATAATCAGAAACACATAGTGTGTGGCACTGTAAATTTATTTGTATATGATGATATATGGGTACAACAAATGTACAAGATTACTATCTACAAACGGGTCAAGGAACCAAAGAGAAACAACACAATTTATCAATGTTGAAGCCCACCTATGAATGCTCAATTTATAATATAGTCACTTTCTCTCAATATCGCATCATGAAGGTCATAAATCTATACCATCAACCAATAGGCCTGACACTTCTTTATTTGACTATATAAACTATACACTATTACACCATATCTGTGGAATTTATTTGATAGTCATATTTCAATAAAAGGGTCAAGACATCAAATTCTATAACTATGTAAGAGATAAATATTTTCCTGACTTATCCACTAATAACATGTCATTTTTGGGACACCTAATGAACTATACACCACACTAAAATATGGTGTTATAGTTTTTTTTAAATAAAACTATATACACGAGCCATGAAATGCATTAATGATAATCATAAATTCAATGGACCATTACATAGGGTCGTAGATAGGAATATCCAATGACACCAAATCATGTTGAATTCCAACTGGTGGGTATGTTCTCATAATCTCCTATCCTGGAGAATTCCAGCTGAGAACACCATGAGAAGAAGCCTCATCCAATTACAAGGGATCACACCTAATTATCTTCATACAATGATACCTATCATTTTACATTATCCAACCATAAAACTATTTTATAGAATATTTTTATTTAATTTAACAATTCTCAACTTATTAGGAAACTAATATGACATTATCAATGTGACAGATACTCTGGGACATCATCACATGAATTCTATGAAGAATAATAATCAATATGTGAAAATATATTTATATTAATATTTATAAACCACAATAAATTTATTACATACTTCTCTGATACAATAAATATTAACCCAATTGAATAAAGATATCTATGAGTCACATTGAAGTAATTTTCATGATACTCCACTAATATTCAATCCAATATTTACATGTTGAATATTATCCACTTCAAAAACACTTTTTTAATTTGAATTATCATAAATCTGGGAAAACAATTTCATCAACATAGCTATAATCTCAACTTATTAGACATTTAAATCCACATTCCATTCCAAAATAATAAAAATGAACTCTATCTAATTTCAATAAATCATTTTCACAATCATCTTTAGACATAACTTCTGGTTTGAAACACTTTAATAGAACCTATAAATATCTTTAAAATAGAGAGTTTTCAAACTATAACCACAATAATTTTAAATTTTTTTCAATCAAATTTATTAGTTCCAAACTTACCCAGTTCCATCAATATCCTTCTAGAATCAATTAACACCCACTGAATTAAAAAAATCTTAATATGATCAATAAATTATTAGTATAATTCCACAATAATTCCAAGTGTAGAACAATGTTAGACACCATTTTGGACCTCTTGACTAGTATCTGACCACTAAAAACTCTACAACCAAGATCTAACACCAATTAATTTTTCCTGAAACCTAAAATACATATGTTATCATCCTGAACCTGTAAATAAGGAACAAAGATAAATTAAATCCAAAATAAATTACAATATATGTGAAAAAAATCTCTTAAGATTGTTTCTATAATATCAAGTCTAAACCTACACACTCTAAAATAAGAAAATCAGAATGAAATCTAATTGAACAAAAAATGAATGAAATGAAAAATGACCTAGAATAATATTGCTTGGGAATTTTCCTACTCTAATAGAGGAATACTACAATCTTTTGATTAATATTGGAACCATATGTGTTACCATAGAATAAAATACTATGAACCTAATAATAAATTGAAGAAAAATTATAAATATTTCACATATTGCACAAAAGACCCCACATGCCATTTTATAGATGACATCATCTAGTTAAATCAATTAAAACATTATTCAATCTTTTCTATAAACTATCAATTGATAAAGAAAACATCCAGCAGCCCACTGATTATACCAAATAAACTTTTAGTATTATATGCACAATGTATGCTTTAGACACATCCTTTACCTTCTTCTAAACATCCAGAAATTTCCAGTCATCTACACTATTTCATAATTTAGGTTCCAAGAACCCTCCATTATCCAATTTAGTAATGAATGTTCTAGACCCCCTCCTTGAATTTATTAAATTTCATGGAAAATATCCTTTATAGTCAAGTCTAACAACACATTAAAGAATGTTACACTAACTGACTCAATACCACAGGACCCACTTTATCAGATATGAAATTATATATATGATTGAATTATATCATTATTTTGACTTCATCATTAAAAATAAAAATTCACACAATTATAATTTGTCTCATAAACTAAGAAAATTATAATTAATTTACATTTCCCCTTGAACATGACATTTATGCAGTTCACAATATTTGTTTTAATTTTTCCATACCTTTTACCCATATAAAATATTAAACACCACATAAACATTTTTTTTTCTTATAATATAGTTGAAATATCATAATTTACCATAAATATTCATCCAAATCACTCAATAAACCTTCTCTGTCCATATTTATATGCTAGAACAAAATAAAACAAATACGTAATAATTTTTCAGATGATGGACATCTCACAAAAAATATGCACATTAAGATTACTTACCCACCTTAGTGATGGTTTCCCTTCATTTCTTATGATTTTTCTAATATATAATATGTGGGAGGAAATTTTTATTTATGTTATATTATTACTTTTGGTATGAATTATATCATAGAGAATTATTATTTAGTGGACAACATTATATATTTTTTAATGTTCTCTATATATGCATGCATGATTATAATAGTTTATTTTTTTAACATATATTTTCAACTAAATTAATATAGTGAAAGCATATTATTGTATAACATATGTCAAAAATTATCAATTTTTTACTCATTTAAAAAATAAAATAATATTCACTCATTTCCAAATCCATATTATGCATTGGGTGTTTAAAAATCATTCATATAAAGGGTTAGAATCACATAAAACAGAATATATGTAAGAGTAATTATGGTGTGATAGGTTTCCTTCTAATCTCAAAATTGATATAATCAAACTCCCCATGTTTTTGTATCAAAAAAAATTATGACTACCAATAGATCTAAACATGAGAGCAATCCAAATTACAATAGAAAATAATCTCGAAATTTCTATGAATCATTTTAAGAATAAAATTAGAAAAAGAATAACAGTCTTTATTGAAGGAATATATATTATGAATTTATATTGCATGTAAATTCCAATATATTTAGTATGATAATGATAATAAACAATTTAAATTATATATAAATTATCCAAATTAAATGATGAGTAGAATTAGAAATTCAAACATATGATTGATTAGTGTTTACTTGATGTTAACAAATATTTTTGTTAATAATTTCTATATATAATAATGAATTGAAATTCCTAATAAATCATCTTAGTATAAAATGATTATAATTATTTATTATTAACATTAAATAAATGTTTTTAATCCAAATATTGATTAATTTATTTTTAAATAATTCTATTTATAGTTAATTATTAATAATTAATACTATGTATGATTAATAATTACTAGATATCATTAGTTAATCCTAATTAAAAATATTTATTACTAATTAATTTCGAATTACCTATAATTATTACTAATTAAATATAATTCATAATAATAAATATTAATAAATTTTGAATTTATATTAATAACTATTAATTATTTTTTATTACTGAAGATTAATATTAATTGTTTGTCATTAATATTGATTATTTCTAATTAAACATTTTTAATACTAAATAATTATTAATTATATATAATTATTGAAAATTAATTATAGTTACAACATGTAATGATCAATTAATTATTATTTTATTCTAATTAATGTAAAATGTTAATAATGATAACTAATTATGATTAATTATTACTAATTAAGATTACTTATATCTAATTAAACATCGTTATTATCAATATATTTTAGTGACTCCTTATGATGATTAATTAAATTTTAATTTATCCAAATTACTATTGAATATTACTAAATAAATCTAATTATGGTTAATTACTACCGATTGTGGTCATTTATATCTAATTGAACCTCATTGTTTATAATTAATTAATTATTACCCCTAATTATTGTAAACAGATTGTAATTACTAAAAATGATGAAAATAATTATTTTTATACTAGTTATAGGTAATTACTTCTTATTACTATTGAAAATAATAAATAGTACTATTAGGATTAGTTATATCTAATTAACCCTGTTTATTTTTATTATGATTAGTTATATCTAATTAAACCTTGTTGTTACTAATTACTCATAATGATCACTAATCAATAATTAATTTTTGGTAATTGTGTGTCCCTTGTGTCGGACGCCATCAGACCCACCATCGAGGGCCTCAGTCACACCCCTTGCACTCTCACCAGTGATATTTGGACAATCCCTCCCCCCCAGAATCGCTCCTTCGGCCTCTGCTTTCCCAAGCCGACGGACTAACACCACACCACACTTGCATCTCATTGGTGATGTCATCCCACTGACGTCATTGGATCCCATCACCAGTCACACCACCGATGGAAGGTATGTACTATAAAGTATAGTCCTAGTTCTAGGATCCATTCTACAACTACTCCTCCAACTAATCAATGCTCAGATAGATTTTATGTGTGGATACAGAGATCACCAAACCCTAAGCCTTGCTGGACATCCTATTAGTGAAACTCGTTCTCCATCATCCCCCACCTCCTTTTTCTTTCACCACCCACATGTATTACGAGCAATTAGGGGACCACACCAACCCACCATCCCAATCCCTGAACTTCCGAATTCAACCCTCCATCCACAACTGTGAGTACAAGACCTCAGATCTCATTATACAGTCTTATACATTTATATAACTTTCAACCAAATATATTTATATTGAAATTTAAATTTATTAAACAAATTTTATTAATATTTTATAATATAATTATATATATTTTTTAAGAGACTATCATTTTATGAATTCAAATATTATTAATTTTTACACTATTACTATATGTATTGTTAATAAATTATTTAAAATTTAATCATAAAAGTTAATTCAAACATAGATAAAAAATAAAAAATTGTAAACAAATCTTATTTTCAATTTTAGAAAATTAGTTGAGTAAAAATAAATTTTTAGAAATAATAATTGTTCCAAAAATTAGATAATTGTATTTTATGGATAATTTCAAAAAAAATAATTTTTTATAATTAATAGATATTTTTTATAAAATTTAATTGAATTTTATTTAGTTTCATTAAAAATTATAATATTATTTATATCTATAAATAAAATATTATATTTTATATTCAAATAAATTAATAATATGTTATATAATATAACACACATACACACATATATATTATATTCAAATAATAAAAATAATTTTTTTATAAAAAATTATTAATAACATACTTCTAATGGAATATTATGGTAGATTTTATTTATTTATCTGTGTTTCAAATATTATATTTTCAATTTATTTTAATTTAAATACACGATATTATATAATATATCTATATATGTATATTCAAATATAATTATTAAAAAATTAACGTAAAAAAATCTAAATTTTTATGAATATTAATATTTATCTAAATATAAATTATATTATTTTATACATAAAATTTAAATTATGCAAACACCATATCTAAATTTTCTAGATCCTTTGATATAAATTAAATAATTCAAAGTAAAATAATTCATAAAAAAATAAAAAACACCATGAATCTTTATAAATACATTCATACAATTGTATACATTAAATAAATATACTATCTAAACAAAATAAATAGAGAAATTGGGAAATTAAAATTTTTTAAATTTTTTTGTAGGTTTTTTGAAATAAAAATTTAATATTTTAAAAGAAATATTCAGAATATATTCACTACCTAATATCAGGTTGGTATAAAGAAAATGGAGGGTGTGGGGCGGGGGAGGGAGGACTCCACATATATTTGTTTTGTGGTGGGAGGCATGAATTCCATTAATACCATCTATGTATTCATTGCAAATAAAGAGGGAACAAGGTTCACAGTTTTTAGTGAATTAGGGAAGAATGAATAGGGTCTAAACACCCCTCAAACCCATTTTGAAAATACATAATACCTTATCCAATTTTATTAATAAAATAAATCCATTTATAAATAAAACTTCTATAGTCGGTTACATTCCTGATAGCATAATATGGAAAGAAATATGAAAATTGGGAAGTGATCAATGATGATTGGGAAAATGGAATGGGATGATTGGAAGTTGGATTTCATTTTCATTTGAATTACTATGAAGAAAAATAACATTAAGGAGGCCATTCTCCCAACATTTATATAAGGGTTCCTGGAAGTATTCATACATTCAGACATAGAAATACATTATTTTATCAAATATTTGATATAATTTATACGGGTAATATAAAATAATTGTGTGCATATATATATATATGAACACAAATCCAAAAAAACCCAATTATAAGAAATTAACTATACAGTTTAACACTCCATCCACGGTTATGGGTACCAGACTACGACTCTCATTTTACAATCCAGTTGATTCACTTAGTAATACTTCTTCAAGACCATACACACCTTCTTAATTACTAGATTTAAAATTTTTGTCATATCATTATGAACATCATGACTAGCCAGGGAGAATCAACCCCCCCCAACATTGAAAAAGCCTAGGAAGTAACCTACCTATAAGTCTCCTTGATAGGGGATTTTAAAAATATATATATAATTGTATCTAAATAATTTATTATATAAATATACAAGAGAATATTTAATTATATATATAAAAATATTATTATTTATGTTTATTTATTAAAATATATTAGTATGATAATGGGGGACAACGACCTCAACTTAGAGTGACACAATAGTGGAAGAAATAGAGAAAATAGCTAAAAATATCAGAGTACATAAAAATAAAATAAGAGAATTTTGTATAAAATGTCCCATGCAAAAGAATACATGTTTAAAAAACCTGGACTCTTATTGGGATGATCTGAAATAAGAAAATAAACAAAACTTGACAAATGAACACTATCCTTACATACACCCTCGATCCCCACACAAATTTTCTCCACATATGTGAGGGTTGTTTGAACTCACTCCATGAAATTTTCAATGATAAAACTAAAAGAAGACATAACATATGAACATGAAGTGATGTAGAAACCTAACCCCATTATGACGAGAGTCAATGTATTCTATCAATTACAATGGTATAAGATAAATGTAATCACATCCTAAAGGACCGAAGACATTAGTAGTCTTGGAAAACCAGATACATACGTATCCTTTTCTTACAAACGAATACACTAATTTCAACAAAAAATTACTTTTTTTGTAGGATAATAACCTTACCCATTCTAGCATATCCTTCCATATCATTCATACATCTCAAATTCCGGGGGAAAGGAAAAAAATAAGGGAAAGCTCAAATAAGGACAAAGTAGATAGAAGAAAAAATTAATCATTGATAATAATAATTAGGGAATGTCAAATAACTGAAGATTCATTCCATGTAATCAATACTCTAAGAAGGGAATGCGAAAAAATTATGGCATGGTAATAAATTTAAACACATGAAATTCCAATAATTGGATGATGCAAAATCAACATGTAAAGGAAAAAAACTGAAACACATGTCATTTAAGCAACAAAATGAAAATGAAATGTATCAATGGATATGTAAAAACAAGATCCAAAGGATGAAAAATAATTGAATCTAAATTAATTCTGAGATTAATTATAGTGAATCATGTATTATCCACATGAACCACTATAAAATCAAGATATATCCTCTTGAAAGTTTATGTATGTGGGTACAAACCCACCTATTATACATAGAAATAAACATGAAGGGGTTTTCTTCAAATAATTTCATCTCATAAGACTACCGATGCATCAAGTGGATTATATTATCCAGTCCCCAATCCATAGGGAATGCATTAAATTGTCCCCATCCCATGTTTTGCATGTCCAAATCATTACAAAAATACTGATTCATCAGTTTAAATAAACAATTTTACTTATCAAATTACTATATTCTATAAAGAATAAGGATTTATTAATATGTCCCCAAATAATAAAATATCATTGAATGTAAACACAATATAGTTTAGGAAATAATCATATCCATGAAAGACGATATGGGTATTTGGGGGAAATTCATGGTCAAATGATCATAGGAAAATGAATATTTCAAAGGGATTAAAAGAAACCAAGGAAGTGATTTTCAATAATATCCTTGTAAAAAAAATAATAAACCATTTGGAGGAGGAGTAAAGATAGTTTCCATACAACATATACCAAGTGGTGTGAAAATAAATATTTTTTTGTCATTGAATAATAGAGATACTATAACAACATCTTTTAAAAAGCATTTTTGAGGAAAATATCCTTTTATTTTGGAAAAATAATTATTTGAAAAACACTTTTCATATAATTTTCATTAAAAAATAACCTTTTATGCATGATAGTGATTCATTAATGAAATAAGGATTGGTAAATCCATTCATGACATATAAGGTAAAATAACATTCATTTTTCACTCTAAAAATGTTGAAAAAATGAGTTGTTTGTTAAGTGATAAAAAGAATCCTTTGAAATAATAGGGTAAGAAAAAATTGACAATAATTTATTTATTATTTCATTTGGAATGGAAAATGGTTTTTTAAACAATTTTAGGAAATAGGGTTTTTAGAAGAAAATAGGATCTCCAACTATAGAGAGAAATGATGTGGAGTTTTCATGAAATCATTTTCTAAAATATGTTCAGTACCAAATAGTGTAGAAATGTAACTAATACATGAAAAAGGTGAAGAATACCCAGAAGAGAGGAAAATTAATTTTCTTATTTTACCATGGTTATATAATTTCTTGGAATTGAAATGAAATATCATCAAAAAAATTATTGAGGGAAATAATATTTTAACATTCGAAAGTTCCCCATACTAGTTTGAGAACATATAAATCACAATCCTCCTAAAGGAATAAAATTAAATGAATGTTTCAAATAACATGAAGATAATATTAATAATGTTATAATATTTCAAAAGGGTCATTATATATAGCACCTAAAATATTTAATTTGTGAATATGACATTTATCTCATAGATATAAAAAGTGATATGAAAATCAATTACCTAAGTCCGACTTGTCTCGCCTATCAAAATAATCTTGAAAAATGAAATAATGTTATTTATTTATTTCTTAATAAAAAATTTCATGTTTCTCAAATTTTTTATTTCACTAATTACCATGTTTTATAAAACTACTTACAGTCATGGATATTGTAGGTTGTACTTATGCAAGAGTAATGTTTAAATTTTTCAATGATTATTATGGAAAGAATCTATACAACATTAATATTTCCCTAATTATAATTATATTATAAATAACATATTATTTAATGATATTTACTTATATAATGAATTTTTGTGAAGTAAAAGGAACCACGTCATGCCAAGGAGGCGGGGGTCAACCTATCCATGAAAAATGTTATCACATTTTATGTGTGTGAAAGTCTAATAAATAAAATGACATACATTATATTTCTAGAGATGTAATTACTGCATGAATATAATATATATTTTTTGTTTTTATAATTTTTTAAAACCATCCTTTATACATTCAGTGTAAAGGGTGATTGGATCACATCACTTTTAGGCGGTGGATGTCCACAGTTCAATAAACGATGTTATCATATATACACATAATAGAAAGAATGAAGGTATGTTATATACAAAAATTATATAAGAATAACTATATTAAAAATATCATAAATATAATATATAAATAGTGGGTCTATCATAATTCCCATCCATGATAGGTGGTAAGGGAAAACAAACAATCATAATTTCTTGAGGCTCTAGTTCACCGTACACGAATTGTATGTTCATACACTACAAAATATTTCACTTTTTCCAACAGGGGAATATCTGTTTGTAAAAGTTCATTTTCAATTAGTAAAACCTTTTACCAACATATATTCCCTTGTAATTAAAATTCCAATAAAAACTCTATCGAAAATTGTTTTTGTGAAAAATAATATCATTTTGTTACATTTATAATAATCTCAACAGATAACATATATGTTGGTTAAAATGACTAGAAACGTGTTCTAATGACAATTTTTTTTATTGGTAATAATATTACCAACATATAATATCTGTTAAATGATAAATATTTAATTTTTGTGAAATTTTATGTTATATTTATTAATTTATCATATATCATGCATATGTATTAATTATTAAAGAGATTACGATGATCAAACACGTTCAAAATTTAGGAAAAAATTAATTATATAAATAATGAAATTGAAGGAATAAAAAATACATCGCACATTCAACCAGTCTACAACACCCCCCCCCCATGCTAGGTTATAGCCCATGCATGACACACTCGAGACCAGCGAGCACCAATAACCTAGGACCAATGAGCTCGCAGCAGATCATCCATTCTAGTGAGCTTGTAGGAGCCCATCCATGCCACACCAGGTCCAGTAGAAGCCCAAACATGATAGAGAGATAGTGGAAGGTCATACATGCCAGTATTAGACCATGTTAGTGAACAAAATAAATACATCCCATCTACACCACACCAGGTTCCAACAGTAGTCCATCCATGTCATCGAGCAAGAAGTGGCTCATCCAGGCTAGGAACACTGCATCCATGCCACACCAGGGACGAGCGAGCACCAGCAACCCAGGACTTGTGAGTAAACAACACCTCATCTATACTAGATTCAGCACAAATCAATTAAAAAATATCAGAATGAATTGAAACCAAACTATTAATAAATACAATTATAAAAACATAATTTTCATAATGTGCATTTATCAGCATCCCTATTGAAATATCAAGAATATGGAAACAAGGATAAAGTCACAAATAAATGAATATGTTGTGAATGGTTCACACCTATCGGAATCCATTTACCAAAAATATATTATTTATATCCAGGGTGAAAAAAAATCAATGTCAATTAAACATGAACTGAAAAAAACGTATCTAGTAACATAAAATACATTTTTCAGAAACTACTAATCAATAAAAGTAGTGCAAAAGCTTTTTGGTCATAGTTGACACCAATAAGGTCACAGTCAAAAATACTAACCAGTGACCACAATATGAAGATTATCAAAATTGTGGAAGCAACAAACAGAAGACAAAGAAAAATGAACAAACCTGTGATGCATCCATTTGTACATTGAGTCAAACAAATAAGTAATAAATCAAAGACATGTATATAAAACAAAGATTGGTATAAAAAATAAAAATATGTAAACAACAGTACATTGAGTGGATGGAGGAGATGAGGAAACAGCTGCAACCATGGTAGATGCAGAGCCATAGACGCCTAGCATGCTCTTCTGCACTCTAATTCACACTCATAGACCTGGATGAGAAGGCAAAGAAAATGTTAAGGTTGATAGAGGAGGATGCAGATTCGTTAGCACAACATGCTGATATATTCTACAAGAAGAAGTCACAACTATTCTATATTGAGGATGACATTTTACTGGGCCAATTGATTGATGGTCGAGAAGTATGACTAGGTGAAATCTGACCAAGGGAGCTGATTTAGAGGAATATGATCTCTTTCAATCTTGATGAAATCCATGGTACATTAGGATTTCACACTATTCTATTATATATATACAATAACCATTGACTGATCTCTATATTAGGTGAATGTTGAATCCATACGGTGATATAAAAATTCTCAATAATATCATAATTGGGAATATTAAGAACCAAAACTTATGGCTACTTCTAGTTAGTATGGTGTCAATCCTGAAAAATATTGGTGGTTATGGAGCTTTTCAATGGTAATTGATTATAGGTAATAGTTGGATCTATATATTGGGAAGGGGTAATTTCTCTTATTGAGAGACATTACATTTATATAGAATCCATATAAATAAAAGGGATTCTTCTTCTTTCACCATTGTAGGACCCTTTATATTTTGGTGGGCCTCGAATACATATTCTGATGGCTTCTTCTTTGTAGATAAATTCGGGGATGGTGACGGCTATGGTGGATTATAAAAGGGGTACACTGGTGGATGTAGAAAAGGAAATACCTTATTTTGAAAAAGATTGCTTTGTTTCTAAATGTAGAATTTAAGGAAACAAAAATATGATTAAACCGTTTCTCTAATGTAGTGGAGGCTGGTGATAGCTTGTTAAGTCATGTGGATTCCCTCTACCAAGAATTTATGTGGGACATTCTGGTCTCATAGGTAGCATGAGATTAGGACTTCGGTGACTGAAAATCTTACTCAACAAATGTATACTCATCAGACCATTCATACTATTTCCCCAATTTTTTCATAGTTCACTTATTGAAAAGTGGATGGAAGTCAATAAACTATAGGTCACCTAAAGATAAGGGTCAGGAAAGAATCAAACACCCACACATAAGAGAGATCTACTTTTTAATGTAATTTATTCTGAATATAATCTTATGATTAATATGGAAATAGATAGTCTGTTAAGAAGTATATGGGAAAATTCTGGAATTCTAGGATTTCAAGATATGACATATAGCCTAACATGCAGTCTCTCTCTAAGAAATTGGTATTTTTATTCCTGGTTTAGTTGGTAAAACTATACATACTTTATTTTGAATATAAAAACCCACTCTCTAGATCTCATTTTGTGT
Source organism: Viscum album (assembly GCA_963277665.1). NCBI lineage: Eukaryota > Viridiplantae > Streptophyta > Magnoliopsida > Santalales > Viscaceae > Viscum > Viscum album. Next base: position 1,081,804,996 of record OY728121.1, read on the forward strand.
TACCAATACATAATTAAACAAAAAATTCTTGGTTAAGTGTGATTTTAGTGAGCTTTAAATTCAATGTTGCCAAATATTATCTAAATAAATTACTAAATTCGGGGCATATTAGAACTAGAATGAAAAATATATATTTATTCATGAACTTTTACTCGGTCATTATAATTAATTTATTGGTGATAGTTTATTCAGTGGTCATATACATCCATGATATATTTTAATGGAATGGTTTTCACAGGATAACATTGTTGAAGATTTAGTGTTTTTAATCAAATAATTTAAGAAATAAAAATCATGAGGATGAAGAATACTTCTGGAAAGTGCCACAGAACACTAGGGATTCTTATTGAGAAATAAAATAAAAAAATTGAAGAACTTTGGAAAATAAAAAAAAATGTTAGACCTATAAATTCTAGTTTGTTAGGTGAAGCTGATAGAATAAATTTATTTCATTTTTTAAACCTAAAAATAGGAAAAAATTAAAAAAGGCATCTGCAGAAAGTAAAAATGACTACTTCAAACTCAATAAAAAGTTTTAAATACTAAAATATTGAATGTTAATAATAAATTGAAAGGTATACATAAGATAAACATGCATACCAATTCAAATGCATGGGCATGAATTGTGAAAACAATATTTATAATTCAAGAATACTAGAATGTACGTGGATTATATGAAAAATTAGGGTGTGAAAATCCATACCCTATAAAAGACCCACCCACCCCCATCATCTTTACAACAATTACATTAAATTATTTCTATAATCTATCCTAAAATATTTTTAATCTAATGTAGATAGAATATGATAGGTAAAATTCAATATGTCCTTCCATTCAACATAGAAAATGGGTAAGGATTTAAAAACAATGTTTTAGTCATTATCCTTTAAAAGTGTCAAATTACAAAGATTATAATTAAAATTGGTATTGAAAAAATAATAGTAATGGAGAGTTTATGATTCCATGAGCATGGAATGTATAAATAATGATTATGAAACCAATACTCAAATGGAAGGCATGTGATATGTTACATGAGTATTTAGTTATAGACAATAGTAAATGTTATAGTCAAATAGAAGGCATGTGAGTTACCCACATAAACATGTATTTCCTCTTAGGTTATTTTTTGTTAACATATATAACATATATATGTCCATAAATAATAAGAAAACCCCAATAAAAAGGACACCCACCTTAAATTATCAATTTAAGATCTCATTATGATATGTATTTGAATTTCTAACATCGTAGAAAGAAAACTGTAATGAAACTATATCACATCATTTCAGAAAATAAATAACGAAATAAATTCACCTGTAGTTTCTTAAGTAATTTATTCTTTTCAATGTTCTTCAAAACATCATACCTATACTAACTACCTCCTTCTTAACATCCTTCACCGTTAATAAACCTCCTAAGAAGGTTTAAAAATAAAATACCCATCATAGAGGATTTCACCTTTGAATTGATAGATGAAGAATCAAAAATATGCAATTAAACCATTTTCCTGTTAGGTAATTATTATAATTGACCTTTGGGTAGATGTGGGGAACCATTTTAAATAAATAGATTCTTACCCTTTCAGAAAATCAGACCTTCCTACAATCATAATGTCTAGATTAATTTTTGTATTTAAAAGAAATATTTAATAAGAATCATTTCAAAAAATGATGCTGAAATTATATTTAGAAAAATGATTCATTCAAGAATTTTTTTACACATTTTCATAGTGATTTGTAGCTCTAGGATTCTCATTCCACTATTTTCTCTTGACATAGATATGGAAATCACTTGAAAAACAAGATACTCAAAAAATATAACATGTCACTCTATACATTAAATAGTATGAGAATAATAAGGGTGAAATCTATAATTACCACAATAATTTTCAATCATTTGACATAAAAAAAATTTGAATAACTGAATGTTGTAGTTTGGTTACATATTCCCCCCTATAGTGACATTTTATGTAATAGAAATAAAGAGCGTGTATCCTGAAAATTCAGATAGAAGACCATATTAACACGCAAAAATATCCAAGTACTTTATTTCTAGTGGAAAATAAGAAACATAAATTATACCTTTAAATGGTTCTTTGTATACAATGGTTTAAGTTTTCCATAAGGGGTAAAAACATTACTCTCCATGGATGAAACATCAAAAGATAAACTAAATCATATTAAAGATAGTACGTTAATTTCTTTGTTATCCTACAGATGTAGGACTCATACCAACCAATAAATATTGTGGATATGGAAATGGTAATGAAAATGGTGGAAAAAAGTATAATAATAATTCAACTATCAAATTATCAGTCCATCTATCCATGTTTCTATCTCCAGTTGGACAATATAAATCAAACATGGACTCAACAATAAACAAAAAGAGCGGGAAATCCTGATGTAAAATTAGGATGAGAATACAAAGATTAATTACAATGACATTAATAAGGTTTTATGATTTATCAATCAATGAAAAAATTTTGTTAAAAGAAAACAAACTAAATATGGACAGGTGATGTTGGAATGGTGGATGAGTTTATTAGCCCAGATCACAACTCAAACGGTGATGAAAGGGGGGTGATATTTACTAGGAAACAAGATAAGCATCCCAGTGAGGATCACATACAATTGTTTTTTTGGTTGAGGAATTCCTTCTATAATTATATTTTCTCAAAACCAATTTCTGTGAAGAAACTGATGTAGATTTTGTTGAAGTATAGATCCCACTTATTCCTTTCATTGCATTAAAATTATTATTTTACCTTATAAATTTCATTATATGAGGTTTTTCTTTTTGTGGATTGGAAAAGAGGTTAATATTTTTTAACATAAACATGCACACATGTTTTCATGTGTCTGTGGTGTAAAGAATAATTTTTCATTTCATAGCTGATAAGTGCGTCGAATATTCATGACTTATTAATAAGGTACATTGCTTAATTTTTTTAATGGTCTTATATCTGTCTAATCAATTGATAGAAATCATTTGAAATTATAATGTTATATTATTTTATGAATCTTTAATAACTATAATCATTATACAGACCATATAATAAATTTTATATGAAAAAACATATGATCATATAAACAAGTAAAAAAACAAACTATATGAAACCAAGTACCTTAGTCAGCAGTCGACAGAAAAATAAGGCAAAAACCAGTGGTGAAATGGGGCTGAAATCAATAGTGAAATGGGTAATCACCTTTTACGGATGGTGGGTGTGATGTCGTGATGGTTGAATTCTTGATAGGGGATACAAAGGTAGTGATTGTGGGGAAGAAGATATCAAGACACATGATGTGTATACAGTGACAGAATACCCATAGGGGAGTAGGATGCAATGAAAGAAGGGGCATCCAGATGCAAGGTGAGATGATGGGAGGTGAGGAAGGAGTCAGAATATGATGTGAGGTTGGGCAGTGGGTCGTGGGATGCGAGGCGGGGAAGCAAAAGGTGAGGCCAGATGCAGGAGGCCGACGACAGCGGTGATGGGGTAGAGGCTCAAATTAGGGGTTTAAGAGTTTTCTTTAATTATATTTTTTTTAATGTTTTCCAAATAAATAATATTTAAAATTATAAATAATAATGATATTTGGATAAAATCTGAAATTTTAATCAATAAATAAAATGTTTTTTATAAAATCCAAAGAAATTGATATTGACTTCGGTCGTAAAAATGAATATATATATATGCACACATACATATACACACTTTATTTTTATTAATTATTTATTGATAAAATAATTTTAATTATTGAATGGTTTATTGTAACAATTTTCATTTCCTGCAAAAAATTTGTTAGTAACATTTGTTATTAATAATATATTCATGTGTTAGTAAAAAATGTTGATATTTGTACGATAAATCAACAGATTTAACTTTTGGTAAATGATTTGATGGTGTCAGGAGATCAACACCAATTGATATATGTGTTGGTAAAAATAAGGGTTTTTATTTTAAATCAATACCAATAAATCATAATATCTATTGCAATTACTCATTTTTACCAACAGTTATATTATCTGTCAATAAATTTCTATTGGTATAAGTCATTTTTTTAATGATAATGCATTAGATGGATGTGCATGTAAGTGTAGGTAAAACCCTAAATATAAAATCATCCCATTATATTGGTTATAATAATGCTATTATATAATAATTAAATAAGGATATATGATGGGGTGGAGAATGGAAATAAATATAACGATCATGGGGAAAGATATTTTTTTTTTGTGTAACTCCATTTTGTTTACACCAAATTTATTACCTGGATATATTTATACATAAGGTGATCCTTCTAGGTTGAGTGAATGTATTTATAGGATCTATTCAGTATGATAATGGTTGATCCATAGTGGATTTAGAGGAATGAGTAAGTGGGATGGTTATCTTCATTTTTTTAGCTGAGGAGGTGTGACACTATTGTAAATTTTTTGGAAGGGAAATTCCACCAACATTTTTCTCATGTGAAGTGGATCCAATAATGGTTAAAATATAAAATATGGTATTATAGGTTAAAAATATGGAAATAATATGGATTTTTGAAAAGTTTATAGGTCATGATTCCCATTAATTTTTTGTTTCAGTCCCTTTTTTTGTTTAATTTCACCTTAATCATTGCAATTAATTTTAATTACATTCACTAATATTTTTGGTAAAAACTATTTACATTTATTATAAATTATAAATTATGATTATTAAAAATACATAATCCATTTTTCCAATTTTAAAAACAATAATTGGTAGAAATTAATTTAAATTTAATCATGAAGATAGGACGATGATGTGGGGTTTAAAGTAAAAATAATAAAACGTTTTCTGAGTTTTTATATCCAATTTCAATGTGAAATTATTTCTAATTACCTACATTGGAATAATTGATGAAAATATTAATCTAATTAAACATTAAAACCAATTAAAATTATAATTAAAATTTATAGAAAAATTAGATGATAAACCATCATTTTATTAAAATTAATTATTTTCAATATTCATTAAAGTGAGACATTAACTAAAAATACCATTAATTCACACTAAACTAATTTTTAGGTTCCAATTTAAAAAATTATACTTATTATTACATATAATATTTATAAAATTCCTAAAATTGTAATTCTAATAGGTTGTCTATTGAATGGAAATAAAAGTGACGTAATAAATATAGTGGGTTTTTAGTGTAATATTGGGTTCGTTCATATATCATGACTATAAATTCAATTAGATGAATATAAGAAATATTTGGTTGATTAAATAATATAAATATATATATATATTAATTTAATATCACTCAATAATTTTAATAAAATTAATTTCTTAGGATAAAATAGATTTGTGATCATAAAAATAGTTTTATATGAAAACATTTTCATTATATTCAAGTTGTAATTATATTCCTATGTAATTAATTTGTAACCAATGAATTTATCTTTTCATTTTCTATCAACCACACATTTTTATAAGTTAGTTAATATTTTTTTGTAACCACTAATTTAATGGATATTCTATATCTTATTATATTAAATAATAATATATTAATAATATATTATTATTTGGTAAAACTCAATCTTTCCTGTAACAGAAGCCATTGATGAAAAAAGGTGATAGATGTGATGTAATATAACTTAGTGTCATGGTCATTTCAAGCCATAAAATGTATTTAATTTATTTGAAATAGTAAATATATTATAAATTCTTGGGATATTATATTCCCTTACACACATGCTGTTACGTTCCATATATTCTATCAACTAACATGTTTCTACATTAAATTTTTGGGGTGTTACGTTCTCCCCTCCCAAATTAAACTCCATCATCACAATTTAAACATGATTTGGGGGATATATTGTTTAATAATTTCTATTTTTGAAATCCCACATCATGATAAGGTTTCTTAAAAAATTATATATAATATAGATAATTGGAAGTAAAAAGGTCACAGAAATAACATATAACTTGGTATCTATGTATGAGAACAATAAACCTAAGTATAGATACATACTCAGAGTAATGGCATAAATATTTATAGGGAGTGATTGAGGATGTCATTCATAAACAAGTGAATGATCAAGGGAATGTTTAGGGTCTCAAATTCGTAAATTTATAATGATTTATATGACCAATGGTTTAACAAAAACCACAGTATTTGGAATGAAATTAAGATATTTTTCCTCATGTTGATAAATTCAATTAATATATAAGAATATATCGGATTATTTTACATTATACATTTTAATTTCTTATGAAGATTTATAACTTTTTTTATGATTCGATCAAATTTTAATTTTTTCATTACATCAATAAATGGGTATCGAAAATTAACTATGATCCCTAAAGTGCTAAAATAAACATTTAACAGATAATAATCCCCATAAAAGAGTGAAAGGTCATTAAATTTTTCTCTAAATATTATCCAGATCCAATATGTTTATGGAATTAATATACAGAATTATAAAGCTAAACAATTGGATTATCATTAATCTTTACTCATTGAGTGGTTTAATTAAAAGAAATTACATAATAACCAGAAAATTAAAAAGGTTAGTGGTGGGTGTGATTCCCCTATCATCCTTTAGTCTTGAGTTGTAGACCTGTGGCCTTGACAGACTTGATTGGTTTTCACAAGACAAAAAAAATTTCCTTTTCTAAAACCACAATAATATATTTTGTAAAATAAATACGATAAACATACTTGAAATAAGTTAATAAATAAATAACATTTTAACAGTGGTTTTCCATACAACCCCAATACATAAATACTACTTCCATATATCTCTACAAAGATCCTTCATTGGTTAATAGTTTTTACTTTGAAATAGAGAATTTCCTATAACCATAAACCATAGTGTGAGAATCCATTATCATATTGGAAAAAACAAAAAATCATTCTTAGGGTGTCTAAATCATAACACATTATTTTCAATCTAAAAAAAATTTGGTTTAATCTATGTCCTTAAATTTCATTATCTATTCAAATCATTCATAATATATTTTAATTAAAATGTGAATTGTCTTATGCATATTCCTTGGAAGTGTCAACCGTGTATGAAATAATGCACATTGTCGTGTAACAGGTTACGTCGAGTCAAAATCGATATGCCATTTCATAGTTGTTACTTCTAAGTATATCTATGCCAAAAAAACTTCTAATTATATTATCCAGACAGGTATGTATTTCTATGAATACCCACATAATCTCTACCTTACCCAACTTATAGTATATTCTTCTATACTTATCCTCAATGTATACCTTAGGGATATGTTATCAAATCTACGTTTTCTTAAATCTAATTCCTAAGGAATCTACAAAACATTCTCTGATACCATAGAGACCCAACCCTAGTATGTCTAGGTTTGTTATCTTCTATCAATTACATTGGAATATGACACAATTAAATCAAATCCCAACCGACTAAATATTTTAGTAGTATTGGTTAACCAGATACATACATGATCCTTTTATTACAAATGAATACCCAAATTCAAAAAAATAATATATTTATTTTTTTAAAGGATAATAACTTTATTACATCAAGAATATCCTTTCATATCTTTCATACATCATGGATTCCAAGGTAATGGAAACAAAATAAGGGTGAACTCAAATGCTTAGTAAGGAGAAACTACAATAGAGGAAATAATGAATCATTGAGAATAATAATTATGGAATGGTAAATAAATGAAGACACAATCCATGTTATCAATAATCTATGAAGGAATTTCATACACAATATGGAATGGTGACAACTAGAAACACATTACATTTAAATAACTGGATAAAAAAATCATTATGGAATGGTCAGAAACTAAAAAAAATTTCATTTAGTCAATGAAATGAAAAATATTTATCCATATATATATGTTGATGTAGGATCTCATGGTTGAATACTAACTGAGGATAAATGAAGGAAAGGATTAATTAATGGACTTGATGTATCTAGAACTTGAACCTCTATAACATCAATATATTTTCTCCAGATAGTTTAAGTCACTCAGTAGAAACCCAACTATTCTTATTGGAATCAAACTTGAATGGTTATTCAACAACTAATATCATCTCATGATACTAATGATGCATCAGGGGTATGAAATTAATTGGTTTTCAACCCTTAGGTATTAATTGAAATGGTCCCCAAACTTTGTTGTACATGTCCAAATCATTCCTTATATATTGATTAATAAATTTAAATAAAAAAAATTGACTTATCAAATATCCGTAAAGAGTAAAGAATAAAGATTTATCAATGATTCCCCAAATAATAAAATATATTTCAATATAAAATTTTATAAAACTTTATATATAGGTTTATAAATAAACATTTCCATGAAAATTGATATGGTTGTTTAGGTTAAATTCAATGTCAAATGATCCTATGAAATTAAGTATTTCAATGGGAATAAAAGGATTCATGGAAGTGGATGTCAATAATATCCTTGGCCAAATGAATCATAAACCATCTAGAGGATTAATAAGGATGATATCAATACAACATATCCCAAGTGGAGTAAAAATAAAGAGTTGTTGTCATTGATGAATAGAAATACTATAAATAGATCTTTTAAAAAAATATTCACAAGGAAAATATCCATTTATATTGTAAAACATTTTTATAAATGTTAAATTTAAAAAATTTTATTTAAAATGAATCATTTTATACATGAAATGGAAGATTCTATGAAATAATGGTGTGTGAGTTTATAGATACCATTCAAGGTAAAAGAAAGTTTGTTTTGTATTTTTAAAAGGATCAAAAAATAACATGTTCAGAATGTAATAAGAAGATTCCTATGAAATCATTAGTAAATGAAAAAATTCTAAACATTTCTTCAAAAAATCATTTTATAATGGTAAAAAAATTGAAAACTGTTTATGAAAAATGGTTTTTAAAAGAAAACAGGTTCTCTGACTAAAGAGAGGAATGAAATCGGGTTTTCATAAAAACATTTTTAAAATTTTTTTAGAAAAAAATAGAGTAAAAATAGTACAAATGCATGAAAATGGTCATGAAAAACCATAGGAGAGGAAAATTAATGTTTATATTCAAAAAAATTCATATAATTTCCTAGAATTTAAATGAATGATCATTAAAATTATTCTTGAGGAAAGTACTCATTAATCTTTCCAAAGTGTCTGTCTCCATATTGAAACAATTGAAATCATAAGCCACATAAAGGAATAAAACTAAATGAAAATTTTAAATACCTTTACTGTAAAAGTATTAGTGACACAATATATAAAATAGGGATGTATATACACCACACAAAAGAAGTAGGTGGTGAATATGACCTTTATCTCACAGATGTAAAAAGTTCGATGAAAATCCCTTACCTGAGTTAGAATATTCTCATGTGTATGTATAATACAGAATAATATACTTTTGTTAATTATTTACATGTTTCATAAATTTTTCCATTTTTAACATAAAATTTATTTCAATTATTACAATATTGTATATAACAACTTAAATAATAATGTTTACGCTATATGTTTTGTCCAAATTCGATTTTTTTAACAAAAACAACTTTGGCAGGCCAACTAAGGTAAGATGGATCATTACATAACATCTTAATAATAGTAATAATGAAATAATTATCATATTTATAGATAAATTATAATTTTCAATCAAAACAGTAAATCTAGTATTGAAATCTGAAACAATGTTACAATCCGAGAGATGGTAGGCCGTACGTACGTATGAGTATTGTTCCAATTTTAAAATAATCATTATAGAAAGAAGGAAAGTAACATTAAACTTCTCAAAATCATCATTATATCATAAATACCATATTATTTAATCATATATATTTTTTATATTTAATTGTTTTTATGTCAAAGGATTCACATCGTGTTGAGGAGGTTATAATTCAAACATCAACGAATGATGTTTTCACTTTTTAAATGTATTAAAGGGTAATAAAAATAAGATACCTAAAGTATTTATTTAAAGGTAATTATTTCATGAATTTCAGAAAGTTTTATTTTATATCGCATATTTTAATTTAAAACATCTTTTATTCATTCCATGTATCATGTGATCAAATCAAATCTCTTTTAGGAGATGATAGTCCACACTTCCACAAATAAAGTTATCGTATTTACACAAAATGCTAGACATAAATTTATGTACTATATAAATGTTATTTAATCATAAAAATATTATAAGTATCATATATATATATATATATAATTTACATCGTTATGCCGAACAATGAGAGGAGGTAACTAAAAAATGAACAAACATCATTTCGTGAGGCAATAGTTTGTTATACAAGAACGATATGTTTGTTATGAATTAGATGGAAGTGTGTGTAGGTGTAATTATAATACATAACATAAAAACGTCTCAGTATACATATGATTTTGGTTTTTTATGTAATCATGTAATAATGAAAGATGAAGGGGTGGATAATAAAAATAAAACTAAATATCTTAAGGAAAGATGTTACCTCTTCTTTGAGAAACTCCTTTTGGTTTGCATGAAATGGATTCCATGGATGAATTTATTAATAGGGGGAGGATTATAGGATTATGTTAGGTATTTTTAGGAGATATTTTTTCTGATATTTTTCAATTCAATGTGTCCTTATAGGTGTGAGGATTTAGAAGGGGTGAGTTCCTTTTTATAGTGGAGGAGGAGTGTCACTGTTGTAAATTTCTAGATGTTGAATTCCACCCACTTTTATCACATGTCATGTGGATATAAAAAATGGTCCAATTTTGAACCAGTGGAATATATGGTCAAAATATGGACATAAAATAGATTTTGGACAAGTTTATATGTATTTTTGGTGCAAATGTTTAAGGTTTAGTCCCTTGGTAAGTTGAATTTCACCTTAATATTTATAATTATTTCTAATTAATTTCACCAATGTTTTGGTCAAAAACCAATATGAACATATTATAAATTATAACAATTTTGATTCAAATTATGGAATACCTTTCTTCATATTCAAATCAAATTAGTGGAAGAAATTAATTTAAATTTAATCCTACATATGGGATGATAATGTATGTTTTTAAAGTAAATTTTTTAAAAAGATTACTTTGTTTTTGTATCAAATTTCAATGTGAAATTTATTCAAATTACATTACTATCAATTATTAATAATAATTAATTTAATTTATCCGGATAAAACATATTTTTAAGCATAAAAATATTTTTCTATAAAAACATTCCATTTATATTAAATAGGTTCTTATATAAATTTCAAATTATTTTGAAACCAATGAAATAAATTTATATTTTGTGTAAACCAAATAATTTCATATGTTACATAATCCTATTCATAAATATTAATTTAAATTCCAGGTTATATCTTATTATATTAAGTAATAATATTTGTGTAATATATTATTTTTCTATAAAATACGGTATTTCATGTAGCACATGCTAATGTGGAAACTCGTTGTTGTGTGAGACGTACACCAAATAAATGTTGCATGAATTTAAATCTATAAATTATATTGAATATATTTGAAATAGTAAATATATTATAAATTCTTTAGATATTATATTCCCTTACGTGTGTGGTCTTGCATGTCATAGTCACTAAGAAATACAATGTTCATACTTTTGATTTGTAGGGTGTTATATGTGAGGTGACCCTAGCATATGATATCATATACATGTATTCATGAGGAATGAAATAATCATTAAAAAAAAGAACCTTATATGTTGTTTAATTAACATGCCACCACAACTACCTAATTATCAAGTATACATAGGCTAACAAAGACAATATGAAACTTTATCATAACCGCTTTAGTGTAACAGAAAAATCCACCTAGTCATCTACTTGAGCCACTTTACCGATGGTCATCCTATACACGTAGACTGATATTATGGAGTCTCCAAAAAACATGACTCAATACCCACTAATATTGACCATAGTAACACGTTCATATATGAAGCCCCTACCTAAGCACTCTTTGTAGGGTCAATCAGTTTCTTCACGTTAAGCCGTAATTCAAAAAATAGTGTGGTCCTTTGTCTAGGTTATCACAAACAAACATAGATTACCCAAACCATATATTTCCCAAATAGGTCCTGTCATGAATTGAAGGCAATTCCTGATCCCCACAGGGTGGAGATAAGTGAAGATACATCAAGAATGACATTTGAGAATGATATTTCCACAATGAAAAATAAGAATGTCAATGAAAAATGGAATATATTGGTCTTCCAAATAACATGACTACAATAAATCAGATAAATCATCAAGAGAAAAAGTTCTACTATATCAAAAATACTCTAAGTGATAAAAAGTTACAAAATCATACAACACATGACATGATTTCACTTCCAGACTCTATCATCCTGCTAATGAGAAAACCCACTTCCTTTCCCTTACACGCATTAGAAAATAGACGACTGAAATACACCAAAATTTGTGTGAAAGGTGTGAGGAAATGACACTATTAGGACCCCAAAATTTCTTTTTTATGCATTATTAATAATATAAACCAATTATTAACAAATTAATAAAAAATTATTGTGATAAAGTTTTACATAAATCATTAAATAAAAATCCTTTTAACAAAATAAAAAAACCATAATTAGAAACATGTGTTCAATGCATTTTAGTATAGACACCAATAAAGAATTTTATGTACAACCATTTAAGAATAAAATCCTATATATAAAACCAATATCAGGTCAATAAAGATCCTCTTTACTTCATTTTCTTGGTAGGACACTTGTTGTGAACATTACCCTTAAAATATACTTCTAGAGAGTAAGATGATACTCATGAGAGTGACTCCATGTCAAAACTTATAGATCCTGGTACACACATTACCCATGAAGAACATGTGTATGACAAAATAGTTCAACCCTAAGGATAGATCCCTATTTATTTTCCGAACACATTCGAGTTTATAATAATAATGTCATTCAATTGAATATCATCTTTGAAACTGAAGATCCTTTATAATGTTTTAAACAATGATTTTATTGTTGTTGAAAACTAGATTTTATTCGTGAATGGTTTTATAAAACTGTGGAATTTTATTAAATGCATTTTTTATAATTATTATGGAGTAGTAAATGTGTGAAATTTAGTAATTTGGGATGTTGTAGAAATTATTTACATGTAAATTTATTTGAAAAATATAAAATTTTGATAGTGAGATAATCCATAGATGAACCATCAGATGAAGATTTTGGTATAATTTTTACATTTTTATAAGTAATGATTTGAAAAAGAAGGATATATTATTTTCGATGATCTTTTCATTGGATGGATCATACGTTAAGAAACATATGTTGATGATTAGTCTTAGTTATTGTAAAATCCTATTTGGACAGTATACAATTAGTGATTTTATACAAATGTATGTTTTGATCCATAAAATCAGATGTAAATCATTAGAAAAAGAATTTAACAAAAATATGGAAATGTTTTCTTTACTATGATTGTGTGGTTTAGAAAAATATAAAAGAACTAGATGATTCATTGGAAAATATTTTGATGGTAATTCATTAAATGAACTATAAAAGTTGATCTATTAGATTAGATTTTGATGTCGATTCATCATATGAGTTGTTGATACTGACACATCAGAGACAATTTTGACACTAATTCATTGGAAATATAAAATTTAAGATAATATATAGTTATTATTTCTAGGTATCATTTTATTTTTAAAATGAAGAAGAGAAGAATTTACTTATAATATTGAATTGGAATTTACGAGATATGTATAAGGGGGAGATCAAGTCTATAATATGGATTCGTTCTCAAGAGAAAGAATGATTCAAATCTGTTGAAGTTTCTTCTAGATATAGATAGTGTAGGAAACTGAATCTTGTATAAGTTACAACAATGTAGTCTACAATTTTTAGATATATTTTAAAAATAAACTGATAATGTTTTCATTTTTTGTTTTGAATTTTTTTTAAACATTAGTGGTTCTAGATAATTAAATAGATGAACTATCATTTCGAACATGTGAATTTTTAGTGAACTAGGAAAATAATGTTCATTGGAAAATAATATTTTTAAAAAGTGTGAGATGAGAAAAATAGAGTCTAAATTTCATCCTTATTGTTCTATTTGAGTGTGATTCAAGTGGGTCAAGGAAACCAAACAGATGATTAGTTTTCCTTACAATCATTTCTGGGATAATGTTTTGTAATATAATATATAAAGTTATAAATTTTAATGATGCTCTATTTTATTCATTCGAGTTGGTTTTTTTCTTGATCAATGTAATGAAATTTGAGAAGATTTTAGAAAATTTAAGTATATTTTTTTTACCCTAGTGTACTAGAGAGAATATTTGAGAATCTGGTGAATTAAATTCAAATGAACATGAAATTTGATTTTTTGAAATTTGAATGACATGGGAGAAGAAATTGGTTTTTTCCCTTACCATTATTGGAGATCCTATAAATAGAGGTGAAAAATACATTTTCATTGGTCACTATTCTGAGAGATAAAAAGGTGGAGCGCTAAAATGTATTTTTTCAGAGTTGAGGTTTCCTATCCAATTTTTTTCTAGTTCAAAAAAGTTTTATTGATAGAAAGTTATGATCAGAAGATTGGAAATAGGAATGTTTAGTTTACTATAAAGAAATAATCAAACAAAGATCATCATGGTGGGGTGTTTAGTAGATGTCTAAGAAATTTTTTTTATTAAACTGAATGATGAAAATTATTTGAACCAGGTGTAGGTTTATAAAAGGTGAATATCAAATTGAGTTCATTATACCGAGCCATTTGATGAAAACATGTTAGGGAGAGTATCCTAACTTACCATTATGGAGGAGAAAGTTTCAATGTTCTTTAATTTCATTATGGGTCAAATTTGGAGGAGATATTTTTAAATATATTAGATTCATTATAGTATTTAATATCGGGAGATAAAATATTTTCAATAAGAGTTGAAAATTGTTATATTTTCTTCTTTACGTAGTGAATTTCCATTGACTAATTGGTGTGGCTATTAAAACGATAAATTTTCCCACACTAAGGAAGATGCTTGTAATTTATGTGTGGATTGTTTAATTTTCTATTTACCCATGGATTTGAATTTACTAAATGTAGATAATTAAGAGTATTTTAAAATTCTAATGGGTTAATTTTATTAATGATGAAATTTTTAAAAAGTCAATCACTAACTGCCCCCTCTATTTGACTCCTCGGTCCTTATAAACATTAAATGGTATCAGACCGAGGTTCCCAGAGGGACAAAAAAGAAGTTATTTTGAGAAAATAGAATTTTAAAAACATATAGAATTTAACTAAAATTAATAATTTTATTATCATTAGATTTTATTTATATGGAAGAATTATTTTTAAAAACTAGTTATTATTATTTATACTACAATGTTAAATAGATAGGTTATAACAGTCACGTTTAAATAAAAAATTAATAATATATCATTATTTAGATAAAACTCTATATCGTGTGCAATGAAAGGCAAGTTGGTGATTCGTGTATATGAGGATTAAATTGGTGTATAATATAACAAAATAATATCATGGTGTAAAATTCAATGCATGAAATCAAATTAATTTAATTTATTCGAAAAATAGGATCATAAAAACTCCGGGTGTTACATGTGTCATTACCCATGATATTTGGTATAGGTCCCTCCCAAATCCCTCCAGCATCCTATACTGTCCCCAGCCAGTCAGTAGATGCTGCACTCCACCAACATCATGCTGGTAACATAATCCCAACTATTCCAATGGATTCCATTCTCAGTCTTTCCCTTGAATCTCTTCCATAGGGTTAATTTGGAAATTCCCCTTCAAACACCTCAATCGAGGTCAACACCTATAGATGTAAAACAAAAAACCAAAAAAAAATGATATTTTTACTCTAATAAAAGTTGGATAGAACATTAATTAATTAAAGAAAATTTATATTCCTTATCATAAATTCATAATACTTTTTATTAATCCATTTTCCTTATTGTTAGTTTTAGTGGTTTTGTTTTATCCATATTCCATTAATTAATTGGTAACTTTTATAGGCTTATGGAAATTTTCAAAAAATATATTTTATAATAAAAAAACTAGCCATTATTTCACCATTTCTGGATTATTTATTTCACATAATTTTTTAAATTATCTTTAGAACTAATTCTTCTTTACTTCATTTCTTGGATCAAACAACCATTAAAGAAAATTTTAGTTGTCAATTTTGTATTTTTACTATTTTTATTATTCACACAAGAATGAATGAACTAAAATTATTATCATAATAAAATCAAAACCTAAAAATTAGTAATTTATGTTTTCCATTCTATTTATTATATGTTTTAAAACCGTAGTTTGAAAGTTGTGCATTCTATTTAAATAACCAAAAAAAATATAAGGATTATTTTAATGATTCTGATGATTTAAAATTTTCAATCATTGTTCATTAGGAAATTTTATTACCATCATTATGTGATTTTATAAATTTAATAACCAAATATAAGTTTTAAGAGGTTTTGATTCACTCATTTTTTTATCATAAAGAATTTATGTATTCTTTTTATCGTATTATTTATTAGATAATAGACTATCAGTGTGTTTCAAGTGTTAATGTATCTATTTGTTATGAAATAGGGTAATAAAGTTGTTCATTATCATTAAGACTTTAGTGGAATTTATAAGGGGTTGGTTAATTTTGTTCCAACATCATTGGATTCATTTTTTTTGAAGTAAATTTTATTTTTCAATTTCCAAGCAGATATTTTTTTATATCTATTAGATGAAAATTTAATTGGTATTGAAAATGAAAAACATAAATAATGAAAAGTTCATATTTTCATAATATTTAATAATTTATCAACATTTTAACATTCTGAAAAAATCTAGTCTTCTTTACTTCACCATCCATGATATAAATATGCTTCCCTATTTTTCTAAAATCTAAATAAATTATCATAATTTTCATAGAGGATTGTACAATTAATGAATGATACACTATAAAAAACCGATAAATCAATAAAATTAATCTCATGGATAATAATTTATATGAAACAATAAAGAATAAATATTTTTGGCTCTTAATATATCATGTATAACCACTTTCCACATTATTTTATATAATTATATTAGTATATAAATTTGAAAGGAAAATATAAAAAGTCTATATAAAGGGAAAATAAATGTAAAATAACACATAAAAATGATTTCTATAAAAATAAATTTAATTATAATAGTAATAAAAATTATTAAAATTTTGAAATAAATTTATTTTAAATACCAAACATTTAAAATTTATATGTAATAATGGACTTAATGTCTCATAAGGAATTTAAATTTACTGTTATATAAAATAATAAATAAATCATTCAAGTAATATGTAATTTAAAAGTAACCATACATTTGGTTACAAATTTTCATGTAATTACTAAATTATTTTCAAACATTTCATATAAATTGAAAATGAAATTGTATTTACAGGGAAAAATTATTTTAAATTACTTAATTAAAAAAATATGAAGCTTATTTTATATTTACTTCATGTCCATTTCCTAAATAAAACTTTATTTCTAGAGATAAAAAAATTCAAGAGATTAAATGATATAATTTATCTAATGTTTTGTCTTTAGTAGAATTACTGTTAAAATCACATATTTTTTCAACAGTTTAGAAATTTAATTCCCTTATATATGATTGATTTTTTTCTATAGTCCATTGTTATCAGTTTTTAATAATCAATGATTTAAAATCATATTTCCTAATATATATCACTATAATCAACACTTAATATAATAAGGACCATCTGAAATACACATGTTCAAATAATAAAAATAATAATATTTTTTCCAGTCCTAAACATTTGAAAATATAATTATAAATGTAATAATTTTTATTTGTAAATTTATTTAAGGAACAATTTTAATTATGTTAAAAAATTTATAAACATATTTCATGATTTATATATCTATTTTCCAGATACATATTAATAAAATTATATGTACCATTTATTTTTACATTTAATAGAAATATTAGAATCCTATTATGAATTTAATTTGATGAGTTATTCAAATAAGGAAATGTTTGAAATGTATGGTCCTTATTTAATTTGAGAAAATTATAATTTCTGACTTGAATTAATTTGGTTATTTTTGTTTGAATAATAATGATTATTTCAACATAAAAATGAGATATACATGTTTTAAATAGTGACGATTAATATATATTTTCTTCTTGGATAGACAGGGCTTGGATATTTGTTAATATGATTCCATGACATTGTTTAGCTGGGAATAATTGGTGTAGATGATGTTATTCTCAATGGATTTTCAATCGGTATTTTCCTCCCAATGATCAACACAATTTTGATTTATTTAATCAAATATACGGTGCCAAAATTATTTGAAATTAATTTATGGTAATATAATAAATCATCAACTCATTTTTTGGACATATCCCATGATGGTTTTGTATGAAGCAATTCTTGACATACATGAGAGAGGAGGTGATGAAAATTATATAATATGAGGCAATGTGTCAGATCCAAGATCCAGTCTATGGTTTCTCCACTATCATCCAGTCACTAATCCAGATTATCCAGAGTGCGATGTTGGATCTCTCCAAAGACGTATCCCTTTTAGACATCCTATCGGTGGAAACCAACCTCCCTCATCCTTGAACCTCCTATATATCCACCACCTATATGGATTGAGATCCATCAAGGGAATTTTTATGAACCCTGGTGTTTTTATGTGCTGGAGGACACAATATTTATCTTTTCACTGACCTTCCCATCATCTAGTTGGTATGATCAACGTAACCATTACAAGGTTATGAAGATAAAAATGGATAAGTGATAAAAAAAGGAATGTAAGATATGTTTTGTTGATGTTATTTTCCAATGGAGAATCAGAAAATAACATTAAAAAGGAATATATGGACAATATATATGAAAGGGTTCAAGGAATTAATCATATATTAAATCTTACAAATTTTTTCTTTGGTCAAATAATTGTTTTCAATGTTATTATAAAATGATTGTTTTAATATGTTTATATTTTATGAATAATCAACATATTTACAAAAAATACACAGACACACACACACACAGAGATATATATATATATATAAACACAATCTATCCGAGAGTTTCTTATCTGGCACTGTGTATGGAGGACACTACGTTGCAACATAAATAGTGTAGGTTTGAGTCCCTCCACAATTGAATTTTGCTGAGGGCGTGAAATAGGAAGATGCTAGGTTGGCCCCAGGATAGGTGTTGTTCGACACCCAACTATACCTCATTACCCGATAACACATTTTTCCAATTATCATGTACCAGAGTGGTAAAGGCTCCCTCATGTCATAAAAGAGTTCATGTTTTCAAGAATTTTTGGGTGTCGGCACAATTTTAGTACTACGAAGGTGGTGACACTAATGATGACGCAAAGCATGGTGACGTAGGATGAATGATGTAGGCATAATGATTCACTTGACTTTTGGTACATGTTATAAGATTCATGTCCACTAGTCTTATAGGTCTTGTACTAAAAAAATAAGGTTTCATGGGTGGGAAATTCCTTTGAGGGGTGGTGGGGGTTGTCCTGCCTTTCCGGCCTTTTTCGGTGTTGTGTGTGCTTTTAATGTATTTTTATCCCCAAGAATATACTACTATATATATATATATATATGAACAGAAACCCGAAAACATCATCATAATCCTTGAACATCCCAATTCAACCCTACATCGATAACTACATGTATAAGACCCAGGGTCTCATTATGTTGAATTGTATATTTAAAAGGTAAAACTACTACCTGACAACGTGCGTTGTTCAAAGCTAACAAATTTAAATATTAAGGAATATTATTACAAACCTCATGGTCAATCATCGAGAATCGAACCCCCCATCATCTAAGAATTTAGGGGGGAAACCTACATATTGTAAATTTTCCAATTACTATATCTAATAAATAATAATTACTTATAGATATACATCTATTTATATTAAATTATTTTAAATATAAATATATATATGTATGCATTTTCTTAATTAATGAGGTCTTTTAAATATTTATAATATTAGTTTTTAAATATCATATTGTAATATTATATTCAAATAAAAGGGAATTTATTATCTTAGTAACAATATTTATTTTTCATTTAATTTACAATATATGTGCTTGTTTTTAAATATTATTAATGATATATTTTCTAAAAATAATTGAATAAAAAAAATTTTATTTATGAATCCAATTATATATTGAACATTGTTTTTAAAAAATTCAATATTATATATATATATTAAAATATATTTATTAATATTTTAAAATATACTTGCATATATGTTTATTAGAATCTACAGTTTCTTAAATATAAATTTAATTATTTTACAAATTATTACTCAAAATATATTTATTAATAATTTTTGTTAAATATTATATACAAAATAAATTTACACTTAGATACCAGATACAATATTGTCAACTTCTGTTATTTTCAATATAATAATATTACAAATGTTTATATACATTTTTAAAATTAAATAAGAGTCCTAAATTTAAATAATTATATTTTATACATAATTAATCAAAATATTAATTACTTATAACTATTATAATTTAAAATTATTATTAGAAAGATTTTATTTTTTTAATTAAAGAAAATAATATTATTTATATTTATATATCAAGTAATATATTGTATATTTAAATAAATTTAAATGTGATAAATAATATTAATTAAATATTATTACATTCAAATAATGCTAATAATATATATTTTCAAATAATTTTTAAATGTATTTGGTTAATAAAATAATTTGGTCCATTCACTTTATTTATCTATGTATCAAATATTATATTTTTTAAAATTTAAATATAATATATAATAATATATATATATATATATATCTATATATATATATATATATTCAAATCTAATTGTTCACAACTTAGAGTACAAATATATACATTTTTCTAAGAAATAATACTTCCCAAAATCTAAATTATATTATTTTACACATGAAAATTAAATCATGAAAACACAATATTTATATTTTCAAAATCATTCAATATATATTAAGATCTTATAATGTAAAATAATTCAATCATAAATTAATTCATACAAATAACATTAATTTATACATTCATATAACCACACAATTTAAATAAATAAATCATAAAAACAATATAAATAAATAAATTGGATAACTAAACATTTTAAATAGAAAATTTACCTTATCAAAAGATGAAAATTTCAATTCTATGAGAATGATTCGTCAGATATTCACTACAAAATATCAAGATGGAATATAAGAGATTAATGGCACATGGCGGGGGTGGGAGTCTGCCATTTATAATTTTGTTTTGCAGTGGGTGGCATGAAATCTTTTAATTCCTCTTATATATTCATTACAATAGAAGAATCAATAGGGTTTACACTTCTTGTTTAAAAAAGGAATCATGAAAAAATTTATCCTCTCCCACAACCCTACATTACATAAAACCCAAAACCATTTCATTAAGAAAATAAAACCAATATAAAAAAACACTATAGTCGATCAAATTCACACATAACATGGTTATGAAGATGGAAATAGAGATGTGATCAAGGATTAGTGAGAAATGATAGTGTATGATTAGTAGTTGGATTTAATTTCTATTTGGATAACCATGATGGAAAATAACTTCATGGAGGCCACTATAACCATCATTTATGAAATGGTTCCTGAAAGTAGTCAGGCATTCAATTTTAGAAATATATTCTTTTCTCAAATACTATTTAGCATTATTTAAGGGTAAATAAATGAATTGCGTGTCATTACAAATAAATATATTTTTATATACATGAACATAAAACCATCCCCCAATTATAGGCCAATAACATCCCAGTTTAACCCTCTAACTATGGATATAGGCACCAGACGCCATGTTTCATTATGTGGTTCTCTAGGATCACCGAGTAAGAAATCAACATGACCACATGACCATGTAAATCTTTAATATTTAATCATTCTATAAAATCATTACAAACCCTATGACCAACTAGTGATAATTGAACCCCTAACATCCATGAATCCAGTGCAACGACCTACAACTTAGGAGCCCCGATGGGGGATTTTCAAAAACATTATATATTTGTGTCTACAAAATATAGTATATAAATATATATATGTGAATATAATAAAATATTTATAAAAATAATATTACTTAAATTTATTTATTTAAATATATTAATATTATATTTCATGGTGGTGTGATAAGGGACATTTTTACCCTTCCCCCATCTTTGAAGGATGTATTCAATACTCAAGGTCAGATACCCATTCTATATTTGGGGGAAGGTTGTATCATAGAGAAGATATTTTGTTTTGGGGTTGATATGTATGTTGAAAACATATTTTTTTATATAAATATTCACAAAATTCTGTGCATACTCCCACATAGATACATATATGTGATTTTAAACACACGTGGTAATAAATAAATATTAAAGGTAAAAAAATATGGTTTGAATGCATCACTAAATGTCATATGGTTAAAGTTCAAATACCACCATGATAAAACAACAATCGCTGGCATTGGTCAACACTAAGATGATAGATTATATTTGAGGGGAAATTCCATGGTAGGATATTTAAATGGTGGGTGGAATTAATAAAGATGATTAATGTAACAACCCAACTCAATCCACTTATTAGTTCCTAGAGAGGAGACATCACATTACCTCATGCATGCCACCCTATGAACTAGAGGATTCTAACTAATAGTGATACAACAATCCATACAATGGGGATAATATATTCTCAAATCAAAGCCACACAATTGTGGAAAAAATACCTAGAAAATATAAAAAACGTAATCAGAGTACAAAAAAATTGTATCAATAAAACCATGAAGAAGAATAACAGTTTACAAAGACTAATATCATATTGGGCCAATGAAAAAAACCCGACTCACAGACACAATGGACTTAACTCTACCCCATGCCACACACACCATGTATCCACATAGATGACTTGAATTTTGGTCAAAATAAAATAATACCCAACATCTACGCATGAACCGAGGATATCCAAGTATACAAAATCAAGTACATCTACGCATGGTGATTAAAATAAACATGAAACCCAAGAAACATAGATGTTTTCTACCTATTCATATACTATTACTCCCTAGTAATCAATTGACTTTTTACAAACCAATTCACGATCACACCAAATTATACATACATCAACTCCATGTCATAATACACCTTATCATCTCTTTGAGCCACTGCACTGATGCTCATCCAATACCTAGAGACTCAGAGTATAGTGGTTCCCAAAACCATGACCCCGTACTGGATGACACTAGGCATGGTCACACATTCATATATAGACCCACTACCTATCCTATCTAGGCAGGTTCAATTATACTCATCAAATCACCCAACTACCTAACACCCCATCATATTTTCAACCCAAGATATCATAATCCAACTCGAATTAATAAATCCATCTCCATCCAAAATGCGTTATTCATGTCTCTAATGGAATTATTGATCCATGTGGTCTGGGGAAAATTGCACGGAAATCATGAACTACCTTTGTGAATTATTTATACACAAAAAGATGAATCTTGTTAATGAATAAATAAAATATGTCGTTATTCCAAAAAACATGACAAATAAAGATAGGTAATATCATGTAGAAAAATAAGTTCCAATTAATCAAAAACAACATAAGTACTAAAAATGGATAAAACCAAAATTTGTGTGATATGATGTCACCTCCAGACCATCACATACTACTATAGTAAAAACACACCATATTTCCCCTACCATCATCTAAAATAACATGATCTAAAAACACCTAAAGGTGTATGAAGGGTGTCAAAAAATGAACCCATCAAGATACCACCAATTATTTAATATGAATTAATTATAAAATAAATCAATAATGCACTAGTAAATTAAACAAGTAATGTCATATGGATTTACATATAGCATTGAATAATCAGCATTAAAAAATGCATGATAAGAAATACTTTTCCCCAACATTTTAGTACACACTCCAATAATGAATTTAAATTATAAAAAATAAATAAAATGATAATATATATATAATCTATGTCAGTTCAATATGGACCATCTTTACTTCATAGTGTTAGTAGGTCACATTTTGTACACATTACCCTAAAATATGTCTAGGTGGTAAGAAAAAACTCCCAAGAGTGATTCCTTATCATAACTTATGAAACCTAGTATAAACATTATCCTAGAATAAGAGGAAAATGGAAATCAATTTCAACCGTGAGGATGGTTCCCTGCTTCACCCTCGATTAGTTTTTGGTTTATATCAACGATGCCATTCTGGGTAATTTCATCCTCAAAAATAAATATCCTTTTTTTGTTTTTATGAATGTTTTTAGATGAAAACTAATTTTTTGTCAAGAATGTTTCTTTCAAAAAGTTAAATTTTCTTAAAATAGTTTTTGAGAAAGTTGGTGGAGAAGTAAATGGGTGAATAAAGTAATATGGGAAGTTATAGAATGTTAAAAATCAATACAGAAGGTGTTTTTATGACATTAATGTTCTTAATATCATGAAAATACCATGATTAAATATTTCAATCAATTAAGGGTAATTAGATTGTTCTAGACACAATCTATCCAACATAGCAGCACTGGATGAAAAAGAAACAAGAAGGATATAATTGTAAATCTGTTCGAAAAGGTGTAATTTTGATGATTAGATGACCCATTAGAAGAATCCTTGGATGAATATTTTAGTAAAAGGTACGATTTTGTATAAGTCTTCATATGGAAAATAAGGAGATGCTTTTTCCATTAAACTACCCATTGGATATATCAAAAGGAAGTCATTGGAAATTTAATATTTTTCTATGATACTATATAGAACTGATTGAAAAAATTACAGTTCATGAGTCTATAAAAAGGGAAGATTTCATCCAATGAATATGTAATGACCAAATGATTTACTAATGAAAATTCCCTTCTTATAATTATGTCATATAATAACATGAAATAACAACACAATTAACTACTATGTACTATGTGACCATTAAACATATTATTTCCATTTCTGTGATTTCAATTTTGAAAATCTAACAAACACATTTGCGTTCATGGTGATGTTTTGGGTCTTATAGAACAAACAGACTTTTGGGTGAAGAGAATCCTACCCTTATGAATAGTAATATGACCATTATGAATAGTGTATCTTACAAAAGAACAATAGCCTCAGCCATGAATGTATAAATAAAATTTTGGAATCTTATAAGTGATAATATTACTATAGTAATGTAATTGGTATTTTTGTAAGTCATAAATAATTAATTAATATAAAAGAAAAAGTATTTTCCTAAAATGTGTTAATAAATTAAAAATTTTATTTCTTCTGGTTTTATGATAAATTTATAAGACCTTATTTAATTTTTGAATGAATTATAAAATCCTTTATAGTTTAAAAATCTATATTTTTCAAGTAAATTATAATTATAATTAAATATTAAATTAACCATATTTATAAAAAAATTAACATTGGAGTTCATTTTTTGGATTCTATGTGTCAAAAAATTGTTTGGGATAATTTTTTGGATTTTTCAAAAATACATGAATTTTTTATGAATAGTAAAATACGATAATTCACAATAAATGCTAAAATATTAATTTCTACATCATGATTGAGTCATGGATGATGTAAATGGACATTTATTCAAACACACATTCACATATTACAATTTTTCCACAAAAATAATCACTATTTCTTACCTTGTGAGAAAATAATAAACTAATGATTAAAATATTATGAAAACCCTCCTCCCCTCCACTATAAAAACCACACAGAATCCCCTCTTATCTTAACTCATCTCAAGCCTTGTGGGATCCATAACTTTTTCCAAAATCTATTACCATGATAATCCCCCACATCGAGCATCCCTTGGTCTTCTCAAAAGACGAAATCATCTCCTCTTAAGAGGCTCTTCAGGAATATTGAATCAATAGGTAAATCCCTATTTTCTTTTCTTTCATTTTGTTTTCATGTTCCTTTGTACTATTTCCATTCCTAAGATCTCATTATCCAAATGTTATGAACAATATAGTACCACACATGTAATTTAATTTTTTTATTCCAATGGAATAATTCACTATCATCTCTCTTTTCCCCTCCTTTTAAACAAATGAAATGAAAACACTATCCGAGATGTGTTAATTTATCACATTCAAAGACGAAGGGTGATCTATTTCTATTACCATATTTAATTATGGTAATGAAACCATTTTTATGGTTGAACCACACTATTAAATATGTATTTTATTTTATTTTTTGTTATGGAATCCATTTTCAAACATGATGAAAAATAATAATACAAAAAAAGTTAATTATATGAAAGATCGCCAAATTAATTCAATGTTTTTCATTAATGTTTTATATAATGATTCAACTTCAATTAAAATAACCAAATGAATTTTGTAACCATGTAATATCATGTATGTTCAATAATATCATATAAATTCATTTCTGGACAACCAATCTCATCATACATGTGTGTCTGAAAAAGAATATAAGTGAACCGATCATTAAAAAAAAGGAAGAAAACGAACCCAAACATTGAAATTGAACATCATAACCAATCAAAAAAGGTTATAAATGAACTAAAAAAGGTTATAATTAAAAATTTACATGTAAAATAGGTTCTGTAATTATTAATTAATGAACCTAATTATATTATTCATGTAATTAAGATCAATAAAATATCACCATTGATCTTGTGGTAAGGTATCCTCTCAGTCTCACATTTATTCAAGAATATCCTCAATGTTATGACCTTTTGTGCGAAATTACTAATTTTGGGGTATCATTTATACCATTCCACATACATTCCACATGAGTTATGAAATATTAGAAACCCCTTTTCTCTCTCTCTCATTAATCCCTCGTAAGTACACATGATACCATGCCGATATTCCTTAAGGGATTCTACATGAACCACCTTTATTCCTTCGGGTTTCTCTATTTTTCAATCTACCCAAATGAGATTATTTTTTTGGTTTATGTACTTATAATAAATTCTGTTTATAATCTGCAAAATCAAGTATCAATATCCCTTAATAATTTTCTTTCCTGGATATACATGTTTTTAAATTATTTCCTCCTCAATACTTCCCAATAAGAAAACTTTTTTTAATGAAACTTCATGAATTCGTACCCAATTTCAAGTGAACACTACCACATATTTTAAGAAACCATTGTTTTTCTAAAACCAATTTTTTTATTATGAAAACATTTTTGGTTTAGATTTTGTTTTTCAAAAAATATTATTCCCTTTTCAATTTTAAATGCTAGTTAGTGTTTTCCTTAAAATCCAATAATCTATTTCATTCCAAAACATATTAAATATTATTTTCACATGTTGTCACTTATGTTTGACATCACATACCATTATATATTTTTATTTTACTTTTTTAATGTCCATTTATTTTATAATACCTTTATTTCATGGAAAAGTTTATGATACTGCCATTCATTATGCTTTATGACATGATTATTTTAAGGACCCATCCTTAAACATTACAAAATCTTGAATTAATTTAATAATTCACATAGAGGATATTTTCAGTTTTAGATATTTAGAGAATCAGGTCATAAATTATACGTAACATCATTAATATTACAATCAGACACGTCAACTGCCTATCCATTTTTTTATAAAACCAAAACTATTTAAAACAAAACAAGACATCGTTTCATGTTTTAACAACATAACTTTTCATCGATCCCATACTTGACTCTATTCTTCTTTATGCCCAATGATAAAAATTTAAAAAATGGGATGGGCATAAAAATATCTGTACGGGATACATAATGGAAGAAAACAATTAGTCTTCAGATAAATGAAAACCATGAATACTTTATTATAAATTAACACTTTTAACCTTTATGAAGCAGTAAAAACACTTCAATGAATATAAGCTCACTGCTTACACTTTTTATAACCAAAATATTACCACAATCCCATAAAATGTAATATATAACATATAAATATAACTCAGGACATAAACATACTTAAATGGAATAACCATATGGTTGAATTCCACACATATCACTAAATGGAAGATCCATATGACCAACTTTCAAACCCAATGCATTGGAGATTATAACATAACCACTCATCCTTGGTATATCATGGAATGACCCATCATTTGATTATCACGTAACCAAACATCAAGTTTCCAAGTACCATTATATAATCATAACACATAAAATATTAAAAATATCAATATTTCAAAAATAACAATTCATTTTCAATCACAAGGAATTTTTTCACGGTATTGAAATTATAAATCCATTTAAAAAACCATTTTCCATACTTAAACACCCATAAACATAATAAGAATATTCTTTTTCCTTTTACAATTATTGTGGATTATAGAGGAAGCCAAATAATGATTACAAGGGGAGAGCTTTTTGTCACCGCATACGTTAAAAAATTCATTTTTTAGATTTGTAAAACATTTCATAGATAAAATATTCAAATTGAATGAAATTAAAAATCTAATGGTTTTTTATACACTGTATCAAAACATTCCTCAATGAGAGGAGATTGAGACGAAGTCCCTTTCCTCGAGTCTGACTTGCCTCGTACGTTCCTTTTTATTCCATAATAATAAATGTAATTTAATTTATACTTGTTGTAGAAACTTTTTCAAGTTTATTATTCATTTTATATCACTTATTACCTTTCTATAACAATTAGTTATTTATTTTATTTCATATCAAACATTTTTATGATGTTCGGATCATGAGTCAAAAATGAACTTGTTATAATTTCAAATTGTCCTTGTGATTAAACATAAATTATCTAAAGAATTATATTCATGATTTATATATAATATATAATATATATATATATATATAGTATATATGTATTTATAATAGTTCATAGCATTTGAATATATGAAATGAAATTCACCATTCCTGGAGATGGTAAGTCGTACGTACGTATGAACGCTAGTTTAATTTTATTATCATATTTGAAGGAATTAAAACTAAATGATACATAGGTATATTATAATTACAGTACAATATCGTATATAATTTCATTAACATAATCCTTTATAGGTTCCATGTATGGCATGAGCGAGTCATGTCACTTTGCGGGGGCGGTAGTCCGCACTTCCTCAAATGAAATTATCGTATTTATAAAACATGAAAAACATAAAGGTATTTTCAAAATGATAATTACATAAACTTAGAGATCAAATAAATATCATATATATCATATATAATTACAGTTCCATCATAATTTCCACCATAATAGGTGGTGTGAGAAGATTGAATCGTCATAATTTCGTGAGGCAGTAGTTCACCGTCCACAAAAACAGTATGTTCTATACACATTAGACGGAGGTGTGGGTATGTTTAGTTAAAATAGTTATCCTAAAAACAACCTACTTCATTTAATATACTGATGTGGTTATAAAATAATTGAATAAAGTGATTTTAGGGGGTTGGATAAGGAAAAATAAATGAAATAATCTTGAGAGAAGACATTACCTCAAATCAGATAACTCCATTTGATTCATGCTAAAAGGCCTTATTTAATTTCCTTCTACACAAATTAAGTCTTCTACAAGGAATAAAGGGATGTTGGGAGATTATTTGGGTAGAGTATGGATGATACAAGGGCGCTTTAGAGGTGTGAGTAAGGGGTAGAGGTCGTGTCCTTTTATATGAGGTGGGAGGGGATCTTTAGGAATGTTGGAAAATATTATTTTATTATTAATTTTTTTTCTTATTATAATAACACCAAAGTGATATATTTTTATGATCAAGTGTGTATGGGTAGAAATATTCTAAAAATATTTATTTTAGGAAAAATTAGGTAATTAAATTAACCTTTTCTTTTAGCTCTAACCCTCAGTAAAGTAATTTAACTTTTATCATGTCTTCTTGTATATTCATAAAATATGGTTACTATAATTACTATAAATTACCAAGAGACCCAAAAATGTTTCATTAATGAAATTTGTAACATCATATATTTTATTTGGCTTAATATTTTTTTTTAGGTCTATTATAACATTTAATAAAATATTAACGGATATAAAAACTCATTTATGTCAATTTTATACTGTTCATATCATGACTTTTTAAAAATCCATAAAACATGATTATTTCAAAATGAAAATGATAAATTAAAATATAGAAACTAATAATCATCCCTAAAATTGTTTTATGGCATAAAAATTATCAAAATAAATTTATTTTAATATTTATAATCTTCCTTATTTAAATCATTCATTAATAAGTTAATCACTACATCACCATTGTGTCATAACTAAATTTTTTTATATGATGTATAAAAATTATAAATAAAATACCATGTTGAATAAAATCTTTTTTTTTCTAATTACTATTTATATTCAAAGAGATAACATACATAACACTATATAAAATTTATTTTAGTAAAATCTACATGATTAGATTATATTTTACTTAATTTTAAATTAAAAGTAATTAAATGTTATTTTCACACAAAAGTGGATACATGGGGTCCTAAAATAGACCCAATGATTACAATAATTGGAAATATATCATCTAATAGGGGTAGAAGATGTGTTAGGGTAATTTAATATTCTTATAATATTATTATTTTACCCTTATTTACCAGATTTACCCTTTAACCATGGTAAATGAAATATTTTCCGAAGTTAATATTCATCTTGTATTAAAATAAAAGGTACCTATTTACAAAAATTTTACCTCCTAGTTCCAAATATGGAATCAATTATTTCAAATTTAATATATAGAAGTTGCAGAAATTAATTTAAATTAATGTTGTCAAAACCAAAAAGCGTATTTTTAAGAAGTAAAAACTACTAAAAGATTGACATGTGTTTATGTCCAATTGTAAAGTGAAATTATTTCCAATTACCAACATTGGATTTTATGATAAAAACATAATCTAATTAAACTTTTAAAAAAAATAAATAGGACCATATAATCATATAAACATATTATATGAAAAGATAGTTTTGACTTAAAATGCATTATTTTTCAAGATTTATTAAAAATGAACTTTACGAGATAAATACCAAAAATTTACACAAAGTAAATTTTTATATCCCGATTCTAATGAAGAAGTGTAATTTGTAAAATGGAACATATATAAGAGATAAAAACTACATTTAAACTGGTTTTTCCATCAAGAGGCCATAAATCGACCTTTTAAAGAATATTAGAGTATTTCATGTTTCAAATAGAATTCATTCTTATTTGACTGAACATAAATTTTTTGGATAAATAGAAATACATTTAAAAAACATCTTTAATACTAGTTTTTTTAGTTATGTTCATTCCCAGAAATACAATGGCTATGCTTTAACTACCATTAAAAATTTTAATATTTTTAAATTATTTTTCTATATAACTCAAACTTGTGTGCAACATACGATTTCAAAGAAAACTGTTTTTGTGTGTTAAATAATCTATTGAACGAATTGTACTATTACACATAATATTATATTCTTATTCATAAATATTAATAGATATGAAAAAGTATTATTCTATAAATACCTCAGTCGTTACATCCTTCCCCTCTTTTGGAAATTTCATCCACACAATTTTAAAATTTGGCTTGGAAACTTCATTGAATGTCCCACATCAGAAAAAGATTCAATAAAGCTATCACATTAAATGAAAGAAAGAGAAGTAAAAAGGTCACCTGAGATAATACATACATGGATTCCATGTAAGAAACCATGGATATGGAAGAGAAACTAACTCTCATAGATTAATAGAGAGTGATAGAGAACATGATCACAGAAAGTTAACCACCAAAATACCATAAATTTATGGTTGGGTAAAAGTATGATGATAAAAGAGAGTGTATAACATTTTTTCATCAATATTCTATTCATAAATTTGAATAATTTTATTACTTCCTAGACTACAATCATAAGGGAAATATATTAACGTTAAAAGTACTATTTCATCCATTAATCAAATTTCTACCACAAACCCATCTTTTCTCTAAACAATGAGTGTTCAAGATGACTTGGTACATCTGAAGCAGTATTATAATCTTCTAGAGAATCACATAATCCATAAAATATTATCTATATATTTCTCTTATATTTAGACATAAAACAAAACCAAAATCATTAGTATGAGGGAATATAATCCCCAAAGGATAATACTTTATTAAAAGAAATAGAACTCTTAATCTCTAAAATTTGAAAATAATACCCAATGTTAAACAAAGACCATTCAATAATAAATTGTACATAAAATTATTCAAAGTAATCCAAACTAAGATTGAAACCCAGAACTCATAAGGATTTAATAGCATAGTCTTCCACAGTAAATCATAACATTTATCTCCAAATAACATCAAATACTCATAAAGTCTCATACTAAAGTGTAATTAGAATACCCAAATATTCTCTATGATAAGTTAATAATTTCCTTAAATAACCCAAGTCACTATATGTACAAAAAAAATAGATTATTCCAAAAAATAATTTCAACCATTAATCCAAAAATGAGATCCCATAGTATTCTAATTTCCTTAATCATATAGTGTTCCCAAAAGATAGAATGCATTCCAAAATAATCATTATCACTTAATCACCAAATCATTTACCTATACTAAGGATATAAATTTGATAAAACAATAGTTCCAAAAATCAAAATATTCATCATCCATAAATTCATTTAAATAATAAAAATAATTCATAATAACCAGGGACTTCACGTTGTCCAGTGGTAGGCAATAAATCAAAATCACACTGTGGTTGTGGGTTCGATTCTGATATCTTTGTCCAATATAACATTTTTTCACCTGGTCTATGTGTTGTCCTTTTTTAAAAAACAATATAATTTTATAACATTCCCAAAAATGAGAAAAATTCATCAAAAATAACCATAACAAATTTTAACCACGAATGTTGTCACATACATCGCATTTTATTCCCCCAAAGTAATAACCTGTAATTTCCTAAAATTCAAGTATCATATAAACCCAAATGGTTCTTTATAAATATATCCAAAAAATAAAAGATAATTCTTCCTTGAATATAATTTTCACATAAAAAACTATAGGTTTACACATACAAAAGAAAAGTCTTCCAAAGTAATCACATCAATAAAGAGCAATAATATTTTTAATCATTTCACCACACAAATATCTAACATAACTATTTAATTTCATAACTTTAGACATCCTAATCATCCAAAATTCTCCATGATCCATTAAAAATTCAATCATATTATTCTGTAATACCTATTTTTTCCAAAAAAATCATGATTCATTTCCAAATTTTCAATAACATCAAATCAAATTCTATGAAATAAAACATACATTTCATAGGTCATTTAAAATTTCCTCATCCTCAATTGGAATGGAATTATGTATTGGAAAACACATATTCTTATGGTCCTTCTTATACAATCCTCGAACCTTCCTCGTAAGACATATATTTGTATTATGACCATTCACATAACATTTAAAACATTAAATTGATCCCTCATAATGAACTTCTTTCCCTTTCACGGAGACAACTGGGTGCCTCATTTTTCCATGTTAGGTTCTTGATTTATGACCTTCATTACCACATCTATAGAATCTTCCCATCCATTTGAAGCATTTTCCTTGGTGTTTCATTCCACATACTTGACATATCAGCTTTTGAATATACTTACCTTTAATATTATTACTTGAACTTATGTATGGATTTGTTTCTCACATATGAAATGCCTTATAAAATAACCAAGTATTAGGTGGTAAATCATGACTCAAGATAGTTTTTTATGAATCACCAAATAATTTCTCATTGAAGCTCCCATTTCATTCATTTTCTCATTCAGAAACCCACCACAGTTTTGTTCACATCTATTGTTACCTTGGGGCCTTCTAGATCCACCCATTTACTAAAACCAAAATGGTCAGTGTGAGTATATCAGTAAAATCATCATACACTATTTTATGAGGAGGGTAAACACTAATATATACTTTTTATTGTTATCTTAACATCATTAAATTTATCTAAAATAACTATTACTCTTTCTAATATGCTAACCATTACGGTTATGTCACTTTTTCATAATTAACACCCTATCCTCTAATGTTATATAAACTGACCTTTGATACCATCTATAAGGACCCAACCTTAAACATTTCATAATATTGAATTAAGTTAATAATTCAAATCGAGGATCTTTTTAGGTTTAGTGCATTCAGGAATTAGGTCAAAACATACACATAACATCTTGAATATTACATGTAGATACTTCAAATAACTATAATTTTTTTTCATAAAACAAAAACTCTATAAAAGAAAACCTTAAATCATTTCATTTAATTTTTTAATTGCGTAACTCTTCCTTGATCCCAAAATTTACTCTATTCTTCTTTATGTCCTATGAAAAACATTTCAAAACATGGTCAGAGCATAAAAAAGTCATTGTAAGGTATATCTAAAGGAAGAAAAAAATTATTATTTAGAAAACATGAAAACCATGAATACATTATTATAAACTAATACTTTTTACAATTAAGAGGTATTAAAAACACTTCGCTGAATATAAGATCATTTCATACCCTTTTGTATCCAAAAGATTACCACAATTACATAGAATGCAATATATAACATATAAAGGTAACATTGAACATAAACATACTTAAATGGAATAACCATACGATTGACTTACATATATATCACTAAATGGAATAGCCATATGAATGAATTCCATACCGAATGCATTGGAGGTTATAACATAACCAACCACATTAGTTTATCATGAAACCAACCATCATTTGGTTTATCACGTAACCATATATCAATTTTCCAAGTACCATTATATGATCATAACACATAAAATATTGAAAATATCAACATTTCACTAATAAAATTTAATTTTCAATCACAAGAAAAATTTTCAGGATATTTAAATACTCAATCCATTTCAAAAAACATTTTCAATATCAAAACACCAAATAATAGAATAAGGGGTTTCTTTTTCCTTTTATAAACATTAAGGCTTATAGAGGGAGCCAAATAACGATTATGGAAGGGGATAGGTAATTGTCTATGCATATGTTAAATAAATTCCTTTTTTAATTTAGTAGAATGATTTTTAGATAAAAGATTCACTATGAATGAAATTAAAATTCAAAGGGTTTTATTACAGACAGTATCAAAACATGGCTCAATAAAAGGATATTGAGACTATGTCCCTTACCTCGAGTCAGACTTGTCTCATATGTTCCTTCTTCTTCATGAATAATAAACATAAGTAAATTTATAATTGATTAAGAACCTTTTCTAACTTTATTATTCCTTTTGTATCATGTATTACCTTTCTAAAACAATTAGTTAATTTTTTGAGTTCATATCAAATATTTTTCTGATGTTCGGAACTTGAGTAAAAAATAAACTTGTTATAATTACAAATTTTTCATGTGGTAAAAAGTATATTATCTCCCAAATTATATTCATGATTTAGATATCGTTTATATCAGATATATCCTGTATATATGTATTTATAATATTCCATATCATTTGGATATAAGGAATGAAATGCATCGTTCATGGAGACGGTAAGCTGTACGTACACATGAATGCTACTTTCATTTATTTTTAATATTTAATGGAATGAAGACTAAATGATATATAGGTATATTATACTTCTATTATAATATCATATATATGTTCATTATCTATATCCTTTATATGTTCCATGTATAGAATGAACGAGTCATATCACTTTGAGGTGGCGGTAGTCCTCACATCCGCAAATGAAATTATCGTATTTATACAACCGGAAAATCATAAAGGTATTTACTGAATGAGAATTACAGAATCATAGAGATAAAATAAAAATCCTAAAAATCATTTAGAATTACAGTTTCATCATAATGGACACCACAAAATGTTGTAAGAGAATATTGAACAACCATCGTTTTGTGAGGTAGTAGTTTGTCGTCCACAAAAAAAGTATGTTCTATTCCAATTAGATGGTGGTGTGTGTATGTTTAGTTCAAATACATCTCCTATCAACAACCTAGTATATTGATAATACTGGTTTTTTTATAAAATAATTGAATAAAGATATTTTAGGGGTTGGAGAAGGAAAAATAAATAAATGAGTCCTCAGAGAAGACATTACCTCAAATCGGGTAACTCCTTTGGATTTAAGCTAAATAGGGTTATTTAATTACCATATACCCAAATTAATTATTCTAGGAGGAATATAGGGATGATGGAATCTTATTTGGGTAGTGTTTTGACAATTCAAGGGGGATCGATATGTGTGAGTAAGGGTTAGATTTGGTGTCCTATTATAAAAGTGAGGAGGGGAACTTTGGGAAAGTTTGAAAATATTATTTTATTATTTATTGATATTCAAATTATAATAACAATAAAGTGATATATTTAGAAGTTAAGATGAGGATGGGTCTAAATACTTTTAGAAAATGGATTTTAAACAAGTTTAGGTCATAAAATTATCCTTTTATTTTAGCATTAACCCTTACTAAACTAATTTAACTTTTACCATGTACTCTTGTATATTCATAATATATGGTAACACTAGTTACTAAAAATAACAAGAGAGTAAAAAATGGATAATTAGTGAAATTATTTACATCATATATGTCAGTTTTCTTAATCTGTGATTTTCAGGACTGTTAAATCATTTAATTAAATAATAATTTATTTAAAAACTCATTTATGTCAATTTTTATACTATTCATATCATGACCTTTTAAAAATAAATAAATAAATAATTATTTCAAAAATACTTCAAAAATTAAAATATATCAAGTCATAATCATCCCTAAAATTCTTAGATGACATAAAAATGTTCAAAACAAATTTATTTTAATATTTATAATCTCGTTTATTAATATATTTCATCAATAAAATAATCACTACATCACCATTGTGGCATAAATAAATTTATTTATTTGATATCTAATAATTATAAATAAAATAAAAAGATATAGGAAATATTTTAATCTTTCTAATAACTATTTATAGTAGAAGAGATAAATTTTATTACCCCATATGAAATGTTTTTTAGTAAAATATTTATGTTTAAGTTATATTTTCCTTAACATGAAATGTAATGTTAATAAATGTCATTTTCACAAAAACGTGGATCCACGGGGTCCTAAAATCGACCCAAGGATTCCCATTGTGATAAATATCTCATCCAATAAGGTTAGGACATTTGTTATGCTATTTTAATATTATTATAATATTATTTTTTTACCCTTATTTACCAGATTTACATTTTAACCATGGTAAATAAAATATTTACTTAAGTTACTATTCATAGTGTCTAAAAATAAAAGGTACCTGTTGACACAATTTTGAAATCCTGATTCCAAATTAAAAACAAATATGTTGAAAAAATTAATTTAAAATTATTTCTCCTTATCAAAATCAAAGAGTGTTTTTAAGAAGTAAAAACTTACAAAAGATTGGAAGATGTTTATGTCCAAATTCGAAGTGATATTACATCCAATGACCCGAATTTTATTAAATTATAAAAATATAATATAATTACACATTAAATCCAAATAATATGATAAACTAATCATATATATAAATTAGATGAAATGACAGTTTTGACTTAAAATGCTGTATTTTTCACTATTCATTAAAAAATGGTTTTTATTAGAAAAATTCCAAAAAATTAGAAAAAGTAAATTTTGATATCTCTCATATAAATAAGAAGTTTATTTTGAAAAATATAAAATTTAAAAGTGACAAAAACTATATTTAAAAATGGTTCTCCAATAGAAGGTCGTAAATCGACCTTTAAAGAATATTAGAGTATTTCATTCATAAAATCGGATTCATTCTTATTTTAAGCCTCTAAAATTTATTGGATAAATGAAAAGACATTTATCAAACATTTTTAATCATAATTATATTAGTTGTGTTCATTCCCAACAATACAAAGCCTATGTGTTAACTAGCAATGAAATAACATTATTTTTATAATATTTTTCGATATAACTCAAAGTTGTGTGCAACATTAGATTTCAATGAAACCCATTGGTGCGTGTTGAGTACACTATCAATAAAAAAGTCCACTTTAACATAAAAATAATATCTTATTCATCAGTATTAATAGATATGAAAATGTATTATTCTTTAAATACATGTGTCGTTACATTTATGATACCGATTTGTTTCTATGGGTTCTATTATGTGTATGATTTTTTATATATGATTCTAAATGTTACATGCATATTAATGAAAATTTCTTCATTGGTGTTCCCATATGGCACTCCATTGCATTGGGAAAAGTTTGTCCAATGATACATTATGTGCAACGGTCTGGGCGGTTAGCCTTGACATGGGATACCATGTGTAACGCTCTAGGTGGTTAACCATGACATGTGATCCCCTATATGAAATGAGACTTGACTCATGCTAAATTCATGATCTATTTCTCTTCCACATTACTATAAATTCTTTTTTATATTATCCCATGTTTATGTGTTAGGATTCCATGTGTTCTATGACTTTTATTTTCATTATGTCATGCCTTCTAACCCAAGCGTTAAAGTTTTATTACCATGTTTTCCCCATTATTGGGTCTTATCTCACCCCTTCATCAAGTGATACCCATTGTAAAATTTGATGATACAAGGGCTCAAATAAAGTGAGGTTCTCTTTACGAAGATTAAATAAATAATATTTCATTAGTTTCATTATTTTAGTTTTATGTACATAGTCTTTGAAGACCCTAGACTTCACAATCCATGTCTTGTAATATGTTGTATAATTATTCTTAAAACCATGTATTCTTATGTGTAAATGTATTTATTTTATATATAATCAAACCTAGGAAATTGGGACATTATTTTTTTTCAAAATGTTTGAAGTGTTCTAGCCATTAAAATTAGGATGTTTTGAAAAATAAGAAAGAAGTAGAAGATTCATCGTACAACATATTGATTTCAATTCATAATATGGATTAATGATTTCAATTAATTGGATGATCTATTGATTCCAATCCATTGAATAAGCTTCTGTAATAGATTAATTAGATAAATAATTTGTATGAACCTTTGGAGTTGTTATTGCAATGTTTCCGTGGTTTTTGAAAATTACAGGAAATGAATTGACTCAATAAATCATATATAAATTCATAATCAATTATAAAGGGGTGAATTATGTTCATAATTGGACATAGTTCCCAAAATAATGGAATATTTAGATCTATTTTAGTTTCTACTACACAGAGATGGAGTAGAAAGCTAATGTATTTAGAAGTTTCAAAAATGGTTTAAACCATTTTCAACTACAATGGATCAATGAGATGATAAAAGAATTAATTTTTAGGAATTTATCTTTTTTTAGTGGTTCAAAAGACACTAAAATAAGAAGAATAATTTCAATTTATTTAATATTTAATTCTATGGACAATGAATTTACATTCGAATTTTTTTTAAAATGTGTGACTTCAGAAGAATAGATTTTTTAATGGAACCTTATTGGTCAGGTTGAGTGTTTTTAAAGTGGGTCAAGGGGAGCTGATAGATGATGACTTTTTTAAGTATTAATTTCAATAAATACATTTAAAAAGAATCATTTTAATGTAATAGTTTCCAAATATTCTATATTTTTTAGTTGGAGTGGGTTTTTCCTTATTTAATGTAATGAAATTCAAGAAGAGGTTTGAATAGAGAAGAAGATTTCAGTTTACAAAATAAATATTGTGAAGAGTCAATAAGATAATAAATAAAATTCAAATGAATGTGAAATTCACAGTTATGGAATTTCAGTGAGTGGAAAATAGAAATTTGTTTCCAATCTTTACCTTTATAATACCACAAATATGTATTAATGCATTATATATTTTTAATTTTCCATATATAGAGATACAAAAGGATGAAATGATGAAAAGTTTTATTTCATCGGTGATGTTTACTAGAAAAGGATATTTTCACATTGAATAATGTTTTTAGAATAGGGATTTCTGATCATGAGATCAGACATAGGAATGTACAAACGACCAGATAGAGAGAATCAGACTAAGGGGATATGTTTGGGTTGTTTTAAGAAAAAAAATTACATGTGATTTTTTTAAAATAGGATGATTAGTAAGGTTAGTAATAGTCACATGTTTATAAATGTTTTGTTATATTAGGGCTATCAAATTGAGTTCATCAGATAATGGACATCGGATGAAGGCATTCTAGAAAGAGTTTCCGAACATATATTAGTGGTTTATAAAGTATAAAAGTTATTTAATTTTTATTGATATTTAAATTGATTATGAAAAATTTTTAAACTGATCTGATTTAGTATAACATTTCCTATAGAGAGATAGAATGTCTCAATGGTAGTTGACACAAGTTGTATTCACTTATTTGTAATAGTGAATTTCCATAAACCCATGAGAGTGTCTTTAAAAAGGATATATATTCTCACATTAACTTAAAACCTTATAAATAACATGATAGATGTTTAATTTTCTATTTCTGAATAAATTTTAATTTACTAAATGTCGATATGGGAGAAACTATAACATGTTTTAGGCTTATGATACATAATGATGAAATTATAAAAAGGAACTCACTGATTCAACCCCCCGTTATTAGTGATTCAATGATCCTTAGGAACATTAAATTTTATTAGATTGAGGTAACACTATTGAATCCTTATCATCAATAATATATATTCATCAAATAGTAGTGTAACTACCAAATTGGATGGAAAAAATTATTACGGATTAAAAAATAATGATTCCCAATCTTTTTTCATTTGATCTGGATATTGTTGGTTCTATTACAATTGAGTTTCTTGATATTGAGAAAGATGACCCTGTGTCTATTGAGGAAAAGAGAAACATTAATGTGATGTATAATATTTAAATTCTATTTGTTTCACTCTATCAGAAAATTTTTACTTGAATGTGATGGGTCTCAAAACAATAATGATTATTTGGGATAATCATGAATGTATTTTTATAGGAAATACTAAATTAATGGAAATAAAGATACAAATATCACATAGAAAATTTAAATCCACATAAAAGAGTGATTAGGAAATTATTGAGGAGTACTTCACTAGTTAAAATGATGTATTTTTAATACGATAGGATTCTATGATGTCATGGAAGATTCTATAACTATTATAAAATACATGAGAAACTTCTCATACTGGTCTAATTATAAATTCTCTTCATTAGATAACAAAGAATTTTTATATCTTCATAAATTCCATATAATTGTTTTTTCCAATGAAATAAGAAAATTTGCAGCATTAAAATAGAATTTGTAATAAAAATTGATTTTGAAGCTACGATAGTGATGAAAATTCAAGAGGCTGAAGAAAATGATCCTTTTGATTATGAAGAAAAGTATGATGATGAGTTGAATGAAAAAATCATGTCTCTTATCTCCCTAAACAATGGAAGAGGAAGAATAATGTATGGATGAAATATTACACTCAAATAATTTTACTGTGGTGGATTCAATAAATTTTCAATGGATATCCCCAAAAATAATATTAGTTAAGTTGAAAAACATTTTGAATAAAAAATATGGTGGAATAATTTTGATAAAACTTCTAATAAATAAATTTTTACAATGTTGTAAATAAGAATTTTTATGGAAATATAAAAATCATGATGATTTATAATGGGGATTGTGACTTAGATTCAATTTATTTATTATAAGATAAATGATTAGAATGAACCATAAAATTATTTAAAAATGATGATAAAATAGATGATCTGTCAAATAGTGAAGAAGGAGTTGAAGAATCTTACAAAGATTATCCACTCAGATCAGAACATATTTCTTATCATGAGAAATATTGAAATCCAATGAAAGAAATCAAAATAATGAAAAAAAAAATGGAAAATTGATTGAGGAAAAAGAATATTTTATTTAGTAAGAACAGTATATAAATGAGATCATATTATATTAACAGAGAATTTTTCATCATGGAATGTTGGTGGAATAAATTAGTAACACGTTTTCAGTAAAGGAAGTTGAAGTGAATAAACCAAAAATACTCCTTCAGGCTGAATGTACATAATATTAATGAAATAAAATGTCATAAAGGTTTTGAAGTAAAATAGTAATCATTTATAACTAGATAAAAAATAATTATAAGAATTATGTGATTTCTCTTGCTTCCAAAAATAATGTTCCATCAAATTATTCTAATAGTTCATGTGTTATGAAATTTTCTTGGAAAAATGGGTTCATAAGGGATGTGAAAAAATTATCCCATCATTAAAATTATATGATTACCTATAGAAGAAGGTTTCCACATGGAATGAAGAAAGTAATTATGAAAAGGGTTTTGAAAATTAAAATATTATTATAGGAAAAGGTTATAATTCCAAAGAAACCATGATTTTATGGATTCTAATAGTGGTGTGGAATTTATGGGCACATAGGTTACAATTATTGGATTTATTTTTAACTTCTGAAATGATGGTATGAAAATTGGGGATAAAATGAGGTCAACTGAATGAATAAATTTCCTAGAACAATAAAATTTTTAAAAGTGAAATCACAATATTATTTAAAAATTAAAATGGAAATAAAATTTAAATTTATTGTAAAATTATATGGAATATGTTATTCGGTTGACCACAACGTCAAATAATGAATGAAAACTCTTCTTAGAAAAAATAACAGATTCCATAAAAGAAAATGAATCTGGAATGAAGAAAGTTGAGGAAAGGGAATGTTTTGTTGATAAATCTAGAAAAGTAATAGAAATACTAAAACCATGGATTTATTAGAGTGGTTGTTCTGTACACATGATTGGACATTTGAAAATCATGATTTATTTTAAAATTTTAATTGGATGAGAGGTTACCATCAGGAATGATTGTTCCTTAAACAAATGGAATAACTAATGTTGATGCATTAAATTTGAAATCTAAGGATGTTATATTAGTTTATTGGCTCAAACATTATATACGAAGTTCCTGTTAAAATTTTAATTACGGAAAGAAGTGGTATTCAAAAAATATTATTGTATCATCCAATATATTATAGATTATAATGTTGTATGAAAGGTACAAAGAACTAAAAAAAATCGATTTTAGATAGTAGAAGTTTACAGCTCTTTTTATTTGAGTGCTGAAGTTGGAAAAACGTTGTGGCATAACAAAAAAACGAATCCTGGTCTGAAAAGATTGAAAAAATCAATAAAAATGATATTTTTATAAAAATGACTACATTTAATAGAAAGGAATATAATTTTTTATAACCATTTTAAAAGGAATGATGGTTAGTAAATGCCCAAATAATGTAGAAATTCAATCAACTCAACCTATTGGTCTTATTTACTCTGATATATGTCAACCGATAAGAAATCAATAAACAATAAGACGTTTTTAATTTATTACATTTATCAATGATTTGATCCAGATAAAAAAACATTATGTTTATCAAGCATAAATTAGAGGTTGTATAAATGTTTATATTTTTAGAAGGGAAGTTGAGAGTGAATTTAGTGTTTATATAATGAAGATGAGAAATGATATTGGAAACTAATACACATAAAATTCATTTTAATCATTTTTAATGTGAAATGGAATTAAAAATCACTATAGTGATCCATACACCCCTTAGTAAAATGGATTTTTTTAAATAAAAAATTGATGTTTGGTTGAAATGGGAAGAATCATGTTGTAAGAATATAAACATCCAAATTATTTATAAAGTGAATCCACTAACACTACTGTACATGTGACAAAAATAGTTAATTAAGGAAGAAGTAAAATAATAAATCTCATAAAATTTATTATAACAAGAATACTTCAATGAAACATTTCATTGTTTTTGGAAGTCCTTCTATACTAAATATAAAAAATCCAAATATTGGAAAATTTGAGGGAAATGATGAGTAATAAAAATTAATTGGATATTCCCCCTCGAAAGAGGACATGATTTTTGGAATAAATTCCTACAAAATTTTATGGATTCCAATGAAGATAAAGTTATTGAAAATCTAAATTACATGACAAAGGATTTTAAAAATGTTGAAGATGAGAAATGAGAGATTTCTAATAAAATATTAAGTTAGAAGAGAAAATATATTCATACTAAAAAAAATAGTTTGATGAGGAATGTAAATTTGGAAAAGAAGCTTTTAATTTTATTACTTTAAAAAACAAGTAGAAATTGAAAATAAAAATTGAAATCATAATGCCTTGATTTACACTTTTAGAAGGTTTTTATTAAAACATTTGGCATCAATAATCACAAAAATTGATGAAAAATTAGTTTCCAAATATTTAACACAAATTTAATGGGTGAATTCAATGAATAAAGAGTTAGAAACAATTTAGAAAATTGAAGTGTGGGATTTTTCCATGACTAGTAGATATAAAATATATTGGACCAAAATGGTTTTTTAGAAAAATGTTGAATGATAAAGGATAATTTTCATGAAAATCTGAATCACTAGTCTTGAATATTAATAAATATGTTGATGGTGTGGATTTGGAAGAAATA
Source organism: Viscum album (assembly GCA_963277665.1). Taxonomy (NCBI): domain Eukaryota; kingdom Viridiplantae; phylum Streptophyta; class Magnoliopsida; order Santalales; family Viscaceae; genus Viscum; species Viscum album. Next base: position 1,081,849,438 of record OY728121.1, read on the forward strand.
TTTTACCTCATATCATGATTAGAATAAATTATAATGTTTCATCCAGTGGATGCTCATTGATTTTACAACGTATAATTGATGTTTTTAAATTTAAATATCTTAAATAATGATATTTAGCAAGAAACATACATTTTGAAACATTATAGTATTCATCTTTTTAAATATTTAATAAAGGGTTGTAAATTTAATAAAGCCATGTATTGGTTGATATAAGACCCATGTGATTGGTATTCAAAACAAGACAATTTTTTCATAATGTTGAAATTTTCTAGAGGAAAGGTTGATAGAAATAAATATGTGATGGAATTTATCTCCAACACATAGATTGAAATTGTTTATGTAGATGATATAATTTTTTTGGATATGAATAAAAATTTTGTAAATAATTTTATGAGGAAATGAAGAAGAATTTTTGAAATTTCATTGTTGGTAGTATGTTCTATGAGTTGTCATAGAAATAAATAAAGAGAATAAAAGAATTAGAATATGTTTCCGCTACACAGTCTTGTAGGGAAATATTGTGGGTGAATTTTTAGTTCAATGATATGAGAGTTAATGTTTCTACACCATTAAATAAGCTCTTTGTTAATCAGAGTTCAATTAACCTTTCTAAAAATCTTGTCCAACACTCAATATCTATGTACCTGGTATTATTTTTCACTTCATAAAAGAAAAATTCTCTCATGTAAAAGTATAACTATAATATATTTCAAAAAAATATCTAATTTTTGATTTTCCATAATAGCTATGTCGTTGGATATATTTAAATAAATGAGCCTGAAACTTCCTGTTCAACCACCATGAAAGACTTTCTAATTACAATATGAAAATCGCCCACCATGATTTGTATTATGTTAACAAGGGGGGATAATTTGTGAAACATAATCTTACATGGGGTCTTTTCTAACAAAAAATCAATCTGATTAGGTATATATTATAAAGTGGGAGATAGAAAGAAAAGTGAGGGAAAAATAAAAGTTAGGGGGTGCTTATCATTTCATGGATATGTATTTTTGTTTCGCTGAGGTATCAAATTCATTAAAAACCTTACTATATCTAGTAGTGTGGTGTTAGGACACTCAATTTTTGAGAAATGATATATGCTATTAAAATTTCAAAACTTGAGTGGTAAAAAAGTCTAAGTGTTAAAAAATTATGATTTGAAAAATTTTGTTAGTGAGAGATATCAACAAATCCAACTGGGTAGATTAAAGATCATTTAGTATGTTTTGTGTTTTAATAATTTTTTATGTTGAGATATAAATATTTATCAAGATTTTTTTTATAATAGGTTAAAATTCATAAATGAATATGTTAAAATGTTTCTGTATAAGTAAATGTGTGAAATCTAGTAAGTTGGTAAGTTATAGAACCATACAAATCAAGTCTGATAAAGAATTTTTTACCTTAATGATCTCAAAATCATAAAAATATCATTAATCAAGATTTATATAGAATAAGGGATGTTGAAGTGTTCTAAATTCAATGTATCATAAATAATGACACCAGATGAAAAAGAAGCAATAAGTGTAGCAGTGTTCATTTGTTTGAAAAGGTACAATTTTTAAATTTTAATGACCCAAAAAATGTATGTACTTTTAAAAATTTTGTGTTTTTATGAGTTGTGATCTGAAAAAAAATGTTATAATATTTCCCTAAATCTATCAATTATATAGATCATAATAGAGGCATTAGATTCTGGATAACCATCAATGTTACTATATATACCAAACCGGACAGGTTACAATTGTTGAGTTTATACAAAGGGAGGTTCTAATCCAAGGCATTAGATTCAGATCATAGGAAAAATAATTCTTCAAAAACTATATGTGTGGTGGAAGTTGCAATTAGTTATTTTTAAAAAATATGAAACAAGTAGAGTTTCCATTAGATATTATACTGATGTCAATTCATTGAACAATATTTTTTTGTTGATTCATTTGATAATATTTTGATGCTGATCCATGAGAAAGGATTTTGGAACCGATCAATCATTAGAGTATTTATATGAATTTATTATGGTTTTTCTTCATTTATATACTTTTGGTAAATTAAAATTAAGAGAAATAAATTATAAAATAATATCTAGAATATTAAACAAGGTAAAAGGGAGAGATCATGATTGTTACAGGGCATCGTTCTCTAGAAAAAGATAGATTTAGATCTATTTATCTTTCTCTAAGAAGATATGGAGTAAGGAAATGGAGTATTTATATGTTACGCCAATGTAGTAAACAATGTTTTAATAACATGGAGAAACAAAATAGAAAAATATTTAATATTTTTTTTTGAGATATTTCTTTATCTGGAGTTGATGAAGGGTATTTAATAGTTTAAGATTCATTTAAAAGCTGTTTATTTTTTATTATATGGTGGAAGAATGTCAATTATACCAAAATTAGTTTAAAAATTGTGACCTAAGATTAATGTAATTTCACTAAAACATTTTGGGTCTAGTTGAGTGTGTTTAATGTTGGTAAATTGGACATCATAGATGATGATTTTTCAATAAAATTATTTCTAGAATAAAATTAAGAAACTTTATAGTGTTATAAATTCTAATTTTGTTATTTTTTTCATTCAAGTGGTTTTGTATCTAGTTAAAATTACATAAATTATATATGTGTTTATATGATTTAATATTATTATTTTTCTCTTGAATACTTGATAAGAGTCTAGAATATTTTGAATAAAATTCAAAAGATTAATAAATTTGATGTTATTAAACTTGAGTGAGCGGGGTGATGATATTGGCTCCACACAATTACTATTGTTGGAGAACCTATAAACATTAGTTCACAATACATTTTTACATGACATTTTTCAAAGATAAATAAGGATTAAACACTAAAAATTCTAGTTTCAGAGGTGAGTTTTTACAACTAATGTAATTTTGACCTTGAATAATGATTTCTGAAAAAAGAGTTCAGATCAAAAGATTGAAAATATGTATGTTTTAATTACTAGATAGAGAGAATCATACCGAGGGGTTCACACTTTTTTTAGTAGAATTTTGAGAAGTAGTGTTTTTTAAAAAGGAATATCAGAATATTTTGGAATAGGTGCAAGATGAGAATACTTACATCAGATTGGGGCTATCAGACTATGTTCATCAGACAAAGGCCATCAGAATCTGGAACATCAGACAAATTTTCCAAACAAATATTTATAGTGTAAAATGATTAAAAGATAATTAATTTTTTATAACTCAAAATTTGTATGAAAATTTATTAAATTGATAGGAGTCATTATAATATTTTCTATCGATATTTAGAATTTGTTAAATATAGGTAGAAACAATTTCTATTCACATATTTATAATAGTGAATTTCTATAGACCAATTGGGGTGGTCATGGTAAGGATGTAGGTTCCCACACTGAGTTCAGACCTTGAAAATAATGTGTTCCTTTTTTATTTCTCTATTTTTTAATGCATATAAATTTATTTGGAGTTGAAATGGATGATACTCAAACATGTTTCAGGGTTTATGTTTCTTAATGTAAAATTTTTTAATAATGTAATAACTAATTCAAACCCCACTTATCAGTGATTCAATGATCCTTAAGAAATTCATAAAATAAACCAAACATGCTCAAAAAACCATTCCATTAAAAAAATTAAATAGATGATTCATTTCAAGAAACTATTTTAGGAACCACTATTTTCTATCAAAATAATTATATTACTTTTTAGAGAACCTTAGATATCAATTTAGAATTGAAAGAAACAATTTCCAAAAATTAAAGACAAGATATTAAACCAAATACCTTAAAACAAATGGAATGAAGTTTAACATGAGAAAAAGATAATTGTATATGAGAGGAGGGCCTTATGAATTGAGAAGTTCACCTAAAACCCTAACACTCAATGATAAATCTCAAAACAAACATTATTTATACAAATAAAGAAAAATAGAATACATACCACACCAATTCCAGGACAAAAAAACTATAAAGAATATAGATCTATCCATAATCCCTCTATTACAAAAAACATTCAATGTAAAATAGATTAGAAACCCATATAAAAATTCCCACTATTGATGAATCCAATACATTGATGGAAACATCAGTAATTTGAAGAAGAAGAAAATCCAAGATAAGAAAAAATATGATACCACCATGATCAGTACATGGGTTCTATAAATGATTTAATACCTCATTAGAATTAGGTTGAGAGATATGATAACAAACCAAGTGAGTTTCAAAGAAAAATGGGATGAATTTGGGTAAAATATGTTTAATTTGGAATTAAAATGGGTGTCTCAGGTGGTAGGAATATGTGATTGTTCTTAACATCTCTAACCTCGAATGCCACCACTACTATCCAATGGAGGCCATGAGGTGGCCATTGTATTTTTTAGATCGTTAGAGATTATGGGATTTCCAGTTCCTTAGGTATTATGCCTACACCCCTAGACACCCCACTGAATACCTACTAGGGTTCTTGTTGGTATTCCACTCTACTAGCCTTCCAATGGCTAGATGATTTCCCCCATTGTGAAGTCGGTGGATTACCTATTTCCCTTCAGCTATATGTCCCCGTCCACTCCTATTCCAACCACTTTAGCACCACTAGAACATTAAAATTATAAAAAACCATCCCTACACACCTCTTAAGATCCCAATCCAAAATGGAAAAATATAGAGACACAACAGAAGGAAAGAAAATAAAATATAATGAAATGCGTAGTAACAAAAAACATTGGAAAATTCTTCAATATATATTAATTTCTATCACTAGATGTCTTGGTTCAAAAAGGGTTTACTTAAAACAGTTTTTTCCACTACACCTTCATTAAAGACTCATTGTCCTATGTTTTATGAGAAATAGAACCAACCTTCCCCATGAAACGAACTAGTGGTATATAAATCTGATATATAATCTTCATTTTAGAATCAATTATCTTAGTCAACTGAACAATCTGATTAGGATCAGTATCTACATCCAGTAATTCCCAATTAATAACATGAGAAGGGTTCATTTAAATTATTTTGAGCTATGACACATGGAAAACACCATCAATCAATGAAAACTAAGGTGGTGAGGCCAAATGATAGGACAACATTCTAATCCATTTCATGATATAAAATGTATCCAATACTAGAGAGGGAAATTTTCTTTCTTTCTAGGAAATCATGGAGCCAATGGGGGATATGCATTGAATAACTCCTACTCACCAATTGAAAACTCATTGTAGTAATGAAGTCGATCATTACGTGTCTTGAACCAGCTCTGAACCATTAAAAAATGACAGAGAACCATCTGGGTCATCACCGTTGTATTCCAAACTATGCATTCTCCAAATAAGGAAGATTCCACAACCATAGACTAACGAAGGGGTTACCTATAAGGAAATATATAAAATCACTGATGGTTCCATTCTTAAAGCAACTAGTAACTATTATTATAATATAATTTATAGAGGATCGTATATATATATATGTATATATCTCACAGACACTACTAAACTCCAAGACACAAGAATCGAAAATATCTTCTAAAATATAATTTTTTATTTATGTCTTCCCATTCATCTGAGGATGATATATTGTCCTCAATCATACTTGAGTATCCATTTACTCATAGAGACCCTACAGAAACCTTGTGGTAATAGAGGAGTCCAGATATAAAAAATTTCCATATAACTCCATGCATTATTATAATCAACTATATATACATGATTCCAATGTATACCTCTTTAGTGTTGTCGTAGATCGATAAAGAGATGAGATGAATTTGTAAATTGACTGATCAACAACTAGATAGAATTCATACCTTAGGTAGTTTAAGGTAACACCACAAAGAAATCCACAAAACATAATTTCATCTTCCATGTCAGATAGATAATATGTTTTAGAAACCTATATGGCTTTTAATTATTATCCTAAATTCTTTGGAATGTATAAAAATGATATACAAAGTCAGATGTGACCCATTCTATAGAAGGACCCCAAAATTGAATTTGATGTCATAAAACCACTCTCTGGTCCTTGGGTGGATATCCCTCATGGAATAATTACAATATCCTTTAATGTAACTCCATGATGATGATGGGACAACATACCGAATTTTGAATCCATGGATACACTATAAAGGATGTGACTAAACACTGATGATATCCCCTCTATATAAATACTTCTGGATAACCTGAAGCTCATCTTATTTCTATTTTTCATGAAGAATCATCTCAAAGAGAGGGGGTGTCACATCAAAATTGGTCATAACATTGAAAGACTCATCCATAAATCCAAAGTGAGTTTCTAAAAAACGCACATCATGATCCACTTATCCTTTACTTCATTCATACTTTGAGAAAGAAACATTCTACTCAGAAAATAAACCACCCTGTAACCTTTCCAGGGTGTATGGGAAATTTCAATTTTGAATGGATTCATGTAATTTACCCAATATATCTTATAAATGTTAATTTATTTTTTAGAAAATATTTTAACTTAAATTTTATTGTAATATTATATGATGAACTTTTCCCAAAAAAGGCAATGAAACAAAATTTTCATGAAATTCAAAAAATTTGAATGCTCCTAATCACGAGTGGGATAATTATCTCTTATGAGGAATAACCTATGTGATCTGTAATCTGCTGAGTGATCACCTAGTATAAGTAAACATCCCAAAACAAAACCTGAAGAATCACAATAAAGAAGGTAGTATTGTCCATCCTCTTATAAATTTAGAATCAATTTCATGATCAAATGATTCTTATTATAATTATTGGTTTCCTTATACATTGAATCCCAAAACAATGGAAACCCCTTCTGGGTGAGAGTGGTCAAGGGAGATGAAATCTTTGATAAGTCCATTATAAACTACTTATAATATTCTTCCAAGCCCCAGAATCCACGTGTATCGATGGAATTTTTGGATTCCTCCTATGGCATCAAAACCATCATATTTTTAAGAAATGCTGAGATTCCAAAATTATATATTATATGTCCCATGAATTTGAGTTCATGGGTATAGAATTGAGGAATTGATAATATATCATAAAGGTGTTTATCACATAGAATTCTCAATGTATGTCTCATATGACACACATGGCCTTATTTTTCCTTTAAGTACACCAAGATTCCATCTATGAAAAATATTAAAATAGTGTTAGATTGCTCATAGATTATTCAATTCCACAATTACATAAAATATAAAGATAATTGGATAATCTAAAAGGCATAAAAAGGCACACAAAATGGCAATATCTTCTCCCGAAGATAGTTTAAGGAATATTTGACTCTTTGATTTGGAGTTGATGTTAAATTGGATAGAAGATCAATTTCAAAAACCCACCTTGCAACTTCCAACTAGTAAAAAAATCATTGATGTTTTATATGGGGATATTTTTTCATCATCATTACTCGATTGATTTTATAGTAATCATAAAATTGGTGTAGAGTCCCATAATAATTCTTGTAAAAAAGAATAGGGGCCACCCTAGGAGACACAAAAGGGTGTAAAAATATATTGGACCTCAAAACATCCATCTAAATTTTCAGCTCCTTCAACTCATCTAGATCCGTTAAATTATAACATATCAATATCTATTGAGATCAGGGTTGCAATTTAATCGATAATTACACCTCCTACTCTAGGGTAAAACTAATGATGTTATCCAGAATCATATATATAAGATAAATGACTACAGATAAAAGGATACGATAAATATATTATTTTTTCAACGCTACAATAGAAAAATATAAAGATATATTAAGTAATAGAAAATATTTCTCACCCCAACTAGACCATTGAACCAATTCTACCTAAAACACATGAGGGTTCCTATAAAAATTGGTGAAGAATAAACAATGACGAAAAAAATCAATCTAACACGTTTGTGTGATCAGTTAATAAAGCCTGATAATGAAATACAAAAATTACATGTTTAGAACCATGAAATCCCATACCAGCATTATATCACACATAGTGAAAGTGGTTAAGGGATAAAAACCCATACATCCTCTCTTTCCTAGATTCACCAATAAATCCATATCATATTTCATGTGATACCATGGATTTTTTTTAGAAGATAAAAAACATGATTTGAAAAGATTTATTTGAACTCACCTGTATCACGTATAGAAATCACTAAGGTAGAGGAAATATAAATTGTATATTTCATAGTCGCAGGACCCGAATCCAATTCTGTGAGAAACACATAAACTCTTTGAAATGACTTCATTTCAAAGGCATGTAGCTGGAACCCAATAGTCCATAAAGTATATTAGAACAACACAAATCATCTAGGTGTTAATGAATTTGTACTAGAGAGATGGATTTATAGTGATTAGGAAAAATTCTACAGGTGCCCAAGACATGCACATGAGTTCTAGAACTATGGAGGAATGGGGAAAAATAATTTCATGGGTCCCATAAAGAGACATTGATAATATATCATTCCATTTTCATTTAATTATGGGTAATGAAGAGACCTATGATAAGCAAAACCCCTTTTCCACTTACAAAAATCATTTTACTTCTTGTTACCATTAAATGAACGGATGGAGATACAACCAGAGGAAATAGAAACATCGTTCAATACTTTGTTATGGTTGAGGTGAATCTCTACCAAAAAGTCCCTATCCAAAACATTATCACGTGTAGTAAGATTAAACATATTTACATAATATGATATATCATCTTAAATATCCATTTTAAATAATTGGGCCTTCATATTATCATGAGTCACCATCTTTGAATAAAACATGGAGATCTCTGCAAAATAATTATCAAACTCCATAAGATAATGATATCCTTACCAATCCTCAAGAAACTCCATATATTTTCCATGGACCTAGCTTCTAGGTTGAAATATATGGTGAAAATGGAATTAGATTATTTCAATTCCAATACCTCATGCTTCTTAGGTGGAAAAAACGGAGTCCCACCACATTATAAAAAGACCTTAAATCTTAAAGATGATGCATGTTAACTTAACTATGTCACGACTCAGTAGAAATTTTAAAATCCTCTCATTCACTAGAAACTAATAGTTCTGCCCTCTAATACAATTCATCCCTTGGATGTATGATGGGCTTAGTGAAAGAAGTTTGTATGTTTGAGTCATTTACTCATCTCTTTGAGGCTTCACCTTGCTAACATGAATAAGAGAAGGTGCCACTCCTTATTATATAGTTCATACCACGTTAACCACAACGTTGATCTTTTTATTATCAACTAGTGGGTTTCCCTATCATTTTTCATCAAAAACACCCTTCAATGGAATCATTTTATGTCTTATGGGAGGCATGGAACAATAAATAAATAGGTAGAGAGATATGAAAAGACAATATCCAAGAATCAGTTCTAGTTTAGAATATCATATAATACTAAAAATAATAAGAAACAATAAAAATAAATATTGGTATAAAAATAAAATGAGTTAAGATATAATTCCCAACAACTAGTGGAATCTCAAGCCGAGTCCTAATTAGATTTGGTAATAAACTCACTCAAAAAATACCCCTAAAGGTCCCAAATTCCTATTCTCATAAACCATGAAATCCCAACGATTCATATCAAAAATTATCAAAAAAACTGATGACTTTGATAATAATTTTTCATGATGAAACATGGATTAAACAAACATTATGAAACTTCAATGGGTCCTGAAAATGCGCGAAGGGTGTTCCTAATCCCCACAGGATGGAAGTAAGTACATAAGAATAAAGAAATAAATTTTTAATGGTTTAATAATAAATAACATGATGAATGTTTATGAACAAATATAATATATCAATATTCAAAAAATAAAACAACAAAATTAGGTACGATAATTAGGGAAAACGATTTCCAATACATAAAAAACCAAAGTAAAATAAACACAAAACTGGGCTTTGTGTGACAATATGTCATCCCTTGACTCTCGAACCCTAATAATGATTAACTCATTTCCTACCTAGGAAACCATTCAATTTCATATATTAGATTTAACAATATCTACATACACCAGAATTTGTATAGATGGTGTGAGTAAAAGATCCCAGTAGGATCCCACCAAGTGTATCATAATAATTTTTTATAAAATAAACTAATTGTGATAAAATAAATAAATTCAATTCATGTGATACCACTTTACATAAATAAAGTCATGAACACCCCTTTTCACAATATAATAAATCATGATAAGAAACAAGTTTCCAAATTATTTCATTACACACACCAATACAAAATTTTGAGGATAGAAATTTAACAAAAGTACAGAGACCCGAAACTTGACGTACATTGACATTACATTACATTTGCGGAATACTTAGTACATACACACAAGGATCGTAATAGTTTAGTGTCTTTGGAAACTCGGAACGTAATCTTCTAATCGTGGTGAATGATCTTCAACATCTCCTATAAAGATGTTCCCTTTTTTTACCTAAAACCTTTCTTTATATCCTGGGGAAAAGAAAACATAAAAGGGTGAGCTCAAATGCTCAGGAAGGGTAAACAAAAGAAATATCAATCACATCGTATTCATAAGAACATAACATTTTGGAAATCTTAACCTGCAAAAGAGAGCATAATTTCATAACATGGGATAAATCATGGCAGTGAAATGTAATCACAATAATCATAACATAAAACATGAAACTTTGTGGCATTCACACATAATCATAGAGAATCATTTCTTGTTAGTCAAGACTCATTGCCAAGACTATCTTAGTGGACAAAGTCCCTTTCTGAATAGAGTAACCCTCGTTTCAGTCCTGTTTCACTGAACCGGTATAACCTACCGTTCCAGCCCTGTCTATCTCATGAGATATAAAATCTTTACCCAATGCATTGGAGGGAGATATAGGTCCCACCCATCTTATAATGAATCCTTTCTTATGTGTGCCACATAATCATAAATCATACATCATCGCATAACCCATGTAATAAAAATGGGATTCTTAAACAACATGACATCATAAAACAATTCATATAAGATAAAGGAATTCATAAAAATGTTTTCATCACAACATAATCAAATCCATGTAATAATAGGGATAAAAACAGAACCCTTTTATTATCTTAGATGGAAAATAATTTTTATAAAATACTTGAACTTCATTCTTGAGGAAAATATCCTTTCTACTTCAAAAACACTTTTCCTTTCTTAACATGTCATACAATTTTAAACTAAAAGATGTTGATTAAAAATAAACTTGAATACTTGTAAAGGAAGCTTCTTGGAAGTAATTTTTTAGAAATCCATTCATGCCGTATAAGTTAAACAAAACATTCTTCTCGTACTTTTGTCGGAAAAGTCAAAAATTACCTCGTATGAAAAACGACAAAAGATTCCTTTCATATCTTTTACTAAAAACTCACCGAAGGGTAAAATTGGATTTAAAAAATTGTAGGTGGATGTAAATAACATTAAATATTGAGGAAACATGGATGTGGATGATAAAATATACCCCAGAAAATTTCAAAGTACAAACAATCTCGGATAAGAATGAGATTGTGATATTTCCCTTACCTTAGGTCCGATTTGCTTCGTATGTGTCCGAACCTCCTATATAATGATTTAAATAATGTCATTGACTTATTAAAGAATCATATTCATTGTTATGATATCATATATGGTTCACTTATTACATTATATTACCCGTTCTTTTGTAAATTCCATGTTAAAGAAGCGTTTTGGGTAAAATCGTTTCATTTATCGTAGGTGTTTTGACTTGTTGTTCTTGACATTATTATTACTTATATCATGATTTACTTACTTCCAGAATATAAAATATGATTTATATATCCTATATATTCAGTATATATATATATATAATAGATAGATAAATAAAATGAAAAACACCGTTCATGGAGACGGTAGTCCGTACGTAGGCATGAACGCTGTTTTTCTTTCCTTATTGTCTTGAATGGAAGTAAGTAGATGACATACATATATATATATATATATATACATAAATCCAGTATCATTATTATGTCATATATTTCATTAGTACTTATTATATATACTTTATAATCATTCATGAATGGTTAATCATTAAGAATGAATCTCATCGCGTCGTGGAGACGGTAGTCCGTACGTACGCACGAGCGATGATATCATTTCCATAATTATTGAATTGAATTGGAGTGGATTATACAATATATCAGAATCAATATTATGTTGTAATAACTATGTATAGTTATTCGTTACACCATTATACCCATCCATGTAAGGTGGTGTTGGAAAATAGATTACACCACGGCGTGGAGACGGTATTCCGTACGTACGCACGCGCGGTGATTTCTTTTTCCGTAGGATGGATAGATGGTGAAATAGGGTTGTTTCATACTTAAAATAACATATCAGTATATGAGTGATACTGATGTTATTACTTCATAATGAAACAACCTAAGAAGAAGTGGAAGAAGAAATAAAGATGAAAGAATTGGTAACGGTAATTACCTCTTCTTTGAAGCGCCTCTTTGAGACCTCCTCTTAGGGCACTAAAATTGGTCTTTGAGGAAGACCAGAACCTCTAGGATGTTGCTAGGGAAGTGGAGAAGAGATTTTGGCAGGGGTTGGCCGAGCCTGAGTGCTCAAATTGTTGTGAGGAGGTGGGGGAGGAGGTGTCCTTTTATAAGGGAGGAGAGGGGCACCTTAGGAATACCTCAAAATATTATTTTATATTAATGTCAAAATCGGTTTATAATGGTTCCAAAGGGTCTTATTTCGAAGATAAAGTGGGTATGGGTCGAAATCCTATCGACCAATAAGATTTAGACAAGTTTAGGGTATTATTTTAACCTTATCAATTAGATTTAACTCTAAGTTAAATAATTTAACTTTTACCGTGTCTTTTTGTTTTCTTTCACTATATGGTTAATAAACTTACTATAACATGCCAAAAGAACCCCAAATTGTTTATTATTAATACATATATCCGTATCTAAGTCATTTGGCCGAACCTTAGATTTTTAGGAACAAAATAACAATTAATAATATAATATTTGATTTAAAAACTATTTTGTGTCAATTTTGACACTATTTGATATATGATTTTTGTGAAAGTCATAACAGAATTATATGTTCGAACCAAGTTGATTAAATAAACACTAATATATCATATTAACCTAGAAAATTAGTGGAATTCATAAAAAGTCTCAAATTACATTCATTTGAGCATTTATAACATCAATTATGTTAATATTTCCTTAAAAGGGTAATTACAACATCATCGTTGTGTCATAAATAAATTAATTTATTTAAAGTCTAAAAATTATAAATAAAATATCATTATGTAAGAAATCTTTTTATCTTTCTAATGAATATTTATAGTCGAATTTATCTTATGTATAACCCCATATTAAAAATGTTTTAGTTATTAAACTTTGATTTTAACTATTTTAACTATTCATTAAATAAAATAATATTAAATGTCATAATCTAATCCAAGTGGACCTAAATGGTCATATTATATTCATAAGGTTGTTTTTGGTCGAATTACACTTATCCAATAGAATTAGGACATGTATTAGGGTAATAGTAATATCATATTTACCCTTAGTTACCCTATTTTCTATTAACCGTGGAAAAAAAAAGTAAAAAGTTACTATTCACCAAAAATTATTTTCATCTCTTTGAACCATATTTTAGTCCTTGATATTAACCGTGTCTATCGGATTTTCGAAATTCCATTCACAGAAGCGGTAAAATTAAGTTTTATGCAAAATTCAGTTTTTAACCTACCACTTAGTGGTTTCACTATTCATCAAAAATTGAAAGTTTTCAGAAAAATACCAAAATTTCATCCTAAGCTATATTTCATATTCCGAATTCAAAAATGAAGTCTATTTTACCAAATTCATAACATAGAAGTTGCATTAATTAATTTTATATTTAAATCCCACTGTTAAAACAAATAGCGTGTTTTTAAGAAACAATATCTACCAAAAGATTGACACTTGATTATGTCTGGTTTAAATGTGAAATTACATCCAATGACCAACATCGTATTAAATTGTAAAAATATATTCTAAATATACTTTAAAACCACTCAATTTAATTATTTATCACTATTAATTATTTCGATTAAAAAAGTTGTTTTTAATTATAATCTAGTAATTTTCACTATTCATCAGAATATGAAAGTTATCCGAAAAGTACCAAAATTTCACCCTAAGCTAATTTCGATATTAGGAATCCAGAAATTAATTCCATTTTGAAAAATAAAATATACGAAATTTCAAAAAGTGGTTATTACTATTCATAACGGCTAGTTTTAATAATATTTTAATAGCATATTGTTGTTTAATGAAACTCGTTATTGCGTACTACACACGCTATCAAGGAAGGTCGCGATTGCGTGTAATGCAAGGCAAGTCAAGGATGTGTGTTTTCCAAGCTCCCTTTGATGTAGCGTAAAACAAAAGACATTAATAAAATTAAAAAGAATATTTTTCATAAAATCTCGGGCTGTTACATTCTACCCCCCTTAAAATGAATTTCGCCCTCGAAATTCGTCGGGGTTATAAATTGTTTATTATTCGAAAGTTTCTTTAATAGAAACCCAGATCGTAAAAAGGAATATAAAAACCAATCTTTAAAAACAAAAGTATGAAACGTAACGGTTACCCAAATAAACTAGTCACTCGGTTTCCACATAGGTGAAAATATGGATATGGAAGAGAAATCTAACCATCATGTTCTAATGGAGAGTGGTAGAGAACATGGCTATGGAAAAGCCAACAATCACAAAGCCATAAATTTTTGACGATCTAAGGTACCATCTGATTCATCAGATATAAGATCACTAGGACAACATTTTTGGTTTTCAAGATCGTTTCCCTAATGTTAAAGAATTTGAATTAGAATAAATACTTACTTTTTTTTGGTACAATCTCACTATTGTTCGTGCCTTTAACAATTTCCACCTCATATCTTAAATAAATGAAGTTGAATTTGTTATTCGTGAAGTGTTAGCAGATCATGTGATAGAATGACGGGTCATTCCATCTGTCTCAAACAAAAGGTTAGCAAAAAAAATTATATACATAAGTCGATCTATAGTGGGATTAATCATATATGGTTCCTAAAATGGACTTATACATCATATGTCATACAACTTAATATAATAAAACTAGTTTCTACTAAACAGGGACTTCCTGTAGGCCAGTGGTAGGCGATAAAGGCCAGTCGCACTTCGGTTGTGGGTTCGATTCCCACAGCCTTGTCCGACGCGATGGGCTGTCGCCCGTCCTGCAGGTTGTCCTTTTTCTAAAACTATATTACTATAACATCCCATTAATAATATAGAAAAAAACTTCTATCCTTAAACAATACTAACTTATTCCAACATAATCCATTCCAATCTTTAGGCTTACCCATAATACTGCAGTCCACTCTCATAATATAGTGAAAACAATTACCAGAGATTTAATACCATCGTTGATCCCCATAAGATATGTCTTGTTGGTCACATTCTAAACATTCAAAGTCCTTAATCATGTATTCTCTTGAATACCTTAGTGAAAAAATGAATGTAGTTTAAAGTTAACACTTTCCACATACCAAAATCCTCAAAATTCTATATACTCAAACCATGATATCACTTAGTCCTTATATCAATCATGAGCTCATGAATACTATTAAACATTTCATTTTCTCGTTTTCCCTTCATTATGCGCATATCATCTTATTTCCAAAAAATATCTCAATCACTTTGAATACCACATCAATAAATATTGCAATACTCAATGATACAACATTATTTTGGAATCCCATTACATAAACACTTAATCATTCCACCACATCGTTGTCACATTCAACATTGCCAATAGTGATCGCATGTGACTTCCCTTTTTCCTTTGCCTTCAGTGGTTGCTCATGTTGATCATTACTAACCCTTGGATTAGGGCATTTATTAGCATAATGCCCCATTTCCTTTCACTTGAAGCATTGAAGTGTTGGTGGTGCGTTCTCTGCAGTGTTTGCTTTATTCACATCATTAGAAACCCTTTTTCCATTACTTCGACACTCAGCTGCTCGATGACCTTTTTTTCCACACTTAAAACATTTTCTAGTCCCTTTAAGACAATCTCCACGATGCTTCTTTCCACACTTTGTGCATAAGGAAACATTCATCTTCTTTTCACCATTATTCTGAGATTTCTCCTTTAACTCCATCTTTCGTTTCTTGTCAAAACCATGAGATGGATATGTAACACCAACTTCCATTTCTACCTTGATAGCACAACACACAATTTCTTCATAGCTACTGAAGTCTCTTATAGCTAATTCCCTTCGAAGACTTGGTTTTATGCCACTGAAAAATCGATCAACTTTACTTTCAGGTTGGATGATAATGCCAGATGCATACCGTGCAAGTCTTGTAAAATTCGCTTCGTATATACCAACAGATTCATCATCTTTTTGCTTTAGTTCAAGAAACTCCTTCTCTATCTTTGTCCGAAGATTACGAGGGAAGTACTTATTGAAAAATAAGTTCTTGAACTCATCCCATTCCATGGACTAAATTTCATCTCTTTGCCTTGTATTCTTGATAAGATTCCACCATTGATCAGCTTCACCTTCCAAACGATATACTTCTATGATGACTTTATCATGTTCAGAACATTGAAGAACTGAAAATATCTTTTCAGTGGTACTGATCCATTGTTCAGCAACAAGTGGATCAGAAGACCCACTGAAAGAAGGTGGACGTTGCCTCATGAAGGACTCAATAGAATATTGTTCCCTTCTCTGCTCATTTGGAAGTCCAGAATGATTCATAGCTTGTGTAAGTATAGCAATAAGATTTTGCACTCCATCTCCCATAACATTTGTTTGTTCAGGAGGACAATCATTGCATTGTCCATTGCATTGATCAACATGGTTCCTTCGGGTTCCAGCCATCGTCTAAAACCCAAAAAGAATAGTGTGAGAGGCAAAAATCATGCTAGGGAAAAGAACATAATAAATGGGAAGTACCTTTAATAGCCAACATCTTAGGTTTAATTCTATGATCGTTAGCGTAGTTCTAGTACTATAACCTATACGTATACTTAACCTTAGGGACATCCCTAGATATACCGTAGAAATATCTCTAGGGATCTCACTAACGTTTTCGCATCCTAGTTTCCAAAGGTTGACTAAACCTTTCCTTTGATACCAACTGTAGAGACCCGAAACATGACATACATTGACATTACATTACATTTGCGGAATACTTAGTACATACACACAAGGATCGTAATAGTTTAGTGTCTTTGGAAACTCGGAACGTAATCTTCTAATCGTGGTGCAAGATCTTCAACATCTCCTATAAAGATCTTCCCTTTTTTTACCTAAAACCTTTCTTTATATCCTTGGGAAAAGAAAACATAAAAGGGTGAGCTCAAATGCTCAGTAAGGGTAAACAAAAGAAATATCAATCACATCGTATTCATAAGAACATGACATTTTGGAAATCTTAACCTGCAAAAGAGAGCATAATTTCATAACATGGGATACATCATGGCAGTGAAATGTAATCACAATAATCATAACATAAAACATGAAACTTTGTGGAATTCACACATAATCATAGAGAATCATTTCTTGTTAGTCAAGACTCATTTCCAAGACTATCTTAGTGGACAAAGTCCCTTTCTGAATAGAGTAACCCTCGTTGCAGTCCTGTTTCACTGAACCGGTATAACCTACCGTTCCAGCCCTGTCTATCTCATGAGATATAAAATCTTTACCCAATGCATTGGAGGGAGATATAGGTCCCACCCATCTTATAATGAATCCTTTCTTATGTGTGCCACATAATCATAAATCATACATCATCGCATAACCCATGTAATAAAAATGGGATTCTTAAACCACATGACATCATAAAACAATTCATATAAGATAAAGGAATTCATAAAAATGTTTTCATCACAACATAATCAAATCCATGTAATAATAGGGATAAAAAAAGAACCCTTTTATTATCTTAGATGGAAAATAATTTTTATAAAATACTAGAACTTCATTCTTGAGGAAAATATCCTTTCTACTTCAAAAACACTTTTCTTTTCTTAACATGTCATACAATTTTAAACAAAAAGAATTTGATTAAAAATAAACTTGAATACTTGTAAAGGAAGCTTCTTGGAAATAATTTTTTAGAAATCCATTCATGCCGTATAAGTTAAAAAAAACATTCTTCTCGTACTTTTGTCGGAAAAGTCAAAAATTACCTCGTATGAAAAACGACAAAAGATTCCTTTCATATCTTTTACTAAAAACTCACCGAAGGGTAAAATTGGATTTAAACAATTGTAGGTGGATGTAAATAACATTACATATTGAGGAAACATGGATATGGATGATAAAATATACCCCAGTAAATTTCAAAGTACAAACAATCTCGAATAAGAATGAGATTGTGATATTTCCCTTACCTTAGGTCCGATTTGCTTCGTATGTGTCCGAACCTCCTGTATAATGATTTAAATAATGTCATTGACTTATTAAAGAATCATATTCATTGTTATGATATCATATATGGTTCACATATGACATTATATTACCCGTTCTTTTGTAAATTCCATGTTAAAGAAGCGTTTTGGGTAAAATCGTTTCATTTATCGTAGGTGTTTTGACTTGTTGTTCTTGACATTATTATTACTTATATCATGATTTACATACTTCCAGAATATAAAATATGATTTATATATCATATATATTCAGTATATATATATAATAGATAGATAAATGAAATGAAAAACACCGTTCATGGAGACGGTAGTCCGTACGTACGCATGAACGCTGTTTTTCTTTACTTATTGTCTTGAATGGAAGTAAGTAGATGAAATATATATATATATATATACATAAATCCAGTATCATTATTATGTCATATATTTCATTAGTACTTATTATATATACTTTATAATCATTCATGAATGGTTAATCATTAAGAATGAATCTCATCGCGTCGTGGAGACGGTAGTCCGTACGTACGCACGAGCGATGATATCATTTCCATAATTATTGAATTGAATTGGAGTGGATTATACAATATATCAGAATCAATATGATGTTGTAATAACTATGTATAGTTATTCTTTATACCATTATACCCATCCATGTAAGGTGGTGGTGGAAAATAGATTACACCACGGCGTGGAGACGGTATTCCGTACGTACGCACGCGCGGTGATTTCTTTTTCCGTAGGATGGATAGATGGTGAAATAGGGTTGTTTCATACTTAAAATAACATATCAGTATATGAGTGATACTGATGTTATTACTTCATAATGAAACAACCTAAGAAGAAGAAGTGGAAGAAGAAATAAAGATGAAAGAATTGGTAACGGTAATTACCTCTTCTTTGAAGCGCCTCTTTGAGACCTCCTCTTAGGGAACTAAAATTTGTCTTTGAGGAAGACCAGAACCTCTAGGATGTTTCTAGGGAAGTGGAGAAGAGATTTTGGCAGGGTTTGGCCAAGCTTGAGTTCTCAAATTGGTGTGAGGAGGAGGGGGAGGAGGTGTCCTTTTATAAGGGAGGAGAGGGGCACCTTAGGAATACCTCAAAATATTATTTTATATTAATGTCACAATCGGTTTATAATGGTTCCAAAGGGTCTTATTTCGAAGCTAAAGTGGGGATGGGTCGAAATCCTATCAACCAATAAGATTTAGACAAGTTTAGGGTATTATTTTAACCTTATCAATTAGATTTAACTCTAAGTTAAATAATTTAACTTTTACCGTGTCTTTTTGTTTTCTTTCACTATATGGTTAATAAACATACTATAATATGCCAAACGAACCCCAAATTGTTTATTATTAATACATATATCCTTATCTAAGTCATTTGGCCGAACCTTATATTTTTAGGAATAAAATAACAATTAATAATATAATATTTGATTTAAAAACTATTTTGTGTCAATTTTGACACTATTTGATATATGATTTTTGTGAAAGTCATAACAGAATTATATGTTCGAACCAAGTTGATTAAATCAACACTAATATATCATAGTAACCTAGAAAATTAGTGGAATTCATAAAAAGTCTCAAATTACATTCATTTGAGCATTTATAACATCAATTATGTTAATATTTCCTTAAAAGGGTAATTACTGCATCATCGTTGTGTCATAAATAAATTAATTTATTTAAAGTCTAAAAATTATAAATAAAATATAATTATGTAAGAAATCTTTTTAGCTTTCTAATGAATATTTATAGTCGAATTTATCTTATGTGTAACCCCATATTAAAAATGTTTTAGTTATTAAACTTTGATTTTAACTATTTTAACTATTCATTAAATAAAATAATATTAAATGTCATAATCTAATCCAAGTGGACCTAAATGGTCATATTATAATCATAAGGTTGTTTTTGGTCGAATTACACTTATCCAATAGAATTAGGACATGTGTTAGGGTAATAGTAATATCATATTTACCCTTAGTTACCCTATTTACTATTAACCGTCGTAAAAAAAGTAAAAAGTTACTATTCACCAAAAATTATTTTCATCTCATTGAACCACATTTTAGTCCTTGATATTAACCGTGTTTGTCGGATTTTCGAAATTCCATTCACAGAAGCGGTAAAATTAAGTTTTATGCAAAATTCAGTTTTTAACCTACCACTTAGTGGTTTCACTATTCATCAAAAATTGAAAGTTTTCCGAAAAATACCAAAATTTCATCCTAAGCTATATTTCATATTCCGAATTCCAAAATGAAGTCTATTTCACCAAATTCATAACATAGAAGTTGCATTAATTAATTTTATAATTAAATCCCGCTGTTAAAACAAATAGCGTGTTTTTAAGAAACAATATCTACCAAAAGATTGACACTTGATTATGTCTGGTTTAAATGTGAAATTACATCCAATGACCAACATCGTATTAAATTGTAAAAATATATTCTAAATATACTTTAAAACCACTCAATTTAATGATTTATCACTATTAATTATTTCGATTAAAAAAGTTGTTTTTAATTATAATCTAGTAATTTTCACTATTCATCAGAATATGAAAGTTATCCGAAAAGTACCAAAATTTCACCCTAAGCTAATTTCGATATTACGAATCCAGAAATTAATTCCATTTTGAAAAATAAAATATACAAAATTTCAAAAAGTGGTTATTACTATTCATAACGGCTAGTTTTAATAATATTTTAATAGCATATTGTTGTTTAATGAAACTCGTTATTGCGTACTACACACGCTATCGAGGAAGGTCGCGATTGCGTGTAATGCAAGGCAAGTCAAGGATGTGTGTTGTGCAAGCTCCTTTTGATGTAGCGTAAAACAGAAGACATTAATAAAATTAAAAAGAATATTTTTCATAAAATCTCGGGCTGTTACAAAAAGAATCCCATATATACAATTATTTTAAATTCAATTAGGATCCCATTTACATAATAATGATCAGTAGGACACCTGGTGTGAACATTACCATAGAATAATTGTTCTAGGAGGTAAGATGACTCTCTTGCGAGTGACTACATTCCACAATATAAGAAACATAGTCTATGTATTACCCATTCAGAAAAAGTCTAGGAGGAATGATTTTACCCCCGTGGATGGATTCATACCTCATCATCAACCACATATGAAATTTTAAGAACAATTTCCTTCATGGTAATATCATCCATTAAGAAATTGATAATAGATTTAAAAACTTTTCTATTACAAAAGGGAAGGGGATATTGAATTTATAAATGAAATTAAAAAACAACCATTTCGTATGAAAACCATATTAATGCCTTTTACACTTACTTATAAATAAATTTTGAAGATCACAAAATATAGTTCCACAAGAAAAATCTACGATACAAAACCACGTACAATGAAACACTTGGAATAACCATTCCCATCTTAAAATGATATTCCAAAGTCATTATAGGCCCTAGAAATCAATAACATGTCCTTGAATATGAACCCAATAATAAATATCCAAACGTACATCATGTTTAACTAATATGTAAAAATAAAAAACATTCCACCCCAATTCATGATCAACACACCCTAAAGACATTAAATCCTACCAAGGACCCCAAATTCCCTAAAAAATAAAATATAAATAATGACTAGAAACCTATATCAATAGTTTCCACTATTAACAATACCAAACCATTGGCAGAAACATAGATGATTGTAAGAATAAGGATATATAATCCCTGAACAAAAAATGACTCACGCGGAGAGGTACATGGGTTCGAATGGAACATTGATCCACCAAGGTAATTAATTTGAGAGCATTAAAAAGACCATAAGAGGGTATCTATGTTGAATGGGTTTAATTAGGGTGTTCCAGTGATGATAAGTACAATTGATCCTCAGACTAGGATATTATCATAGTGTGGTTGTGAGCTATATTATATATTATGTGTTTTGTGATATCATATGCCATCTCACCCATTTTAATTATAGAGACTGAAACCTAGTGTAATTTGGGGGGGGGGGGTGTTTTCCCCAACATCACGGGGGGATAATGTATGTATGACTACCCCGTATATCCTAAATCTCTTCTATTGGCCGAATTATGTACCTTTATTCTTGGTGGTTAGTTTTCAACATATATTTGTGTCGAGGGTTGTAATGGGTTGAGGTTATTTAACACAATTTTATTTTAGGATATAATATCAAAGGAATTATTATAGGTGTGAAGTTTATAGTTTGTGATGGATTGAGTTACTTTACTCAGTGAAGGGAGTGTGATTCCCTGACATGTAATACTTGTTGTATGATACACATCATACATGTTATGGTGGATACTAGAAACTGATTTGTTACTATATGGAGATGTGATAAGGGATGATGATATAATTTGACGCACAAGATTCCTCTGTTTATAAATATCCTTGGCCTTTATGGGTTGACATACTTTTGGATAGATACAGATTAGGAATTATTATGTTGGGGTAGAGAATAAAACTAGTGGGGAAGTATTTATTGGGAACACTTTTTAGTTCTTTACTATAATATAGGATAACGTGGTTGTGATACACGGTAAGATACAACCACAGTGAGGCTGGGAACATAGTGTACATATTTAGGTGGAATGTCAGTTTCACTTTCTTATTCACTGGACATTAGAATTCATTCTTTATCTTTTTCACAAGAGTCATATGTGAGGATCCAAATGAATATACTATTATTATAACTACAAAAATTTATGAATTATTTAGGTCTGATGGAGTAGGATTGATATTGAGATAGAAATTACAAGCTCGTGGTTTTTCATGATGTTTTTGGGAATTGTGGTCACTTCTATGTTTATTTTTAGTATCTTTTAGATCCATTATAGTTATATTAGTTCTGTATGAGGTTAAATTTATGAAAATTGGATTTTTTTTATCTATTTGAGCCTGATTTCATTGGTGTAATTGTCCTATCTCTCTCTCTTCCACTTTTTATCATAGAGGTTAATGAATCCTATTTGAATGTTTCTTGTACCCTCTTTGTTAGCCTCCAACCGGAGTATTACTGGAGGTGGGACTCTGGGGTCGTTGTCTCTCTTGTTTCATTCATAGTAAAAATGGATACCTTTGATGGGAGAGTTTTATGATATTTTTTATCATTAAATACTACCTCAAAATTAAGTAAATTTTTCTACCCATGTGAATAATCTTATAAATGATAACTTCAAAATAAATAAATAATTTTCCAAAAGTGTGGGAAATAAAAAAATAATCTAAATGAAATTTTTACTAGATTATGTGTGAACTGGACTTATAATTAATTAAACATCCATAAATTCCTTATCATTAATGATTATTACTTATCATTAATACATATTACCTATCATTAGTTTTAGTGATGTTGTTTTTTTCATATATCTTTTTAATATATAATTTCTATTATTTTATCAAAATATTCAAAACTAATAAATTTAAAATGAAAAAAGTAATCGTTAATTGTTTTTTGAAAAAATTATTATTCAATCCACTACACATGGAACACGTTTTTAGTTTTTTAGGCTAACACATTTTGGTAAAATATATCCCAAGAATCTTCATTTTAGGGTTCTTCTTCGATAAATCATACATCAATGAAATTTTTTAGTATCTATTTAGTAATTTTATTATTTTTATTATTCAACAAATAAAATAAGAACCAAAATTATTATCATATAAAATTAAAACATACAAAAATACATTTATATTTTAAATTCAATTTAAATTGAATTTTAAAAGTATATGTTAGATGTTGTACAATTTATTTCAAATAAAAAATGATCATAAGGAAAATATTTATGACTTTTATAATTCATTATTTTTATATCATTGGTCAATATGAAATTTCATTTCCATCCATTGGGGATTTTTTGCCTTTAAATGATAAATGTTAGTCTTTCTAGATTTTTATTAAAATATTTTTATCATAACAAATTAATTTTTTCTTTTTTTCTTATTATGGATGTGATTAACTGACTATCAATTCATTTTAAGCAATGAAGTTTCAATTTTTCAATAGATATGGTGTTCAATTAGTGAATTATGTTGTTTTCTTTTAATGAATACATAAGGTGTCGATTGATTTTTTTTCCTATTTCACTGTAATATTTTGTACTGAAGGATATTTTCTTATTTGGTTAAAAAATAGTATTGTATTCCATATTTATCCCATCAAGAATTTAGTGGTTTTTAGAACCTAAAACATATTTCATACAAACAGAATAGTGTCGTACGTTTTTACTATTTTTCCAAATTTTCAATTTTTAATTAAAAATTATCATTTTAATTCATTCCACCTTCCATGATACAAATAAAATTACCAGCTATTCAACAAATATTAAAAAAAATTCAATGTTCTCATAGATGAATTTACAATTCATCAATGTAATAATATAAACAAAACCCACTAATCAATAAAATCAATATTATATAACAAAAATATATTTTATAATAAAATAATTGATATATTTGGCCAAAAAAATACCACATATAACAACTTCAACTTTATATAATATCATTATATTAGTGTATATAAATAGAAGGAAAAATAAAAAAGTTCCATATAAAGGGAAGAAAATTAATGTACCATATAAAAAATGAATTCCATATAATGAAATTTAATTTAAATAACAATAAAAACTATACTTTTTTAAGTTAATTAATTATGTATAAATTAAATTTAAATTTTTTTCTTGATTATGAACTTATTGTCACTTAAGGACTATAAATTTATTTTTATATAAAATCATATATATATATATACAAATAAAATTTTCGTCATAAGAAATTTAAAATTAACTTTAAATTCATTCACAATTTTCCAAGTAAATATAAATTTATTTACAAACATTTCATTACATTTACTATTTTTTTTTTTTGAAAAAATATTTTAATTTGTTTCATAAATAAAATTTTGGAACATATAAAATATTAAATTGAAAAACAATCCTTTAAGAAAAATTAATTACAGGACATAGAAAATTTATGTTTATAAAATGATGCCATTTTTCATATTTAGTGTCATCAATAAGAATAAATGTTAAAATCAAACGTTTTTTTGACATTTTTAAAATTAACGGCCCCTATGTGTGATTAATTTGTTTGTATGGTACATTTTATTCATTTTTAAAAATTCATAAACATAAAATCACATTTCTATATAGATAATAAAATAATTATCCTCTCATATATTGAGGAAAAACCATAAATTCTAATTATTTTAGAAAAAATATTTCATAACTAGAAATATATATTATTAACAAATATCAACTATTAATCATTGAATAAGTGTTTTAAAAAAATTCATATTCCCCAAATTTAAATATATATATATATATATATCATCTTACATAAAAATCCATTTACACCAAATTTAATTAATATTCAAATAAAAAATGATTTTCTTTGTTAATGAGCTTACAAGTATATATCGCGATTAGTGAGATTAAATATATGTGCCTTTTTCTTCTTACGTTATTTTAATTTATATAAAATGCATCATATTATTTATATTCTAGAGTTGTTTCATAATTATGGTGAAGTATAGTATTGATATATGAAATTTTTACCCATTAATACCCCTCATGTTAGAAAAAATTTAATCACAAGTGGATTATTTTATTATTTCCAAATATATATATATTTTGTGGGAAAAAATAATCTCCCTTATTCAAGTGATAACAAAATTTCTTAAATAGAACTAATAGCCCAACATGTTCCAAATTCTATTCATGAATGTGTAAATAAATTAATCCTGAATAATGAATTTAAATATATAAATATATAAAAAATATATCAAAATTTTAAAATGATTTCAATTAAGAATCAAAAATCAAAAAAATAATGGGGAAAAAATGGGTTGTGTACATGGATTCCACTTTAAATCAAATTGATTTAAACCATTTCATTAATATGGAGAACTCTATGGCCCCTATGTAGGTAGCAGATTTAGAATTTTTTAATAGTTATTTATCATTATTAGCTATAGGATATCCAAGTCTCTAAAGATCTTAATAAATACAGACAGACCTTCAAGGTCCATATGTATCTTTATTCGTATCGTTCACTACAACACTTTGTCGAATCAGATCAACCATCGTCTCCCTAATACATCCTATTTACTAGTTTTTAATTTCTTCAAGTTCAACATTCCTTACACTAACTACATGATCCATGTATTTTCTATGAAGTA
Source organism: Viscum album (assembly GCA_963277665.1). Lineage (NCBI taxonomy): Eukaryota > Viridiplantae > Streptophyta > Magnoliopsida > Santalales > Viscaceae > Viscum > Viscum album. The sequence continues at coordinate 1,081,876,039 of OY728121.1, forward strand.
AAATACAATCTCATGCCACCAACACAATGTTTTAAATAGTTTATATAAATAAAATCCATTTTTTCATTGGAATACCAAAAAATATTAATTTTTATAACATGGAGCATATCATGTTAGGATGATATTGTAGTATGGGTTCTCATCAACCCAAAATACTCATAAATTACAAAATGATATGTTTCTTTATCTATATCACATATGGTTTCTAGTTTTTTCTTTATATGGAATTTGTTTCTATAAGAATGAAATAAAATTAATTATATAACCCCAAAATCTAATAAGAAGTTCATAGTAATTAATCATCGATTATTCCATGCCTAAAATGTTATAAATCCTCCTCTTAGACACAGTATTCCACTATGTTGTTCCAATAGGGGTGATTTCTGGAACAATTCCAAAAGCTCTTAGATACTCCGGGAATTCCTCACTGAAGTATTCACCACCCAGATTTGATGACTGTATATTAATAATTTTTTAACATTAATTATGTACCTTGTCCTCAAACTCTTTGAAAATTTTAAATGGTTCATAATTGTGTCTCATTGGAGATATAAATCCATATCGATTAAAATCACCAATAAAATAAATTAAGAATCTAATCTATAGCATTCTTGAGAACTCAATGGTCTATAATCATTACTATATATGAGATCTAATAGTCCCTATCCTTTTAACATTTTAATCTAAAATATTACCTGGAAATATTTACTGGTTAAAATGATTCAAAATTTTCAAATTATTCATAATCAAATGGTTTCAATAATCTATCTTTATAGTATCTATAGATGTATTTTTTTTCATATATCCATGGAGACAATGATAAAGATATGTGTTATTAGAATCAACCTGGAACTTCTCATTTTGGTGTCATAAATATGATTATCCATATATAGATTTTATGATCCATTTATCACATTACCAATACCATTAATCATTTCATTCATATATATGTAATATCCATTTTATTAATAGTGAATGAATATACCCTCTCAAACAACCAAGATACATGTTAATTTTTTTTGTGGTGGGAACATAGTAGAAATTATCTAATTATATAATTATCAACTTGGTAATGTAATATCATAAGTTTTATGTTATATAGAAACTATTCCTACTTTTTTGACATGAGGATCCCATTTATCCATTCCAATTACCTCATATCATTTTTCTTCATAAAACATATGGGAGTCATAGCTTGTATACAATACCCAAGAGTCCGAGGTAGTGAAATATTTTGGTATAACATTCACATTTAGATGCTCAAAATGTTTCTCTTTGATAACACATATCAACTATAGAGGGAAAGTTTTAGCTGTATTATAGCTTTTACATATTACTAATCAAATTTTTTTTATCATGAAGTAAGTTGTAATCTAGATTGGGTGAGTGTCATGTTTTAAATCATTTCATCAAGGATATTGAATGAATGTAATCCAACTGAAAATTATTCCTCCAATATATATTCTCTATATAGTGAGACAAGATATCTATTTCATTTATAAACAACCCTAATTTGGCATTAAACATATCAACTAGTTTTTTAGATGAACAGTAATACCAATCAAATTACTTTTTATTATTGAATATTTAGTGGGAAACACTTTTTCCCATATCAATCATATAAATAATAAAATATACTATATTTCTTTGGTATAAAAACCATTAGGGTTTCCTAGAAAAGTGTAACCAAAACATCATAATAGGACATGGTTACCTAACCATTATGATTAACCACACCAACCATTCCTTATTTAAAATAATCCAGGGCCACCCCATTGTAGCATGAAAATACCAATTTAAATGATTAACTCATTGACATGTTCTTGAATTATAATGAATCTAAAAATTATTAATTGAGTTATGATTTTTAAAATAATCACCAGTTTAACATTAATCACATGTATATAAAATCCCTGGAATCTCATGGAATCATTATTATATAATGTTTTTATTCATTTTTTTAATATTGATTTTAACAATTTAGTTATAAAATCATTATTTAATTAACCAAAATAATGTTTTTACATCTTATTTATGAGTATCTCTATACAAAAATAATAGGATTGTGTCACCAAAAAATAAAATCCGAGCGAATTTATACAAATCCAAATGCATCTCAGGAATATGTCATAGGAAATATTCATGATTTATCTATGAGTTAAAGTTATCGAATCCCTCACCTATATAGTTTAAGATTTTGTGTTCTAGAACCAACAAGTTGTACAATTATTATATGTATATTTAATAAATTTGAATATTAAATATCTTATTATATATTTTTCATTGTTCTTAATGACGATGATGTGATAATTTCCTTGATTATTTTCTTCATTGATAAGGTCATGGAAGTTCCCCGCTATGATGAGGTCCTTGAAATTTTATAAGAATATTCTTAAAATATAGTTCAACGGTTGTATGACATACTATGATGGGACACATATCATGCAGAGTGTCAGGTGAGAGTACTCGTAAGAAGATGATATTTACTCTCATGAAGTTTGCACATGGTAATCTCCAAGATAGGAGATTATGAGAACAGACCCGCCAGTGGGAATTCTACATGTTTTGGAGTCATCAGATATTTCTATCTATGAGCATGTTTAATTGTCATTATACATTAATATTATCATTAATACGTGTCACAACTCGTGCAATTTGATTTACTAACGAAAAAACATTATATAAAAGGTTGGCAGGAAGTAGGGTATGTTGGGTGCATCATGAGTGACATGTTATTAATGGATATGTCAAGGAATGATTTTTCCCATCCATTAATGGAAGTTGATATTTCATCCATTTGATTGAAACAAAACCATCACGTGAAATTTCATGTCCATGGTGTAACGACGTGTTTATTTCATGTATTTAAAAAACAATGTATCAATAAAAAAAGGTTGATGACACTATCATGAAACCTGCTTGATGAGATATTAAGACACAAGGATTATATTACATAGTGAGCATTCATATGTGGATGTCATTGTTGCGACATTATGTTTTTTTCTTGGGTACCATGACATGTTTCTAGACAGTACTCTTGGGCTTTAGGCAAGCATGCATAATGCCAATGAGAAAGAATCCTAGAGGTTCACACAAAAAGTGTTTCGGGTGGTCTCGGTTAAATTATATTTGAATTTAATAAATAAATATTATTCTCAATAAAGTGGAATTATTTTATTCAAGTTAAAATTATTGAAAAAATTAATGAAATATTTATTCACCGGATTGTGGGTAAAATATATTTTTTTATGTTATTGAAAATTTAATAAATATAAATTTACTAGTTTTTAAATAAAATATTTATTGAAGAGAAAATTTTATTTATTTATTTATTTGGGTGATCAATTAATGGAAGTGTTGTTCAAGTGGACCAAGTCCGGTCTGGTAGTAAAATAATTATTTGAAAGATGATAAATAACTATTTAACTAGTTGGAACAAATTAAAATAACGCTGATATTATTTAGTGACATGGAATTTTATATATATTTCCATTTTTGGAAATTTAGAACACCATAAATAATGGTGTGGTATTATCATTATCAGCCTGAGTTTTATCTATTTTTATGAATTTATTTGATTTTTTATGCAATTAAATATTTTAACTGAAGCCCTATATCCATAAATAGACACATACATCAATTGTCCCATCTATCGAACCACGCACCCGGTGAATTGAGAAACGTGGAGCTAATTTTTTTCGTTTCTTGAATCCTCTTCCCACCCCTCTCAATAATGAGAGAGGTTCTTCATGCATGAAGAACAAGAGATCAAGAATGACTGACACAGGACACTCGCTTCTCAGCGCTAGCACCCTGAGAACGAGTGTTGTCGATTAGAGGCCATCGAGACATGTGAGTATCACCACTAGAGATATTCCAGTTTGGATCCTTGAATACAAAATAAGATAATCTGGAAGGGTCATTCCAGATGATCAACATAATCAATAAATAAAATAGTGAATATCCTACTATAATTTTCTTTATGAAATTAATTAATGTAATTATAATCATAATGTTCAAGATCCTCTATAAAGGTTTCAGACCTCTTTCATATTTTTCTAAATCATTGATTATATTCTATGGTGACCGGCGTTAATCATTGTATTGATCCCAGAATAATCATTGATCATGGTAAAAACTAAATTTCTGTGCCCACCCGACCATTCTTCCGCTGCACCCGGAACCTACATTTGGTATCAGAGGGGTTACACCATAGTTTATAATTTTTTAAATATTTTGTTAATGATTTAAGAATTTAATAAATTATTTGTTTCAATTCAAGTTAATCATTCTGAAAAACTGAATCTTGAGATATGTTCCTCCTCTTTCGTTCCGTGTTCACCTTACAGAAATGATCTTTTCCTTTAATTTTTAACAAAAATAAAATAGAGGATCTCATCTAGAGGTGGAAAGGGTTCCTGGCTATACAACACCAGAACACAATGCGTGTATTCGGAAGTACATACTATGTAGTCAAGGTTCAATGAATTGGGTCTATTCTACCAAACCACTCCATGTCATTAGATTTTGTCTAAGTATTAATGACTCCATGTGTTGACCAGGAACAGGTGGATCGAGGTTTCTAGATTATACACCGTGTGGCCCACTAGACATGGTGTGTATTCCCTTCAGGTTAGGGTTGGACCATGTACCCCATACACAACTTGCCTAGCTAGAGACCATGTAATGAAGAACTACATGGTGTGTGTCCCACTGAATAGACCGTATACTCTATAGATTTTTGATGTACACTCACACATTTTTCCCCAGGCGTGTACTACAGATGGATGGTGAATAGTTGTACACGTTGTGCAGTTGGAACTACATGTTGTGTACTCTTCCAAATTATGCAGATTTATTAACAAAATTAATTATATTATAAAAACCCATGAGACGTGTACCATGATGCAGGTATAATGCTGAGGTACAACACATGATATGTGTTATATATATGTGTTAAATTTAACATCTACATAATATTCATTTCTATTCATTGGGTAGTTATGAATAAGAATTCACTGGGTTTCCTCCATGGTACAAATTACATAAAAAGATAATTTTAAATTAATATATTTGTTTAAAATTATGATCGATGATAATCTCAACGAAATTCAAAAATGTGTTAAAGATAAAAGTATTGATTAATTAAGGATGATAATTAACTGATTCGAGCATGAATTATCTTAAATAATAATGATTAAATAATTGAATGCAAGTTTTATTTACCCGTAAATATCATGGAATGTATGGATGATAATGATTTAGACCAATACTTTTTTATGTGGTTGGTTTCAATTAATTAATTTATTTAAATTCAATTTTCTATCCTACGTGCTTTATCCTCATTATTATGTTGGGCATGTGTTTCGAAGGATTATTTTATGTAAAAACCATTTTTACCCCTCACATGTGTGTGAGTTTAAAAAGGTATATGTAATGGATGTAACTCTCAAGATATTGGAGGGGGTTCAAGCTGGAGCTGGGACAAAACCAATCCTAGAAGATACATAGGAGTATAGGTGGAAAGTAGTAAAAATGAACCCAAAAGGTTCAAGGTGTTTCTCCCATAGGTCTGGGTTAGCTTATCAACCTCTAGAATTACTAACCATTATATAATATCATAATCATTCCCTTTACTTTACTTCATTTCTATCAGATGCATGGTTTATCATTATGGATGTGTTGTCACGATCACATAATTAATTAATTAAACTAGCAAGAAATATGGAGATAAAATAAGATAGGATTATGCGTAAATATTATCAAGATATGGTAAATCACTTAAGTAAGTTCCACATAATATTAACCTGAATGTGATAATGATCATAATAACTTCATGCATAATATATAAAAATCCCTCAAATAAAATATTATGTTAGGCCAAGCCTTCTATTACTTGGTTAAGTGGAAAACTCAATAAAGCTATGTGTTTGACGAACCCTTTTTGGGAAAATTACATTAACAAAGGAAGACCTTATTAAAGGTTTCAGGTTGACATAACCAAATTACATCAAGAGAATTATCCCTGGCTAGAATTGGTGTAATATTGGAGGAAAGAGTTTAATAAATCCAAAGTCAAGATTTCAGGATTTGGGAGTGCACTCAACAGACCAAGGAGTTGCAAGCCTGCAATTGGAAAAGACCCGTTGGCCTAAATACCTTCAAATACCATGAAAAACCCTTGTTGGGGATATTCTAAGGGGAATATTGATCATTTCCACTAGAATTTCAGGGAAACTGGACATTCCATGTTCAATGTTGAAGGCCCTTGGGAATTTATAAAATAGTGGGAGACTTAATAAAATTAATTTATTCTTTCTCATAAAAATGTAATCAACAAAGTTCTAATGACCTACTCTTTTAATTAGAGAATAAAATTTAAAACATCTCCAACCACACTCTCCTTGAAATCAATTCTATATAAAGGAAACATCCTCACCAGAAGTAACATCATGGAGGGATTTTTGGTTTATCTTACACCACTAATGGAAGTCTTATGTGTTGGAGTTAGAATTAGCTGATCAGCCTGCCAAAGAGGAGAGTGATGAGGATTTTCTGGCCTATGAGAAACATATGAACGATGCAGTCAGTGTTCAATGTTTGATGGTATCATCAATGTCTAGTGACCTCATGAAGTCTCACAAAACATGCATTCTTATAGCATGCTTGAGCACCTCCTTGGTCATTACTAGGAGAGAGCAATACAAGAAAGGTTTGAGATCTCCAAGGGAATATTTCTGTGTAAGCTTGGAGAGGGTTTCCCATCTTGGCCTCATGTAGTCAATCTCATTGGATACATTGAGTGCTTGGAGGTTCTAGGGATTAAAATCCCCAAATAACTAGGCACTGATCTCATTATCGCATCACACCCTTAGATCTTCTCCAGATTTGTTGTTAATTTTAACATGAAAAACATTTAGAAGTCTCTATCTGATCTTCGTGTCCTCATTCGCCACATGGACAATGATATGAAGCATGAAAAGAATTTTTTCCTTATGGTGAATAAGAGGAAAGGTAAGGAAATGATCTTTAATCAAGAATATTCAGCACGCCCTTCCATGAAATATAAGATCAAAGGGGATGCAAGGGATTATGAGGCTATTTTTTCACCTGGGGAAATAAATGCCACTGGAAGAAGAACTGCACCCAGCCTTAGAAGAAATGGGAATCTTCAGTTGCGTTTGTTTTTGAATGAAATCTATCTGTTTCTACTAATTGGGTATCAGATAAAGATTGTGTTGCTCAAATATGTATCCAAATACATGAACCAAGTAGATTTAGAAAGATTGAATAAGGGGAGGTAGATCATTGAGCCGCTAATGGAGCCAAAATTCCTACTATAGCTATTAGGGGATACCACCTCACGTTGCCAACTGGGATGATATTGGTGTTAAAGGGTGCTTATTATGTGCCATATTTTACTAAAATCAGTATTTATGTTTCCATATTAGATACAGATGGATTTGTTTTCATGTTTGGAAATTAATGTTGACTCTTTTACAATGATAACATTTGTTTTGGAAGGGTTCATTTATACTGTGGTCTTTACATGTGGGATTAGACAAACCATGTAATGGAAATTGATAACAAAGATACTTCACATGACCCATACCACACCCAACATTGGCATCACCATCTAGGTCATGTAAATGAGAAATGATTGAAAAAAGTTACATCGAGATGGATATTTAGATTCTTTCAAACTAAAACCACTTAGTGTATGTAACGCATGTTTACAAGTAAAAGTGACCAAATCCCCATTTAGTGATTATGGTGAAATGGCAAAAGAGATTCTTTAATTGGTTCATACTAATGTTCGTGGACCATTTCCAGTTGATGAAATGGGAGGGTAATCAAACATCATAACTTTTAATGATGATTTTAGTGGATATTGATATGTATACATAATGAGGTATGATTCAGATTCTTTTGATAAGTTCAAATAATAGAATAATGAAGTTGGGAACCATCTTAGTAAGAAGATTAAAAAATCCACATAGATTGATGTGGAGAATATAATAATCATGACTTCATTGATTACTTAGACGAGTTTGGGATCACATACCTACCCGCTCCTCCTTACATTCCCTAGTGGAATGGTGTGAGAAAAAGGAGGAACTGCACCTTGTTAGACATGGGGAGATCAATGATGAGTCATGTGAGTCCTCCATTATCCTTTTGGGTATATTAATTAAAAAAAGATGTGCACATACTAAACCACGTACCGACTAAATTGATTAATGGTATTCCATATGAGTTTTGGAGTGGAAATAAAACCATGTAATCAAATTTACATTTGTATGGAAGTGATGTGTTTGTAAATGAATATTTAGTTAACAAACATGCACCCTGAGGTAGAATGTGTACCTTTATATGATACTCCAAGGAAACATATGGACATTACCTATAAAAACCCCCAGAAAAAAATGTTATAGTGTAAAGACAATCCATATTCCTTAAGGGTGAGCACATCTCAAAAAGAGATTTTGGGAGCGGGATATACTTCAATGAAGTCAAGAATCAAGGTACATAAGAGTTGGTACAATAAAATATTCCAAAAAGACCTGTGGAAGAACGAACTGTTCTAGAGACACAAGAACTGCGTAGGATTACAAGAGAGGATAGATACCTAGATCAATACAATTTTATAGTTACCAAGTAAGGGGACTCATTATTAGTTGATAATAATGATCATCTAACATAAAAGGAAGTGTTAAGTGGGACATATGTTTCCAAGTGTCATAATTGTTTCCTAGTGGAAAGAATCCATGATTTATGAAAAAGATTCCATGTACCAAAACCATGCCTTGAATTTTCTAGATCATCAAGTAGATGTAAATCCTGTTGGTTGAAAATGGTTATTCAAGAAGAAATTGGACATGGAAGGATAAGTCAGTACCTATAAGGCATGGCCAGTTGAAAAAGGGTTCAAGCAGCGTCAAGGAATTGACTGCGAAGAAAATTTATCACCAGTTGCAATGATAGAATCCATTATAATTATATTGTTCATTATCGCTTACCATGACTATGATATTTGGAAAATGAATGTTAAAACAGAATTCCTTAATGGGAACCTTCATGAAGATGTCTACATGACACAAACTAAAGGTTTTATGTCTCAAAATGAGGCCAATAAGGTCTGCAAGTTTCATAAATCAATTTATGGATTAAAGAAAGAATCCATGCAATGGAAAATTCAATTTGATTAAGACATAACATAATTTTGTTTTATCAGGAATGAATGTGAGACTTGTGTTTAAAAACGGGTATGTGGGAGTGCAGTCATTTTCTAAATAGTATATGTTGATGACATATTACTAATTGGAAATTAATTTTCAGTCTTACTTTTTTTAAGGCATGGTTGAATCAATGCTTCACCATGAAGGACTTGGGTGAGGCATCATATATTCATGGGATCAATATCCATCGTGATTGATACAAGAGATTTTTGAGCCTATGTCAAAGTACATATATTGATAAGATACTGAATTGATTCAGCATGGGACAATACAAGAGGGTATTGTTTCCAGCATCATACAAGATTCATTTTTCGACGAAAATGTGTCCTCAGACACATGAGGAATGAAATACAATGTCAAGGAATCCATACACATTAACGATTGGGTCATTCATGTATGCCATGCTATGTAGAAGTATGCATGTATCCTACACATTTAGTGCATTAGGAAGATATAATGCTTACCCAGGTGACCTCCATTGGATAGAAGTCAAGATTATGATAAATTATACGAGGCGTACGAAGGATATGTTCATGGTTTATGGAAGGGATGAGGAAGTTGTCATCAGAGGATATTTAGATACCACTTTACAAACTAATCAAGATTACATGATGTCACAAATGAGATACATCTTGAAAATGAATGGATTTGCAGTATGGAATCCCACCTTTTTATTACATTTTACAAACCAAGGATCTTTAATGTCTACTGTCTAAGAAATCAGGAACAATAAACCATGAAAACATAAAGAAAATTTTTAAATCCCCTTAAAAAGATTCCTTAAAATTTCATACTATGTAGAATTAATGCATCTCATAACCTAGAGACATACATCAATGTAAATGGAGAGTTGATGGCCATGTAAGGGTAAATAGGGGAATCAGTTTACTTGTGATATCATTAAGAACTTGATAGAAAAACATAAAGACATGAGAAATGGAAAAGGAGGAATATCATAATAAAAATAAAATGAATAATAAATTTAATATGTGGCTACAAAATTTAATTTATACATTCATGAACATATCACCAAAGTTCATCCCCAAGGTGTTATAAAAAATTACCAAGGTTATTCACCAAGGTATCGTGAAACTTGTCATCTCTAGAGATTAAATTATTTACCCAATGAATTGGAGCTCTATCAGGGCTCATCCTAAATAATTATTTATTTTCATTTTATTCACATAGATTATAATAAAACATTTCATAAATAACCCATAGAGAAATATAGAAATGGGATTCATTTCAAAATCGTGACATTTTAGAAATTCATAAAATTTTGATTGTTATGTCATTTATAACACATAGAAAGCGAGTGATGGTTATACGTATGTCAATTATATAATAAAATAGGTAAAATTTGTTTATTGATGAATACCCTTGGAAATGAACATATATTTGGGAGTTCACATAAATAGTAATAGATAATTACTTTTGAAAAACTAAGATATTTTTAGACGAAAATTCAATAGCACAACAGCTACATAACATGTTTTTAAAAAACAATAAAAACAGAGGGGACAAGGGTCTCCAAAACATAAATAAATCATTCTACTATAGTGGGATATAATAGAATAGAAATACTATCATGATGTGGAATGACATACCATATGAAAAGAAAACATGATAGAAAAGAGAAAATTCAATTTCTTTTACCAAAATTCGGCAGCCTAACAACATCACTTAATGATTGAGAAAATAAAGTAACAATAGTAGAAAGGGTATCTCATCATTTGTACATGAAATGGAAAGTAATAAGAACATATAATAACTTAACCCATCATAAGAATATGGTAACTATAAGACATTACATAAAGGAAGTCATGACATAAAAGTGGAGGGTGAAAGGTTCCCTTACCTTGAAGAGTGACTTTGAATGCTCGATGGTTGGCACCTTGGGGGAATGAGGGAAACTAGGGAGGACACCTTGGGAGGTAAAAAGACTAGAGCATCTTTTAAAAGGATTTTGGAAGGAAATTAATCAAGTAATGGCTTAGTATTTATAGGAAAATTGAGGGAATATTTAATTAAATTCAAAGGGACACCTCATCGGTGTTATTAGAAAAACCATGTGTTTTCCCATGGTATTTTCCCATGGTATTAGAAAAATGTAAAACCTCATAACAAATATTAATATTCAGAAGTCTACCAGAATGATTACATCATTATTTCATCATTAATGATGTCATTAATCACATCGAAGCTCAAAATTTTATTTTTACTATTCAATGAAAAAGAAAACTTTTTATAAAAATATCATAAATTCACCGTAACCTAATATCAATGATATAAATTCAAAAATGAACTCCATTATATAAAAATAATTTTATAAGTACTTTTAATTAAATTTTTAAATAACATAATAATTTATTCCAAATAAACAACTTTAAATCTATAACTCATTTTCAAACACCATGAAATGGTAATGAAGGTCCCATAAAATTATCGTATAACCATAATAGAATAAAGAAAAAAATTATTATTACGTTTTATTAAAATAATTTTCCATTTTAAATGATTAAATTAATTATAAAATTTTAAATAAAATATTTATGACATTCAAAAATACCAAAACTTATACTATGATCATTTTTCACTTTTAGTATATCTAAATTGTATTTATATATTAATGGGTGAAGCTTATTTTTTGACCAATTTAATATTCAATACTATTAATAAGGGTATATTACTATTCATACATTACTATTCACTAAAAATAATTTGATATTATTAGACTCTAAATTTGTTACTGGTCACAACTGTATAAACCATTTTTTTATAATCATTTTACATTATTAATTATTTAGCGTTTACCTAAATATTTTAAGACACACTTTTTTCCAAATTTCATTAGTATTTTGGAACTATAAATTCATCATACATTTATCTGGATATTTGAAATTCACTAACTTTTCTATAATAATAAATAACAATTTAATTTAGACGAATGTATCAAACAAGTATCTAAGGTCGCGTTACATATCCCCTTATAACACCTTCATAGGACCTAACTGTAAGGTGTGATATAATGATAGAATCATGGGGTGGCTTAGAAAACATTGCTCGAGTGGTGATTTCTATCAGCTTGAACTTTTCCCATCAGCAATTTCGTTCAAGCTTCACATGTTGGAGTTTGTCTTGGGCTTGGTCCAGAGAAAAGCCCAATGATGCAACCTCCTTCCCAAGCTTGGATAGATGGGCTTCGTATGGCCTGAGTCTACCAGATGTGGCCATCGACTCCTCTTATTGTATGAATTATCCATGATCACATGTATTTATAAACAATAATCATAACATTAAAATTTAGATTCCAACTGTTATATTGACCGATGGTCAAATAACAGTCAAAACACTGTTGTGTAATTTTAATTATAACCACTTCAATAATTAAAGGATATAGTTTTTTTGAGTAGAAAATAAAATAATACACAATATTGTGCAAAAAATATTAAGCAAAAGTTTGGGACGTTACATTCTTTCCCCGTTATGAAATTTTGTCGCTTAAATTTTAACCCGTACCCTCAGAAGTGAAAATTTTTGGGTACTTATGCTCATAGATTCTTTTGGTTCCAATGTGGCTTCTTCTCATTTTTGGTTACTCTATAAAACCTTAACAAGGTGGGTAGTCATGTTGTGTAGAACCTTGTCTCTATGATCCAAGATCTCCACCGACTTCTCTTCATAAGTGAGTTCATGTTCTAGTTTCACCACCTCTAGATTTAGTACATGTGAAGGGTAAGGTATATACTTCCTCAAAAGGGATAAATGGAAGACATCATGAACATGTGCTAGATTTGGAGGATGTTCAAGCCAATAGGCCACTACTCCTACGCGATCACATATTTCATAGGGGACCATGTACTTAGGGATGATCTTCCATTTCTTCCCAAACCTCATGACTCTCTTCCAAGGTGAAATTAGAAGAAAGACCTTATCACCAACATCAAACTCCAAGTCCCTTAGAAGGTTGCCGGTATAGCAATTTTACTGACTCTGAACAGCCTTAAAGTGTTGTTGGATGGTGTGGACCTTTTTATTCGTCTCTTGCACAAGATCTATCCCAAGAAGAATTCTCTCACCAGATTCATGCTAACAAGTATGAGTTCGACATTGCTTCCCATATAGAGATTCATATAGTTCCATTTGGATGCTCGAGTTGAAGCTGTTGTTGTAAGAAAACTCAATTGAAGGGAGATGTTGATCCCATCAACATTTAAATTACATTGACCATGTTTTCATAATATCTTCAAGTGTTTCAATATTTTTTTTTCAGATTGGCCATTATTTTGGGGGCGATAGGTCATACATAAATTCAATTCAGTGATCAGATCTGGTTGAATACTTCTCTAGAATTTTTATGTGAACGTTGGATCATGAATAGATATGATAGAAAGTGGAACAGCATGCAGCCTTACCAATTCACGAAAATCAATGAAATTTGATTAACAGAAAAATATTCCCAAATAGAGATAAAATGGGAACTTTTGGTGAGACGTTCCACAATAACCCATATCGCATTATTTCCTTTGGATGTTCTTGGGAGACCAGGGATAAAGTCCATAGTTATATTGTCCCACTTCCATGCTGGTATGGGTAGTGGTAGTAATACCCTTTTATGAATTTGTCTCTCTGCCTCCACTTGATGACATACCATGCACCATAAAGTGTAGTCAGCAATCTCCCTCTTTATATTATCCCACCAATAATGATCACAATGGTCTCTATACATTTTCGTGCTTCCTGAATGTTAGAGAAAGTAGAGCTATGAGCTTCATCCATCAGCTCCTTTATTTCGGGAATAGATGGAACACATAGTCTTGTACGAAATTTCAGTATACCTTTTTGATCAATATTGAACTCAGGAAACATCCCATCATTCACAGCCTCAATCATATTCTATAACAAAGGATCTTCTTTCTAATCAATCTTGACCTTCTCGAGTATGAACAGTTGAGAAATTAATTGGGTTGGGTTGATAATGTCCCTTCCCTTATAATTCCCATGTCCAGCTTTACGAGGTCATTGATAAAAGGATCTCTTGGAATCCTCATCATAGAAAGAACAAATGGGTCCTTCTGGATTAATGCATTAGCGAATTTTTTTTCTCTTCTATGACGATAATGAATTGAACAATAATTGTCTTTGAGAAGTTACAACCATCTCCTATGTCTCATGTTCAATTCATTTTGTGTGAAAATATACATCAAAATTTTATGGTCTATGTATACATAACATTTCTCCCCATAAAGATATTGCCTCAATATCCTCCAAGCAAAAATGACTGTAGCAATCTCCAGATCATGCGTAGGATAGTTCTTCTCATGATTCTTCCACTGTAGAGATGCATAAACAATAACTTTGTCATTTTTCATGAATATGAACCCAATCCTATTCGTAGATGCATCACTAAAAATAATGAATCCTTCTCCACTTGATGGAAGAGTTAACACGGGTGCAGTTACTAATCTCTTATTCATCTCTTGGAAACATTCCCCACACTCCTTTTTCTATATGAACTTGACCCCTTTTCGAGTAAACCGATTAATGGATTTGAAAGTCGTGATTTATTTTTCAGAAACCTCTTATAATATACCGCTAATCCAAGGTAACAATGAATATCAATTATTGTTGTAGGCTGAGGCCACTCCTCTACAACTTTTGTATTCTCAAGGTCAACTATGATTCCTTCATTGGTAACAATGTGCCCCAAGAAAGAAACTTGTTATAACCAAAATTCACATTTGATGATGTTTCCCAAAAGAATCTCCTTCCACATAGTTTTCAAAATAATTCTTAGATGATCCTCAAGATCCTTGAGTATTTTTTAATATATCATAATATCATCAATAAAAACTACCAAAAATATATCAAGGTATTCCTTACCGGCTCTATTCATAAAATCCATAAAAATATAATGTGCATTAGTCAGTCTGAAGGGCATAAAAAATGACTCATAATGTCCAAATATTGATCGGAAGGCAATTTTTGGAATATATTCTTTCGTCACCTTCAATTTATGATAACCATATTGAAGATCAATATTAGAGAAGAATTGAGCCCCACAAAGTGGGTAAAATAAGTCATCAATTATTGGAAGATGGTATTTGCTCATCACTATGATCCCATTCAGTTATCTACAATCAATGCATAGCCGCATTGATCCATCCTTCTTTTTCACAAAGGGAATAGGTTCTCGCTAAGGAGACACACTCAGTCAGATAAAAACCATTTCCAAAAGATCTTAGAGTTGATTCTTTAATTCATCTAGCTCTACATTTTCCATCATATAGGGGGTCTTTGATATCGATTAAGTTCCAGGTACAAGTTCAATGGATAACTTTACCTCTCTTTGAGGGGGAGGTCTGGGTAATTCCTCAGGAAATACGTTAATGTATTCAGGGAAGATGGTGACATTTTCAATCCTTATACTCTCATTTCCTTCTTCTTATTCACTGATCAAATCCATAAATAAAGATATAGGAGGTTCCTCTAGACAAAT
The DNA here is from genome assembly GCA_963277665.1 of Viscum album. NCBI lineage: Eukaryota > Viridiplantae > Streptophyta > Magnoliopsida > Santalales > Viscaceae > Viscum > Viscum album. Next base: position 1,081,891,777 of record OY728121.1, read on the forward strand.
ATCATGTTGAGATATCTCTCCTAGAAAGATAACTGTAGGTTTTCCATTCAAGACTACTATGATTTCATAGCTTCTATATTTAATCTTAGCATTATAATTTGAGAGTCGGTCCATCCCTAGTATAATGTTCAATTCTAGCTTGGGAATGACTACTATAGTTGCGATAAGATTTTTCTCACTAATTTAAATGCTCAAGTGTCTAAACATTGATGAAGCTTGGATAATACCACTAGAAGTCTTGACTAACAACTCTACTTTTTGAAAATCGGTGGTTGATTCTAAATTATTTGAAAACATAGAGGAAATGAAGGAATGAATAGAACCAGAATCAATCAAAGTACTTGATAGCTTTGACAGAACAACAAATGCACTATCCAATACATCATTTGGAGCTTCATCTTCATCCGTAGTGATAGACAAAGAACAACCTTTCTCCCATGGCCTTTGTCGAGGCTGATAGCGATTCCCCTCCACTGCCCTCAGATTTGGATAGTGATAAGAAAAGTGCCAAAGTTGTCCACACTTATATAATTTGACATCAAGTAGTTCAGAACCATCTTCCATTTGACTTTAGTGTTGGGAAGTTGTGGATTCACCTCACTATGACAATTCTGTGTGATATGGCCACCTCTTCCACACATGTAGCACTTCTCACTCCCGAGCAGGCAGCTCCAGGAATGCTTCTTCCCAAATTTATTACACGTGGGACATTGTAATTTTTTTCCACCTCTTCCCTGATCGATGCTCATCCCTAATCCTAGCTCAATTGATCCTTCTTGACATTCGATTCATGAGACCATTGCGTCTCACCAAACATCAGTTAGACTTTTAATGCACTCCGTATGATCTCCTCATAGCTATCATAGTCTCGGTTGGCTAGATTCTTCCTCATATGAGGTCTTAGTCCACCATGAAATTTATCAACCTTACCATTAGTATCCATGAAAAATCTTGAGGTGTAATGTGAAATCCTTGTAAATTTTATCTCGTAGCTTCCCACAGATTCATTTTCCTTCTACTTTAGCTTGAGAAACTCTTTATCCATTCTTTTTCTCAAGGAACGAGGTAAATAATTACTGAATAAGGTCCCTCTGACTCTTCCCACTCAATAGATTCAACCTCCACTCTTGGGATAACGTTTTTAATCAGTTCCCACCATTGATCATCTTCTCCCCCTAAGTGATAGACAGCCAGGGTGACCTTATCATGCTCTGAATAGCGGGGAAAATAAAACATCTTCTCTACAGAGATGATCCACTATTAATAAATCAATGGGTCGGTCGATCCATTAAAGTTTGGTGGTTGTTGATGCATCAAGGACTAAAAATAATGTTGTTACCTTAATGGTGAGATCGATCTCTAATCTTGATTCATGTTATTTTCTATAACATGAGTCAGTTCATTCAACGTTCGCATGAAAGTTTCCATTCTGGCTTCCATCAGAGGCTCGCTAGTGCATGGTCCATTACGTTAACCATTTACATAGTTCCATATATTTCCCTCCATTTTCTAAAAGAATAAACACTTAGTGAGAAACTTTTTTGATTTATGAATATTTTAACTATAAATGATTTTATGTCTTAAAACGTCATTTTTAAAAAAATTACAATTCTCTATAAATACTGCATAATGATTCATAAAAAGCTTATGATTGACCAAACATAACCCCCAGGAGTGTCCTAACCAAGAGTACAGCAAGGCCCTTTGTCATGTAGAAGGATACCCCTGGTCAATTCCAAAACTCCTTGCCAGAGTTTTCACTCCTAGGTAAATCTGTGCCAGAGCCGCCTCTACCTGCTCGTATCTAGACAGGGATGTATTTCCCTCATAAACCACTTATTCAATACTCACCAAAAGACCAGGAATTTTTCCAATATTTAAAATTTTCTATAGGGATATTCCTAATGTTTTAGTAGACTAATTTCCATAAATAACTAAAATATCATTTGATACCACAAATGGAATCCCTCCTTTTTATTACATAACTTTTCATTACATGTTAAAAATAGTAGATCTTTAAGGTCTAGTGTCATGGAAATCCGGAACAATAAAACATGAAACCGTAAAACGCTCATTAAAATCCCCTTGAAAATATTCTTGAAAATTTCATCCTATGTATAATTACTTCATCTCATAACCTGGAGATATACATCAATGGAAAGGGTGAGCATAAGTGCCAGTAAGAGTAAATAAGGGAATCAGTTTACTTGTGATGTCATTAAGAACATGATAAAAAAACAAAGATACACGCGAAATGGAAAATGATGAATATAATAATTAAAAGAACATGAATCTTAAAATGAATATGTTTCTAAAACATTTCATTTATAAATTCATGAACATATCACCAAGGTTCATCCCCAAGGTGTCATAAAAAATTACCATGGTTATTCACCAAGTTATCATGAAACATGTCATCTCTAGAGATTAAATTCGTTACACAATGCATCAGAGCGATATTAGGGTACACCCTTACTATGTATTTATTTTCATGTGATACACATATATCATAATCAAACATTTAATAAATAACCCATAGAGAATAAAAGAAATGGGTTTAATTTCAAAATCGCTACGTTTTAAAAATTCATAAAATCATGATTGTTATGTAATTTATAACCCATAGAAATGGAGTGATGGTTATATGTATGTAAATTAAAGAATAATATATATCAATTTTATTTATTTATTAATACCCTTGGAAATGAATATATATTTTGGTGTTCACATAAATATTACAAGAGAAGTTCTTGTGAAAAAAGAGAGATTTTTAGATGAAAATTCTGAAGCACAACGACAATAATACATGGTTTTAGAAAACAAAAAAACGAGGGGAAAATGGTATACCATACATAGATGATTAATTTTATAGTATATGGATGTAATATAATATATATAATATCATGGTATGGAATGATATACCACATGAAAAGAAAACATGATAGAAAAGTGAAAATGCAATTTCTTTTACGAAAATTCTGCAGCATAACGACTTCACATAATGATTTAGAAAATAAATTGGCAAGAGGATAAATGGTATATCATCATTTGGAAATGAAATTTATAGTAATAAAAATATATAATAACCTAACCCCTTATAATAATATGTAAACTAGAAGAGATAACATAAAGGAAGTCATGACTTAAAAGAGGATGGTGACAGGTTCCCTTACCTTGAAGAGTGACTTCAAAAACTTGACGAATGGGACCTTGGGGGATTGAGGGAACATTGGGAGGACTCCTTGGGGGATAAAATACCAGATATTAATTGAGGAGTATTTTGGAATTAAAATAATGAGGTAATGGCTTGGTATTTATAGGAAAAGTGAGGGAATATTTAATTAATTTTCATTGGACACCCCGTCGGTGGTATTTGCAAAACCATGGTATTTCCAATGGTATTTGAACACGGTATTGTAAACTTGGGACACATAATAACATATATTACTATTAAAAATTTTAAAAGAATTATTACATTATTATTATATCATTAATTATATCATTAATCACACAGGAACACAAAATTGAATTTTTCATAATAAATGAAAAACAAATTTTTTTTAACAATCTCATAAATTCACTATAACCTAATATCGACGTACTGAATTCAAAACTAAAGTCCATAATATGAGAATAATTTTCTAAATATTTTTACTTTAAATTTAAAATAAAACCATTATTTATTCCAGATAAAAAAATTTAAATCTATAACTCATTTTGTAACTTCTTGAAATTGTAATCAAAGTCCCAAAAAATTATCGTATAACCATAAGAACATAAAGTAACAATTTATGATTACATTTTATTAAAATAAATTCCCATTTTAAATTATCAAATTAATTATAAAACTCACTAGTAGAATAAAGGCCTTTAAAGACCGACGAAAGTCAGCGCTAAAGGTCTTTATCGGCCGCCAAATGGAAGATGCTTTAGGCCCGTCGATGTTGCTAATAGCATCCGCTAGATGGTCATCAATATTGAAGAACCTAACTAGACTATAGAAACCGCCAAATTTCATTTGATATAGGTGATATCGGTGGCACCTAAAGCATCCTCCAAATAGCAGATGCTATAGACCATGATGGATTTGGCTATAGTGACCTCCATTTGGCGATCGATATAGGTGACGCCGATATCACCTATAGAGACCACCAAATGGAGGTCTCTATAGCCATTTTTTTAAAGTTCCAGCAATAAAATAAAAATCCATTTATTTCAAAATCACAAAAAAATAAACTTTTCCAAAATATCTAAACTCATACGCGCAAAAATCTCTTCAGCTCGTCGTCTTCCAAACTTCCACATCCATCATCAAATATGACTACATAGAAAAATTTTAAAAAATATTAATAAAAAAAACAACCAAAAAATTTAATTTAAATTCAATGAATTATATTTAAATTCATTCTTACCATAACAAATCAAATGTATTTGATTTTGAAAATATATTAATAATTTCGAATACCTTTTTAAAAATGTAAAATCGTTAATTATATGGTTCTAATCAGACCACATTTCCAATTGATGTGTCCTATGCTGACACACGTCACATATAATAATTAGAATGTTTTCATGTGATTTCATGTCATTCGCATGTCGTTCTGTATGCATTTGACTGTTACACGCTTGATTTTGTCGTTTATGGCACCAGAATTGCATTTTCGGTCACCACGGTAACACGACACCTCCGAATTATGTGTGGTCTACCCGAACATTTCACAATTCACTCTCTAGTTGTTGTCGCCTAATTAAATGGAATCCCACGGTCGTTCGGTCAGTTTTGACCACCCCATGCACCTTTCTCAAGCGCTTCAGACACGTGAAAAACACATATTCTATCAAACCGTGCAAACCGAAAACCTGATTAATGTTCTATCACTGCATACATGTCTCGAAAAGTAATTAGAATGTTTCCCTGTGATTGGAAGTCATTATGATGTTGGTCGGTATGCATTTGTCCGTTAAACACCTATTTTGGTCACTTATGGCACTAGAACTGCATTTTCGGTTACCGCGGTCATACAACACCTTCTATTGACTTGTCGTCTACTCAATGATTTCAAAATTCACTCTCCAGTTGTTTTATTCTGATTTCATGACATTCTGAGGTCATTCAGCCAGTTTTGACCACCCCATGCACCTTTTTCAAGTACGATAAACTCTAAAAACATGCATATTTAGTGGTACTGTGAAAACTGCACGTACGATTGATGTGTCGTCTCCACATAAATATCACTGATAATAATTAAATATTTTCCATTGATTTCAAGTCATTCTGATGTTGTTCAGTATGCATTTGACTGTTAGATGACACTTTTTGTCATTTATGGCACCGCAAATGAGTTTTTTGTCACCACAGTCACAGGACACCTCTGAATGACTTGCGGTCTACTCGACCATTTCACAATTCACTCTCTATTTGTTGTCAATATATTTCATTGTATTCCAAGGTCATTCAGCCTCTTTTGACGACCCCATGCTCCTATGTCAAGTGCTCCAAACACCTAAAAACACATATTTAGCTATACCACGCAAACCGCACATCCGGTTGACCATCTGTCTCTACATACACATCACAGATAATAATTAGAATATTTTCATGTGATTTCAGGTCATTCTGATGTTGTTTGTTATGAATTTAACCGCTAGATGCCTATTTTGTTCGTTTATGGAACCAAAAATGCGTTTTCGGTCACCACAGTCACACGACAACTTCAATTGATGTGTTGTCTACCCAAAAATTTCACAATTCACTCTCAGGTTGTTGTCGCCTGATTTCATTTCATTCCATGGTCATTCGGCCAGTTTTTTCCAGACCACACACCTTTCTCAAGCCCTCCAAACACCGAAAACACACATATTAAGTCGTACCGTGAAAACCGCAAGTCCGATTGATGATCCATCTCTGCGTACACGTTAAGGATAATAATTAAAACGGTGTCATGTGATTTCAAGCCATTTCGATGTCATTAGGTATGCATTTTACTATTAAACACCTTTCTTGGTCTTTTATGGCACCAGAACTGCGTTTTCGGTCACTACGGTCACACGACACCTTCGATAGACATGTCTTCTACCCAACCATTTTACCATTCAGTCGCCGGTTTTTTTCGTCTTATTTCATGATATTATTAGTTCGTTCAGCTTGTTTTAACCACCCCACCCATCTTTTTAAAGTGCTCAAAACTCTAAAAACACACATATTTAGTCGCACCGCGCAAACCGCATGTCCCATTGAAATTCCTTTTCTTCTTACACGTCATAGATAATAATTAGAATTTTTTCATGTGATTTCAAGTCATTCTGATGTCATTTGGTATGCATTTGACCATTAGACAACTCTTTTTGTCGTTCATGGCATCAAAAGTGCGTTTTCGGTCCCTGCGGTCCCACGAAACCTTTGAATGACTTGTGGTCTACCTGACCATTTCAAAATTCACTCTCTGGTTGTTTTCACTTGATTTCATGGCATTCTGAGGGCGTTCGGCCATTTCGACCACCCCACACTTCTTTGTCAAGCGCTCCAAACCCATAAAAGACACATATGTAGCCATATCGAGAACAACACATGTCTAATTGACGTTATGGCTCTGGTTACACGTCACATATAATAATTATAATGTTTTCCTATGATTTCAAGTCATTCTGATGTCGTTCGGTATGCATTTGATAGTTAGATATTTGTTTTGGTCGTTTATGGCCCTAGAATTGCATTTCCAGTCAACGCGGTCACACGACTCCCCTGATTGACATGTCATCTACCTGCAAATTTTAAAATTCACACTATGGTTGTTGTCGCCTGATTTCATGGAATTATGAGGTCGTTCGGCTGGTTTTGACCACCCGACACACCTTTCCAAGCGCTCTAGACACCTAAAAAACAAATATTCAGTCATACCGCGCAGACCACATGTCCGATTGACATGATGTCTCCGTGTACACATCCTGAAAAAAATTTAGAATGATGTCATGTGATTTCTAGTCATTCCGACGTCGTTCAGCATGCATTTGATCGGTAAACGCCTGTTTTGGTCGTTTATGTCACTGAATGTACGTTTTTGGTCTCATAGTCACATGACACCTCTGATTGACTTGTCGTCTGCCGGACCATTTTACAATTCACTCACTAGTTTTTTTCATCTGATTTCATGACATTCTGATGTCGTTTGGCTGGTTTTGACCATCCCATGCACCATTTTCAAGCGCGCCATACTCTAAAAAAACACATATCCAGCCATACCGGGAAAACAGCACGTCCGACTGACATGTCGTCTCAGTGTAATCTTCAAATATAACAATTAAAATGTTGTCATGTAATTTCAAGTCATTCTGATTTAATTTGGTATGCATTTCAACTTTAGACGACTCTTTTTGTTGTTTATGGCACCGGACGAGCGTTTTCAGTCGCCGCAGCCACATGACACCTCCAAATGATTTGTGGTCTTCCCGAACATTTCACAATTCACTCTTCAGTTGTTTTTGCCTGATTTTATGGCATTTTGAGGTCGTTCGACTACTTTTTACCACCACACACACCTTTTTCAAGCACTCCAAACACCTAAAAAACAAATATTCAATCATATCGTGGATAGCGCATGTCTGATTGATGTTCCGTCTCTGCATACCCATCAAATATAATAATTAGAATGTTTTCTAGAGATTTCAAGTCATTACGATGTCGTTCAGTATTCATTTGACCATTAGATGCTTGTTTTGGTCGTTTATTGCACTAGAATTGCATTTTCGATCACCACGGTCACACGACACCTCCAATTGACATGTTGTCTCCCCGAAAATTTCACAATTCACTCTAAGGGTGTTGTCTCTTCATTTCATCACATTCCAAGATCGTTCGGCTAGTTATGACCACCCCACACACCTTTCTTAGGTGCTTCAAACAACGAAAACTCATATATTCAGTTGTACCGTGCAAACCACATGTTCGATTGACATGTCATCTCCGTGTACACATCACGGATAATAATTAAAATGTTTTCATGTGATTCAAGTCATTCTGATGCCGTTCGGTAAGCATTTGATAGTTAGACGCCTGTTTTGGTCGTTTATCGCACAAGAACTACCTTTTCAGTCACCACGGTCATACGGCACCTCCGATTGAGTTTTCATCTACTCGAACAATTTAAAATTAACTCTATGGTTGGTGTCTCCTAATTTCATGACATTCCGGGGTCGTTTTTCCGGTTTTGACACCCCCCAAGCACCTTTCTCAAGCGCTCCAAACACCCAAAACACACATATTCAGTTATACCATACAAACCACACATATGATTGATGTCTTGTCTCTACATATGCATCACGAATTATAATTAGAATGTTTCCTATGCTTTCAAGTCATTCAGATGTCATTCGATATGCATTTGACCATTAAATGTATGTTTTGGTCGTTTGTGGAAACGGAACTACATTTTCGGTCACCGCTAGAAAAAAACAGCTCTGATTGACATGTCGTCTACACATCCATTTCAAAATTAACTCACCGGTTGCGGTCGTCTGATTTCATTGAATTCTGTAGTTGTTCGGTTGGTTTTGACCACCCCACACACCTTTTTCAAGCACGCCAAACTCCGAAAACACAGATATTCAGTCGTAGCACGCAAACTTCATGTCCAATTGATGTTACGTCTCATTGTACGCGTCCCAAATAATAATTAAAATGTTGTCCTGTGATTTCAAGTCATTCTGATGTCGTTCGGTAGGCATTTGATCATTAGACGCCACTTTTTGTCGTTTATGGCACTAGATGTGCGTTTTCGGTCACCGCGGTCACACGACACCTCCGAATGACTTGTGGTCTACATGAACATTTTAAAATGCACTCTTATGTTGTTTTTGTATGATTTCATGGAATTATGAGGATGTTCGACCACTTTTGACCACCCCACACACCTTTTTCCAGCGCTCCAAACACCTAAAAAACAATATTCAGATGTACCGTTCAATCTGCACATCTGATTGACGTGTCGTCTAGGCATAAATGTCATGGATAATAATTAGAATTTTCTCCTATGATTTCAAATTGTTACTATGTCATTCGGTATGAATTTGACCATTAAAAGCCTGTTTTGGTCCTTTATGGAACTAGAAGTGCGTTTTCGGTCACCACAATCACATGATACCTCTGAATAACATGTGGTCTACCTAAAAATTTCAAAATTCACTTTCTAGTTGTTGTTTCCATATTTCATGGCATTCAGAGGTTGTTCGGCTGGTTTTGACCACCCCACGCTCCTTTCTCAAGTGCTCCACACATCTAAAAAAACACATATTCAGTCGTACCGTGCAAACCACATGTCCAATTGGTGATATGTTTCCATGTACACGTTAAAAAAATAATTAGAATGTTTTACTCTGATTTGAAGTCATTCTGATGTCGTTTGGATTGCATTTGATAGTTAGACACATGTTTTGGTTGTTTATGGCACCAGAACTGTGTTTTTCATCACCGCAGTCACATGAATCCTCTGATTGACATGTCATTTACCCGGACTTTACAAAATTCACTCTCTGGTTGTTTTTTCTGATTTCATGACATTCGGAGGTCGTTCGACTCGGTTTTACCACCCCGTGCATCTTTCTCAAGCACGCCAAACTCCAAAAATACACATATTCAGCCGTACTGCGCAAACTGCATGCCCGATTGACGTGTGGTCTCTAAGTACATTTGACAGATAATAAATAGAATTTATTCCTGTGATTTCAAGTCATTACGATGTCATTTCTTAGGAATTTGACTGTTAGATGCCTCTATTTGTCATTTATGGCACCGAAAGTCAGTTTTCGGTCACCGCGGTCACACGACACCTCCGAATGACTTGTGGTTTTCCCGACCATTTCACAATTCACTCTTCAATTTTTTGAATCATGATTTCATGGAATTCTGGGGTTGTTTGGCTGCTTTTGACCACCCCACACACCTTTGTCACGTGATCCAAACACCCAAAAAACACATATTCATCCATACCGCACAAACTGCATGTCTGATTGACGTTCTGTCTCAGCGTACATGTCACATATAATTAATAGAATTTTTTCATGTGATTTCAAGTAATTCCAAGGTCGTTCAGTATGCATTTGACCGTTTGACGCCTGTTTTGGTCGTTTATGACACCAGAATTGCATTTTCAGTCATCGTGGTAACACAACACCTCTGATTGATGTGTCTCTTGCCCGAACATTTCAAAATTCACTCACCGGTTGTTTTTTCTTGATTTAATCGCATTCTGAGGTCGTTCGGTCGGTTCTGACCACCCCACACGACTTTCTCAAGCGCTCTAGACACTGAAAACACACATATTCAGTTGTACCATTCAAACTGCACGTCTGATTTACATTCCATCTCCGCGTACACGTCATGGATAATAATTAAAATGTTTTCCTGTGATTTGAAGTCATTGCGATGTCATTTGTTATGCATTTGACCGTTGGACGCCTGTTTTGGTCATTTATGGCACTAGAAGTATGTTTTCGGTCACCGCGGTCACATGACACCTCCGACTGAAATGTGGCCTACCGGAAAATTTATCTATTGACTCTCTGGTTGTTTTCTCCTTATTTCATGGCATTCCCAGTCTGTTTGACAAGTTTTGACCACCCCACACACCTTTTTCAGGCGCATCAAACACCAAAAACACACATATTCAGCTGTACCACACAAACCGTAAGTCCGATTGAAGTGAAGTCTCTGCGTACACATCACAAATAATTTTTAGAATGTGATCCTATGACTTCAAGTAATTTTGACGTTGTTTAGTATTCTTTTTACCATTAAACGCTTGTTCTGTTTGTTTATGGCATTGTAAGTGCGTTTTCAGTCACTACGGTCACACAAAACCTCCGATTGACTTATGGTCTTCCAAATCATTTCAAAATTCACTCTCAATTTTTTCTCCTGATTTCATGGCATTTCGATATCATTTGGAAAGTTTTGACCACCCCTCTCACCTTTCTCAAACACTCTAAACAACAAAAACACACATATTCAGTCGTACTGTGCAAACTGCACACTCGATTGAGGTTCTGTCTCAACATACAAATCAGAAAAAATAACTAGCATTTTTTCCTGTGATTTCAGGTCATTCTGATGTTGTTTGATATGAAGTTGACCATTAAATGCCTATTTTGGTCAATTATGGAACCATAATGGCATTTGTGGTCACCACGGTCACACGACCTCCGATTAACATTTCATTGGACTTAACATTACATAACTCACTCATCGGTTGTTGTCTCATGATTTCATCACATTCTGAGGTCGTTCGGGCGGTTTTGACCACCTCACACACCTTTCTCAAGTGCTCCAAACACTGAAAACACACATATTTATTTATACCATGGAAACTGCTTGTTCTATTGATTTTCCTTCTCCGTGTACATGTCATGGATAATAATTAAAAAAAATCTTGTGATTTTAAGTCATTTCGATGTCGTTTCGTTTGAATTTGACCGTTAAATGCCTGTTTTGGTCGTTTAAGGTTGCAAAACTAAATTTTTAGTCACCACGGTCACACGAAACCTATGATTGACTTGTTGTTGGCCCAAATATTTTACAATTCACTCTCCGGTAGTTTTCGTCTGATTTCATGACATTATGAGGTTATTCAGCCATTTTTGACCACCCCACTCAACTTTTTCAAGTGCGCCAACTCTGAAAACATACATTTAGTCGTACCACAGAAAATGCACATCTGATTGATGTTCTATCTTGGCGTACATGTCATGGATAATAATTATAATTTTTTCCTATGATTTCAAGTCATTCTGATGTCGTTCAGTATGCATTTGATCATTAGACGTCTCTTTTTGTCATTTATTGCACCAGAAGTGTGTTTTCAGTATCCACGATCACACGAAACCTATGAATGTCTTGTGGTCTGCCTGACCTTTCCAAAATTCACTCACTGGTTGTTGTTGACTGATTTCATGGCATTCTGTGTTCGTTTTTCCACTTTTGACCACCCCATGCACCATTTTCAAACGCTTCAAACACATAAAAAACACATATTCAGCCGTACCACACAAACCACATGTATGGTTGACGTGTCGTCTGCCCGACCAATTCACAATTCACTCATCGGTCATTGTCTTGTCAATAAATTGAAGTGTTATGTAATATATCAAAATTACCAATCAGGTAATCTTTAAAATAGTGAATTAAATCAAAATAATTAAAACAATAAATCACATAGGTGTAAATAAACCTAAAGGTTTGAGAATAATTATTAATTCTTATTTAATTTATGATATTAAAATGGTAATGTAAATTACCTCATGCATGTTCATCATCATTTGGATCACCAATATCACTATGATGTCCACCAGCTATATCCGTAGCTTACAATATATATAAATATTATGTATCTTAAACATATATCAATAGATGTCAATATGAGTATGGTTTGTTTTATTTTTTACCTGTAATTCCATTTTTGTACCATCAAAAGGACGTTGCGTCGTCACTTCATCGATACGTCATGACATAAATAACAATCTCTCCACATACTCTGCACATAACAACTGAAACTGCACATCAATCTTCTTTTGCATAGCCGACATGGCAGCATCTATCTTAGTCTGTGTGCACATCCCTGCATCTCTGCAAGCACCCATTTCCTCTGCTCTAATAATTGCACATCATGGGACACCACCAACATAATTCAAGTAATAACCATGCCCGTTATGCCCCACGACATGCAGAAATATCTCATCTCTATGCACAGCACTACGACGTTTCTCCTCTAGAAACTCTGTTAACTGAGCGTCAAACTGAGCTTGTAGTATATGATAAATCAATAAAAAAATATGAATACTTTTTATAAAATTAAAATACATTTATTAGTAAATATTTTTATTACTATAACACCGACAAAAGTGGGATCTCCCGTCCTATGAGTCCTCGACCATATGAACATCTGATCGATCATCTCACCTCGTTGGTGTAACTATAATTAATGGATTCACCATGTTATACTACAATATATTTAATATATGAATGAAAAGTAAATTCTAAACAAACATCTTGTCTGAGCTGTGAATCATGTCATGTTTCATTTCTGGAAGGTGTGCCCTGTATTGCCCGATTATGTGTATGAAGAGAAGACTCAGTCTTCATTCAATGTATTCAGTTAATAGACATTTGAAAAAAATAGTCATTTATAGATTAAAAGTAATAAATCATACCATCATTGCCTTAGTCGAACAAAACTCAACCAAATCCTTCCACTTCAGGTGAATAATGCCTGGAGGGACTCGCTGTTGAATTTCTGGCACACCTGAAAATGGTATCCAGTGATCTCTCTTCACCCTTCCCTTGTAATCCTTCCATAATTTTTGGAATTTGGCCATTCATACGGCTCAAAAATAATTTGGACATGATTTCAAATTATCCTGTAGAAAAATATTTAGTATATGTAACAATAACAAAAAATATCATGAAATATTAATCATTGAATTTACCTGAACCTCCCTCCATAATCTGTCAATCGTATCCTGGGGGGAAAGAAATCCAATCATGAGTCGTTAGGGGGAGTCGTTAGGGGTTCCAGGATTGAACCCCTTTACCGGGAATTTTGTGTCTGTTGGAAGACGCACTAGATCCTAATAAACATAAATTCATAATTCAATTACAATATAAGTGAATTTTTAATTAGAAATTAGAAACATTTAGGGAAATAAACAGAGAAAATTACAATAAATTAATTTAGAAAAATGAAAACATACATACTGACAACAACATGTGAACCACTTAGATTACCCTGTGACATACCGACATTAAAAAAATTATATTTAAATCAATAAATTTTTATACACATTTAAATCATAAATAGTTTTACAAACAATATGGGGAAATAATTACAATTTTCACATATCATGAATGTCTATCATAACTCTTTCAATTGACTCTCTGGCCCATTGTATATCCCCATATTGTACAACTACTGTTATTTGGTCAAATGTTTGATCTGGAAATGCGACAATGTTAGGTTCTTCTTGATCAATTAGAAACACACCTCTTATAGACATTTTCACCACAACATTCCAATCAAAATAAATATCGTCAAAGTAAACCTTCTCTTTCTAAGATGTCAATATGAAGTTCTCATTGCTTATTCAGTCATCTTTAAACATCAAATTGTTAAAGCTTACGGATGTAAATTGGAATTTGTCATCTTTTTTCCACAAACTGGATCGACCTAATCACACCTTAACAATATGTGTTTTAATACAAAACCATAAATAACCTCAATAATATCCCTCAATAATCCATAATAATAACACACCCCAACAATAGAACAACCATCACCACTATTTTGTGTCACTCGATTCATGTCAACATCGCTAATACGAAATCAAAATACGTTAGGAACCAAATAAATATATAGATGAGCTATAATAAAGGGGCCATCAGCTAGTTGGTTGTTTTCATTGCTCACAGTATGAGTACATAAATCACTTATCTTTTGAATATGAAATTTTCACATAGTTCAATGGATAAAGGATTGTGAAAATACATCTAATTACACTATAAAAATATTAAAGGAATAATTTATATGTACATGAGTCTTGAGCCAGTCATGAAATGTTTTGAAATGATATTTTTGGATTTGATAGTCAGTTTTAGGGGGCCTCACGTTTCAACAAAATGATATGTGTCCTAAATCACAACACAATAAAAGGTAAGTAAAAAAATAAATATAAAACAGAAGACACATAAAATATTAAGCTTACTATATCAATGGCATAAATGATGGAGTGTTTATCAACACATATCGATGAGCTTGAACAAACTCATCGATGGTAATATCAAATGTTATTCCGTCTCCAATTGGACCCTCATCATTCTGGGACTGTTTATATATCATTTTTTCAACCACATCAATATATGAATTATAGAAATTAGTACACTCATCCATTAAATATTCCTTGGAAAGGAAGATTCTGTATGAGGTTTGTTGTTCACATGCCACTTCAAAGTATTTAAGTATCTCTCTATTGGATACGTCCACCTGATTGAATGGGACATCCAGCACTGACTTCACTAGTTAAAGGCATAGTCAAGTGAACCATGACATCAAAACAAAGATGGGAGTAGTTTCTTTAGGTGACATAGTGAAAGTAAAATATTATCCTGCTGCTTTTTCAAATCACTCATGCAGTGATTTATTGAACAGAGCTGTCTAAAAAAATTAGAAACTTCAATCAACGGCTCAGTAGCCTGGGTAGGTAAGCAATCACAAATTGAAAAAGAAATTAAATGTTGAAGTAGAATATTATTATCATGACTTTTAAACCAATGTAATGTCATTCTCATCATATTTACACGCTTGGAAATATTAGATCAATAACCATCTAGCACCTGAACGGTCATCAAAATTGATAGAAATGTTTTTTCTCTTTTTTACTCATTGTGTACTATGCAGCATGCATGTATGCCTGGTTACCTTCAACCAGTTGTAAATGTAAAGGTTTTATCAATCCCATTTCTTGCTAATCACATCGAGCATTAGCACCATCTTTTAATTTCCCCTTGATTCCTAAAATGGTGCACAAAATATTGTCACATAATTTTTTTTCAATGTGCATCACATCCAAATTATGTCTTAAAATATTATATTTCCAATAAAAAAATTTAAAAAAATACTATGTTTCTTCCAATTATGGATGCACTGTTTATTTGTAGCAGAAATAGAAGGGAATGTAGGAGCCATTAAAACATGAAAATAATACACTGTGCGGATGTTTTCTTGATCTAGTTGGGCACAAATTTGAACCCCAGATAGTATTTGTGGTGATCGGTCATAGTCTCTATTCCCATCGAACGACACATGGTATTTTTTGAACCTGTGAAATGGAGGATGAAAGAATCTATGAAAAAGATATTCACACTTTCTACAATGCTTTATCCATATATGTTTCTTACCCTTATTACAAAAAGGGCAGGCTAATTCTCCTTTTCTAGTCCATCATGATAAGTTAGCATACAATGGGAAATCATTAATTGTCCAAAACAAAGTGGCCAAAAGTTTAAAAATTTCATTAGCTACCAATTCAAAAGTCATTACACCATCGACCCAAAATTCTTACAGCTCATCAATTATAGGATTTATATAAACATCAATTTTATCTCCAGGTCCTCTCGGTCTATCAATTTGAATCTATAGTAAAAAATGGTTGTTTCATACATACCCATGGGGGAAGTTTGTGTGGAACCGAAACCATTGGCCATATACTATGTGTTACCCGAACCATGGACCTAAATGGGTTAAAACCATATACTACCAAACCCATGCGAACATTACGATCATCCCGAGAAAGGTTTGGGTGTCTTTGATCAAACTCTTTCCAGGTGGAAGAATCTTCCAGGTGAGTTAATTTATCAACCACTTTTTTCTCTCTGAATTCGAAGTCATCAATTTAAAAATTTTAGTTGACATGAAGAATCTATTCAATCTCGGTTTCATTGGAAAATAATGCATCTGCTTTGTGGAACTTATTCCCCTTGATTCAAGACTCTACCAGGAAGAATCTGACTACCTTGATTAATCTCATTGGACTTCCACCTGGAAGTATAGAAAATAGAAAAATTATTTAATTTTTCATTCTCTTTTCTGAATAACATAAAATTTCTGAGGCACACATCAATGGTATCATATGTAAAACCAATATCATCGGTAAACTTGTGAGCTTGATAGGAGGACTCTAGAATCTTTGCTCCAACATGGAGTAAGTTCTTCGATAATACCAACAACATTTCGAATGAGGTGCCTCACCACTGGTTCAAGGCCTTCAGGTGTTTCAATTATAATATGAATGAAACTATTCTTAATTTTGTGCATCCATGATATAATTCAGTACGTGCATCTTCAGGAATCTCAAATAATTTCAATGCTTCTCCATCTATAGAAGAACGAGGATTACTCGATCCAACGTCGTCATTTATGACATTACTGTCTTTCGGTTGAAACTGACACATCATATCATTGAGAATTATGTTCATCAGATCAATTGTTCTCAAATCAACATCCATATGAATATTTTCTGATTGATGACAAGATACAGACTCTTCTCCATGACCATTCCATGTCTTATAGTTTTTAAAAAACCCATTCAAAAATAGATGTTCTCTAACACTATCTCGTGTAAATAGATATCTATTTTCACATTTTATGTATGGAAAACTAATCAAATCACTTGGAAATACATTGGTGAAATCCATAAATCGCTGAATCCCTTCATAATATTTAGTAGGAAACCTTTCTTGCATATCAATCCAACTCTAATCCATATCTGTATTTAATAGAAAGCAAATAATTGAAATATCTTATATAAATTCGATAAAACTCATATAATTAAAAAATTAAAATCAATAAGGTCAAATATATTTTGAATGAAAAAAAAATATTTTGCAGGTTCTGTCATGAATAAAAAAAATATTTCCTCTGAGAGGTCTCTCTGGGAAATACAATTTTCATAAATAACCTGCATATTAGATTGCGGAAGTCAAAAAATGACTTACCTGCAGAGGAGTCGACCACAGGTAATGGGGTGTGACTTGATTGTGGATCCATTATGGTGCATCGGCTTGACGACAGGGGTTCGATGGCCACACTCAAAAGGGGCGGAACTACTGGACGAAGCACATGGGTGGTTCAAAAAGGTAAATAAATAAGTAAAAAATACACATTATAATATAAAAAAAATTATTTATGGTGAAATATAGGTTATACAAAAAAAGTTTTATATTGTAAAGAGGTTCTTTATGGAATAAGAGAAGTGGATATTGTCATGTATAGATAAATAATCTAAATTCTCTTTTTGTATATTATTTCCAATATAAATTTCATATACACTAAGGAAAATATTAATAATTAGTTTTGTGAAAGAATGTTATAATGGAGGTTCAAAATTGTGTGGTGAAAAAAACTGAGGTGTCATAGAATAAGATATAAATAAAAAAATAGGTTTTCATATTTAATAGATTAGGATGATCCATCAAATATTGAATAGGAACGAATATTTTAACAAAGAATGGATGTGATCCAAAAAAGGATTAAATCATAATGAAAAGGATTGGAAAGTCTACAACTATTGTTTTGATATTAATTTATTATGTCATATTTTCAATTTATGTCAATATTTTGATCGACAAAAAAATCTTCTCAGACTAATTAATTATGACATGAAAAGAGTCCCAAAGATTGAAAATGAATTTTTTTTTGATATTATTAAGCTTATAATTGAAAAAGAGAGATAAAATACAACTCACTGGACGGGTGCAGTGGGGCCAAGAGGGAACGACCGTAGGACATTCCAGTGTGGAGGCGGGGGTGGGGGCCACCGGGGTGTCTCAGAGTCTAGGGGTGGAGGGTAGCGTGGAGGAAAGGGGGTGGGGGTTTCCAGTGTTGTCAGGGTCACAGGGGGCGCAACGCGGAGGCAAAGGGGTGGGTGTTGCAGGGGTCACAGGGGGTGCAGCACCGAAGCAAGGGGTGGGGGTCACCAGTGTTGGAGGGTGTCACCGGGTCATGGGGAGAGCATCATGGAGGTAAGGAGATCATGGTATAATGGGGCATCAGGGTCTCTAATAGGGTGAACAGGGTGGTTGTGGGGTTGTGGAGGGGATTAGGTTGTGGGGTTGGGGAGGGTAAACAAGGGGGGGTCTCTGGGGGTATCAGGGTCACTGAGATGGTGAACTGGGAGGTCGCAGGGTCAGGGAGGGGATTAGGTCATGGGGTCGGGGAGGGTAATAGAGTGGGGGAGGAAAAATTAGGATTGGGGTGTAACAATAAACCCACTGCCAAATGGCGGTCACTGTATTTACACCAAATCAAAAGCTAGGAATTCTATTAGTGATTGTAAATAATATATTTATGACATTCAAAAAAATCAAAACATATACTATGATTGTTTTTTCATTTTTAAGATGTCTAAATTTTATTTATACATTCATGGGTGATGATTATTTTTTCGCCAATGTACTATTCATTACTATTCATAAGTGTATACTACTATGCAGACTTTTTTATTCACTAAAAATTAAGTTGATCTTATTAGATACTAAATTTTATACTTGTCACAATTGGAGAAGACCATTTTTTGAAAAAAAAATTACATTATTAATTAATTAATGTTTACATAAATATTTTAAAATACCCTTTTTACCAAAATTCATTTGTAATATGGAACTATAAATTCATCCAACATTTATCTAGATATTTGAAATTCACTAACATTTCCATAATAAGAAATAAAAATTTTATTTATATAAAAGGATTACACAAGTGACTATGGTCATGTTAAATAGCTCCTTACAACAAATACACAAGACCTAAGTGTAAGCTGTGCTATGGTGATAGAATCTTGGGACGGCTCAGAAAACATTTCCTGAGTAGTGATTTCTATTAGCTTGAACTTCTCCCGTAGGCGATTCCATTCATGCTTCACATGGAGGAGTTCAGCTTGGTCTTGGTCCAGATCGAAGCCCAGTAATACAACCTCTATCCCAAGCTCTGATAGATGGGCTTTGTATGGCCTGAGTCAACAGGATGAGGCCATCAACTCCTCTTTTTGTATTAATTAAACACGATCAAATGTATTTATAAGAAATAATAATCACGTGAAGAATTTTTTTACCACGGTCATATTGACCAATAGTCATATAAAATTCAAAAATATGTGGTGTTATTTTAATTATACCAACTTCATTAATTAAAGGATATAGTTTTGTTGAGTATAAAATAAAATAATACAAAAAATTGTGAAACAAATATTATTCAATAGTTCGGTTCATTATATGTAGTGAGTTGGAAGAGATCAAGGAATAGTGTGGTCGCATATTCTACATCAGAGTGTAAGTATATCACAGATTCTAAGGCAGCTAAAGATGTTTTTGGATGTGATGTTTCATCCAGAAGATGGATGTGATACCTAGAAGTAAAGATCCCAACACACTATACTGTGATAATTCTGCATCGGTCGATCTTGCAAAAGAGCGAAGGTCACATCAGCGGACGACACATATAGTTCGAAAGTATAATCTCTTGAGGTATTTTTCATAGATAGTTGAAGTTGGAGTGAGAATTATTTTCATGGTGCAGAACGTGGTAGACCCCTTGACTAAATCATTGACTCAGCAGAAAGATGATCATCATGCGAGGTCTAGCAGATAGAAAGACGTAGGAAGTTTTATCTAGTCCTAGTGGGATTTTATAATATTTGGTTTCCTTGAACCAAATGGTTGTACTTTGATTACATTTATATTTAATGTATTTAAATATTAAACATCTCATTATATTTTTTTCAGTGTTTTACATGAATAAGATGCAATAGTTTCCTAGAGTATTTGTTGCATTGATAAGGTCATGGAAGTTCCCCCCTATGGTGATAACCTTGAAATTCCCTAACAATATTCTTAAATATAGTAATACGGTTTGATGAAATACTATGATGGGAAATATAGCATGCATATCATCAGGTGAGAGTACTCGTAAGAAGATGATACTTCCCCTCATGATGTTCACACTTGGTAATCTCCATGACAATAGATTATGAGAACATACCACCCATTAGGAATTCTTCATGTTTTGGATTCATTAGATATTTCTCTAATCGAGCATGTGTAATGATCCTTATACATAAATATTATCATTAATAGGTGTCATGACTTACAAACATTGACTTACTGGTGAAAACCATCATGCATGCAGTTGATTGGACGTAGGGTACATAGGTGCATCACAAGTGGCATGTTATAATGGATAAGTTGAGTAAGGATTTCTCCCTTCCTTTTATGGAAGTTTATATCTCAACCCTTTGATTGAAATAGAACTATCACACAAAATTCCATGTCCATGGTGTAACGATGAATTTATATGAGGTAGTCAAAGAATGATGTATCAAGCACAAAGGTTGATGACACTATCATGAAACCTGCTTGATGAGATATTGAGACACATGGATTATATTAAACAGTGGGCATTCGTATTTGGATATATTTGTTGCGACTTTATGTTCTTTCTATTGGGTGACATGACCCATTCCAAGACATTACTCTTCAACTTCAGGCCAGCCTGCCTAATTCCACCGAGAAATATTCCTAGAGGGTCAAACACTAAGGGTTTCTGGTGGTCTCGGTTAAATTCTATTTGAATTTTATTAATAAATATTTTTATCAAGATAGTGGAATAATTTTATTCAAGTTAAAATGATTTCATAAATTATATAAATATTTATTCACCGGATTGTGGGTAAAATATATATATTTATTTTATTTAACAGTCAATAAATATTTATATACTAGTTTGTAAATAAAATATTTATTTAAGAGAATATATTATTTATTTATTTATTCGGGTGTTCAATAAAAGGAAGTGGAGTTAGAGAGGACCAATGCTAATATGGTAGTAAAATAATTATTTGAAAGAAAATAAATAATTATTTAACTAGTTGGCACAAATTAAAATAATGATTATATTGTTTTGTGATGGAGAATTTTATTTATAATTCTGTTTTGTGCATGTTAGTGCACCATAAATAATGACACCTTATTATTATTAATAGCATTAGTTTTGTCTATGGTTATGAATGTATATAACTATTCTTATGAAATTAAATATTGTAACTGAAACCTCATGTCCATAAATAGACACATATCTCTATTGTACAATGTACTAAACCACACACCTAGTGAATTGAGAATTGTTGAGAAAAACAATTTAGCTCTCGAATCCTCTTCTCTCCCCTCTCAAGAACAAGAGACATTATTCATGGACGATGAAAAAGTGATCATGAATGAACGACACAAGACACTTTCTTTTCCGTGCTAGCACCCAAAGAATGAGTGGTGTCCATAGGAGGCCATCAGAGCATGTGTGGATCAGCACTAGAGGGATTATTGTTTGGATCCTTGCAAGCTCAACAAGACAATCCATAAGGGTCAGTCCGGAAAATCAACACCATCAATGACGAAAATACCAAATATTCAGGTAGTATTTTCTTTATGAATTTAATTAAATTAATTATAAACATGATGTGCAAGATCCCCTCTAATGGTTTTGGAACTATTCCTTCTTTTTCTAAATATTTGATTCTATTTTGTGGAGACTGGTGTTCATCGTCGTATTGATCCCGGAATAATCATTGATCATGTTAAAAATTTAAGTTGGTTGCCCACCCAACAATTCTTCTGCTGCACCCGGAACCTACATATAGCACAAGGCACAATCCTCTATAACAATGGGTAGTCTGAACAAAAAACCCATACTCGAGGGATTCTTTAATTATGATAAAATTCTATTCATTATATCTCCAAAAGTAAATATTCACAAAATACATTCAATAAGTTTTCTCAATATCATTACTATAAAAACAATCAGTTTTCAAGGAAGTTTAAAAATAAATATTATGATATCACACATAGTATTTAATGACATAAACTATATCCAAGAAGAAATTTATCACATAAATTTATCATACATAATATTTATATTCATCAATCACTTTATAAACATTAATATAATACACGAATAATAAAAATAATAAACAACTAATTTACTTTATAGAGAACATGTAACAAATTATTAAAACATTATATTTTACATAGATATAACATGTCCCATTTTATGATTCATAACACATATAATTTACATACATGAAAAAAATATCAATAATAAAAATTTATACATTTTTAGGAATGTCATATTTTTCAAATGATAATATTTTTATTAGTAAAAAAATATTGGTGATACAATGGAGACAAATATTATATGAACCAATCATATTAAATTATATAACATAAATCTCTTACTACAAATGAATCATTGAATATGATTGGATCTATTTTATATCTCACATTACGGTTTATGGTTGATTTAATATTAGATTTATGTTATTTTTCCCTATATCAATAAAAACCATGGATCGAGTCATATTTTATGATATCATATATCATATGATATCACATAATTCAAATCCTTGAGATTATTTTATATCATACCTTCCACTATAATCCAGTTATACACTATGAATAACAAAAATATAAAAAAAATGACATATCATATTATATGATATATCAAAAATTTATTAGGATATTAATTTAATAGAAAATATAGAAGATTTAAAAATTCATTCCTATATGGAAACATATTTGATAAAATTGATGGGATTTAGGGGTTCATCATATGATCTTAGGTAGAAAAAACAAACCTATATTTTTCCTAACCTATCATAAAATCTTCAACATACATGGAAAAAGATTAACACAACATACCTGATACATAGTCTCATTATCCTACATATTCTTCTTCAATAGAGAAAATTTGATTGTTCTCTTTGAATTAGTAAAACATTCTGCATACCTTTGGGGAATTTCACTAGATATAGATCACATATCATATCTTGAGGATTTAAAAATTTTAAATGTTTTTTGGATCCTTCAGTTTGTAACAAATGGAGCTTTGTGAAGAAGATATATTTGACCTAATTTTCATGCAAAGGGCGACACCAATAGGATGGAACCCTTCTATATGATAGTAATCAATGATTCATTTCATTTAATGAATATTATTGAATATCTTACGCATATAGAGTTCCATATTATGGAACCCATAAATTATTAATAATTGGTTATTTCATCATTTAGCACATCAAAAAAGTTGTTTCATGTATAAAACAATCCTTTCCATGCATTAGAAGCCAATGAAACCATGTAAGATGGGGATACAAGATGCAAGAAATTGCATGGAAATTATGTCATAAACCTTATCATACTATATTACATTGGGAAAAAATACAACCAAGATTATATTATACTAAGGACATTTTGTAATACATTATATGCATCTCATTCATATCATACCATATGATTCTAGGATGCCTTAAGAAATTAATCGGCCATTTTATGTTAATATCCATCACATCCCACATGAAACATTAAAACATAGTATAGAAACTATTATTTAAAAACAATTTAATCATGATCATGATGTTTTTTATCCCCTATATATTTCACCCACCTTAAAAACCTGACAAGATATTTTATATCTTTGGATGAAAACATCATCCTTTATAGTAATTATATGTTTCAGGCACAGAAAAAGAATTTATGGGGGTTTGAAATTAAAATTTATTTAAATTTAGATTTACTTGAATACTCGTGAATGGAAAATTCATATAAAATTTATAATTAATTTATTGATTACTAGAAAAAATTAATACTTCATATTATGATCCTTTAATTGATGATTTTGTTGATCCTTGGAATACACTTTTAGATTACCTCCGTTCGACTATATGGATTCAAGTGTATAATCCCTATAGTAGTGATTCACATGTGCTAGATTGATCCCTAAGAAATGAAAAAAGATTTATGGGTTCTAGTTTGGTGAATAAATCATATTATAGATTTCATGTTGATCACTAAAATATCCTTCAAACATGAAGGAGTTTTTCTCATTCTTATATGAATAAAGGATGAATTCGAGAGAGTGGGGGAGACAAGTATTTTATTCAAAATAATTCTCTATTATCAATATTTGAATAACTCTACACAACACACAAAAAATTCTATTTTTATTGTGTGTGTTTAGAATAAAATATTATATAATCATGTAACATCCATTAAATAATACTATAATATTTAAAAATCGTCATTCCAAACATTATTATTATAATTATTTTATGGCATGTGCTAACCTAGAGGCTGACAAATATTATTTTACCATCAGGTAAATTATTATTCATTAACAAATGTGATATTAGTATACTAGAACTCCTCATAATTTATTGAATAAATCAATAAATATTTTATTCACATAAATAAATATTTTATTAATAATATAGCGAAAATATTTATGAATTATTCAATAACGAAAAATAAAAAATTTATTCATATACATGAAAATAAATATTTATTTATTTACATATCAATATTATTAATAAATAAAACGTGAATAATATTAATGATATCTTATGATAATAATATTTATTATATTAATTAAATTCATATTGAATTTAATGCAGAGAAATAGAAATACATAATGTTTGATCCAATAGGATTAATTATTGTTTGAATTAGGTTGGTACACCAAATGTTTGGGATTACTTTTTAGCATCAGTTTAAGGAACCAATGAGAAAGTACTTAAATTCACAATGCCTACAATCTCATATGATCACTCTTTGTGTAATATAATAACTTTTTCTTGATATATCATCAAGAAGGTTCCCCACTCACTTCATCAAACATTATGTTTGATATATCTTTCTTTGACGATATGAAATAAACATAGTTTCACCATGGATATAGAAATTATGAAACAAATTTATTTTTATTAAATGGATATGTCATCATATTCCCTAAATATTGAAGGGGAAAATCCTTAGTCAACTTATCCATTAATAACATGTTATTAATGAAACCCTGTATGTACCCTAGTTCCTTCAAAATTATTTGCTGACATTTTTTTGTCATTAAATCTATGTTCATGAGTCATGAAATGTGTTAATGAAAATCATATGTTCTATATACCATTATACATGATAATAAATAGGAATATCCGATGGAACCAAATCAAGTCGAATTTTTATTGGTAGTTATATTCTCATAATATCCCATATTTGAGAATGCTAAAAGATATCTTCAAGTGATAAATCCAAACCCACTTATGAGTACATTCACATGAAGATATATATACTTTTGTCCCTAAAAGTTTACATTATCTGATCTTATAACTTTTTTAAATAATTTCATCATGAAATTTCAAGATTCTTATCATAGTGGGGAACTAATATGACCTTATCAATGTGAAAAATACTCTAAGAAATTGACACATAAATGTTATATAGAATGAAAATAAATATTTGATAAGATAATTATATTAATATTCCGTCCTTTTAAAATTCATATAATCTAATGTATAACGTTTTTCATTCTAGGGAGACAACTCTAACATTATCTAAATCCATCTACTAACGACTGGTTAGTCCCAACATGAAAAAATGCTTCTACGGTGTGAAAAACATAATTCTAATAAGCTAAAATAAAAAATATTAGAATACTATGTTTTTTGGCTTGGGTAATTAATGCCTTATGTCCATGTAGAAAATCAGTTTAATGAAACATTACTATCTTGAGAAAATAACTCGATTAGATATATAACTCAATATTCACTTCTTTTTCCCATTGTAAAATCCAGACATCCAAACTAAATCCATAGCCATGTCATATCATAAAATTATAAATCACGTTGTTAAGGTATAAACCAATATTAGAAAAGGATGTTGATAGACATCTTTTTAATGTACATCAAAAGCTTCAACATACTCAAATAATGTAGATATGTAAATCAGTGGATGTAATGTGTTTTTTCATGAATATTACTATATAATTATAAGTTATACTAGATTAAATTTAACTATATAAATATAAGTTTCCAGTTCCCTTGATCAATAGTATTCCTACTACTCGAGACACAAGAAACTCATCCAGTTCTACTTTTGCATGTACTTTTCTATAGTTCTAACTATATGTCTATGATTTTTTTGGATCTATTTGATATTCAATTATAATTATTTATGAATTAGTAATATCAAACATCAATACATATCATGACACATGAGATTGACTACTGACACATAGTATTGTGTAATTCATTTAATCTCAATAATCTCTTCCTATGCCCATGCATTTTCTACTAGAAGTATTATATGCCAACAATAATTTGATTTTGAATTGTATCAACTTTTATTTTATAATAATATGTTAATATGAACACTATGTTTTGATTTAGGAGACCCATAGATTCATTCTATAAATCTACTTCCCTAGAACACCGTTTCTCCTTTATTTGAATCATGGAGAAATTTAATTCCTTATTCTTAACAATCAGGTAAAAAACATTTTTCTTCCCTATGTTATTAACATATCTATCATGAATACTAATAACGATCCCAATATCCAATTAGAGACACATCCCATCCATTCATTTTGAATGAAATATTATATGTTCACTATGAAATATTAATTCATAAATGAATTTATGTAATATGCATATCTTACTGGAATTTATTGATGTCACCAAACATTTTTGTTATCAGTTGTACATATATACCATAGGGTCTCTTTTGGTGGTTTAATTTAGATATATTCCTTAATGATTCCACTAATTTAGGATTCCATGACTATCAATATCCCAATATGATTATCATAGAAATATTCTTTGGAAAGTTGAATTCATAAACGATATTAGGTAAGATGTGAGGTGAATAAGTTTTTCCATAGACTAAAGTCATAATAATCAATAATTCTATATCAATACCCTCTTTTACCGACCATGTCTAGTTTCTATTTAATACTGACCAGTAGTATCATGTCTTTGAAACATTAAAAATAAGAGATCCCTAAATTTTTATACATATAATCCACAACTTGAATTTATTCACACTTTTCAAATGTATTATAATACCATTTAATAATTTTTATTGGTAACATTAATTCTAAAAGAATAATATATGTATCAACCACCATTGTAAACATAATCCACCTATTTGGTTATTAATTCCTAAAAGTTCTGTTTCATTGGAAATTCTCCACCCAGTAATCTCAGTGGAGTCCAGTATTCCTATGCCATATCATGTGAATATAGTGACATAAATCATATAGGTTAAGTATTATCCCATTATATTTAAAGATATAATATTAATTTATGTAAATAGAATATATATTGACAAGATATTGATATATATAGTAGTTTTAGAATCATTAAATAAGATGCATCTTTGTGTTTTGATGTTAGTTTGTAGCGAATTTTATCTTTTAACAATTGTTTTAAAAAAATACTTGAGGTATTATTGTAATTTATTCTTCTAAAATTTAATTTTATATGATATTTATTTGAAAATATAGTTTGAATATGGTTACTTGATTCACTTCTACATAAAAAATATATCTTGGATGGAATAATGGAGGATTTGCAATATATATAAAACTCGTCATTGATCTTACTTTAACTACCATTATGAAATTGATGTATATAATAAAATTGAAATTAGGAATCAACATTAATCCACATATATGACCAATGTCTACATGGATAAAATATTATACAACATGACATATTGGTGATTCCTCAATATTTACCAAGTTCATTCTTTTACACCATTGAGTATTTCTACATTTTAATAATGCAATCTCATGAATTTTCCTTTATTTTATAATGTCTCATCAATACATGTTCATCCAACTCTTAAAATATTTCTAATGTAACTTTATTTAAAAAGAATTTGTTGTCTAAAATATGATAATAGTTTGTTTGTGTATCAGGTATAATATCTCAATATATTCTAAAACACATTTATTTGGGTAAATAGGTACAATACATTCAGATTTTTTTGATAAATAATTATCTTTTCAAAATTATATAAGAGTATTATATTGTATATTAATCATTAACCATAATGGATGTTTGTGATTTATGAGTTACTAAGTTGTTAGTTTATTTTTTCAGTACCATAAAAACATTTAATCCAAAATAAAATAGTGTTTCATTATGTCTATCCAATTACTAAGTAAAATGATTGGGTAAAAATTATAATTAACATGAATGAATCCAATAGGGAAATTATAAATATTGAGATCCCCTTGGATAACATAGGAATCTCCATTTCTTATCTCTTTTATTACACATTATAACCTTTCTATTCTTTCTCATTTCCTGTATTTAGATAAATATAGGTTGTGATAATATCATATGTAATTGAAAATAAATGAATGAATAATATATGAGTATACATGATGTGGATTAAGAGGTTTCATTATTCAAGTCATTGAAATTTATTCTCTGGTGTCCATTCTTTCAACATAAGAAGAAAAAAACCTCAATTTCTTTGTTTTTTCCTTTGAATCATTTATATATTTAAAGGGAACCACAATGGAACTTTTGTATTTAGATTATCCAATGTATCATCAACCATTTCCACAAAACATTTCACCATATGGGGTGGAGAAACATGTTTAACCCAATCCTTATTATAATGGTGATGTATGTGTAAATTCTTCTTGCGAATCATATCCATTTTTTATTTTGTATTTGGAAACTAAGGAAAATCTTGGTGGTTTGGGTATTAATATAAGATTAGTGGATGATTTCTCATCCATGTGGATTCCCAATTTCTCTAACTGATCAATATAGCGAATAATTTTGATAAAATGATTGGTATATCGATTATCATTATCTAGTTTTCGTTAACATCCTGAAATGATAATATTACTTATTTCTAGATATTCCATCTATTTCTATGGAGAAAGGAGATGTGATATTATGGTTTAGTCATCCGTGTATTTTTGTAGTATCATAAACTCTCCCGATATAATTGATAAATAATACAATGGTATTAATAGGAATCCTAAGAATATCTATAGTTGGCATATTTTTCACCTACACTCACTTACTGGGTGGGAGAAAAGAAATAGGGGATTCCAACCCATTACAGAAAAATTCAAATAATAATGCATCACTTTGAAAATTATTCCATATTAAAAAAAATTATTTGTAAAGACATACTCTGAGTTAATGAATGATTGAAATAATTTTGTGCCTTTTCATATCATTTTCTATAATAATCAAAATAGATTACTTGTACTTTACCATATTACGGATTATTTGGAAAATAATGATAATTAATTTTATTAATTATCCTACTATTTTATCAAATCACAATATCCATAACCAATGAACTCATAACATCTAGTTATAATGTAATTCCTGGGGAAATGTTCTATATGACCCTTCATATAACCCCAACGAGGGTTGTTCAAGATACATGGAAGTATTTATGTAGGAGGGTGTTTCCCATTTACATGTTTTTAGCTCCATGGTCTGTTTAGTGGACTACCCAATCCTAAAATACAGACATAGATTTCCTCAAAAACCTAAATCCATGTCAGATAAATCCTTTCATGGGATACTTCTTTTGAGTTAATATTTGTATGTCAACCCATAACATTCATAGTCACACCTTGTAAAAGTTATGTGTCCCAATGAGGGTTGGTAAAACACTTATTTCAACAGATTTAATTTCTAATTAAGTATTGGATGAACATTCTAAACATGATATTAGTTGATGGATTCTAATTTATTATTCATAAAATTTATATATTTTTTATAATGTATAAGAAATTTATATATTAATAGGATTTTACATATTTAATTAATGATATTGGATAAAACATTTACACAAAATATATTTATTTAAATTCATTCCATTAGAGTTAACTTATTTATTTATGAGATATAGGTCTTTCTTCCATAATTTTAAAAATTCACAAACATAAATAAATAAATAAATTGATTGTGATCTTATCTAACTATTGATTTATTGAGGCGACAATAAATCAAAACATGACATAAGGGAACAACTTCTAGTTCCAACATTTCCTTGAGTGCATCAATCCACATGTCCTACTGTGTATCACTCGGGATGGATTCATTATGGTTTTGTCTTTATCTGCCTTTATGTTATATGGGATTCTTGATTAATTGCATGTATTTATAACTCACATGCAAGGGAGGAGAACCAAAGTATTAGTTAAGGGGAATTTCATAAATAACCATGGACATGTGGGACATATGTAATGATGGAGGAAGGAGTGTCTTGTATTACTTAAAATTTAGCTTAATATTATATAATTGGAAACCCACACATTAAATTAAATTAAATAAATCCAACGTGAACACATGTCTTTGTCAAGCTCATTAGTGGTCAATAAAATGAAACAAGTACAAAAATGTATAATAGAACAACTTTCATTTATATTTATTCATCATTATTAAGATAAAAAAAATTAATTAATTAATTAATTAATTAATTCCATTTAATCTTAATGGAAATCTAGCTTCACTTAGATGAAATCATCATTTAAGGAATTAAAGGAAAAAATACATCCAATAGTAATAATTTTTATAATAAATTAATTCCAAATTTAAAAATTCATTAAATATATTATTAAATTTTAAAATACACCATGTATTATAAAAAATAAAATAATAGTTTAATTATAAAATTTAACAATTTAATTAAATTTATTTTCATCATTTATTTTAAGACTACACAGTGTGTTCTTATGAGTTACATGTTATGTACATTGAGTGTGATGTACCATAGATACATGTTAGGGGATTCAGTGTTTACCTCGAAAGGATTACACGACATGTACAATAAATCTACCCACCATGTATCATTCGTGTTGTATATATTCTTGATCCACTGAAAGACTCATAAATTTCTTCATATATTGAATTATATGAAGTTTATACTAGATACACACCATGTGTTCCTCATTCTATTTATTATCTTGACATGAAAAATAGATTAGTGTATATTCTAAACATGGGAAATAATGATCTCCATGGAATGTGCATGCCTTCTAAACACCATTTTAGTCATTATCTACCCAGGATGTTATTCTCATGTGAATTTGAACTATACACAAAGTGTATTTCAATTACAGACCATGTAATCTAATATGATGTGTGTCAGGTTTTCCTAGCCAACTCAAAAAGTACAATGAAAGAACAATGTATAGTTACCGTTTGACATGCTTTTTATCCCACAACACATGAAGATATAGTTCATATAGGTATATTTTGTGTACTCCATCTATATGTCATATAAAAAATCATTCACGCCAAAATTCATGGAAGATTTAGATGGCATCTCTGGTCATTATTAATCTATTCATAGACCATTAGGGAAATTAAATCATGGTTGGAGAGAAAAAACGTAAAAAAATGTTAATTAAAATTATATTAATTAAATAATAATATCAAAATGAAATATCTATCCTCTAATTGATATATAATCAATAATAGAAAATAATTATAAATTTTAAATGTGACCACTCAGAAACCACATGCAGGTTCCAAGTGCCGCAGAATCACATTTGGTGGCTATGAATTAAAAATTTCCATTAATTTAGATTTTTTTGACACCCGAAGAAATGATATTTAAAATTATGTTTATAATTAGAAAATTTATTGTTGGAGTGATGACATCATCATAGGATACTTTTTTGATAATTTTATTATTTTCATGAAAAATTTCATATTACCTTCATTGCACTATAATGATTAAAGTATAGAATACTTCTAGAGGTGAGCCAAATATGATTTATTGATCTCTGATCAATTCTAATTAATTTTTTGATCACAACAATTTCAATCAATTATCGTACAATTTTCATCTTATTCACATCGAGACCCTTTGTGCTTGAGGGAGTTATTCTATTTTATTAGAGGAAGACCAAAAGAATTTGATAGAGAGAGACATGGAAAAGCGTATTTTTTCTAATGATTATCAACTCTCATTTTTTGATTAATTATATACAGAATACATAACTATCTATTTATAGATATGGGGTTTCGATAAAAATATTTTTTAATTTCATATTACCCCTTAACAAATATTATAATTTTTAAACAATCCGTAATCCATATAATAATAATAATTTTGTTATTATTATTATTTTCTAGATCTCTCTAACTTTAATGATGATAAATATTATTTTACATAATATAAATTAACATTCATCAAAAAATGTGATCATGATCATCGTGAGACTGTAGTCATTTATTGAGTTTGAGAATAAATATTTTATCCACTTAAATAAATTTATCATTCAAAACAATGAAGATAAATATTTAATAAATATTTAATAAATAAATAAAAATATTTTATTCACATACTAATGATTAAATATTTATTATTTATTCATCTGGTTAAATAAAATATTTATTTTCTAATTAATAAATATGTATTGCATTTTGAATAATAGAGATCAATAGATGATGGATAAAATTATTCCTTTCTCTTGAGAATAATATAATTTACATTATTTAAATTAAAATATAATTTAATAATGATTAATGGAAATACATAATGTGTGTCCCTCTTGAATTATTTCTCATTTTCTGTAGGAGGGTAAACCTAAATTCCAATATTACTTTCCAGTAATGGATCATGGAACCCATGAGGAAGAACATAATTTATCAATGTCGACAACCCCATATAAACACTCAATGCGTTATACAATCAGTCGGACTCAATATATCATCTACAAGGCTAGACATCCATTTTATCGACCGATATTATTGATACACATTTATATAACTCTATTAAATTAATGTAATTTCACCATGTCAATGGAATTTATGAAATAGTTATAATTCAGTCAATGTTACAAGACATCAGTTTCAATAGAGATAGAAGGGAAAACAATTCATTACTTATCCATTAATAACCTATCATTTGTGATGCACCAAATGCACCCCAAATCCTATTAACAAATGGTGTGATGGTTTTTTTAGTAAATATTATTTCACAATTAATTATATGAATTAATGATAATTATAATGTTAAATTCAACTATACATGCTCATAGTTAAGCATATCTGATGACACCAAAACATGAATAATTCCTACTTGAAAATATATTCACATAATCTCACATCATCGAGATTACCAAGTGAGAAACTAATGAGAATGATCCTCACAAAATTATGAGTAATCAAACCTGATGATCTATATACTATATACCCTATATTTATATGCAATATGACTATATAACTATTTTAAAAAATATGGCTATGGAATATAAAGATTCTCATCATAGAGATCAACATATATGAACTTATTTTTGATAGATACATTTTGAAATTATTAATTTAATTTTATGTAGATGGAAAATATATTTATCAATAAATATTCATATTAATATTCATTCATCTTAATATTCATGTAATATAATTTAGAATGTAGTTGGTTATATTTAACCAACTAAAACAATAATATCAATATTTTTATCTTCTACAACATGATCCTTATCTTATCTTCTAGAAACATTATTTCCCATACTGCCCCTCTTGAACATAGAGTGAAAACGAAACCTTGGATTAAATCATCCTTAAATCAAGAATACTTGAGATATTCAACACCAAACCACTATTTTCTTTTGAAATATGATTTCTGGGTGAACCACCCGAATCATATCATCTAGAATAAACCATTAGGTCCCTATAATATTTCTTTAGAATCCATCTCTTCCTCAACAATAGCTTATGTATCAAGGCTTGACTAAATTACCTCAAATCATCTCTCACTTATCTTTCTCCATCTCTGGAATTTTCCTAGATAAATAATACAACATACCCTCTACATCAGATTCGTTTATGTTATAATCCATGTTTTCCTTACCTTTATAGCTTCTCACTAAATTAACCATCATGTCCCCTTATTTCAGAGACAAAAAAATAAAAATAAAAAAATCTAACTAATCAAATAATATTTAACCCAATTGAATGAAGATATCATTTATTCAAATTGAAGTTATTTTAATTATTCATAACATAAAATTCCTTCCAATATTTTCATATCGACTAATATCTATATCAAAAAAGAATTTTTCATTTGGAATCACATATATATTAAGTTTTTTATCAATCAACATAAATGTAATCTCCACCTTTTAGATATTAAAGGCAAGATTCTGAGATAACATAATAAAAATTTACTTCAATTCTTTCTGATAAATCTTTCCCCTTTTTTCTTTTTTATATCACTTATGGTTTGAATCCCTTTAACAGAACTAATAGATATCTTTGAAATAGATAGTCATCAATATATATCCCATAAAATGTGAAATTATTCCAATAACATTTATCAATATAGATCTGTCTAACATCCAATACAATCCTTCATGAATAATTTAACACTAACTCAATTCAAAAAAACAAAAAGTTATCATTAATTACATATCATAATAATCCTATATGAACAACCATAGAATGATGGCCAACACTGAGTTATGAACGGACCACTAGGTTTTGACTATAAAAACAATAAAACCAATCTATGATAGAAACTATTGTTCATGAAACCAATAATATTGATTTTATCCTTTAGAATCCTCAAATAAGTAACAAAGGTTAAAAACAACCAAAAGAATTAAAACTCAATGTCAACAACCATACTGTTTAACTGAGCTCCATAATCATAATACCAAATATCCTAAAACCTACATAAGAACATGAGAAATAAAATGAATAGATAGAACAAATGATGAAAAGGGAAAAAACCCCTAAAATAATATGGTTCATAAATTACTCTACTACACGGGAGAAATACTAAAAAAATCGGATTAAGAGAGGAAACATCCATGTAAAAACAAAAAAACACTGGAAATATATATAAGAAGGATTATAAATTGTTCAATTATTGTACAAGTTACCAACATGAAATTTTATAAATGTGATTATCTGGTTGTAAAAATTGATGAAATATTATATCTTTTCAATCATCCATCAATATATCAAGAAAACTTCCAATAGATCACTGATTATAAAAACTCAAATTTTAGTTTCTAACATAAAATGTATACTTTGGAACTTATCCCTCACCTTCAATAACAATTCGAAAAATTTGAAATCATCACCACTCTTTTGGACATTAGTTCCCACTTCCCCTACATTATTATATTCTATAACTAATGTAATAGTAAAACTCATTCATGATTTAAATAACAAATCTAAAAATAGGGTTTTATCATCATGTCACGCAATACATTGTAAAATGGTACAATAACAAACCAAAACCACATGATCCTCTAGATCAGATATGAAAATATATGTCATCATGTATCTCATAATTATTATTCCTTACACTTTTAATATAGTAATTTACACAGTGATAAAATGTATCTAAAACTAGGATAATTATAGGTAATCTCTATATCCACATTAAGATAACATTGATTCACTCCATAAAATTTGTGTTCAAGTTCCCATAAATTTTCCCCTAATAACATTCTAAATACAACTTATCATTTTAATATTCACATCATGTAGTTGAAAATATCTTAGTTTACCATAAAGAACCCTTTTGATGACCCCATAAAACATCTCTTACCTTGATTATATGAAATAACACAATGAACCAATAAATAAAAAGTTTTTTAGGATTACCGTTTCACAATAAATACACACTTTATGATTACTTACCCGAATTGGTGATAATTTTCCCGAAATTTTTGGCGATGTTTGTAACATACATGATGTTGGTTAATATTCTTATTTATGTGATTTTAGTATTTGTGGTATGAGAAATTTCATAGGGAAGGGATTTTTAGTAGAAAACATTATCTTTTTATATTTATTATTTGAATGTATGCTTGATACTAATGGTTTAATTTTCAAACCTATAATTTCAAAAAAAATTAAAATGGTGCAGGAATTTTAATTTATAACTTATATTAAAAATTATGATTTTGTTACTCACTAAAAATAAATGAAAATAATTCTCAAACACTTCCAAATCCATATTCAGCATTTGGTGCTAAAATCTACACATATAAAAGATGAGAGTCATATGAAACTGATATCTAAGAATTATTAATTATGATATGATAGGTTTCAAAATAATATTCTTTTTGAAATGACTCAAACTCCTTATGTTTGTGTAGCCTATCATAAAGTAGAACGACCCATAGATCTATACTCCTAATAGATATCAATTAAAATATAATGAAATCACCAAATTTGTATGAATCCTAACTTAAATTTAATTTTAAAATATAATTGAAAAAAATTATATTTTTGATTGAGAGAATATAAATATTATGAATTTATTTTTATTTTAACATCCATTATGCAATGAATCATAATGATAAGATCCAATTTTCGAACAATAATAATTTGTCACATTAAATGACGAATTGGTTTTGGAATTAATATGTATGATTGATAAGTTTTTAGTTGATGATAACGAATATTATTTATTACTTATTACAATTTATAACTATGATTAAAACTTCCTAATCATTATTCATTAGTACTAATTGATTTTTAATAAATTATAATAATTATTAAATGACTGTAAATAATATATTAATTTATTAATTTATTATTAATTTATGATAACTATTTTTAATTATTACTACTTACTAACATGTTGGATTAATAATTTCTAGATACGATCAGTTAATCCTAATGATAAACTAATTATTACCAATGAGTTATAATTTACCTATAATTATAGTTAATTATATATAATTTCTCATAATAGTTATTAGTAAATTTATAATTTATTTTAATGACTATTATCTAATTATAATTATCGATAATTAATAATAATTATTAATAATTAAGATTAATTATATCTATTTAAACTTTGTTATAACTAATTAATGACTAATTACATATAGTCATGGAAATATAATTGTAATTAATCCAAATGATGATTAATTATTTATTATGTTATGCTAATTATAGCAAGTTAGTAGTAATTACTAGCAATTACGATTAATTATTACTAGTTAAGATTAAGAATGTCTAGCTAAACATCACTATTAACAAGTAAATATTAATTACATATAGTTATTAAAGTTAATTGTAATTACACCTAATTATGATTAATTAATTGTTATTTTATTACAATTAATGTTAATTTTTAAGAATTACTACTAATTTTGGATAATTATAACCGATTATGGATAGGTATGACTAATTAAAACCGCATCTAGGACATTAAGGTATTTTTAATTTTTTCAAAAAGAATCAATGTTTGTCTATTGTAAATGAAACAAGTATTATATATTTTTGGGATTAGAAGTTATAAAACAATATCAATATTTTTTTTATTCTCTTCATTTTTTTTATTTTTTTATATTCGTTGAAAAGATATTTGAGTGGGATTCTAATCACATTTTTTTCATTGACCGATATTTTATTTAGAAAATTTTATATTTTCTTTCTATATGAATTAGATTAACATTGAACATGGAAATAAAGAATACTAGGTTTTAAATGTTCTTATTTCATATTAATATTATTTTTTAAATGAAGCACACATATAATTACCTTAAATTATATACGTATTAGAATGATTTGATTGATATTTTTTTTCTAAAACAAGATAAAATATTCAATCCATTACGATTCAACCAATATATTTAATGCTCACCATATTTTAGATTGTTCATAATTTAATATTTAATATATTTTATTCATTAAATAAATCATAAAAACTAAGTAATTTCTTTTACCAATTAGAATAAGATCCTAAATTAAAGCTTTACAACAAATAAATAATTATATACAATATTGGAAAATATAAAAATAAATCTAAATGATACTTTGGTATGAATAAGGGTAAGATGACCCTTTAATTAATTCAATTTATATAGATTACATATCATTAAAAAATTATACTTTTCTTGATTATGAAATCCGGTTACTTAATGGCACTAGATGAAATAGATACATCGATTGTAGTGACCTAGAAAATGATTTTCCATCTTATGTTACATCCAAAATCATGATACTCATGGTGAAAAGAGTTAAATGGTGTTATTCATATTAAAATGTTTCTCTATGTCTTCTATATAACTAACAACATTCTTTCCCCTCAGTTTATGGATGCACCAGAGTCCTTTATTTATGAAATCCTCGAATGCCCTGGTGAAAATATATTTTGGTATGAATTGTATGGATTTTCATAGATGCTAGTGATGTGGAATTCAAAGCACCTCATGGATTCTGTGAGTTTCATATGCACAATTTCCGAGATGATTTGGTTCTAGAGAATTGATTTTTTTAATTAATCATATAGTTAGACCAATAATCTTTTTGGCCGATTGAGACACATCATGGATTACAATGTATATCCATAATGATGAAAAAGTATAATTTAATACCTCACTTTCTTGTGAAATTTTTTGGTATCCTACTCCGAACAGTGTTATGAGGGTTAACATGGATTATTTGGTTTATAGTGGAACCTTTTTAGGTGTATGTTTGGATTCTAGGGATTTCCACGAAGTTGTTTTAGTAGTGTGTTGAAAGACATGGTTTTTTTGTTGGAATCTATAAGTGGTTGAAGGTTAAGTGATTATTACTGGAATTGATATTTATTTTGATTGATGATTGACTAATATTATTCTGGAGTTAGACTTTCATATTTTTATAAAATCTATCTCATCTTTAGAAAATGGATTCCATTCATTTTTTCCATTATTTGGGAGAATCTTATCTTTATATCACCAATTCTCATCATGTTCATTCACGTTTATCAGAAGGGATGGAAATAGGGGAGCACACCTTTCTGAAACCCATGGTCTCTCTGGTGAGTAAAATGTTTGGCAGATTGATTTCCCTAATCTGGATGAACTCCATTGTATTTTATGATCTTCAATCATCATTTAAATGCATATTATTATTTCAAAAATAATTACAATAGTTTTACTTAATTCAAATCACTGATAATTATTTTTAATGGTTTAGTTTTATCCTTATTCATATAAAATTAATAGATCATTTTTATGAATATTTAGTTAATTTATAAATCGTATAATATTTAATAAAAAACTAGAAAGTATTTTTATTGAAATAAA
This sequence comes from Viscum album, assembly GCA_963277665.1. Lineage (NCBI taxonomy): Eukaryota > Viridiplantae > Streptophyta > Magnoliopsida > Santalales > Viscaceae > Viscum > Viscum album. The sequence continues at coordinate 1,081,931,226 of OY728121.1, forward strand.
AATAGTAATTACTCGAGGAATAAAACATACACAACCAATTTTAAAATTTTTATCGGAATTTTTTTTAAAATCACACCCAATAGTTTATTTCGTTTACTAATATTTATGGATCAAATAGGCATTAATTAATATCTCAAGAATCAATTTACCATTTTTCTTATTTTTTATACATGCAAATAAATGTCAAACATAATTATTACCAAATAAAAATAAATAAAAGAGATTAAACATTTATATTATCCCTTATAATTAAAATATATTTTTAAATTGGATTTTAAAAGGTTTATAATATATTTATGAAAACAACGATAAGAAATTTTTTAGTGATTTTTCTGATTTTGTAGATTAAAATCATCATTTATCAAGAAATTTATTTTTAAATTTTTTAATATTTTTTAACTTATAATAATTAAATGTGAGTTTTTATAGGTTTTGATTCACTATTTTTATCATAATGAATTTATATCTTCATTTGGTCCTATTATTTAGGAGATTAACTTAATATCACTTAATTTTGTGAATGATAGTTTATCATTGTTCAGGTGAGAGGGTAACCAAGATGTTCATTATATTGTTCACATTGGTAGAATTGATATGGATTTGGTAATTTTTTTATAAAATTTATTTGGTTATTTTTATATTGAAGTATAATTTATAATTCAGTTAAAAAATAGTGGTTTTTTTAAATTATTCATAATCCATTTTCATTTTATTCAAAAAAAGAAAAACATATATCATAAAAAATTAAAATTTTCATAGATTTAGTATTTTTCAATATTTTTAATTTATGAAAAACTATAGTCTTATTTCATTAAACAATCTATGATAAAAATACACCTTCTTATTATTTAGAAATCTTAGAAAGTAATCAGAATTTTCCTATAGGTTTGTACAATTCATCAATGAAATGCCTTATGAAAAACTAATATATTCATAAACAAAATATTTTGGATCAATGTTTCTATTTCAAAAAAAATAATCAATCCTACAAGTGGTTCCAGGTTCCAGTCTACAACTACTATACCATTATCCAGTCAATATTCGAGTCGAACTAGAGTGCAGAGATAGAGATCAAAAATCCTATGCCTAGTTCGTCATCCGATCAATGACACATACTCTACCTCATTCCTCAAACTCCTCTCACTTCCACTGCCAATCAGGATTTTGATCCATCAGGGGACTGAGGCTGAACCCTAGAGTTTGACAAGCATCAAAGTTTTATCAATTGGTCTAGACATTGGGTCACCCATCATCTTGTATATCTAATCAACATAACATTGAAAAGGTTTTAAAGATGAAAAAGGATAAGTGATAATCCTGAGATTGGAATATCGGTTCAATTGATGTTAATTTTCATTGGACAACCAAATAAATCAATAAGGGAGAAACTATTCCCAACATTTTAAGAAAGGGTTTCGATAAGTTGTCATACATTCTCTCATAGAAATGTGTTCTTTTTTAAATATTTTTAGTATTTTTTTAATGAAATGATTATTTATATATAAATATATATTATCCAAAATGAAGTTATTAATGAAAACACACTAACACTCTCACATATATATCATTGAAAACAATCCCCAACCAACAATCACAATCTCAAACTATCCCAATTGAACCCTCCATCCATTGATGTGGGTAGAAGACCCTGAGTCTCATTATGCAGCCTTGTAGATTCATTTGCCAAATTTGTTTCTTGATAACATGACCTATGTACAGTTCATAGATTTAAATTTCTTGAAAATTATGAAAAGCCTAATGACCAAACACTGTGAATCTAACACCCAACATTAGAGAAGTCATGAGAGAGATTTACAGATTGTAAAATTACCAATTAATGTTTCTAATAAGTATTAATTTTTTAATAGATATATAAATTTATGAATTATATATATATATATACATATACATTTTTGAATATTATGTTTTCTTTTAAATATTCCTAGTATTTCTTTTATTATATTTTATTTCTAAATTATAATTAAATAATATAGAATTTATCATCTTATTAACAAAATGCATTTTTATCTTAAATTTATGATACCCATGTATGTATTTAATGAATATTAAAATAATATTTAAAAAATAAATAATTATAATAATTTTATTTATCTATTCTTGAAATAATATATTGTAAATTTTTTAAATTTTCAATCTACAATATATATTCTCATTTTAAAATATTATAATTTATTTATTAAAATTAAATATATATATATATAAGCTACTGTATTTTCCTAAATACAAATATTATTGTTTTATACATAAATACACTAAATATTATTATTTCTAATTTTATTTGAATAAAATTTAGAAAAGATATTAACACTCATATGAGAAATAAAATATTGGAATCTTAAGTTATTTTTGAATATTATAAAATTTGGTAATTATATATAAATTTCAGGAAATAATGAAATTTACAAAATTTTAAAAAATAATATTTTATAAAGAATTACAGAAAAGGCTAATTATTTATAATTATAAAAATCTGAAAAATATTAATAACTCTATTTTTTTAGTTTCATTAATAAAAATAACATTATTTAGATTTATATATCAAGTAATATATTATATATTTAAATTAACTAAAATAAGATAAAAAAAATAAAAAAATTAATATTATTTTATTGAAATAAATTAATAATATTTTACATTTATAATTAATAATAATATAATTTTAATAAAATATATATGTAGATTCACTTTATTTATCAATTTATCATATATATTTTATTTTAGTTTATTTTTACTTTCAATATCCTATATAATATAATATATACATATATATGTATATATATTCAAATATAATTTTTCATAATTTAAATTAAAAATATATAAATAATAACATTTCCCAAAATATAAATTATATTATTTTATACTTAAAATATAAATTACGAAAACACCATATTCAGTTTTTCTAAATCCTTCAATAAAAATTTAATCATACAAAGTACATTAATTCATACTTAAAATAACTCATAACAAAATTAATTAATACTTTCATACAATAATTTAAATTAAATAAATCCAACAAAAACAATGGTCTTGTTCAAGATTAAGAACATTCAATCGCATGAAATGGATACACAAAATTGTAACTGGGTAACATTCATTTATATCCATTATTCGTTTTTAAAATAAATGTTCCTAAATTAATTAATTAATTAATTAATTATATTTTATCTTAATGATCATTCAGATTCACCTTGAGATGCCCATAATTAAGGAAATTCATGTAAAATAAACAACTGAACTAATAATCATATGTTATTAAAAAAATGAACAATTAATAACTATATAATTTTCATAAAAAAATTTCAAACACACCATGAATTCAAAAACAAATTAATATTTTAATGATAAAATTTTAATATGTAATGTTATTTAATTAAGTGATTTATTAGGAGAATAAAAGGAATCTATTTATAAGATACACATTGTGTGCCTAGATTGTATTATACCATATGTATTTGTGTGGGATTCGGTGTGGACCTTGTAAGGACTAAAATGAATTTATAATCAACCAAAACACTATGTATCACACTTTTTATGTGTTTGATTGACCAACTGAATGGTTGGGCACATTCCTCTGATATGGAGTAACATGAAGTGTATTCCAACTAAACATCATGTGTTGTTATTTTAATGTGTCTACTTAACACTCCAAATAGATTGGCATATATTTCAGTCATGGGAAATAACAAAACACATTGTGTGTAAAAGCTATATACACTCCATATATTTCATTACAACTCTAGGATATCAATATCGTGTTGTTTTTTCTACATTTATGACCAAATGGGATGCATTAATCTCAATACAAAGATGTTTAGGCTATATGGCATGAATGGTGTCTACACACTGTGAAATCTAATAAGACATGTACTATGTTTTCCCAGTCTAAACATAGAGTGAAACAAATGCATCATGTTTACTTTTTATTTTTTTTTCATGTATCCCATGACAGATCTAGTTATATTGTGCACGGGTACATTGAATGTAATCTTTCTACACAATGTGTAACTCTTTCTTACTCGCGAAAAATCAAATCACTTTCCAACAGAATCACTATTAATTATTAATTTGTTCGTAGACCTTTAAGAAAGTGAAAGAACTAACAATGAGATTTTCAATGTGAATGAAAATTTAATTAATATGAGATTAATGAATGAATGTTATATAAATTAAATTTATATCCTCTAATTATTATTTTGATGAACAATAAAATAAATAATATTAATTTTAAATTGTGACTGCTTTGAAACTACTTGTTGGTTTCTGGTGCTGCAGAAGTGCCTTTAGGGATTGTGAAATTATAATTTAATTTAATTAATAGTTGTATGGAACCCCAATATTGGATCCATCTCATTAAATTTATAATTAATTTATTTATTATTTGAATAAATGATTACTTCATCTTACGATCCATTCTTTGATTTCTATAATGATCTTTTTAAAACTCTTTCAGATATCTTTAGAACTATGTGTCTTTGATCTATATACTCTACAATATAAAATATATCTTATTGAAACTATAAATCTGTAACATACCCATATCTACAACCACACTTTTAGAAGAAGCTAACTATCACTAAATTCAAAAAAATGAAATTTGATCAGTGATTTCTTATATGAATTATCCTAAAAGTCCAATCTTTCAATGATGCACAACACTAAGTTTTAAACTCCTCGCTAGGGTATAACCACTAGAAACTATACAACAAATCTAATCTACCACAACTTATTATTCCTAAAACATCTAATATCGATGTTATCCTATAGAACACTCAAATAAAGAACAAAAGTTTATAACAACCAATATGAAAGACACTCGCTGTCAACCACCAATATTCATAATTAAGCTACATAATTTCCACACCAGATTTCGAAAGAGTCAAATAAGAACATAAGAACAAACATAAATTGAAAAAAAAACAAGGAAAGTAATGGAACAAAAAAAACAGGGTTTAGTAATTACCCAACTCCATTGTATGAATACTCAAAACTTTTTATTATGAGAGGAAACATTATTTTCATAACACAAAAACATATTGGAAATCTAGTTAGAAGTAGTAGAAGGTTTATAAATAATATAATTATTCTAAAATTGACCCCACATTCAATTCTTTATACATGTTTTTCTTGTTAATCCAATTGATACAGTATTTTATCGTAACAATCAACCATCAATCGATTAAGGAAACTACCAACATCCTGCTGATTATACTAACTAAAATTGTATTTTCTAATGTACAATGTATGGTTTGGAAATCATCCGTCATATTCTTCCATGTTCCAAAAATTTACATTCATCGCCACTATTTTGGACTTTAGGTTCCACTTACCCTATATCATCTTGTTTTTTAACAAGGGTTATGAAACCACTCCTTTTTTAATATAATAATGTAGATGAGAAAAGTGCCTCTATTATAATTCTTTACAATACATTGTAAAAAATTAAACTAACTGACTAAATACCACATGATCCACTTGATCAGATATGAAAATATATATATCTTGGTGAATCCAATCATTAGTTTCCCTTCATCTTTCAACATTGTAGTATATACAATGATAAAATGTATCTTAAACTATTTTAATTATATAGAGTTTCTATATCCTATTAAAGACAACATTTATGCACTCCACAATATCTATGTTCAGGTTTGCATACCTTTTCCCCACATCAAAATATAAAAAACACATACATATTTGGTATTCACATCACATAGTTTCATATATATTAATTTACCATACATATCACTTTTAAAAAATCATTAATAATTCATTGAGCAAGACTATTTTGTACAACATATTAAACCAAATATATAATTATTTTTTTGATGATGGAATTATCAAAATAAATATGCATTTTGAGATTATATACGTAGTATGGTGATGCTTTTCCTGATATTTCTGGTTATATGTGTAATGTAGTAGATCTAGATGAACATTCTTATTTATGTGATATTATTACTCATGGTAAGAAAACTTTCTTATTGAAGGGATTTTTAATTGACTATTTTATCTTTTTTTATGTTCTATATATATATATGAATGATTATAATGGTTTAATTTTTTAACCAATACTCTGAACCAAATTATTATAGTCACAACATATTAATGAATAACACACATCACAACTAATTATTTGTGTTACCCACCCATATTAAAATATAATAATATTACCACATATAGAAATTCATATTATTCCCTTGGTTCATAAAACACATTCACATAAAGGTTAAGAGTTATATGAAATATAAATCTATGCAAGGGTAATTATTGTGTGATATGATTACAAATAATCTATATTTTGAAATAATATTACACCCTTTATTAGTGTAGCTTGACCCAATGTCCCACAATCCACAGATCTATATTGAAGATTGTTCTCAATTCCAATACAATTCAGACATCTAATTTTTATAAAGCATAACTAATATTAAATTTTGAACTTATAATTTGAAAACAAAACATAGTCTTTATTAAAATATTCCTGATATTATGCATGTACCATGAATATAAATCCCAGTATGACTGGTATGATAATGATAAGAATCAATTTATAAACATTATAAAGCAGTAACATTAAATGAATAATTGAATAAAGAATCCATAATTATGATTTATTATTTTTTTCTTGGTGTTAGGGAGTATTAATTATTTTTAATTTCTATTTTTAAATATGTCTAAAATTCATTATCACAACAAATTACTAATAAAGGATTATTAATTATTTATAATAATTATTAAATAACTATAATTATTCCTAGAAATTAATAATTCATGTTCAATTTATGAAAATTAGTGTTAGTTATTACTAATTAATAATATATATGATAAATAATGACTAGTTATGACCAGTGAATCCTAATTAAACCTTGTTATTACTAATTAATAATAAATTAACACTAATTATTGTTAACTAAATATAACTTGTCATAATTATGGTTAATTTTTTTACTTTTATTTTAATTACTATTTTTATTTCTATTTATTATTAATTAATTTTAATTATTACTAATTTAGACTTGTTATATCTAATTAAAAATTGTTATTACTAATTAATTCCTAATTACATATAATTAATAAAAATTTAGTTTGATTACAGAAAATGATGACTTGTTAATTATTAGTTACTGATAATTATAGTAAACTATTACTAATTAGTACCAATTAATATTAATTTTTATTAATTATGATTAGTTATATCTAATAAAACATCATTATTAATGATCAACAATTAGTTACATCCAATTATTAGTAATGAATTGTAATTACTATTAATTTTGATTAAATATTTTTTATTTTATCCTAATTTATATTGATTATTACTAATTATGGTTAATTATTACCATTTATGGTTAGCTATATTGAATTGATCTGCTTCTATGAATCTTAAGGTATTTCTAAAAAATATCTAATGATTGTTTGTGGTAAACACTAAAATTTTTATTTATTGTAATGACAAGAAAATGGAAAAATTAGCAATAAATTTTTTATTGTATTCATTTTTTGATTGCCATATTGGGATTAATTTTTTAGAGTGTGTTTATAAGGTCTTTTCTATTTTCTTGGATTGATATTTTATTCATGAAATTAAATATTTTCTTTCAAAATGAATATGAGTCTCTTTGAATATTGAAATAAATCATAATATGTTTTGAATGTTCGGATTTCTAATTAATTTTATTTAATGAATAAAACATGACTATAATTAAATTAAGTCATACATGTTACAAAATAAATTTATTGAGAAAATATTTTTTACTAAATTAAGAAAAATTATTTAATCCATTTATATACAATCTTTTTTTTAATGATCACTTTATATTAGCTTGTTCATAACGGAATATTTGGTAGTTTTTGATCTATAAATAAATCCCCAAACATATTTTTTTTTTACCAAAGTGAATAGGCTCTTAAATGATTGCTTCAATGTAAATAAATAATTATAAAAAATAGTTGAAAATATGAAAAAATATATATATGATATTTTGAATCGAATTAGTGTTAGATGGACCATTTATTAATGATATTTCCATAAATTAATAATCATTAATGCACAATACAAATCATTAAAAAATATTCCTCATCATTGGTTTAAACAGTTTTGTTTCACCGATATTCAAAACATTAATAGATCATTTCAGATAAGATTTCCAAACATTTCAAAACCCATATTTTTTTATAAAAAAACAAGCTGTTATTTTTATCGAAAAAAATTGATGTCAATTCATGTATTGCACAAACACTCTCGTTTATATATTATTTTGTGAGCACATTTTTTCAAATTTATCGCATGAATTTGTATCTTTACAAATATTCATAGACTAAACATGCATTGATTAAAATTTCAGTTATCAATTCAGTAAATACCATATTATTATTATACATAAAAGAAAATAAGATCCAAACATATAATCAAATAACAATTAAACATATAAATTAAACATTCAAATTTTTCATCATATTTAATATCTATTTTAAAATTTTAGATGAAAATATGTGAAATAAATTTTAAAAAATGTTCATAAAGAATTTTTTTTGGTTTTCCTAATTTCTTAGTTTTTAATTTTTGTCCATTAAGAATTTATTTTTCATTATTATTTGATATTATAAATTTAATAACTAAATGGAGTTTTTATAGGCTTTTATTCAATATTTTTTTATCATATTGAATTTATGTCTTATTTTGGTGTCATTTTTTTGGGATTAATCAACTTTTGGTGTATTTTGAGCTTTATGGTCTCAATTTTTTTAGGATAGAGGGTATTCTTGTTGTGAATTATCTTGTGTATTATAATCTACATGATAAGGTGTTGGTTTATATTGTCCATACATAATTGAATTTTTTTAATTAATGTATCTTTTCTTTCATCATAAATTTTTTTATTTTGTCTATATTTATTAGAATGCATTTTTATGGGATTTAGAAACAAAAAATACACTTCAAAAAAACATTATATTGTCATAACATTTAGTAATTTTTCAACATATTAAATTTATTAAAAATAAATTCTTCTTTCATTACCCAATCCATGATAAAATTAAACTTTCTTATTTTTCTATAATCCAATAAAAATATCAGAATTTTTCTAGAGATTTGTATAATTCATCAATGAAACACATTAAACAAAACCCAGTGAATCCATAAAATTAATATATGTTAAAAAAAGAATCAATATTGTTGGCTGAAATAATATAAAGTATAACCATTATCAACATTATATTATTTCTTTATATTAGTATATAATTGTAAGTGGAAAATATAAATTGACCACATAATGGAAGAAAACATTAATATACCACATAAACAAATTAATTATATAAAATTAAATATTTTTTCAATAATAATAAATATTAATAAAATTTTGAAATTAATTAATTTTTAATACCCAAAATTTAAGGGACATATGTGATTATTAATATAATATCACTTAAGGAATTTAATTTTTTTGTTAGATAGTGTACATACACGGAATTTACATGTAATTTTTTTTTAAATATATGGGAATTTAATGATTCCGCGAAAATTTACGGCACATAATTCTAAGGCCCGGAGTGCCCAAAAAGAATATATGAACTTTTTTTTCCAGGTACGTTCAGTAAACGTGCGAGCGGGGTTTTATAACATTTTAATCTGTTCCCATAATTGAAATATGAGGGCACCATTGAACTCACAGTGCCGATATTTCCTTAAGGAGACCTTCACCTCGACCGTAGTAGGTCGAGGGTGAATGATATAATTTGGATTTTTTAGGGAAATGAAAAAATAAAATAAAATAAAATTCTATTTTATTTTATTTGATGAAACCTCCTCTACATCAGTTAAGGTGGTGGGGAACACCCGAGCATAAACCCCCAATTTTTAAATTCCTTGAGGTGGGGACCACCCAACCCCTCTTAATGGAGGATAAACCTCTCAACTCCATCCTTTATGTGGAGGAGCCTCTTGAGCTTCCTCCAAATTAAATATTCCAATACACTACATTATGTTTTCCAACTTTTGTGAGTGTTCCAACCCATAAAATAATTAATTGATATAATTTTAATTTGTTCCAACATATTCTATTAAGTTGGATATTCCTCATTTTGGTTGTATTGGGGGGAACTCTTGTCAAGAAGGAGAAACTTGGAGAATTAGGAGAAATCTCTCCAATGAAGAACGCCAACGACGAACGTCAACTTCCACTCGGACTTCTTCCATGAGAAATTCATTGAAGAGGATCATCTTTAATGTCAACAAACTGATGATCGAGGAAACGCTGACACACTGACGTCTGTCTTTTACCAATGACAACGTCTCCTTCCCCTTGGACAATCTTCAACGAATCAAACGATCGAGGTAGGGGTTTATTTCTTTATGATTATCACTTCCCTTTTTCTTCCCTTAAAATTCTTTTGCGGGATTGGGAATCGATATTAATGAGGGTTGTGGGGAATTTTTTTTAAATATCTTCCATACATGTGGATGATTAAATTTTTGGAACAGCTTGCTATCGATCTAATGCAGAAGGGGTGGAACAAACAATCATGGCCCGACCCCTATGTGGTTCATTCTTATTGTGTTCTTCAAGGTGGAAGAATGTGGCTTAAACCACGACAACGAACGAAGAGAGAGGCGGGCTAAATTGGCTACTGGCGAAGGCACGATTCCTTGCACCCCGTGACCACAACGCTGCCCTAGCCACGCTGCCTTCCGAGGCCCCGCCACGCCGCCCGCGACCTCGCCACCCGAGCCACCGCCACCATCCACGTCCTCACCATACCACCCCATGGATCCGACATCCCCGGCCCTGGTCGTGCCGCCCGCTTCCCTCCGAGCCGCCCCGCGGCTTCTACCCTCCCGGATGAGCTGCCCTAGGCAGGGCCAAGCTGCCCTACGCCCTCGCGGCACCCTCGCGGCCAAGCCGTCATCCGCGGCCGAGCCGACCCATGGCCTCCATGGACCCTCGCGGTCCTCGCGGCCTGCTGGACCACCCAGCGGGCCGGGCATGACCCAGCTGCTCGGCCCGGGTCGACCCAAACCTGGTCCACCCAGTCCCAGTCGGGTCGGGTTTGTCCGACCGGGTCAGACCAGACCAGGACCTGATACGAGCATATACTTTACTTGTGCCATAACATTGGCACCAGATGTCCATTTGAAGAACCGTCAGTAGAGCTAAAAACCTTCGATCGAGAAGGTCCTTTTAAGTATACCCCACTAGAGATTTGGATTAATATGGAGTACAGTCCTGTTGGATCAAACACGAATCCAACCGGGCCCCTTAGAATAAAAGACTAATAACTCACAGACCAGGCATCCGATTGATGCGTCATTTGTTGCATTGAAACCCCTAAGACATGGAAGTCCATTGAGATACTTTTTCATGGGACCTCATGGCAGTTGGAGTATCAACCAGTGGCTTGTGGGACAGACCCTTCCGAAGACAAGCGAGTGTAGTGTGGGAACCTTGTAGCTGGCTCTGACGATGTACAAGGATCATGTGTGGGTCTGATGACATGCTGACAATGTTCTAGGATCCTATGTGGGTCTGAAGACATACTGAAGATGTACTAGGATCCTTTGTGGGTCTGACGATGTACTAGCGATCCTGTGTGGGTCAGCTCGTAGCGATCCTTTTTGGGTCATCTCCTTGTGATCCTATGTGGGTCAGCACCTAGAGATCCTATGTGAGTCATCTCCTAGTGATAATACGTGGGTCATATCCTAGAGATACTGTGTGGGACACCTCCTAGCGATCCTATGATGATAAACTTGTTTATAGAGTAAGATAACTTAGTAGTTACATCTAATCATCTCTACTATTGTACTTAAGTTATACCTGGTGTGAGATGAGTCTATACCTGTGTGGTACTTTCCTTCATGATAACACCTAGGTGGTATTCTTCTATGCGGCGTACCTGTGTGGTACTTGCCTTCGTGGTATCTCTTATTTTGTGGAACAGTTGAGCATGGGGCTTTGGAGTTGGGCTCCATGTTTTCCTCACAATTGAGATGGGTTTACATGATAATTTAGGTATATGTGTGGTCATATACCTAATTAGAGTTGAGAGTTGTTATCATACATTATGATATATAATTTGTGGATTTAGTGATACCTTGAGGGTCTTGGGGTCCCTACTAAGTATCGTTATACTCACCCCTGCATGGGTTATGCCCACACCTCGTTGTGTTGGGTGTAGATGACGGACAACTCTGACTGAGGCCGAGAGTACCAGGAATAGACGGTGCCTGGAGGTGGACCATATGGTGTGTCAGTACATAGAGGAGATAGGTGGACATATAGTTCTGAGGAGGCAATCGTTACCTACCCTTCAGGTAGGAATCTCAGATGACGACCCAGTAGCTATATTTCTCTTTCTTCTATTGTTTTGTATTTCAGTTGTACTTGTACTTTCCAGTTGGTCTTGCATTCTGGATCCTTTTACTTACTACACTAACTCTATTTACTATTTAGTTTACTTGAGTTCGTATGTTGATGTGTGCATGGCTACATGTGATTACAACTTATAAAGGAAATGCCTTCCCAGTTATAGGGAATTCGCCTTTGGTGTTAGTTGCCAGCCCTTGGCCTATGGAAGGTGGGCTTAGGGTAGTCACGGCACGGGCCACGGGGGATGGGTCGTGATAGATTGGTATCAGATAAGTCGGTTCTACCATATGACATATGACTCTGATCTTTTTAATGGTAATTTGTTATGTGTTTTTAGTGTGGTTATCAGTTTATGGAATCCAGTGTGGGTGCGGCGGTCGACGTATCCATACACCAGGACTCAAACTACTAATTTCTGACTCAATGCCCAAAAGCACTGATTGCGTGTGTGTTTTCAAGAGTTTTCATTGTGATATCTTGAGTCAGCTCATCAGGTATAACATATTGACCATGGTGCACCTATTTCTTTTCAGGATTCCTCCACGCAGACAACCATCTGGGGTTCCGAGGGTAGCATGAACCGATATCCCAATGTGCTATGTGGCCTCAGTGTCGGGCCATTTTCTAGTAGAGGCTCCAGTTGTATCATTACACATTTGGCCTCTTATGCCACCAGCCCTAGCAGTAGAGGGTGCACGCCGCTTGAGCGCATTACACGAGTTTCAGCATTAGAGGACACCCTAGTTCAGGGGAGAGACGGACCCACAGGCGGCTGAGGATTGGCTTGAGGCCGGGGTGAGAGTTTTCTGATTTGTAGGGACACCAGTTTATCTCATGGCGATCCTTTCCACCATCCTTATACAGGAATAAGCTGGAAATTGGTGGAGATTGATGCTCCATGTTCACGACGTGGTGAGGCTTCAATAGGCAAACTTTGAGAGACTCTTTCGGGCAGAGTTTGTCTCATCGACTCTTTGCGCAGTGTACATATAGGAGATGTTTCATCTACAGAATGTCATCATTACAGTAGCTTAGTACATAGAAAGGTTCACTGACCTCTCTCCCTACTCCACAGTTATGGTGCGAAACCCATTCTTCAGGGCTCAGACATTCGAGCAGGGGCTCAAGTGAGAGATTTGGGCTTTGATGATTTTATTAGCATTCCGACGCAGGTGGATGTGCTAGAGAGAGCCCTATTAGTGGGGAGATTCCTTGCTGAGCAGTCACCAGCAATGAGACCAACCACCAGATGACATGTAGAGGAGTCTTCTATAGTTGGCAGCAGACAGATGACACAGAGGTCTAGGAGGACCATACCTACAGGTGGACGACCACTGGATTCAGATTCAATTGTCTGGGGCACCAAGGTAGATACAGACATTCCAGGAGAGGGAAGTGTTACGCATGAGGCGGGCATGGTCACATGGCTTGTGACTGTCCGACCCTCCATACGGATGATCAGTATATGGTCAAGGGACCACCCGAGAAGAGATATAGATTCAACTGAGGAGGTCTGCACGGAGAAGGCAGACGTGGTAGAGGAGCTGGTCGTGCAGCTGGTGGTGGGCGACGATTCAAGATGTTACTACCACCACCCCCATGAGGTCCACCCCGACCACATGGAGTATGTGGATAGGGGCAAGCTCAGCTCCAGGTAGCTGAGGCCTATGATCATTGCACTCCGGAGATGATACGAGGTACGATCTTTGTCTATTCCACCTTAGTTGTAGTACTAATAGACATAGGTTCCAATCATTCTTTTATTTCAACTACCCTTATTCGGAGTTTGGTGATTCCGATGGAGTCGTTGGCTCGATCCTTACGGCTATAGACTTCTATAGGAGCGTATTTGACGATTACACACTAGTGTCGGCAGTGAGAGTTTACTCTAGGAGGTGAGAGCTTCGGCTGGGATCGCCTAGTAGCAGTGTCGAGGCCTTACGATGTCACCTTGGGTATGGACTGGTTATCTAAAATCCATGCTCAAATTGACTGTATTAGGCACAAAGTGCAGTGTGTCTGCATAGATGGGACCAGGTTTACCTTCACTGGCGAGAAGGGAGCCTATGTAGCATAGGATGGACTTTCCCAAAGAAGAGTATTGTCGGTCACTAATCAGTTGGCTGGCCTTATCCTCGTAGTAGTTGATGTGGAGAGTCTGAGTTATCCTATAGTGGTGGACTATTACACTAATGTCTTCCCTAGTGATGTTCCATTTCTACCTCCTCACAGAAAGGAGGACTTTTACATTGACTTGTACCTCGGGACAACACCGATACCTAGACTAGCATATCGGATGGCGTCTTTGGAGCTTTGTGAGCTACAGGTACAGCTAGAGGACTTACAGGGGAATGGATCCATCTGGCTCAGTATTTCTCCTTGGGTAGCCCTGATTTTGTTCGCCAAAAATGTGGATGGGAGCTTGAGACTTTGTGTCAACTATCGGCACCTGAACCGGGTGACCGTGAAGAACAAGTACCCACTTCTGAGGATTGATGACCTCTTTAATTAGGTGAATGGAGCAAGATGGTTCTTTAAGATATACCTCAGATCAAGATATCAACAACTCAGAGTGTGAGATGAGGATGTGCAGAAGATGGCATTCAGATGTCAGTATGGCCACTACGAATTCTTGGTTATTCCATTCAGTATGACCAATGCTCCTACAATGTTCATGGGATTCATGAACAAGATATTTCAGCCATACCTTGATCACTTCGTAGTAGTCTTCATCGATGACATTCTGATCTACTCGACTATTGAGGAGGAGCATGCCCTTCATTTTTTGGTATTACTGGACACACTCCGATAGCACCAGCTTTATAGTAAGCTCTCGAAATACCAGTTCTGGATCCCTGAGGTTCACTTTATGGGACATGTCATATAGACGTTTTGAGTTGTAGTGGATCAAACGAAAATCGACATGGTACATTCTTGGGAGCCACCTAGGTGTGTGATGGAGATTCAATGTTTCCTGGGTTTGACCAGTTACTACCGAAGATTTGTTCTAGACTTCTCCAGAGTAGAAGCTCCACTATTAGCATTGACGAAGAAGGGGAAACCCTTCGTGTGGTCAGAGAGATGTTAGAAGAGTTTTCTGGAGCTAAGGCAGAGCCTGACTAGTGCCCCCAATTGAGGCTTCGAGAGGAGGGCGTAGAGTACGTAGTCTACTACGAAGCATCAGGGACCAGACTCGTATGTGTCCTGATACAGGAGTGAGCAGTGATCGCATAGGGTTCACTATAGCTGAGACTGCATGAGGAGAACTACACTACCCATGACCTGGAGTTAGCACCAGTGGTCATCACCTTGAATATGTGGAAACACTCTCTGATGGGTGTAGATTTTATAGTCTAATGGGATCATAAGACTGTCAGCTATATTTTATCTTAGAAGGACCTGAACATGAGACATCGACGTTGGATTGAGTTCCTCTAGGACTATGACTTCGAGATAGTCTATACTCCTAGGAAGGGGAATGTTGTAGCAGATGAACATAGTAGGAGATCTACTATAAAGCTACTAGGTGAGGAAACATAATAGCTGGATACTTTGCAGATATCTTTTGTGGATCGATATGGAGGGTCTTTTCATTAGTATCTTACAGTCACTCCCCCACTTCTTCAGCGAGCCAGGGAGGCGCATTGTGGGGACGCTGACTGCGAGGCTAGACATGCTCATATATCCAAAGGGAAGGAACCTGATGGATTTTCTGAAGGTGGGGAGAATTTCATTCTCTTCAGAGGACGTACTATGGTACCAGTGTCACTTTAAAAGGAAGTGTTGATGCAGTTCCACACTTCCCCTATAGCGGTACATCCAGGAGTGGCGAAGATGTACCCCGATCATTGACGACAGCACTGGTGGCCAGGAATGAAGAAATCATTAGCAGATTTTGTCTCTCGATGCCTCACTTGTCAACAAGTGAAGGTGGATCATCAGGAACCAGTAGGCTTGGTTCATCCTTTAGAGTTACTAGAGTTCAAGTGGGATGGGATATCAATGGACTTCTGGACAGGAGTTCCATGTACATCCAGAGGTCATGATTATATTTGGGTGATCATTGAACGAATCACCAATTTGGCCCACTTCCTACCGATTAGAGAGAAGGGTTTGTTAGAGAGATTTGGAAGCCTCTATTTGCAGGAGATTTTGAGGTTACATGGAGTACCCTCGATGATTGTCTCCGATCGTGATTCATGTTTTACTTCTCGGCTATGGAAGGGGTTGCAGGAGGCTTCTGAGACATAGATTCATTTAAGCACCTCCTTCCAAACCCATATGGGTGGCCAGACAGAGAGGACCATTCAGACCCTCGAGGACATGCTACGTTCATGCGTCCTCGACTTCGGTCACAGTTGGGAGGATCACTTACCTTTGGTGGAGTTTTTAAACAACAAAAAATATCACTCCACCATTGGGATGGAACCTTTCGAGGAAATGTACGGGGACCTTACAGATCCCCTTTGAGCTTAACTGACCCGTTAGAGTCAGCACTCTTGGGATCAAAGATGGTACGGGCTACCACAGAGAAGCTGCAGATCATATAGGAACAGATGAAGATGGCATAGAGCAGGCAGAAGTCATATGCCAACTGGAGATGGAGACCTCTGTAGTTCGATGATGGAGACCACATCTTTCTAGAGTCTCACCTCGACGAGGTTTGCGGAGATATGGCCATGGATTCAAGTTATCTATGAGATTCATTGGACCCTTCCAGGTCCTTAATAGATTTGGCATGGTTGATTACCTCTAAGATCTTCCACCTCATTTTCACTGGGTGCATGACGTCTTCCAGGTATCCCAGCTAAGGAGATACGTACACGACCCTTCCCACGTCATCGACCACGGAGAACTGGATGTCAACTATGGGTTGACTTTTATGGAGGTTCTAGTTGAGATCGAGGATCAATAGAAGCGGTTCTTTCATGAGAGGTCAATACCTTTAGTGTGCGTTTGTTGGTAGCATGGGAACCTCCAGGAGATCACTCGTGAACGGGAGGCTCAAATGCATGCTCAGTACCCTAACTTGTTTACCTAGTTTGTGTTATGGTTTATGGGGAAGTAAATCCCTGAGGTGGGGGGAATGTAACTAACCATAATTTTCAAGTAATGTTTTCTAAATATATGGGTATTTTAAAATTCCATGAAAATTAACGAAATGTAATTCTGAGGCCCAGAGTGCCTGTAATGAGTTTATGAACTTTTGTTCGGGTACGTTCGGTATACGTGGGAGCACATTTTTCTAACATTTGAACCGGTGCACAGAATTGAAATAAGAGGGAACCGTTGAACTAATAGAGCCGATATTTGCTTACGGAGACCTTCAACTCGACCGCAATCGGTAGAGGGTGAAAGATAGTATTTGGGTTTTTTCGTGGAAAGGAAAAAAATAATAAAATAAACTAATATTTTATTTTATTTTATTTGTTGAAACCTCATCTTCGTGAGTTAAGGTGGTGGGGACCAACCAAGAATAAACTCCCAATTATTGAATTCCTAGAGGTGGGGACCACCAGACCCCTTTTAATGGAGGAGAATCCTCTCAACTCCCTTCGTTTATGTGGAGGATCCTCTTGTGCTTCTTCCACATTAATTTTGCTTCTCACTACATTATTTTGGCCAACTTGTGTGAGTGTTCCAACCAATAAAATAATTAATTGAGCTAATTTGAATTTATTACAACATACTCTATTAAGTTGGCTATTCCTCATTTTGGATGGATTGGGAGAACTCTTAGAAAAATGAGAAACTTGGAGAATTGGGAGAAATCTCTCCAACAAAGACCTCCAATGGAGAATGATGACTTCGACTCCGACATCTTCCAGGGGACATTCATTGTTGAGGAACGTCTTTAATGAAAATGATGTGATGATCAACGAAATGCTGACGTCACCGACATCCATCGTTTCCCAACGACACCGTCTCTTTCCCCACGGACAATCTTCAACAAATCAAACGATCAAGGTAGGGGTTTAATTTTTTATGATTATCACTTACCATGTTCTTCCCTTCTAATTATTTTGTGGGATTGGGAATAGATATTGACAAGGGTTGTGGAGAATGATGTTTTTTAAATATCTTCCATACAGGTTCATGATTCATTTTTTTTGAACCACTTGCTACCACTCTAATGCAGAGGGGGTGGGCCAAGAAAACATGGACTAACCCATCCACTGTTATTTCTTATTGTGTTTGTAGCGGTGGAAGAAGGTGGCTTACACCTTGGCGACGAACAAAGAGAGAGTCCAGCTAAACCGGCTGCCGTCGAAGGCACGTCGCCCAACACCCTGCGGCTGAGACGCTGCCGCCGCCGTCTGTGGCCCCACCGTGCTGTCCGTGGTCTCGCCACCTGAGACTCCACCATCCTTGGTCCCATCGCACTGCCCATGACCTCACCCCATGAGCCGCTGCCAAATTCCGTGACCCCGCCGCACCACCCTGTGGCTTTTCCATCCTCAGCCCCGGCTGCACCGGTTGCGGCCCTCTGAGCCGCCCAACAGTTTCATCCATCCCGGATGAGCCTCCCTAGGTCGAGCCGTCGTGCACCCCTGGGGAACCCCCGCGGTCGAGCCGTCGTCCGCGGTCGAGCCGACCCACGGCCTCTACGGCCTCTCGCGGCCCTCGTGGCCTGCCAGACCACCAAGTGGGCCGGGGCATACCATAGGTCGGCCTAGACCCAGTGGGTCAGGCCGGGTTGACCTGATCTGGGTCGATCCAGGCCAGGATGGCTAGGGTTGGTCCGACCCGGTCGGACTAGACCCAAACCTGATACGAACTTATCCATTACTTGGGCCATAACTTTGGCATTGGACGTCTGTTTGATGAACCGTCAGCAGCGCTAAAAACCATGGAGTGAGATAGTCCCTTTTTGTATTCCCCACTGGAGATTTGGATTAATATGGGGTATGGTCAGTTTGGATCGATCAAGTATCCAACCGGGCCCCCAGGACTAAAATACTAATAACTCACAGACCGGGCATCCGGTTGGCGCGACGTTTGTTTCGTTGAGACCAATATGACATGGCGGTCCTTTGAGATAAATCTTAGTGGGACTTCGTGAATGTTGGAGTATTGATTAGTGGCTTATGGAGAAGACCCTTTCAAATACAAGCGAGTGTAGTGCGGGAACCCTGTAGGTGGCTGTGACGATTTACTACGATCCTGTGTGGGTGTGACGATGTACTGACTATGCACTAGGATCCTGTGTGGGTCTGACGACGTACTGACATTGTAATAGGATCCTATGTGGGATTGAAAATGTACTAGAGATCCTCGGTGGGTCATCTCCTAGTGATGCTATGTGGGTCCGATCCTAGAGATCCTGTGTGGGTCAGCTCCTAGCGATCTGGTGTGGGTCAGCTTCTTTATAGAGTAAGATGATTCAGTAGTTACATCTAATCATCTCTATTACTGTACTTAATTTATACCCGGTGTGTGCTGAGTCTGTACCAGTGTGGTACTTTCCTTCATGATAATACCTTGGTGGTATTCTTTTGTGTGGTGTACATGTGTGGTACTTTCCTTTGTGGTATCCCTTCCTTTGATGAATAGTTGAGCTTTGGGGTTTGGAGTTAGACTCCGTGTTTTCCTAATGATTGAGATGGGTTTACTTTATAACATAGGTATATGTATGGGAATATACCTATGTAGGGCTGACAGTTGTTCTCATACTTTGTGGTATATCATTCTTGGTGTTAGTGAGACCTGAGGGTCTCAGGGTCCCTAATGAGTATCATTATACTCACCCCAGCATGGGCAATTCCCACACATCATTGTGTTCGGTGCAGACGACAGAGAACGCTGGATGAGGATAAGAGTACCAGGACTGGACGGTGCCCTGAGGTGGACCATATGGCGTGTCGTTACACGGAGGAGACATGCAAACATGTAGTGCTGAGGAGGCGATCTATACCTACCATTCAGGTATTAACTTCGAAGGACGAACCAGTAGTTGTCTTTCTCTTTCTTCAGTAGTTTTGTATTTTAGTGGTACATGTACTTTCTAGTTGGGCTTGTATTCTGGCCCCTTTTACTTACTGCACTCACTCTATTTACTATTGTGTTTACTTGAGTTCATATCGTGTTGTGTTCATGGATACATGTGCTTACAGGTTATAAAGGAAATGCCTTCCCAATCATAGGGAATACTCCTTCGGTGCTAGTCCCCTGCCCCTGGCCTATGGAAGGTGGACTTGGGGTATTCACGACATGGCCCATGTGGGACGGGTCGTGGCAGATAAAATCATAAAATTATAATTATAGTCATTAATCATTTAAAATAAACTATATATATTTTCAAAAAAAATCATGTAACTATTAAATTATTTAAAAACTTTTCATTGCAATTACAAATGAAATTTTATTTTATTTTTTATTTTTTTTTAATTTAGTTGATTAAAAAAATTATGGAAATTTTGTGATATTAAATTAATAAAAAATTCCTTAACACAAATTATTGTCCATAATTAAAAACATCTATGTGCTTGAATTAAATCATTTTTCAAATTTTCTATCATTTACAATATTTAATGTTAAATGTAGACATTTCTTAAACATTTTATCATATTAAATGCGATAGTGTAGGATTTATTTTCTTATCTTCCTAGCTAATTTTTTTAACAATCATAGACTTATAATCACATTTTCAAGAGGATGACACAAAAATCTTGTTTCATTTATTACGGACCAACCAAAATTCAAAATATTAAAAAATAAAAATAAAAGGACTTTACCTTATCCAAAAAAAGTGATAATAAAATAATTTATGTAATGAAATTTATATGTTAATTAATTTAAGGAAAAATTTAATATGTTTTGAAGAATATATAAATATGTTTATTTATATCTATAAATAGTTTCTCAATGATTTATAAATAGAATTATATGTAGGATTTATTTTTATTTTGAAGTAATTTTTGAATCATTAACTAAAATTAATTTAATAAGTTAGTCATTTAAGGAAATTTTTAAAATTTATTATTCTAAATTAATTTTAAAAATGGTCATTTTTAAGTATAATTAATATTTTTATTATTACGTACACAATAATGATTGTTAGTAGATAAAATTCAAAAACAGATGTTCTAAACTGTGCAGATTAATATATTTTTTGTTGATGGGTAGGAAAGGAATATATATTTGTAAACATGTTACTTGGTTCTTGTGTAACATGTAAGACGATTTGAAGAATATATGATTACCATTGTATTTCTATCCCAGTTTTCCACCAAATGATCAAACACAATTTGATTGCATTCATCAAATCATCGATGACAGTAATGTTGGAAAGACAGAGAGTGTAATATAGGAAATCATCAACTTATTCCATAGACATATGTCTTAATAGTTTTTTGTGTAGAAAATACCAACCCAATTGACATTGTAGGTGAAGGGAAGTAAATAAAATAAATAAGTATTCTGAATTAAGGATCTGATTTACCGTTTCTCCTCCATCAAGTATTCACTGTTCTGAAAAATCCAGAGTGTGGATATGGAGTTCACAAAATCCCTGGTAGAGGTGGCCATCCTATCAGCATCACATTCACTTCCTCATCCCATTACCTCCACACGCTTCCACAACCTGATAGTATTTTTATTCATCAGGGGACCAATGCCTATCCCTATTGATGGCCAAGGGCCGGAGGCCACACCATTGGTATGACCATTGGACTGGTCATCTTCAAGCTAGCATGCCCAAGGTAATCATATCAAGGGCATGAGGATAAAGTGGATATGTGATAAACTTTAGAATGTAACACCCATGATTTAGATGTTATTTTCCTTTGAAAAAATAACATTAAGGATGAAACTATTAATAACATTTTTGAATAGGTTTATGGGATTATTCACACATTATCTCTTAGAAATGTATCCTTTTTTAAAATATTTTTTTCATTTTGTAATAAAATGTTTGTTTATATATTTATATATATAAACAATATTAAACATATTTACAAAAAAAATATATGTATATATATATATATATATATTAGAACAGAAACCCCAACACACCATCACATTTTATTAACCTAAAAATTCAACCATTCATCCATTGTAGTAGGTACGACACCTTGTCTCCCATTAAGCGGTGTTATAGATTCAATGTGTAAAATTGCTACACGAAAACATGCAACATATAAAAGGGACATATTTATTCTTCCTGGAATTTTATTACAAACCTTCTGTCCAACACCTAAGAATCAAACCCCCAACATCCTACAAGTTCGGGAAATAACATACATATTGTACCTTCAACTAACTATATATATGAAAATGATAATTTTTTATAGATATACATCTCTTAATATTTCATTTTTTTAAATATATATATATATATGCATTTAAATATTTAAATATTTCTTCTAAATATATGTAATATCTTATTTAAATATTACATTAAAATAATTTAGCACATATTTCATCCATAAAAATATGATTTTTTTCATTTAATTTATTATATACGTGTTTTTATGAAATTATTATTAATTATATATTATTCAAAAATTGTAAACTATACAATTTTATTAACTATGCATCCAATAATATGTTGTACAATTATTTAATTTTAAATCTACTATATTTGTAAACATTTGAAAATAATATATTGTATTTATTAATAATTTTAATTTTACTTTTATACAATTTTGTTATAAACAATAGTTTCATTAATAAAAGTTTTAAAATTTTATATATAGTTACTGAAAATATTATTAATTGTAAATTTTTTTAATATTTAATTAAGAAAATAAATATAAACATAAATAAAAAATAAAATATTATAAACTTATGTTCTTTTAAATATAATAAAATTATATATGTATATACATTTTTGGAATTAAATAACATTCCACAAATTATATAATTATATTTTGTACATTATCACTCAATATGATAAGTATTTATAATTAATTTCATTTATAAAATATTATTACTTGTAATTTTGTTTAGTTTTATTGAAAAGAAAATATTTTTATCAATATATGAAACAATATATTACATTTTAAATGAATTAAAATAAGTTAAAAAATATAAGATACATATATAATATTATATTCAAATAATATTAATAATATCTTTTATAAATAATTATTAATATTATAAATTTATTTTACATTAAATATACTATATAATATAATATATACATATAAATTTTGTGAAATATAATTATACAAATATTAAATTAAATATATATATATATCCAAATAATAATATTTCGCTAAACATAAATTATATTGTTTTAGATATAAAATTTAAAATATGAAAACACCAAATTTAAATATTATAAACCAAAAATATAAAATTAAATTAAACAATGTAAAAATATTCATAAATAAATTAATGTTTACATAGTACATTAAATAATACATCCATAAATCCATACAATTTAGATAAATAAATCACAAAAACAATATAAATAATGTATTTGGATAGCTAAAACTATAAATATAAATTTTACCTACTCAAAAGGTGAAAATTAATATTTTATGAGATAGATTCAGCAGAGAATTACTTCAAAATATCAGGTTGGTATAAAGTATTTAGAGGGTATATAAGGGGTGATCGACCTCCATTTATAATTATTTATGGTTGGAGGCATGAACTCCATTAATGTCTATTGTGTATTCATTTCAACAAAATTGTGAATGGGGTTCACACTTCATGTTGAAAAAGGATGTAATGAATAAGGTTTACACCTCCTTCATCCATATTTTCAAAATACTTAAATAACTATCCTATTTATTTATGATAATAAAACAAATTCGAATAAAAAACACTTGAGTTTCTCAGATTTACAAAAGCCCAACAAGGTTATGAAGATGAAAATAGATATTTTATTAATGATTAATGAAAAAATGGGAATGGAAGATGAGTGGTTGGATTTCATCATCATTTTGAGAACCATGATGAAAAACAACATTAATGAGGCCATTGTGCCAAACATTTTGATAGGGTTATTGGAAGTAGTAATACATTCACTCTTAGAAATATATTCTTTTATTAAAAAATTATTTGATTTTTTCTAAGGGTAACATAAATGGAGTGTGTCTGTGTGTCTATATATATACATTTCAACTCAAACCCAACCACATATTACAATACATCAATGTAACGTCTTTTAAATTATATGTAATTTGTTTTATTATATGGAATTATTATGAGACTGCACGCTCTGACGACAAGTGATTCTGAGGCCCGAAGATACTGAAACCTAATATTGAACATTTTATAAGGTATGTTTAGTAATCGTGTGAGCGGGTGCTTCTATCCTTTGAACCGGTGATCGGATTTGAAATACAAGGGCACCGTTGAACTTGGAATTCCAGGATTGGCATAGAAATTTCATAATATCGGCTGATAAGATCCCATAAGAAAAGTTATTTTTTAAAAAAAATATTAAAAAATTAAAGGAATTATTTTATTCCCTTTCCCACCATTGAATGATGGATTACGACGTTGTTGTGCAGTGACAAGGCGACGACGATGCACATTAATGGAGGATCCATAATGGCTCGTCTGAAAACACGACAATTATATCTTAATATCTCATTAAATGTCTCTCATTAAATATGGATCATATAATGAGCATCATTAAAGGACACAACGTCGCTACCCTTGTTATTTTTATTTTAATAATCAAACGTTTTTGAGTTTGGGGAAATAAACAATTTGGTAAAATCTTTAATGAACTTCCAGCATAATCTCTCTCCAACGAAGAATGAAGAATGACATACTGGATGATCATCACCAGCTTCAACGTTCCTTGAAGAATGAAGTTGAAAGTGATTTCAAAATCTTGAAACCTCAATGATGAACACTTCAGCATCGAACGTCAACAAAGATGGGGTTATGCATTCTACGTATGTGATGTTGTCATCCTCGTCCTAGAGAAGTAACGGCTAACGTAGGTCAACATACTATCAGGTTGATCCACGAATCACTCGTTCATGTAGGGGGTATTTTTTAGGGGTTTAAATTGGTATTTTACTCTTTCTTTATGGATTAATACTTTCCCCCATGCTTAGAGTCTAACACGGAGAGTGCGGTTCGACACAAACAGGCCCCAGAGCCTCTTCCATGGTTGTTTATTGTGCGTTCTTCATGGAAGATTTTCATGATGGTGGAATTGATAGTTTTAGGTCATTCCAGCGAAGCGGACATCCTAGAGATTATTTATATGCAAGCGATTCGAGAAACGGACCACCAGAGAAACTCTGTTGGGCCATCGAAGGTGTCGTTGGTGGTTGGTCATGGCCAGTGGTGGTGGCCATAGGCAGAGGATGGATGTGTTCCCTTCGACATTCCGCGGTGGTAGGAATCCATGATAGGATGGCTACGGTGGAAATGGGATGTGGCTCCCATCATTGCTGTGTGGAGGAGAAGCCTGCTCGGGCCACTCGGGTGGCTTAGAGGTATGCAGACCCTGTCTGCGGGACTACGAAATGGCCAACCATATTGGGCGGCTATGTGGTGATGCCATGGTCGCTTTACCTGGGCGAGGAGACATCCCAACGAAGACCACATGGTGAGTGGGATGCCGGACGTGACTATTTTCCACATCTCGGCCTGGCGGAGATGCCTTCCTGTGGCAGACTGGGTCGACCAGTGGGCTGGACCCACACCTCCAGGCCGGACCCATGCTGTCGTGCCGGACCCACGATGTCCTCCCGGACCTACCACTAGGACGGAAAATTCCTACCGAGCTAGACCATCAATCCTAATTAGTCGGTTGGGGTGGACCCATGTCAGACCCATGCCAGACCCCTGGACAGGGTCGGGTCGAACTAGACCAGGGCTCGACCAGCCCTGTTTCAGTGAAACAATCATAACATATAGACCAAGAATTTTATTGAATCATCATATTCAGTGTGAGGAACCTTGAAATGAGGAGGACCTTTTGAGTTAATTCACTTTAGTTTTGGTAGAATTTGGAGTACGGATGGGTTGGATCAGACATGAATCCATCCCAGAACTTTTTAATAAAAATCCCATAACATACAGACCGGTTGTCCGATCGACGTAACATCTATTGTGTTGGGACCCTTATAATGTGACTATCCTTTGCAGTTACTCTATGTGGGAATTCATGGTGTTTGAGTTATGCCCAATTTCTTGATGAGCAGATCCTCTGGAAATCAAACGTGCTATGTGTGAGAATCAAGTGGTTGTCTGTGATGTGATGAAAATATAGGGATCATGAATCAGTCAGCACCTAGTGATCCTGAGTCGGTCATCACCTAGAAAGCCTCTAGGGTTCAATACCTAGGGACCGTATGTGGGTCAGTAGAAGAGCCTCTTGACAGAATAAGATGATCTAGATTTAAGACTAATCATATTTACTTATGTACTTATGTTATAGCTATTCTAAGATGCACTTTTAATTAGTGTTAGGTGTCAGAGATCTTTCTTAGTGGTATTACCTTTGGGGTACTTACATTGTGGTGTTTTCCTTCATGTATTACTAAGAGACCATTAGGGGTATCGAGGTCCCTACGAAGTATTATTATACTCACCCCTGCACAGGCTTCACCTGCAACTATTTTATCTTGTGTAGACATAGAACAGCCTAGACTGGGACATTGGGAAACCAGGACTAGATGGTGCTCGGAGGTGGATCAATAAACATGGTACGCTGGAGGGACATTTGACAGATCCATGTACCTAACCTTCTGCTAGGATCCTCGGCAGATGACCTCTGGAGCTTGTAATTTTTTTGTTGTACTTTCCTTTTAGTTGGGCTTTTGTTTTGGCCCCATTATTTTCAGTTCACTCTGATTACATGCTGTAGTGATACTTTGTGGTGGTCATGCTACTTTCTTTCCTTTGTGGTTTTCTTTGTATGGTATTCCATATTTGTGTGTGTACATGTTTAAAGGAAATGACTTCCCTTTTTGGGATACACCTTTCTAATTCTAGTCACCAGCCCCATGAATATGTAATTTGGGCATGGGGTAGTCACGACAAGGACCACATGGGACAGTTTGTGACAATGTGATATTAGAGGGAGTTCAGTTCTACCAGAAGAACTAAGAGTATGTATTTTTAATGGGGGTAATAGTGTAACGTATCTTCAGTTCGGATTTCAGTCTAGGGAGTCTAGTATTGCTGCAGCGACCAACATATCCATACAAAAAGACCCTAAATTTTGTTTTTTGATTCGGTACGTGAACACACTAGTTGTATGTGTTTTGGAAATGTTTTTTTCTAGATCACTTTTTAGTCAACTCACCAGTTTTATATTATTGACAATGACACATCTGTTTCTCTACAGGATGCCTCCATGAAGACAACCAAGGAGGATTATAGTGAAAGATCACAATGATGGTCCACTGAGTGAGGAGGAATTTATACAGGGACCTCTTAGAGCCATAGCACGTTCGTGTGGTGTACTAGTAGTATCACCACCTGAAGAGAAGTTGTTGATACCAGCCCCACCGAAAAATGGTGCATGCCGACTGAGCATGCTTCACGACTTCCAGAGACAGAAGCCTCTTTGATTTCAAGGTGAGATAGATCCTCGGGTTTATGAGGTCCTGCTAGAGGCATTTGGTGGATTTTTTCCTAGTAGAGACACTGATAGACTAGATGGTAGTTGTATCCACTAACATTTTTAAGGAAATGGTAGAGATATGGTGGAGATTGATGATCCAAAAAAACGAGGAGGCAACCCTTGTCTGGAAAAACATTGAGAGCCCATTCGAGGTGGAGTTTGTACCAGAAAAACTATGCTCAGTGCATATTCAGGATTTACTGCACCTATAGCAGGGAAGCCTGACTAGGCCCAGTACTCAGCAAGGTTACCGACCTTTCAGCTACTCCACTGACATGGTACAAGATTCATTCATTAGGGTATAGACCTTTGATAATGGATTCTGACAGGAGATTAGGGTGTCTATGATTTCGCTCAGCATCCCGATGCAGGCTAGAGTGTTATAAAGAGACATACTAGTGGATACATTCCTAGCTGATCAGGAACTAATGGTGGGATCCACTACCAGAAAACAGGTGGCTGAGTCATTTACAGTAGGAAGATGAAGCAGGGGCCCGAACAATCCAGACCTTTCATAGGACACCCCAAGATGTTGTGGAAAAGATGAAGATCATGCGAGGTAGTAGATGTCATATGTGGACAAGATTTTGTTACTCTTGTGTTGAACAAGGGAACATGGCACGTGTTTTTCTAACTCCCCACAAGAATGACCAGAAGGTGGACAAGAAAACGCCATGGAAGTGACAAAGGTTTGAGTGAGGAGGTCTACAGGGCGGCGGACGTGGCAGGGGAGTAAGCCGAGTAGCAGGAAGTGAAACACAGTTCGAGGAAATACAACCACCACCACCATGAGGTCCACCACGAGCTCTAGGAGCAGGCGTAAATGGGTTGGCCCATATTCTGGTTATGGGGCATATAACTGTGGAACTCCATAGATGATTAGATGAACAATATGTGTGTTCTCCAATTTTTCTACAGTTTTCATAAACTCATTTTCTAGTCACTATTTGTTTTCCACAAACCTCGTTTGAGGCTCGAAGTTTCTGGTGGAGTAGTTGGCTCAATCCTTATGATTAGAGACTCCTAAAGGAGTAGATTCAATGATTACTCACTACTGATGGCAGTTTGAGCTTACTCTAGGAGGTGAGAGCTTTGGCTGGGATCTCCTAGTAGTAGTGTTATGGCCTTATGAAATCATCTACGGTATGGACTGGTTATCCACAATCCATGCTCAGATCAACTATTTTAGGTGCAAAGTGAATTGTGTCAGTGTGGATTGGAAGAGGATTTCATTCACCGGAGAGAATGAAAAAATTCATCACATGGAAGACCTTCTCATAGGAGGGTGCAGCCGATCACTCTCTAGTTGGCTAGCCTCACCCTTGGTGTGGTGGATGAGGGGAGTTTAATCTTTCCTATAGTGGTGGATGAATATGAGGATGTCTTTCGAAAAGATGTCACAGGGCTACCTACTCATATAGAGGTAGAATTATGCATTTAATTATACCCAAGGACGTCACTGATATAGACACATGCATATTGAATGGATCCTACAGTGCTTTATGAGTTGAGGGTAAAACTAGAGTACATGCAAAGAAAGGGGTTTGTAAGGCTCGGTGTTTCTAACTGGACAACCCCAGTGTTGTTTTCTAAAAAGGTAGACAGGAGATTGAGTCAATGTGTGGACTTATGGTTCCTGAAGCAGGTGACTGTAAAGAACATGTATCCACTGCCAAGGATTGACAACCTCTTCGACCCCCTGAAGGGAGTGAGGTGGTTCTCAAAGATAGACCTCAGATCGGGCTATCACCAGCTTCTAGTACGGGATGAGGATGTAATGAAGAAAAACTTTATTGTTCTATTACAACCAATTTGAGTTCTTGGGGATGCATTTCGTCATAAACAATTCCCCTGATGTATTCATGGGTCTTAGGAATAGGATCTTATAGCCTTACCTAGACCGATTGGTTTTGGTCTTCCTTGATGACATCTTGGTGTACTTCTCGTCGGAGGTGGAGCACTCTACACAACTAAAGATAGTTCTAGATACACTTCGAGAGCACAAGATATATGGTAATATCTCTAAGGTCTAGTTATGGTTTTAGAGGTTCACTTCCTAGGAAACGTCATCTCGGAGGATGGAGTTTCTATAGATCTACCGAAGATAGGCACAATGCTTTCTTGAGAGCCACCCTTCTGTGTGACTGAAGTGCGTAGTTTCTAGTGGTTTTTTGGGAAATACCAGAGGTTCGTACATGACTTTTCTAGAGTAGCAGCACCATTTTCAACTTTCAAAAAAGGGAAAACCATTTTTATGGATGAAGAGATTCCATACATGTTTCCTGTAGCTTAGGAAGATACTGAGTAGTGCCCCCATCTTGAGACTACTAGAATAGGGAATTGGGTATGTAGTCTACTGTGATGCATCAGGGATCATATTGGGTTGTGTCCTGATTCTAGAGCAAGAAATGATCACCTAAAGCTCACGGTAGATGATGTATCACGAGTAGAACAACGCAACCCATGACTTGGAGCTAGCAGTAGTGGCCTTTTCCTTGAAGATCTGGTAGCAATAATTGATGGGTGAATAGTTTACTGTCTACTCCAACCATAAGAGTATCAGGAATATCTTCTCAAAGAAGGACGTGAAAATGAGACAGTGGAGATGGTTGCAGTTCCCCCAGAACTTTGAATTTGAGATAGCCTATACTTCTCGGAAGGGGAACATGGTGGAAGATGCACTTAGTGGGATGTCTGGATTTTTTCTGTTGAGTGAGACGATAGAGTATCTTGTCACGATGTAGATAGCTTTTGTGGATAGTGATGGAGCATCTTTACTCCAGTTTATGACTGTCACTCCCCCACTCTAACTCTGAGTTAGGGAGGCACATCTTTTGGAATTTTTCTAAGAAGCGCGATGTTCTTAGTTATCCTCTAGATGGGATCATGCTGGATTTTTGATAGGTGGGGAGCACATTATCCTTTTCAGACAACACATTTTAGTACCATTGATGTTGGGGAAGGAGTTGTTGATGGAGTTCCATGCATCCACATTGGAGGTAAATCTGAGAGTGGTGAAGACATACCAGGACCCCCAACTTTAGTATTGGTGGCTAGGGATGATGAAAGTGGTGTTCGAGATAATTTCATGATCCTCACTTGTCAATAGGTGAAGGTCAAGCATCAAGTTCTTGTAGGATTAGCCCAGCCACTTGAGGTACCATAGTGGAAATGGGATGGTATATCGATGGATATTGTGATAGGGTTACCATGTACATATAGGGTCCATGATTCCATCTGGGTGATCGTTGACCAACTCACCATGTCGACACACTTTCTACCCATCCGGGAGAAGGGACCGATATAGGGTTTGGGGCGCCTCTACGTCCAGGATATATTGTTGCCCCAATGGGTTCCTTTGACGAGTGTCTCAGATTGTGATGCTCTCTTTACATCCTAGCTGTAGAGGGGATTACCAGAGGCATTAGGGACTCATCTATGTTTGAGCACCAGCTTTCATCTGAAGACAGATTGTTAGACGTAGGGGACCATACAAACCCTGGATGAAATTCTTTGTTCTTATGTCCCAGAATTTGGTCATAGCTGGGAGGACCACCTGCCACTATTGGAGTTTTCATAAAACAACAGCTATAACTCCGACATTGGAATGGAACCATTTGAGGCGTTTTACGGGTGGCCTTGCAGATTAAGCCAATTTTTTCCAGACCTAGTGGAGTCGGTACTCATGGGACCAGAGTTGGTATGGACTACAATCGAGAATGTGATGATCATCTAAAATTTGATGAGGACTTCACAACGTTAGAATAAGTCTTATACCTATAGTATATGGAGACCCTTGTATTGTGAGGATGGTGATCATGTATTCCATCGGGTCTCACCACAATGATGATTACAGAGATTTGGCCGGGGCAGCAATCTATCTCTGTGGTTCATCGGACATTTTCAAATCCTGAGTAGAGTTGGAGAGGTCGTGTACCGCCTAAATCTTCCCCCACAGATGCAACAGGTGCATAATTATTTCCATTTGTCATGAATAATGAGATTAAGTTATGATCCATCGCATGTCCTAGAACGGGGAGAGATGGACATAGATGATGGGGAGATGTTTGTAGAGTTCCCAATGGATATAAAGGATCAACAGGAGCAGGTCTTACTTGGGTGGTTGATTTCCTTTGGTGTGAGTTTGGTGGAAACATGGAAATTTCCAAGAGATAAAATGGGAGAAGGATGCTCATGTTCGGGCTTAGTACCCCCATCTATTTGATTAGTATTTTTTCGAATTTCAGGGACGTATAGACCTAATGTTGGGAAATTTTAATTTCACAGAAATTAAGTGTAATTTTTTTATTATATGGGATTTTTCTGAGGCCATACACTCTAATGACATGTGATTACAAGGCTCAGAGATGCAGGAAAAGAATTTTGATCTTTTTTATGGTACGTTCAGGAAACATGCATTCTGGTTTATCTATATTTTGAAGCAATGCTCGGATTTCAAATCTGAATGAAGAGTTTAACTCAGAATGCCGAGATTTACCTTGATATGACTTATCATTGGCCTAAAATGGATGAGAGAAAAAAAATTAATCTTCAGTCAATTAGAAACAAATACCAAAATAATTTAATGGAATTGTTTTATTTCATTACTCATAGTTAAGAGGTGGAGGGAGATGATGCAGTCTAGTGATGATGCGCATTAATGGAGAATCAATAATGGATTTTTTTTAAACTGCAATGCTGTTATCTTAATGGCTCAACAAATGTGGATCATATAATGATAATAATTAATGGATGAAATATTTATGCACTTTTTATTTTTCTTTTAATAATCCATTGTGTTAGAGTTTTCATAAATAAATAATGTGGGGGAATCATTGATGAACTGCCGTCAGAATCCCCCCACCCCCAACAAATAACGAAGAACAATGCATCGTTGAATCATCAACTTCTTTGAAAATCCTCAAAGAATGAAGCTGGAAGTGATGTCAAAATCCTGAAACATCAATGATGAACTGTTCGGCATCGAACTCCAATGAGGTAGTGGTTATGAGTTCTATGTATGTGAGGTTTTCTTCCTTGTCCTTGAAAATTAATGACGATTGTGGAATAACCGACTAATGGTCTGATTTGAAAATCACTCGTTCTTATGGGGGGGTTGATAAAGGGTTTAAATTGGTTTTTTTACACTTACTATGTGGATTGATAGTTTTACCCATGCCTAGACTCTAACGCGGAGGGTGTGGGCTGACATGAACAAGTCCAGAACCACCTCCTTGGGTTTTTATTGTGTGATGTTTATGAATGATTTCTTGAGATGAAAGAAAATCGAGTTTGAGTTCATCATAGATATGGTGACATCCTATAAATTCTATAGATGTAAGAGGTTCATGAAGAGAGGCACTAGAGTGACTCGGTGGCATGTCGATGGTACCGTCGATGTGATGGAAGTAGAAGAAAAAACCAATAGTTTCCCAAGGTGATGGTTGTGGGTGGAGGTGGCCGTAGTAGGAGGATGGAGGTGCACCCTACGATGTCTCAGGGAGGAGCATCCCGCTAGGGCCGCTCAAGTGCGCTAGAGGCATGTGGACCCTGTCAGCTTGCGTGCGATGAGGCCAACAGTGTGGCGCCGCTGTGGTCGCCTGACTGTGGAGTGGAGACAACCTCGCGATGACCTCAGTGTGAGTGGGAGTCCGGATGTAGTTGTTCGCTACATCCTAGCTAGGCAGACAAAACCCACCCAGTGGGGCAAATATGTGGCTCAGTTGGCCAGACCCATGCTGCCATGTCGGGCCCGCACTCCCAACCAGGACCCGCGCTACCGAGTCGGACCCGCGATGCTAGGCCGAACATGTACTACCAAGATTAAACCATGATCCAAATGCAGTGGCTGGGCCAGAACCTTGTGGTACCCACGACGTACCCCCAGACACGGTCATGTCTGGTCAGACAGACCCAGACCCATCCAGCCCCATTTCACAAAAACAATGATAAATTGTAGACCAGACATCTGATTGACAAACCATCTACAGCACATGGACCCTTGTGAAGAGGAAATCCTTTTGAGATTCTCCACTTTACCTTTGGTAGAATTATTAGTATGGCCAGGTTGGATCGGGATTGAATCCAACATGGCCCTTTTTACAAAAATCTCATAACTTCCAAACGGAGTTTCTGATCGACGTGTTGTCTATTGTGTTGGTACCATTATGACGATACGATACTTTGGGGTTAATATATTTGGGACTTTGCGGAGGTTTTGTTACGAACGATGTCTTGAGGAGAGGATACTATGAAAATCAGGCATTCTATGTGCGGGAATCTAGTGTCTGGATATGACGTGAAAAAACAATAGCAATCCTGCATGGGTCAATACATAGATATCCTAAGTGGGTCAACACCTAGTGATCCTTTGTAGGTCATCACATAGAGAACCTCGCTGGGTCAATACCTAGATATCCTTTATGAGTCAGCACCTGTAGATCCTTTATGGGTCAACACAAATATATCCTCTCTGGTTCAACACCAAGAGACCATGTGCGGCTTACTAATAGAGCCTCTCTATAGAATAAGATGATCTATCTTTACGATTGATAATATTTACATATGTAATAAAGTTATAACTATTCTGAGCTGTGTAATTGTTTACATTATGAAATGTGTTTGAGATATTGCTTGGTGGTATTACATCTATGATACTTCCATTCTGGTGTTTTTCTTCGTTGATTTCTGAGAGGCCGCCAGGGGTCTCAGGGTCCCAATTGAGTATTGTTATACTCACCCCTACACGAGATTCTCCCGCACCTATGGTGTCTTGTGCAGATGATGGAGAACATTTACTAGGAATTTGGGGAGCTGGGACTAGATGGTTCTTGGTGGCGGGTCGATAGATTTGGTGTGCTACCAGGATATCCGACAGAGAGATTTACCTACACTTCAGGTAGGATCCCTTGTGGAAAACCTCCAGAGCCAGTAAAATTTTTTGTTATAAATTCTTTTCCTTTGGGCTTGTATTCTGTCCCCTTTCCTTTTAGTTCACTCACTTTACTTTTAGTAGTGAGACTTTGTGGTGGTTATAAAAATATCATTCATTGTGGTTTTTATTGTGGGGTATTCCGTGGCTGTGTGTGTACATCATTAAAGGTAATGAATTCCATTTTTTAGATACACCTTTCTGGTGCTAGTCACCAGACCCTGGTCTATGGAAGGCAGGCTTAGGGTTGTCATGGAACAAATCCTATTGAACGACTTGTTACAATGAAATACCTAGTCTAACCATCCATCCTGGATTGCACGTACCAGACCCTGAGTCTCATTATGTGGTCATCTATGTTCACTAGGAAAAACTTTTGCATGACCACACACTATTTCATAGCTCGATGATTTATATTTTATAGGATATAAATATAAAATTCATGAAAAACTAGAAAGAATCAATTCCCCAACATCCATGATTTTAGGGGAGATACCTACCACTAGGGAACCCATACGGGGGAATTTTAAAAACATTATATTATTGTATCGATAAAATTAATTGTATCAAAATAATTTTGAATATGTAAATATATATATAAAAATATTCTTATATATTTATATTTATTTAAATATATTTTTATGATTATTCTTGGTAGAATAAGAAGCTATAGTTTTACCCCACTCTTTATAAGAAGCATTCCAGACCCTAAGGTATGATTCCCATTCCCTAGTTGGGGGATTATTAGGTTATAGATACCATAATTTGAATAGTGGGTTGATATTGATGTTTAAAAAATTTATTTATATAAAAATATGAACCCACATGCCTGCATGCACCTTCACACACATATATGTGCAATTACAATAACAGGATAATAAATAATGATTAAGATTCCATGAATTTAGTTTAAATGAATCAAAACAATTCATAGGGGTAGAGTTCATATCGGACCTTTCTCATTGAAAGAAACAATCATTGGGTGGTATGGGGGTATGAAGACACAATATAGTTGTGGGGAACTTCCTAGGTAGGTTATCAAGTTTGTGGGTGTAATTAAAAAAGACAATTAATGTAACACCCCACCTCTAACCACTAAACAGTTTATAGAAAAGAGAAATCAATGGACCTCATTCTTTCTTCTATGTATGTCACATGTTTTTGACTAGTAGTGAGACTTTAATCTCTAATATGGGGTGCCTACACACTTAAAACATTGTAACACAGTTATGGAAAAAATAAATAAATCATATCGAACACATAATCATAGTACCTGAAAATAAAGAAGAAAATGTATATATCATATTTCCCATGAAGAAGCATTCATGTTTACAAACAATGATCGCTTTTTGGTTTGATCCAAAATAAAAAAAATAACAATAATTGATACATGAACACTTCCTCTACTTCCACCCCACGTCCTCACAAACACTATCTCCTCAAATGATCGAGTGGTGAAAAAATAATCAATGGTATGTCCTATGATCATTCTATAAGCAGACATCACATATTCATGTGCACTGAGGTTCCCATTGTATATTCCATCATGTACATATGTGGATAAGGAATAAAATAAACAGGACACCCAAGAAGTATAGAACACATGTGGTTACAAGGAAACCATGACTCCATATGCATCAAATAACTGTGTGCTATCCGAGACACTATGAAATCCAATCAAACCTTCTCTCTCACAATTCCATAATCCACATGACCATCTCGTTGATCCACTACACTTATTCTCAACGTATACCCGATGTCTAAGGGTATGATTTCAGAATAAATATTGACCCAGTACCCACTAACACTAGGCACAATCACAAATTATTATATTTACCCACTTCCTAATCACTCTAGGAAGGGTCAATCTATCTGATCATTTCACCTCATATCCCAAAAACCATGTTTACCATCGATCCAAGCAATCAAACATCAACACATATTAAATAAATAATATATAACTTGAATGTGTCCTAACATGATTTTAAGGGAACTCTTGATCTCCATAGAGTGGTGACAAGAACGTAGACATCAAGAAATACCATTGGGAATGATTTATGCACACTAAACCTAAAGAATGTCTATGAATAATTAGAATATTTCTCTATTCTAAAAAATTAGAACAATATATTGGTACAATCATCAGGTAAAACACATTCCAATACATTGAACTATGTTGATGTAATAAAAAGTGACAAAACAAAACTCTTTGTGACATGATGTCATCTCCAAACTCTCACACCCTACTAATAAGAAAACCCAATGCCTTAACCTTACCAATATTAGATATAACATGATCTATATACACCTAAATGTTTATGTAGGTTGTGAGAAATATTCCATTTGGATCCCACTAATTATTTCAATGTATATTTTATAAAATAAACCAATTATTCACATATAAATTAAAAAATAATTTAATAAAATCTTTCATATATCATGGAATAAAAAACCTTTTAACAAAATTATAAAGTATGATAATACTTATTTTTATAAATAATTTCATTACAGTTACCATTAAAGCATATTGAGGATAATAAATTAAGAAAAATTCCCATATATACACTCAAAATCAAGTTAATAAGGATCATATTTATATCATAGTACTAGTAGGAAACCAGTTGTGCATATTACAATGGAAAAATTGGTTTAGGGGAAAAGATGACACTATTTAGAGTGACTAATTTTAAAAAACATTTCAAATTGGAACACACAATTCCCTAGTATAATAGGTGTAAGGAAAATGTTTTCAACCCTATGGATGGATCACTATATCATCATTGATCACATTATTTTTTATACCAACAATTTCATTAAATGAAATTTAAAATTTGAAACTAAATATTCTTTGTGGTGTTTTTTTAATAAATTTTTTCTTCGGTTTAAAATAAACATTTTTAAGAATTGTTTTCTACATGAGATGAATGTTTGTAAATGTGTTTCTTAGAAATATGTTGGAGAAGTAATTATATGAAATTTATTATGTTGTGAAGTTGGAGAACATTCCAAATCTATTCATATGATTATTTTAAAATCTTATAGTTATCAATATAATTATAATAACACTATTATAGATTTTGAAAAATGATGGGAATTTGATGTGATTTGGACACAACATATTGGACACAACATCTAAGGGACATAATGTTGTAGTATGGTAGGAAGTGTAAATTTGTCAAAAAAATATTTCTAATTGTAGGATCTATCTGATGAACCATCAGATATATATTCTCACATAAAGTGTAGGTTTTTATAATTTATGACTTGACAAAGATAGAGATATTTTTTTCTAGAAACTGTCCATCATTTGGATCAAATGAGTGAAATAAGATGGTGAGGATCAGTATAAATAACTATATAGACCGGATCAGATATGATACATTTTTTGAGAATATACAATATGATTAATTGATCCAAGGAATCATAAATACATCATTAGAAAAATATATGTCAAAAAGATGTACGTGTTTTGGTATTTGAGATCTTTCGGTTTTGAAAATGATATGAGAATTAGAAGATTCATCGAAAAATATGTTGGTCTGGATTAATCTGATGATATATTTATATATATTAACCAAATAAGATATTTATTTTTATCCATTAGAATATTTTTTGACACTCATTCACTAGATATAAAATTTTTATGAATGTTAAATTTTTTTTTGTTGGGTTTCTTTAGTGTATAAAAAATCATAATAAATTATGTGACTCCTTAAATTAAATCAGAATTCATAATAAAATAAAATTTATGAGATTAGTACTATTATTATAGATAGTGATCTTGGAATATAAATAGTTAGATCTATTGAAGTTTCTACTATGAAAAGATGGGGCATCAAACTGATGTCTTTAGAAGTTGGAATAATGTAGTAAAAAACATCATCTCTCTTAAAGAAGCGGACAGAGACATGTTTTATTTTTTATTTTGAGAGTTTTATTTTATAATATGTAAAATTTTAATATAATATATTCTATGATGATTCATTTTGATGTTGTGAAGTTTTAAAGATATAGCTAATCAATGTATATTTGACAAACAAATTGATTACAAATTTTGATGTAAGAAGAATCGAGTTCTCCATAATAACTTTTTGTCTGGGTTGATAATGATTCAAGTGGGTCAATAGGACTAGAAAAAATTATTTTTTTCTAGATATCAATTTCAAGAATGTCCTTTTGTAATAAACCTTGAAATTTTCAAAATTCATATGATGTTATTTTATGTTCATTCATGTAGTTTTTAGTATTTTTTAATGTAATTAAGTTCTATAAGAGTTTAGAATATTATAGTATGTTCTTATTTACAATTGAATGTTTTAGAAGAGTAGAGAATATAATTTATAAAATTCAAATGAATGATAAATTTAAAGGTATAGAATTTTAGTGAGTTAAAAAAATGGTTTCTTACACTTAAAATTATTGGTGAACTAACAAATTGAGCTGCACAATACATTTTTACTTTTTATTATTCAGAGATACAAACAATTGAAACAAAAAAAATAATATGTGAGTTTTCTCAAATAATGTTATTTGAATGATGCAGAATTGTTTTTTGGATAGATAATTCTGATCATAATATCATTCAGATTTTTGTCCACACTACCAAATAAAGATAATTGGACTGAGAGGATTAGTCTGAGTTTTTTAATAGAATTCGGATAAGAGAAGTTTTGTTAGATAGGTAGATTAGTATGTTTTGGGATATGCACAATTTGATCAATATGGTATTGGACTGGGGCTATATTTCTAAGTATATTGGTAAGAGGCCATAAGATGAAGGAACGTTTGATAGTGTTTTTGAACATACCTTTGTGGAGATGAAATTATCAAAGTTCTCATTTTTTTATTCTTCAAAATTATTATGAAAATGATGTAAAGCTATTGTAGTAAGTATAATCATTCCTATCATCATATATAAGGTTTTCAATGGGAGTTGTAACATGTATCATCCAAATATTCATAATAGTGAATATTCATAGACCCACATGAGTTGTTATGAAAATTATGAGGGTTCTAACATTGAGGAAAAATGTTGTAAATCAATTGTAAATTATATAATTTTATATTTTTCAGGGAATTTTAATTTAATAATTTTTTATAATGAAAAAACTCTAATAAGTTTTCAGGGTTATGTTTAAGGTAAAATTTTTAAAAATGTTGTCACTAATTCAACAACCCCCAAATCCTAGTGATTCAAAAATCCATAGGAAATTGAATTTTTGTAAGAGTGAGGATCCACATTTTAATCAT
Source organism: Viscum album (assembly GCA_963277665.1). Classification (NCBI taxonomy): domain Eukaryota; kingdom Viridiplantae; phylum Streptophyta; class Magnoliopsida; order Santalales; family Viscaceae; genus Viscum; species Viscum album. The sequence continues at coordinate 1,081,971,343 of OY728121.1, forward strand.
AATTAGGGGTAATATAAATTACATCAATAGTATAGAAACTCCTACATTTAATAGGAAAAATTATTATCGATGTAAAAAAGGTAATTATCCCGTATCTTATGCCACCTGACATGGATGGTTTTGATGCTATGAAAATTGGCTTTCCACTAATTTAGAATGATGATCCAATGACTTCTGATAATAAGAGAAACATTGAAGTTGATGTAGAATCCTGAAATTATATTATTATTTCTCTATCAAAAAAATGTTTATTTTATGTTGATTGGTCTCAAAATAACAATGATTATGTGCAAGAAGATCGAAATTATTTTTAAAGAATGTACTATTGAGAAGGATGATAATCTATAAATATTAGGTAGAATATTAGATTACATAATAATGAGAGATTAAGATACTGTTGATGAGTAATTCAAAAATAGTAAAGGATGTTTGTTTCCATGGAAGATATTTTTGGGATTTCATGGAAGATTCTATATTTTTTTAGAATCTTGTGAGAAACATTCCATAGCGGGTTGATACTAAAATATATTCTCTTATATTATAAGGAATATTTACAAATTTATTATTTCTTTAACTTTATTATTTCCATCAAAATAAGAGAAAACCCCAACATTCAAAAAGATGATAAAGATAAAATTCCTTTTGAATCTATTAGAAAGATGAAAATTTAAGATGATGTTGTTTTTGATGTTGTGATTCTGATTATAAGGAGGATAATGAGTTCAACTAAAAATGAATTTCTGTAATCTCCAAGAACTGTAGAAGTGAAAGAATAATGTATAGAAGAAAAATTCCGCTTAAATATTTTGAGTGTGGTATAATGAATCATTTTTATTTGAATTTCCTGAAAAAAGAAAATTATTGATTTTGGTGATAATTATTATGAAACATATTACTGTAATATGTTGATATAACTTCTCAAAAAGAATGTAAGTACACTGGTGGAATGAAGATGTTTTTTATAATGAGAAATAGAATTATAATTTTGAAAGTATAATATGACTTATATGAGATTATTTCATCATAATATGAATGTTGAAAAAGAATCATAACCTTATTTGAAAATATTTAGAAAAAATGACGATTTGTAAAATAGTAAAGAAGAATGAGGTGAAGATCCTTATAGGTAGTATCAAATCAGATCTAGAAATTTATAATGTCTTGACAAAAATTTATCTCTCAGGAATGAAATGAGAATGGTGATGAAAGATAAGGGAAAATTGATGGTGGGAAGAAAATATATTACTTAGTAGGAAGAAGAATACATCCAGGAGGTCATAGGATTCAAACTAATAGTTATTGAACATGTAAATATGGATGAATACCTATATAATAAGTTGAAAACTAAGGATGATGATTTAAATAAGAGTTAATTAAAACTCCTTGTGGTTGAAAGTGCCTTGATAATGATGAATAAACATTTCATCATGTATTTAGTAGTAAAATTTAAATCATCTAATTTTGTAAAAAAAGATCATTCGAAGAATCATTTGTATTTTCTCACCTTCCAAAAATAACATTTAATTTATTTTTTATAATATTCAAATGTTTATAAATTTTTCTAGAAAATCATTGATTGAGAATGTATTTAAAAAAATTCACATCAACATATGTACAAAATTACCACGATAAGATGGTTTAAACACTATTAGGGGATCCTAATGTTGAAAAATGTAATGAAACTATACAATATTATTACTGGTAATGATCATACATCCATATAAACAAAATATTTTTATGGTTTCTGTTTGTGTTGTGGAATTTCTAGACACATAACTTACAATTGTTGGAAAAAAATTTCACTTTTAAAATAAAGGTAGAAAAAATGGGAAAAAATTATGGAAATATAATGAGTATGTTTCCAAAAACATATAATTTTTGAAGAAATAAATCTCTATATGTTAGAGAAGTTCCAATGGAAATTTTTTTGAATGTTTAGAAAAAGGTATGTATAAAACATAACCACTCTAGCCTTCATGCTGAGGAATGTATAAACACTCCTCAAGAGAAAATCAATTATGCTAGAGAAGAAAAAGAAATTGGAAAAAACAAATTTGTGGAAAGAGATTTTTTTTAGAAAACCTAAAAAAGAAAAAAAAAGGAAAATCCATGGATACTTGATATTTTTTTTCTCACACATGAAAAAATATTTAGAAATCCTAAAATATGTTTAAAACAAAAATGGAGGAGCAGTTACCTTCAAGAATGATAGCTGCATTAATTTTTTTGGAATTTAAAAAATGAAATTGATGAAAAAAATTGACATCTAATGGTGTTATATTTTTGGATGGTATTAAACTTAATAAAATACTGTGAAAAAACATTGTGATGATGGAAATAGAGTGATGTTTAAGAAATATCTAGGTATCATCAGAAGTATTCAGGATGGTAAAACTAAAACTACTAGAGAAATAAATAGCGAAAATACCTATAAGATATTACAATTTTAAAACTCTTTTTACATGAATGGTAATTTTGATTTTTTTGTATCACAAACATGGGAATATTTATCCGAAAAGATTGAAACATATTTTAAAATTTAATATTGTTAGAAACACTAGTCCGTTGAAAAGAAATGATGTTGATGTTTTTATAAAATTTCAAAAAGGATACATGGTTAGTAAACGTAATAAGAATATATAAATACTTTCTACTCGATCTTGATAGATAATTTAGTAAGATTTATATGGGATAGTGAGACATAAGTCAACAAATGATATTTTTAACATATCACTAATATTTTTTATTTAACCCAAAAAACAAAAATTATGTTTGTGATGCATAATTTAGAGGCATTAGAAATGTTTATTGTTTTTTGAAACAGAATTTGAGAGAGAAATTGGGGTTTATATAATGAAAATGAGAACTGATAATGGAAAGTAATACACATTAAATTGATTATATTAATTTTAGAAGAAACATTTAATTTATCATTCGTACATTGATCCATACACCCCTCAACAAAAAGGAGTTTGAACATGTAAAAATAGAAGTCTAGTGGAAATGGGAATAAGAATGTTATAAAAATAAAAACATTCTATGTTTCTTATGAGAGAAGCTATTTTCATTGTTGTACATATCCAAATAGATTTTATTTATGGCTAGAATCAATCAAGACATCCTATTAACTTCGGTATAACAAAAAACCATCTGATAAATATTTCACGGATTTAAGATGTCCTTGTTTACTATAAATAAAAAATCCATAACATGGGAAAATTGATGAAAAAAATTCTAAAGGAACATTCATGAGATATTAACCTAGCCAAATAAGTTATGAATGTTGGAAGAAAAATTTAAAAAATATTGTGGATTCTTATGATGATAATTTCATGGAAAATTTATATTCCATAATCAAAGATGTGTAAAAGATTGAAGAATACAAACTAAGGATTTCCAACAATCACGTATGTGAGCCCAAATTGATATATAAAGATTCGTAAGAATTATATCAGGCGGAATATAAATCTAAAAAATGAATAAATTCACAATGGTAGAGAAATTGTCAAAACCGAAAAATAAACATAGAAATCATAATGCATTGATTAATACTTTAATAAGGCTGATATTAGAAAATTAGACATCACCCAATGAACAAATTGAACCAGAATCAGTTTTTGAAGTAGTATAACATAATTAATTAGTGAATACATTGAATTATAAGTTATATAACATTGAAAAAATTAATGGAAGAAATTTTTTCCAGGACTAGTAGATAAAAATATTATTTAAAGAATGTGGGTTTATAGGAACAAGTCAAATGAACATGGAGAAGCAATAGATTATTACTTGTTTTGAAAGGATACTCCAAGGTTTAAGGTATCGATTTTGAATAATCATTTTCCCCCACAGTAAGATTAGAAACTATTACAATGGTTCTTATAATGGATAAAATTCAAAGATATAATTTTTAAAAAATGGATGTAAATTAATCATTCATAAATGGATAGATTAAGGAAGATGTGTACAGTGAGAAACCATTTTGTTTTATACTTGATGAGTATGGATCAATGTTTGTAAATTGAAGATAGTTTTATATGGGATGAAATATGATTTACATGCCTGCTGTTCCAAACATGATAATTTGTTGATAATGTAATCATTTTCAAAAGGAAAGGCTGAAAGAAACTAAAATGTAAAATAATATAACGCCATAACTTTCACCTTAATTGTGTAAATAGACTATATAATTTTTTCTCGAGAGGAGGAAAATGTTCATAAATAATTTTCGGGGGAAATAAAGAAGCATTTTGAAATATCTGTCTTGGGAGATATATGTGGGATTGGCATAGTAAGAAATAGTTTTCAATATATTTTATCATAGATAAATCATAATATGTTGCATCTATAATGCATAAATAAAATGTTTACAATGAATGTTTCTGTGGAATATTTGAATTTTTATGTTTCTACACCATTGAAGAGACTTTGTGATAATTATATTGCAATTGATCTTTATATAAATAATATCAAATACTCAAGTTTCAATCACATTGATATTATGTTTCACTTCATCAATAAAAAATTTATTGGGGAGATATTCTACTAGAATATATTTTATCAAAATATCAAAGTTATCAAGATTTCACAAAATAAATGCTAAGGGAGATATTTTCATAATTTCGGGTGAAAATTTATGTTCTATATCCACAAAATAATTACTAAATACCTTAAGGAAATCCTCAACTATTATTTGGATCATTTTTGAAAAATGTGATAATTTGTAAAACATTTTCGACTAAAAGAAAATTTTCATACTAATCTTAATTTGGATTTATAGTTATCATAAAATAGGTTAAAGAATGAAATGTAATATAACAATAAAATTCAATAGGATATTATCTTTACATATATGAATATTTTATTTTCATATAATCATGAATTTTTTTTAACAAAATTACTTTATCTACTTGTTTTTTTCTAGCACACTCACTTTTGAGAAATACTATATCGTTGTAAATGTAAAAAATATGATTTGTGAAAGATTTTGAGTATTGAAAAATGATGAATTAAAAAATGCTATTAATCGGGGTTGTAAAAAATCCAAAAGGTGTCACTGAAGGTCATTTGTGATTCTTTGTTTCTAACATTATTTTTTAAACAATCAATTTTTTCAATAATGTTTTTTAAAGTATGGGAATTTTCATAAATGAGATTGATAGAATGTTTTTAGAGAATTAAACTTATAATATTTAGTAAGCTGGGAAGTTATAAAACATTCAAAATAAATATATAATATTTTTATGATCCTAATTTTGTCAATATCCTGAAAATATTTGGATTCTTGCAGTCAATAAAAAAAGGGAAGTTGAAGTGTTCTAGACGAACTATATCGGACACATCAATATGAGATGAAAAAATTGTAGGAATTATGGATGTTGAAATTTGTTTGAAAATTTAAAATTATTCGAATAAGAAGTTCTATTGAATGAATATCAATGTAGAGTGTTTGATTATGTATATGTAATTAATTTTCAAAGAAGGAGATGATGTATCCATGATTCTATCCATTAGATGGATCAGAAGAGTGGAATAAGACATTGATGATCAATCATAATTATTGTACAGACTAGATAGGACATGATATTATTTTTTAGTTTAGACAGAGAGATAATTTGATATAAGGTGTTATATGTAGATAATCAATAAAATTATTCAAAAAGATGGATGTTTTGTTGTGGCTGAGATCATCTAGTTCTGAAAAATATGAATGAATTAGATGATTCATCATATGATATGTCGATGTCGATTTATCTGCTGAGCTGTTGATTCCAATTCCTTTTATGAGAGTTTATGTCCATCAATCAAATACGAATTTAAAATTGATTCGTAAGACATATAATTTGTAAGAATATTTAATTTTTTTTTTGAGATTCTATGATTTTACAATATGAGGAATAACTATAGTGAGTCAAGAAATATTATCAAAATTCATGTTGAATGTAAAAGGGGGAGAAAATGTTTTTAATTTGGAAAATTTTTGTGGAAAATGAGTGTGTCATATCTATTGATGTTTCTACTAGATTGATATTGAATAAGAAACTGGAGTCTTTATAAGTTACAATAATGAATTCAACCATTATCTGATTCCTTGGATCAATATAATGAGAAATCATGTTTGGGTTTACTTTGAGGGTGTATTTTATCTTTACTGGGTTAAGAGAATTTATGAGGGGAATAATCATTTCAATGATGTGATGTTTTAAATCTCTAGTTTAACAATATCCATCAGATAAATATTTGTTTTCAACGCGTTACATGAGAAAAATGGAGTCTTCATTGGAACAATAGTTTTATGTTTAAGTGTGTTTCAAGTGGGTTAAGAGGACTAGCCTTATGATGAGTTTTCAGGATGATTATTTCTAGAATTATATTTTGAAATAAAAATTATAATGTTCAATGTTTTTATGATTCTATGTTATGTTCATTCAAGTGGTTTTTAACTTCGTTAAATTAATGAAATTAGAGTAGAGTTTAGAATATTCTTGTTTACACTATAATTAATTATAATATTTTAGAATATATTGAATTAAATTCAAATGAATATAAAATTTTGGGTTATGAAATTTGTGTGAGTGGGAAAAAGAAATTTTTTCTGAACTTTACCTTTATTGGAGAACCTAATAATATTGGTTCACATTAAATTTTTAAATTTGAATATTCAATGAGAAAAAATGCTGAAACACTAAAAGGTTTTGTATTAGAGGTGGGTTTTCCCCATCGAATTTATTTTCATGTTGAATGATATTTTCTATAGAGAGATATTTTTTTATAATATAAGAAGTATCTATTTTTAGATCATCGGATAGAGTGAATTGGAATGAGCATATTAGTCTGAGTTTTTTAGATGCATTTTAATAATTTTAGATTTTTTCAACATGAAGATAAAAAAAATTTTCATCGGTGCATGATAATAAAAGGTGTACGAAACTGGGTAAATTGGATTGAATTCATTGTTAAGAGGCCATCAAATGAAGGAAAATCATATAGAGGTTTTAAATATACCTCTGTCGAGTAGAATGATTTAATGTTTTTAAATTTTTCAAGCTCATATTTTGGAATAAACCTTGATAATCATTTTTGACATGTTTGCTTTTCTATTACTACATGTGTTTGAATTTAATAAAATATTGTTAGGAGAAACAATAACAAGTTTTAGGGGGTTATTTTTCTAAAAAATGAAATTTGTAAAAATATAATCACTGATTCAACCCCCCTTCTCAAGAAATCAACAATCTTTGGATATTCAGAAACCATAGATGAAATGAATTAAAAAAATCATTAAAATAACATGGAGATATTCCATTTTCAATACCATATTAATAACCACTAATTTGAAAAAAAAATCATTTTTTCTCTTTGAGGTGTCTTTAGAAACCAATTTATAAGATCTTGAACTCACAGTCCATAAGAGAAAGAAATTTTTTGAAATGAATTACCTTGAAACACATTGAATAACCATTATCATGGGAAAAATATAATCTCAGATGATCATATGGCCATAGGAATTTATAATATATCCTAGAACATGAACCACCAATCATAAATCATGAAACTGGAATGATATAGAACAATGAAGGCCAAAGAGATCACTTAACAAAACAATTCATGATCAACTCACCATGTGGATTATAGATCCATCCAACCTCCCTCAATTAAACAAAAAAAACTATATTGAGTTAAGATCATAAATAAAGTTCAATAATTCCCAATGAGCAAGAATTCATGCCATTATTAGAAACATGGGTAATCAGAATAAAATAGAGATCCCAGACAAGAAAAAATATCAAATCACTAAGAGCACAACAAAGATTCTATTAATACATTAATCCTCCAAGGGAATCGAGTTTATAGAGAAAATAATAAACCAAGAGTGTCTCCATGTTAAATGGGTAGAATTAGGGATAGGTGGGATTAATTTATAATTAAAATGGGTGTCCCACATAGATGAAACACATAATTATTTCTATATTGATTATACAAGGACACTGCCACCACCCAGATGGTGGAGGCCATCAGTTGGCTAGTTGATTCTGACGATCTAAATAGCCTATGGACTAGACGATCGGGTAGGTATGTGCCTACACCTCATAAAACCCCATATTTAGGATAGATGGTTTTATATTAGTAATTACCTCTACCACCATATGAATGAATAGATGATAGACATCACTAGATATCTGATGGACTACATATAAACCTTCATCAATATAAATTCATCAAATCCTATTCTATTCAATCAAGAACCACTATAAATATAAAATAAGAAAATAAACCCCTCACCAACCCTCTTACCAAAAAAACAAATAAAAAAGTGGAATAACCCAGAGATAAAAATAAATAAATGAAAAATAAGATCATGAAAAGTGAAGTACCTAAAAAAACTGTGGAATATTACAATTCTCTTCACCATATTTATTTTTACAACCAGATATATTAATTGAAGTATGTTTCCCTTAAAAGTGTTGATTCCTCTAATATCATATCAAATAATCAAACTAGATTGTTTTCATGATAATCATAACCATGCTGCCATAAGACACAAACAAAAGGTATAGAATTTCCATGTGGAACCTTAATTTGAGAATCAATGATCTCAATCCATTTCACAATCATTGAAAAATCATGATATATATCACGGTATTACCAATTATCAATATTATATTGTTCTGGATGATACTTTATGAGTTATTAAACATTTAAACCATAATTAATAAAATAAAATTAATGTCTTAAGGATAATTGATAATCAAATTTTCAAGATAATCCATGATCTCAAATGTTCCCACATACCTACAAGCATGATTTACATTATTTTGGAGAAATCTGTGACCTAACCGCAGAGAGACATTCAAGAACACCTGATCACCAACCAAAAACTCCAAGTATAAATGATGTCTTTCTATGTATGATGTGTACCATCTCTAACACATCACAAAAATACTAGCAAACAAACATGATCTTCACTATGGTCTCCTTAACTAAACTTTTTCCTTCTAAGGATGCTTTTGCAACCAAAAACCAAAAACGTGGAGAACTATAATTTTATAAATAAAAATTTCTTGAAAGAATCCATTCTAATGGATGACTAGGGACATTTATTTTATGAAAATTTATCCAGACTCATATGTTTATCCAAAACATCACCAATTTCAATGAAATAGTCACTGGAAATATCTTCTAAATTCTAATTATCCTCTTCTATCATACCATCCATCTAGGGATGATTTGATATCTTCAATCTGACTTTATTATTCACTACCTCTCGAAGACCCTTCCAAAACAATGAGGTGAAATTGGTTTCTTTATCATATATAATTTCCCTTGCAACTCTATGTTGATTTAAAATATCTTAAAAATAAAACATTCCCATGTATTCTACATTATTTTTGCCAAAAAAATGATGAAAAGATAATATTTATTCAATTTATTGATCACCACCTAGATGGAATTTTTAACTCATGTAGTAAGAGGCAACACGAATACAAAATGCATCAACATTTTGTTCCTATACCATGTTGAAATGATAAGAGGTTTAAACATCGAATAAGGTATCTAATATGCTGCCTTAATCTTTTGGAAACTATAATAATGAGACACAATGGAATATGATCCTCATTTCATTCCAGGCAAGAAAAAATGTTGTTTCATGTAATATAACCTCTTTTTGGTGCCAATGTGAATATCTAACAGGAAAAAATTATAATCTCCCAGAATGGAATTCCTTTCTGATAAAGTTAAAATATATATACTTCTGAATCAAAGGATACCCTATAAGGAAAGAGAACACTAAAATATGGTCATCCTACCATATAAAGAGTTCTTGTTACTCAAAAAACTCATTGTATTTTCATTGCTTTGGAAGAATCATCTCAATTTGATAGAATGTCACATGAACATTTTCAAGAACATTTCCAAAATCCTCCTCCCTGACTCTAGTGTAAATCTAAGTAAAATGTCACATCAAGAGAAACTCAACCTTTTCATCCTTCATATTCTATGAAATAAAATTTATATTAATAGAATCAAAAAAAATTTACCCTTTCATAAGTGATTTTTTTTTGAATTTGAATTAATTCATGTAACCAATAAAACATATATACCAGAAGAATAGGTATTTTTGATAAAATATGGAGTCCAAACATTTGTGGCCGTAGTATTTTATGCTAATTTGACACATGAAGAAAATGATAAAAAAATAGGGAATTAACCACTACAGAAACATCCAAATAATAAGTGGGATAATTATTCTCATGAGGATAAATTTGAGATGGTCCATAATCCACTACATGATATCCATGTGTAAGGACACATACCAAACCTAAACAAGAAACAAAAAATTAAACAAGGAATCAATGTACAACCTCTAGTATATTTACAGCCAAAAATGAGGTCATGTATTTTTTACTATAATCAATGGATTCATGAAACATAAAATTCCCTATGAAAATCACCCCTTCTAGGTTTGAGTGGTAAATGGATATGAATGATTCAATAAGTCCTTAATAACCCATCGATAATATCCAACCAAAACCAAGAAGAAACATATCATAAAGATGTTATTTGGTTCTTCACAAGACAGGAAAACCATTATATTATCAGTATCAATTGAGATTCCTCATATATAGATTACATGTCCCATGAATTTATCATTATGGATACAAAATTGCCACCTTTATAATTTAACATAATGTTGGTGATCCCTCAGAATTCCCAGAGCATGTCTTAGATGAAATAAATGCTCTTTATAGTTCAACAATACAATAGGATTTCATTAACATTAAAAATACCAAATTTTTAATATTAATCATGTAATATTATGATCATAAACTCCATAAATATAATAAAATAATTGAACAATCCAAAATCAGGGCAGGGAAGATAAAATGGACATATATTCTTTTTAAGGTAGTGCAAGGAATATTTTACTCTTTTATTCTGAGTTGATGATAACCATATTTAATATTAGATATATAATACAATGTATACCCTTTTAAATTTTCTATAAAATCATAAATGTGCCTAAAGATATATTTTTTCATGATCGTTACTCGATTGAGCTACCAATAATCAAGGCAAAGGTGAAGAGTATCATCATACATATTTTAAAAAGAATAGGGGATTCCCAATGTGATATTTTGGTTTTAAAATCCATTGGAACTAAAATCATAAAACTATATTTCAATCTCCTTAATCTTATTTAGAGTCATGTGGTAATAAAAACATCAATATCAATGAAGTTCTTGGTACTATGTTAACTGGAAATTCCACCAGCCGCCCCAGGGGAAGACTCAAGAAGTTTCCCCGAAACACTTATGGAAACTCACTGACTATTTAATGAAGGATTACATTAATAATTTAATATTACAACACAATTATAGAGTAAATGTTTTCTATTTTCTAGAAAATATTTCACCACATGACACGACCTTGGATCTCATTCTCCCGAAAACACGAATGTGATCCCATCAGAAGCATTAATGAAAAAATTGATAAAAATAATCAATTTGAACCTTTTGATATATTAATTATTCCATCCTAGTAATAAGAAAATTACAAGGTCATTATCCAAGATATCCCATAGAATCTCTACATCACACATAAAGAAAGATCGTGAGGGACAACGAAACAACTACTCCCTTTTCATTCTTAGAGGTGTCACAAATTTCAATAAAAATGGAAGGAGATACATTTTATATTATAGAACAGCAACCAATTGAGTTGGAAAAATTAAAAATATTCACCTATATAAAATTTAAAAGTCTCAAATATACAATAAATATAAATTTTACCTCTCACAGTCACAGGACCCACATTAAAATCTTCTCAAAACTCCTAAAATATGATAAATTACTTTACTCAGAGTCATGTGGGTGGAACACTATAGTTTTAGAAGTATTTGATTTCACCATATATCTTCTAGGTGTTTAAGTGGCTATAGTAGATAGGTAACATATCTATAAAGTTTCCAATCATTATGAGGCATAAAGATACCCATTATATTAATAAATACCTTTTCCATATACAATAATGTATTTTTCTTCCTTTTACCCTTAAAATAAGCGTTCGAGCTACCACTAGAAGAAATAAAAACTCTTTTCCATCATATCTTACCAACTGTGTGAATCTATACTATCAAGGCCTTGTCTACCACATCAATATAGGTGATCTCATGTTACCATTTAATAAGAGTTATTGAATCAATCTTATCGAATTTCAATATTTTCTATACTTATGCATTCTTTGATGAAATATTATGATCCATCTCTCATGAACAATCATGAGTTTTCTTATCCTATTTTTATTGAATATATATAATTTTATTAGTACAATTTCCCACTATTTGGTACTTAAAATAATTAATAAAATGTTTTAAGGAAAAATCTGAACATGTTTCACTATTTGGTCAGAAATATTTTTATTTCAAAAACCATGTTTTCAAAATTGTTTTCAAAAATGTTTTCAATTGATCCTTGGGGATCATTTTCAAGGAAGAAGGAATATTTTTTTATTTTTAAGAAACACCCATTATAATTTTTAAAATCAATTTTCAATCAAAATAGGTTTCAAACGGTTTTATGTTTTAAAAAAATAATTTTTAAAACAATAAATGATATTTTCTTCAAGGAATGTTATTAAATGAAATTTAAAAATTATTTCACATATAATAATATATGTTGGTGTTACTCATTACTCTCTATGTAAATTATTAAATGTTTTCATTCATGTTATTATTGTGAATGGATTATGTTTTATAGAATGATGTTTCAGAAACACGTTTATTTTTCACAGTTTATATGCTTTTGAAACCCACTAATTTTCAAAGGTACTATTTATGATGAAATTATTATGAAATATATTTTTTCCCTAGGTTACGGTATGATTATATGTTTATAATATCCATTTAATTTTTTTCTTTATGATATTGTTATAAATGATCTTGTGGTACATGAATGTATGATTTCATTATCAGATGGGTGGGACCTGTATCTCCCCCCAATGCATAGGGAAAATATTAATATCTCATGAGACAGACCAAGATGGTCTTGGTAATGAAACTTGACTACTATGATATACATGTTAGTGAACCATCACTACCATGATAATATCATTAGTGAGATCATGATACTAAGTTGTCAACGGGAGTGAACCATGAATACTAAGATGATATGGGGGTGAACACATACTACCAAGATGGACATGACAATAAATCCTTGGCTACCATTTAAATCATATTATATGACTATGTTTCTTCCACAATTGCATGTTTTATTCCTATGATATGATTTTATGCATTATGTTCTACATTTTCTTATGATTATTTTATTATAAACTACCAATATTTATGCCACATTTCATTCATATGGTATTCGTTATGTTGGGTATGATCTTCCCTATTCATGTTCATGTTCTCATATCCTTACTCTCATAATTATTATTAAATATCTTTCTTTTTCACCGTTACTTTTCATCTAATCTCACATTGTTTTTATTTTTTCTTCCCCAAGTTATGAATATATTTTTTATGTTTGTTGTTTCATAGAAGGGTGATAGTCATGAAGAACTTAGTGGGAGATAATGTAGCTCATAGATGTATTAGTGTTTATGTTTCCATGTTTCCAAAGGAACTAGACTTGTATTTTCTTTTTGAATCTCTTTTTATATTGATTTATTTATTTTGAAATTTTTTTAATGTTATTGTATATAATGAACGGTTCACTATCTTACTTCTGAGAAAATACAATTCATCATATCTCTATAACTTAATATACACAAACTACATTCAACAAGTATCCTAAATATCATATATCTAAAAATAAAGAAATATCAAAATTCATGAAAACTCAATCCTATCATATCAAAAATAGCATATAACCTAAGAAATTTTCAACTATAATAAACGAATCACCTAAATTTAGAATATAAAATATTTATAATCAACAAAAAATTTATAAACCTGAATATAATACATAAATCAATCATAAATAAATAATATATTTATTTTTTAAAAACATGAAAAATAATTATGAAATTTTCATATTTTATTTAGATATGAGAAATACCATTTTATGATTCCTAAATTATATAATTTATAAACCATATATAAAAATATCGAATATCAAATTTCATAATTTTTATCCATGTTATATTTTAAGACATATAATATTATTGTCAATCATAAAATATGGAGTCTAAATAGGAAAATAATAGCCTATGGACTCATAATATTCTACAATATAACTTCAATTGTGTGATACGACTGAATCATTGAATACGATTAGTTCTATCATAAAGCACTATTTATATTTTATGATACAACTGGTATTATATTTGTATCTTGATCCCATATTACCATGAATAACCTATATATAGTCATATTTTATGATATAAATTTACATTTTATAGGAAATAATTCAAATCCCCATTATTATTTTATACGTTACCTTTCAATATAATTTTTATATATATTATGAATAACCAAAATAGGAAAAAAAATTACATAACGTATTTTATGACATAGTTAAATTTATTTAAAATATTAATTTAATTGAAACCCTTGTACATTCACATAGGGAATCCTATGAGAACCTTAATTTAATACCATTTATGGGTTTTAGGATATCATCTTATGATATTAGTAAGAAAAAAACCCATATATATCCATATATAACTTCAACGATTCAACATACATCGAAAATGAAGAACCCAACATAGTATGTTAACAATACATATAACTATATTAAATAATATCATCATAGAGTTTAAAAATTATCATTATTGAAGGGAATTTATGTGACCACATCAATGTGACACATACTCTATGAATTTATCACATTAATTTTATTTATAATAAAAATCAATAAGTGATAATATTTTTACATTAATATTCACTCCATTTAATATTCATGAGCCCTAATGAAAAAAATAGTTACTAAAAGGGAACATAATCCAAATAAACCACAAATTTCTCAATATCCTACTAATAAAGACCAGTTAGACCTCACATAAAAGTCTTTCTTATGCTACGTATGGCTACAACTACTTTTCCAATCTCATTTCTATGACTTGGGTTTGTAACCCCATATGTCTTTGTAGTGAATATTTTTACTGTAACATTAACATCTTCAGAAGATCCTTCCAGAAGATATATTACATAGTATCCACCTTCTTTCCCATTTTATAATACTGTCATCCTAAAACATCTACAAGCAATCCTTATCATAAAATGTTAAATTAGTTTTTTTGTATAACACAAAATCTGAGAAAGACATTACTAAACTATTTTTTAAGCTATATAACAAGTTCAAACATACTTGGAAATTATAGATATGGAATCAACTAGCTATAATAAGTTTTTATTTCATTTTACTATATCCATATTAGTGATACTATTTCAATTTGAACTAAATAAATAAAACAGTTCAATTACCTTTATCACTAGTATTCCCACATCTCCAGACATCAGAATCCCATCTAGTTCTACTTTTCGTAGTATTTTTAAAACATTAACATTTGTAATTATATGTAATTATGTCAGATATTTTTGATATTAATATATTCTAATTTATTAGTTGTTTATAGAAAATATGAATTCATATAAGGGGTCGTGAGTTGAATTCCTAGAATTTAAGATTGTGAAATTCTTTTAAGTTCTATATTCTCTTCATTTCCCATGAATCTTCTACTAGAAAGATTATATGATGACAACAATTTGATCATGAATTGTTTATATTTTCATTTTTCAATACAATGAAATTATTATTTCTATGTCTGTATTATAAAACCCATGAACTCATTTTATAGATCTATCCCCCCAAGTACACGGTTGCTACTTTATGTCCAACTTTGAGAAATTCGGTTCCTTAGTCTTAACAAGTTGGTCTACATAAATTTTTATTATATGATATTTACATATCTATATTAAAAACTAATTGGGCTCCCACTAACCAGTTAGAAAAACATGTCACTAATTCATTTCTAAATGTATATTTTATGATCACTATGCACGATATATTCATAAGTGAATTTATTTCATTTGAAAATCCTATTCTATTTTTTGATGTCACTGACCCTTTTAGTTTGTCCTAGTAGACATATAACATAGTTTCTCCTTATTTAATTTAGTATAGAATTATCCTATAATGATTACTCTGAATAATGTGGGGTTCACTATCAGTAACCCAATATGATTTTCACTGAAATATGATTTGAGATGTATAATTCAAAAAGTATTTTAGCCATGGTTATATGTGAATAAGGTCAGAATTCGACTAAACTCTTAATAATATATAATGATATATTGTAAATATAATTTATCATCCATGTCCAACATCTCTTAAATACTCACCATTTCAATCATGTTTTAGAATTATTCAAAATGTGGAACCTATGATTTTTGATAAATGGAATACATAAGTTGAATTTAAACATAGTTTTCAATTTTATTAATGTAGAATTTAGTGGTTCATTGTAGGAATATTAATTATATATGAATAATACTTGTATCATTCAGCATAGTGGGCATAAATCACCTATTTTCATATGAATTCCAACATGGTATGTTTCTCTAGATCTACTCTTCTCAATAATATAAGTGGAGTCCTGTATTCTTAAGCCGTCTCATGTGCATCCAGAGCCATTAAACAAAGACGTTAATTATTGTCCCACAATATTTAAATGGATAGTCTTAAATTAATACAATTTAGTGGATCATAAATTTATTTTAATATATTTAGTGGTTGTAGGATCACTAACTCAAAATAACCTTAGTGTTTTGATGTTATATTGTAGCTATAGATAGATTTTAACAAATATTCTTCAAAAAATACATGTTTTATTGTACTAATTGTTTATTTTTATATTAAATTTGATATGATAACCATTATGAAATATATTTTTCATATGGTTATTTCTTTCCCTTCTGTTTACAAAATATGTCTTCAAAGGAATAATGGATTAATTTTATTATATATAAGACTCATGAAATGGTCATACATTTTCTACCATCATTGAATTAATGTATATAAGAAAATGTCTATTTGGGATTAACATTAATCCATATATAGGATCTATGATTACTTGGACATGATATTATATGATAGGCCAGCTCGGTGATTCCTCAAATGATACCAAGTCTATAGTTTCACATTTCTAAGAGTTTATAAAATTTCATAAACGAATCTCAGGAACATATCATTATTTTAAAATGTTTCATGTGGCTATTTTTAACCAAATATAACATAAATTATGGTGTACCTTTATTTAAAATTTTTCCTTCTCGAAAATATGAAAAATATTTTATTTTTATATCCAATATCAATGTTCAATTGAAACTAAAACAATTTTATGGGTATAAATATGTAAACTACTTTCAGTTTCATTTGATAAAGAATTATCTTTTAAAAATAGGATAAATGTGTTATATTTTATATTCATCATTTAATACAGTTTTTGATTGTGATTCAAGAGTAATTGATCCATTAGTTTAGTATTTTTTTACCATAAAAAAATTTATGAAATGAAATAATATCTCTTTCTGCCTATCTAGACAATGAGAAATATTTTTTTGTAACAATTATTAAAAAAATAAATAAATGAAATATGGAAATGAAAAATAGTGATATCCCCTTGGCTTAAATCTAAATCAACCTATCCTAAATCCTATTCAGTTCACTTTATAACTTTTCTATTAATTCTTGTTTCCTGTATTTAAAAAATGTCTATTGTGAGTATATTGTATTTATTTCACAAGAAATGAATAAAAAATTTATAAATATACCCAAATAGGATGGAAATTCATTCTTATTCAATTAATTTCAATTTCATTTCCAATTCATATTATTTCAATATAATATGAAAATTGCATCAGTTCATTCTTCTTATATTTAATCTTTTTTATAACAACCGTGATCTTTATTATACAAATAAACTTGATTTAATACATACACATGAAATTTGGAAAAATCAGTGGATCGAGATGTCTAGTGTCTTGTGAAATTAGGAACATTACATAACAACTTAGAACATAATATACAACATATTTATTGAAAAATTATTGTACATGACCACAACATTCCTTCATACTTTTCATGGAATGGGAGAACCTAAGAACATGCATAATAAAAGCGTAATCTATGAATACCAATAAGGGAGTAAAAATGATTAACATTAACAATATATTACATGTTACGAAATTGGAATATCAATGGAGCACAAAAGAAACATGAACGTAAAGGCATGATATTTCATGATTATCATAACATGGAAATGTGGAAACAACATTTAACAAGATAATAGCATTAGTCAAGGTTCATTGAACATGGAGAATGAGTAAACCCACATTGAACATTAATTACCATTATTAAACCCTCATTTAACTTGAATTAGAATGATTAAACCATCATTTCACATGGAAAATTATGATACTATTCTTTATCGAATGAATTTGAGTGCAATTAGGGTTCACCCTTTATAAACATTTCATTTCATGCATAAGCGTGCCACATGGATCATAAACATGGATTCATTAAAAACAATAATTTACTCCACAAATAATTGATGTG
Organism: Viscum album; assembly: GCA_963277665.1. Classification (NCBI taxonomy): domain Eukaryota; kingdom Viridiplantae; phylum Streptophyta; class Magnoliopsida; order Santalales; family Viscaceae; genus Viscum; species Viscum album. Next base: position 1,081,989,906 of record OY728121.1, read on the forward strand.
GAATACAAAAATATATGTCCTCAATAAACATGTACATGTTTATAAAGGTTAATACCCTTGATATCAAAATGGGTATGGTATTCACTTACATTATAATTTTCGCATGGGAAATTTTGGTGTATCTTCCGCAGCATAACGATGTCAAATAGAAATAATAAAATGTATTTATGAGAGAGAAATGGGTGTCTAATAATTTATACCTAAATGGACATTTAAGGGGTAATGTATCATAATTTCCCAACATATGTAATGGAATTTAGATTCATAATAAAAAATAATTTCCTGGATATAAATTAGAAGAGAGAAATTCCTTACGAAATTTCAGCATTGTAACTGGTGTACATGTGAGGAATTAATGAGGGAATAATAGTTTTATCATCATTAAAAAATAAATAAATATGTATGGGGGTGGTGAAAAACCATACACCAGCATTTTTATTTGAAAATAAAAGCATATAACAACATAAAAAAATTTGGACAAAAATGAAAAAGGAAGAAATCCATTACATGTAAGTGTGATCCCAAAGTCTTGGGAGGGGCTTAAGAGTGGATTATAGGGATATTAGGGCACATTGGGATGATTTAAGTGAATGGAGGGTAGATTTTGGTCGAGCTCCAAAGGTTTCGAGTGAAGAGGAATGGGAGATTCAGTGGGATTACATAGTAAAGGAGAGGGAATTCTTTATTATTTAGGTTTTGGACACTACACGTTAAACTAATAAAAACCACAAAAAACATGATTTTTTCCCATAATTTTTTCCAAAGTGGAGTGGAGAACAATATTTTATAAGTCCAATGGTAGAATATAATAAAATATTAGGCTTTGTTATGTTGAGGTGGGTCACACTCTCAAGGAAATCATTTTAAAAAGTTAAAATATATTTTATGTCTTTGAGGGTACAATACAACACTATAAAATTAATAAAACAAATCTAAAATTAATCTATTTTTGATGTAAAACACATATTGGCAGGAAATACATTTTATAGTACTTTATTAAATCACTATTGTGTCATTATGATGTCATAAAAACTATTTTTTACCCAAAAATTCGACTATCTCAGAAAATTATGAAAAATTCACCGTTAGATAATTTTGATGTCCTGAATCCAAAAATGATATTAATTGTATCTAAATAAATTTCAAAATATTTGATTTTTTTTAAGATTTAAAAACCAACATTTATAAAAAATTCATCGGTTTTGACAAAAACAGATTTCAAACCATAATGAAAATTAAAATTGTATTCATAAAATTTATACGGTCATTTGTATTTAATAAAATGTAATTTAGTTATCATAGTTTATTAAAATATTATTTAATTCAAAAAATCCATTATTCATAAAAATATATTTCTTAATAGAATATTAACTAAAAATAATGTTTGTGGTTTAAAGACCATTTACAAAGTAAAAATTATAAAATGAATGTATATTATTTATAAAATATATAAAGCACATTATAATATTTCTAGAGTCTTTTTACATAACCCCTTATAACACCCACATAAGACCTAAGGGTAAGTTGTGCAATGGTGATAGACTCTTGGGGAAGCTCGGATAATATTTCTCGGGTGGTAATCTATATTAACTTCAACTTCTCCCATAGGCGATTCCTTTCAAGATTAACGTCTTGAAAAAAATCATGGGATTGGTCAAGAGGGATGCCCAATGATTCTTACCATTTTTTGAGATCTGACAAATGGGCTTCGTATGGTGAAATTCTACTTGATGAGGTCATATTTCCCTTTGTTTGGTTAAATTGGATTTATTAAAGCCCTATATTTATACTAATGATGTAATTATTGTTCAACAGCTATATCAGTAATGGTAAAAATTATTAATATTATTTTAAAATCCAAAAACATTATTCCAAGGAATTGAATATATATTATATAACTATTTTACATAATAAGACATTTAATTAGATTAAGAATTTTTTTTATTAATAAATGTTTGGGTTGTTACAATCTCCACCGATAAGTAATTTCTCCCTTGAAATTTCTTTTTCCCACACTAAAAGTGACACGGGTAACACTTCTTCATCACTTCCTCCAATTCCCATGTTGCATCATAAAAATTGGGGTTTCTCCACAACACCTTAATGAGGGGCATTGTCTTATTTCGTAGAAATTTTTCCTACATTCTAAGATCTTGACCGGCTTCTCTTCAGAGAATAGGTCATTTTATAATGGTATCACCTCTGGATTGAGTACATGTGATGGTTCATGTATGTTCTTCTTTGGGAGTGATGCATGGAATACATCATGTATTTGAGACAGCTTCGGCGGGAGTCCTAGTCGATAGTCCACTGTTCCAATGCGATCAAGGATCTCAAAAGGGTCGATGTACCTTAGACTATTCTTTCCCTTATTCCCAATATCATAACTCTCTTCCACATTGATATTAAAAGTAATAACATGTTTGCAACATCAAACTCATGGTCTCATCGATGATTATCAACATAGCTCTTTTGTCAAATCTGAGCGGATTTAATGTGATTCTGGATGGACCTGACCTTCTCAACCATTTCTTCAAACATTTCTGTTCCTAGGAGTTTTCTCTCCCCAACATCATCCCACCATGTCATTGTTCTGCACCTTTCCCCATAAAGGGATTCATAAGGATCCATTTGGATTCTTGAGCGGAAAATATTATTTTAAGAGAACTCAACCAGGTGAAGATGTTGATCCCATCCTCCTTTTAAGTCCATTGAGAATGCTCTCAACATCTCCTCCAGTGTTGGATAGTCCTCCTAGATTGGCCATTAGTTTGAGGATGATAAGTCGTACTGATGATCATCTCAGTATTCAGAGTGTGTTAGAGACTCATCTAGAACATAGAGGTGAGTGTTGGGTCCCGATTGGATACAATAGATAGTGTTACACTATGAAACCTTACCACTTCTCTGATATATGTCCTTTCTAGTTGATCCAATTATTAATCCTGTCGAATTAAAATGAAGTGTGCAATATTTGTAAGACAATCCAAATCAACCATGATAGCACTGTTTCCTTCAGATGTATTCAGAAGTTTGGTGAAAAATTCCATGGATATGTTCTCCCATTTCCATGTTGGTGTGGGTAATGGTTGCATCGTACCCTTAGACTTTTCCCTATCATCATTCACTTTATGACACACCATTCACTTTGATGTATACTCATTGATATCCTTCTTCATGTTATCTCACCAATAATTCTCTTTAAGATATCATAACATATTTCTGTTTCCTGGGAGAATAGAGAAATTTGAACTATATGCCTCATCCAAAAGTTCATTATTTAACTCTGGATTCGATGGGACACATAGTCTATACCCAAACATGACAATTACTTCTTCATTAACATTAAACTCTATGGATTTCACTTTTCTGATAGTTACCACATTCTTTTGAACTCCCACATTATCCTTTTGAGAATAATTTATCCATTCCAAAAGAGACGGTTGAGCAATCATTTGTAAAAGGATTGATCATGTTACCTTCATTATGATTCCCATGTACATCTCCATAAAAGCTAATAAGATTGGATCCTTTTCAATTCTCATGAAATATTGAATTGTTCGGTACTTTCTACATTGAGAATTTTCCCCCTTTTTCGCTTTCCAAGGGTTGTAACGGATTGAGAAATCATAGTCTTTGATTATCTATAACCATATCCATTGAAACATATTCAACTATTTCTGTGTGAATATATACTTGAGGCCTTTTTGATTGGTATATATTTTACACTACTCCCCAAAGAGGTAATGTTTCCAAATTTTTAAAGTGAAGATTCCTACATCCAACACTATATCATGTTTTGGATAATTTTTAACATGAAATTTCAATTACCATGAATCATAAGCAATGAATTCTTTATTTTTCATCAACACACAGCCCATGACCCTCTTCAAAGAATCTCTGAATAACACAATGAGTTCTCCACTTATGGATACTGTGAGAATGTGGTTAGTGATAAGCCTCCTTTTCAACTCCTTGATGCTATCTTCAAATTCATCACTCCAAGAAACATTGATTCCATTTTGGGTAAGCTCAGTAAGAGGGTTGGACAATCGGGAGAAATATCTCACAAATCAATGATAATATCTAGTTAACCCTAGAATGATACAGTTATCCATCACTGATGATGGGCTTGTCCATCAATCAATTGCACGTTTCTTAGAGTGGTCCATAGATATCACATTTCTTGTGATGATATGGACTAGGAATGAGACTTACTTCAACTAAAACTCAAACTTCTTGTACTTTTCATGGAGCTTCTCCTTTCTCAATGTCTCTAGTACATTGTTTATATGCTCCTCATACTCCTCCTTGTTTTTGGACTATATTAGAATATCCTCAATAAAGCCTACCAAATCTTTGATGAGAACATTAATAATAACTCCATTCATCAGGTCCATGAATATTATTAGAGAATTATTGGGTCCAAAAGGAATTAATATGAATTTATAGTGCTTGTACCTTGTAAAATAGATTTATTAGGGATATCCTCATTCTTAACCCTTACTGGATAATATCCTGACCATAAATATACCTTGGAGATTTATTGTGCTCCAAATAGGTGATCGAACAAGTCATCAATTCAGGGAAGTGGATACTTGATCTTTATCGTGATTCTATAGAGATCATGATAATCAATGAAAATGTGCATTGAATCACCCTTCTTCTTGATGAAGAGGAAAAGTGCACCCCATGGTGTAGCACATGGGAATATAAATGCTTTATCCAGATCCTCCATTACTTGTTTATTTAGCTACTCATGTTCCTAAATATCCATTCTATGCAGTGTATTCGATATTGGAAGATCCATAGGTATTAGATCAATCTAGAATTCAACATCTCTTCTAGGAGGAAAACCATGAAATTAATCGGGAAACAGTTCAGAAAATTCCCTCACATTAGGAATCTCTTCATCAATAGTTTATTCCCTTGACTGAATCATCTGAGCTAGATATGCATGCTCATAAGGTCGTATTTTCCATTCTTTAGATGATGGTTCTAAATAAGATCCATCCTTCTCCTTGCACATGTACTAAATCAGGTGTTGATTTTATATATAGAGAGTGATTTCCATCTCACAGAAATTTATGGTGGATCTATATAGAGAAATACAATCCATGACAAGAATTGCATCAAATCCCACGAGATGGATTTTGACGATGTTCACCGAGAAGTTCAATATACAAATTGTGACAGGCGATGAGTTATATTCATGGGATAAAAGTATTTCCCCATTTTCCATTCTCACCAACATATCTACTTCAATGATTTTTGGTTGTGTTGGGTTTTTTCTACTAATCATTTGGGATATAGAATAATGCATAGAACCAGAATCAGAATGTATATTCTATATTCATGAATGAATAACTAGTGTACCTATCACTACATTGTTTTCAGGGTTCTCATCAAAGGTAGTAATAGGAAAAGCTCACCCTTACAGCCTTGAGGGTTGTTGGTTGACTCCGAAAACCCTTTACTTAGGGAACTGGTTTGCAAAGTTCCATGGTTCATTGAAGTTGGAGAAATTAACACTACATTGAGGGTCGAATGGATTGTTCCTATACTCTGTCGTAGCAGTATGTTTCCCTTATCATAAATTAATATCCTGGTTCCCTTCTCTTCCACACCTAAAGCATTTCCTCATCCCCTTCTGCAATTTCAGGGGTGGTTCTTTATGCACCTCTGGAAAGTGTGGTTTTGGAATTTCATATCACCATTGGATTTATCCATTGGACTGCTAGAATTAAATTCCACCTTATGATTCTTATCCCCATGATACCCATGAGATTCGAAAATATTTATTTCGATTTTGATGGCAAATCTTACAATTTATTCATATCTCCCAAGTAACAGATCGTTAGGGATTTCGGTAGGTGAGGTTTTGTCCCACCAAAGAAGTAGTCAACCTTGTATTCGGGAGTAAAGGAAAATCCATAAGTGTATCACTAAATCCTTGTCAAGAATTTCTCATATTCCCCGATGGATTCATTATATTTTTTCTAGAGGTTAAGGATGTCCCTTTCCATCTTATGTCGGAGGGTGTGAGGAAAACTATTTATTGAAATTTTTTTTCTAGAAATTCTTCCATTCAATAAACTTTATCTCCTCCTTGGGCTTCATATTTCATTAATAATGTTAACCATTGATCAGATTCGCCCACAATATGAGAAGAATCAATAAGTACCTTCTCTTGTTCAGAACATTTAATTATGGAGAAGATCTTCCTAATGGATTTTATCCATTTACCGGTAATTGATAGATCAGATGATCCATTAAAAGCACGAGCCCTTTGTCTCATGAAGCTCTCGATTGCTGATTTTCCTTTCTTTGGGGGGGGGGGGGGGTTGAATGTTCCTTCTGACCTATTTTTCTATTCAAAACATGAGTTAACTAATATATTATCATGAAAAAATTATCGAGTATCGCTCCCAACGGATTGGGAATCTCATTAGAACATTCATCACTTTGAACATCACATTGATTCTCAGCCCGAGTCCTCCTATTATCGACTATTGGATGGAATAAAAGGAATGGTATGGGTAACACATAAAGGGGAATCCAAATAAAAAAAAGATAACTTATAAATTACATTTATTTCCTTAACTTATGATTTTATAGTCTTCAATCTATATTATTCGTGATCTACATCCCAACATATATTATTAGGGTAATTTTTTTATTCCCATAATATTAGTTCAGAATAATCTTATGAATTTTATAAACCATATCCCACAAGAGATTCCTAACCAATATTGAATCATGGCCCATTTTTGTGCACTAGTTCTCGTTCGAGTCTAGATCAAAGCAGTGTTTTCTTTTTTTACCATTAGATAAAACTGTGGAAAATCTGCCTCTACTTGTTAGTATTCTGACAATGATGTATTTTCATAATAAACCTATTACTCTATACTCACGGAAGTTTTGGGAAGTTTTTATTACACGTAGTCTTATATCTAAGGCTTTTACTAGGGTTTTATAATCCTAATTCAGAAGATAACTAAACCTATCCTTAGATTCCAACAATAACAACCTTGGTCTTTATTATAAAAATAAACATGATTTATTACATAAAATTTTGCATAATAAAACTCTGAGGATCAAAAGGTCTAGTGTCTTAGGAAATTAGGAACACTACATAACAACATAGAAAAGAAAAAAACATCATTATGAAAAATTATTTTACATGACCACAACATTCCTTCATACTTTGAATTTCATGGGATAACCTGAGGACATGTATAAGAAAATGTTGAGCTATAAAGCCCAGTAAGGGAGTAAACAAGACATTACATGAAGAATGTAGTACATGTTTGGAAATACATATATCAATGGAGAAAAAGAGAAACATGAACATAATTTCATGATGTAGCATGATTATCATAACATGGAAATGTGGCAATACTATTTAAAATGATATTAGTGTGATCCAAGGCACGTTGCACATGGAGCATGAGTAAACCGTCATTTAATTTAAATTGGCATTATTAAACCCTCATTTCACTTGAATTATCACGAGTAAACCATCATTTCACGTGGAATATCATTATATTATTCTTTACCCAATGCATTGAAGTGCTATTAGGGTTCACCCTTTATAAAAATTTCATTTCATGCATAAGTGTGCAACATTGATCATACAAAATGGATTCATTAAACATAAAAACATATTCCACAAATAAGATACTTGGAATATATAATAATTAGTCCACAATAAAAAAGTACATGGTAATAAAGTTGAATACCCTTTATAGATAAATGCGGATGGTATTCACTTACATGATGATTTTGGCATTGGAAATTCCAGTGTATCTTCGCCAGCATAATGACGTCAAATAGAAATCATAAAATGGGTTGACGAGAGAACAAGGGTTCTCTCATAATTTATAGATGAAATGGACAGTAAGGGGGTCATGGAAGATAATATCCCAACATTTTTAATGGAATTTTGATGAATAATATAAATTAATTTCTTGAATGTAAATGAGAAGAGAAAAATTCCATACAAAATGTTTGCATGGTAACGTGTGTACATGGGAGGAAATAATGATAGAAAAAGAGGCATCTCATCATTCAAAAATAATGAGGGATTTATGGGGGAGGTTATAAATAATACCCCAACATTTGTAATTGTAAATAAAATGGCATAACAATATAATGAAATTTGGACAAAAATGAGAAAGGACAAAATCCCTTACATGGATGTGTGATCACAAAGGCTTCAGAGAGGCCTGAGGTAGGATTATAGGGAGATTAGATCTCTTATTGAGGATTCTAGAGAGAGGAGGACCGATTTTGGTCAACCTAACAAAGTTTTTTAGTGAAGTGGAATAGGATATTGTGTGTGTATATAAAGGAAAGGAAAAAATTCCTTGTTATTATGGTTTCAGACACAACACATTAACTAATAAAAACCACAAATCATCCCATGATTTTTTACAATGTGTAGTGGAAAACATTATTTTATAAGGCCAATGGCCGAACATAATAAAATATTAAGATTTATTATTTGGAGGTGAGTCACACTCTCTAGGAAATAATTTTAAAAAGACAAAATATTTTATATGTATTGGACGGTCCACTAAGGCCCCATAAAATCAATCAAAAAATTATAAAATAATTTTTGTAATGCAAAAAATGTATTTTACAAAAAACCTTTTGTATTATTTTATTACATCATTATTGGGTCAATAAGTTGTCAGAAAACACATTATATATTTAAATGGTATTTAAAGTTTCCCAATAATTTGACAAAGTAAGAAAATTATAAAAAAAATCACCATTAGATAATTCCAATTTCCAGAATCCAAAAATGATATTCATTTCATTGAAACAATTTTATAAATATGTTAATTTTTTATTTTAAAATAAAAACTGACATTTATTAAAAATTCATGGTTTTTGATAAAACCATCTTCTAAACCATCATAAAATTACAACTGTATTCATAAAAATTATATTATAACTTATATTTACAGTACTGGAAAATAAGTCTTTACCAACAGATCAACAACGTTGGTAATGGTTGGATAACCATTGGTATTATATATACCAATGGTTATCCAATCCATGTGGATGTAACGTGTAGGGAAAGAGATATGCCAATGGTTTGTGGAAAACTGTTGTCATATCTTATGATATCCACCTTATTCCAAGGGTTATACATAACTGTTGGTATAAATTTTTCACCAACAGTTTGAAACCTTTAGCAATGAGACTATTCCAGATATATTTTATACCAGTTGTTCTATAGAACCGTTGGTATAAAACTACCTTTACCAAAGGTTTACTACCATTGGCATTGACCATGCTGGGAAATTGCAGCAGCAGGCTGCTGTGAGCTGCTGCTGTGAGTGGTGAGCTGCGGCTGTCCAAGCCTCTTTGAGTGATTTACAGGCCTGCATTTCTAGGCCTTTATTGAATACATACATATAAAGAAGACATATACAATGAAAAACATGATTCTAAATCAAATAGTTTCCACCTTCCAGAAATTATAAAAATATAGAATGAAAACATAACTCATAAGGCAATTATAAACATACATAATTGATTTAGAATTCAATTCTGAGAGACAATTACATGTGGAATCTGAAATTCAATTCATAATTGAATACTTAATTGAAAACATACAAAATTTAATTAACAATTATGAATAAAATAAATATTAAACTTAATATGTAATTATATGTTTTATACAGAATTATGAATACATACAGAATTTCATTTTGTATAACACATACATGATTGGATAATGAAATTAGAAGAAAATAACCACAAAATAAGGAAATGGATAAATGAATTCAAACAAACACAAATATAATGTCTCATGATTTTGGGCGGGTGTCTTTGAACATAATGATTATGATAATGGTTTTGTATCAATGAGATTGTGTGACATAGGGAATGTAGTTGTCCTTGGCGTAATAAATGACATGTGTTTTAGAATAGGGGTCGGAGTTCCTCACTTGAGAAGTGGATTGTGTGAGGCTGGATCATGGTTCCTTATGTTCAATTATCAACACAATCTGAATACGTTGGGTCGGTTTTCCGTATGCCAGTTGTTTTTACTTAAAATGATGTACATTTTAAACAAAAGATAGACACTTTGAGTGATATGGACCACACCATGCCTCGGATTGAGGCGGGTTTGACTCGTGCACGTCACAAATGACACATGGATCGTTTTCCAGAAGAATCAATTGAATTTGAATGTGTTTGGTCAGTTTTCTGTATGCCAGTTGTTGCTTTCACTTAAAATGTTGTCCATTTCAAACAAAATTGAGACACTTTGAGTGGTATCAGCCACACCATGCCTCAGTTTGAGGTGGGTTTGACTCGTACATGTCACAAATTACCCATGGATTGTTGTGATAAATTATCAACAGAATCCAAATATTTTTGGTCAGTTTTCCGTATGACAGTTGTTTCATTAAATTAAAATGGTGTCCATTTCAAATAAAAGTGAGACACTGTGATTGGTACCAGCCAAACCGTGCATCGTATTGAGCCGTTTTTGACTCATACACATCACAAATGACATATGGATCATTGTGATAATGTATCAACACAATCAGAATACATTTGGTTGGTTTTCCATAGGTCTATTGTTTTTACATAAAACTGTGTCCATTTTAAACAAAAGACAGACACTTCGAGTGATACCCACCACACTGTGCCTCATATTGAGATGGGGTTGACTCATACATGACTCAAATGACCCATGGATCATTTTCCATCAATAGAATCCAAATGTGTTTCATCGGTTTTCCATATTCCAGTTTTTGTTTTCACTTAAAATGTTGTCCATTTCAAATAAAAGTGAGACACTTTGAGTGGTACCGACCAAACCGTGCCTCGGATTGAGGCACAATTGACTCATACAAATCACAAATGACATATGGACCATTGTGTTAAAGTGTCAACATAGTCAAAATATGTTTGGTTGGTTTTTCATATGGCTGCTGTTTTTACTTAAAACAGTGTCCATTTTAAACCAATGACCGACACTTTGAGTGATACCCGCCACACTATGCCTCAGATTGAGTCGGGGTGGACTCGTACACGTCTCAAGTGACCCATGGATCATTTTCCTGATTTTTCAATATAATCCGAATGCATTTGGTCAGTTTTCTATATGCTAGTTGTTGTTTTAACTTAAAATGTAGTCCATTTCAAATAAAAGTGAGAAACTTTGAGTGGTACCGGCCAAACCGTGCCTCAAATTGAGGCACGGTTGAGTCATACACATCAAAAATAACCCATGGGTCATTGTGATAAAGTATCTCTACAATCATAATACGTTTCTTCGGTTTTTCATATGGTTGTTGTTTTTACTTAAAGCAATGTCCATTTTAATCAAAATACAGACACTTCGAGTGATACCCACCACAATGTGGCTCGGATTGAGTCAGGGTTTACTTTTAGACATCCAAAATGACCCATGGATCATTTTCTTGAAGTATCAAAAGAAACCCGATGCGTTTGGTCAGGTTTCCATATGCCAGTTGTTTTTTTTGAAATAAAATGTTGTCCATTTCAAATAAATGTGAGACACTTTTAGTCATACTGGCCAAACCGTGCCTCGAATTGAGGCGTTATTGACTCGGACACATCACAAATGACAAGAATGAATATGTTGGGATTTTGTAGTGTAGGGTAAGTTTCACAAACGTCTTACTTGAGTTTCATTCAATAAGATATTTAACCAGCTTTTTATCATGAAACTTTACATGTGTGAAATACTTTGGATTTTATGAGGATGGAGAAAGTGAAGCGTACTCTTTTAGAGTTTTCCAGCCACTTTGTGGAGTTGGTGAATCTTGGACTAGATCATTTCAAAAATGATTACATAAAAGATTGTAGGCTTGAGATGAGACTAAGGGACAATTTTTGGTTGATGCTAGCTCTTTTTGGCCTTCCAACCTTCCTGGATGTATTGGATAATGTTAATTTTTCTGAAGAAGACATATTTGGAAGGATAGAATTTAGAGGAGCATTAGTGGATGCCATAATTATCCAAATTTCTTATTTTGGTTATAAATGGAATTAAAAAAGTGTCCATTGTTCTACGGGACCTATTCCATGGGCTTCTATAAAGAACCGACATGTTATTTTCTAACCGTGAGGCATAGTGTTTTTCTAACCGTGAGGCATAGGGTTTTTCTACGGCGACCAGGGTTCCAAGCTCCAGAAAATCCCCAGAAGCCCCATAAACCATTATGACATCATTAGGCTTCCATATTTGGTAACAAATAAAGTGTTATACCAAATTCAAAATTATCGATAGTAGAGTGAAAAACGAGGTTCAAAAATAAAGAGTTATACAGAATTCAAAATTGTAATGGATCAATCTACCCCTAATCACCATCACCATCACCACTATCATCATCAGCCTCATCCTCACTCCCATATCTATCCTCTTCATCATCCTCGTCATCTTAATCATGCTCATCCTCAACCCCATCCTCGCCCTTGGCCCTATCCTCACCCCAACCCCATCCTCTCCCTCGTCCTTATCCTCATCCTCACCGTCATCCTCTTCAGCATCCTCATCATCACCAGGATAATCATCATCTTGACCGCCACTAGAACTCTTTCATGGTGCATTAGATAATGCACCCATAGACAACATATATGTATAACAAGCCGCACTGTACTCTAGTGGAAGTGATGAAGATAATGCTTTGATCAGTTTCATAAATTCTTTCTCCCTTATTTGAACCTATTGTTCCAACTCTGTGACCCTTTTATCAGACTATATTGCATGATCATTGACCTGTTCCAACTCAGTGGTACTAGAATGGATACCTGGATAAGACCAATACCACGTCAGGACTATATTCTTACCAGGCCGGCAGTGTATTCGACCAGAGTGCTCATCTCCCAAAACATGATATAAATGGTCGTATGGCCTTAAATTGTCAGGCTCCTGGGCATCAAGGGCCTATAAAGCAGCCTGTTATAAATATTAATATATTTTTAAATTTCAAAATAGATATTAAACTTTTAAATAAACAAATTAAAACTTACAATCTTTTCTTGGGTCAGTTCATTAACTGTAGTTCCATCTTTCTTCATTCCACTCGAGAAAAATAATTTTCCTCGAGTGATAAAAACTTCAATATTAAATTTATGATTGTGTAATGACATTGAAACAATATAAAGTGCATGTATAATCATATATTCAATATTCAATAAATCACATAATTTATGTAGGAATCAATAAAATGGGCAAGTCATAAAGAAAAATTATAAACTACTATGTCATACAAGCTACCTCTCTTGATCTGACATAGTAGTGCGCCCCAACGTGCGGAGGTATTACTTTTAAACAATGTTATTTTTTTCAGAAGATTCCTAAATAATTTTTAATAATAAATAAGAAAATATTGATGAAAAATATGAAAACTATCATTTAAATACCTCAAATGGGATTAATACCATAAATTTGGCAGTCGCCCGATGGGTAATCATTTGGCGATATTGCTCTATCAGGATGTCATACACAATAATTAATGTCTCCAAATATTTTTCCACCCTATCACGCCAACCAACATACATATCATGATTATAATCTCTCCAAATCTCTACTAGCTCCATTAAACATGCTGGTCATGGACCTTCGCCATCAGGGAAGTTAAACCAAAGCTGACACCCAATATATTAATTAATATAGATAAAAAAATCAACATTAAATCCAATAGATTTTTTACCCATATTTGTGCCCACACATTATCCTTGACTTCGTGTGGTAGATGTCTCCAACAGAGAGGGCTGACTGGAATGATGTCGGAGTATTTGACTAGGGTAACCAAAAAACCCCGACATTCTTACCCAGATTTATCAATCATCTGTCCATCATCATTGTATTCAACCAACAACTGTGTTGGGTGGTTCCATACAGCATGCAAGCGAGTACGCCCCCTCCGTGTCCTCCTATCAGTAGATGAATATGTTTTTAAATAAAAAAATATCAGTACAAGTTTTAATATAAATAAATTTTTTTATAAAATTTTGTTAGAGTTATATAAATATACCTGTGGTAGTCTGATCATTGTGTGTCGCTGGATGTGCAGAAGCTAAATTAATATCATTTACAGGTGGAGTGTCCCTCTGTGTACGCTCCTCAGCCACATACTGTGTTGGAGTAGGAGTCGAAGAAGGTGGAATATAATAGCTCAGAGATAATGAACCAGAAGAAAAAGATGATGGCACATATGTCTGTCCAACTGGTAGTGTAAACATCAGAGGCCTAAATATCTCGTGTGTCCCAAAAGACACACCAAGATTAAAATTGGGCGTAGAAGATACATCTTCGGTTGGGGAATAGTCCAATTGGGTATGACCAGTGGAATGTCTAAGTCTCGCACCACAAGCCCTCATACCACCGTCCTCAGTACTGAGACCACCATATGATCGTCTAACTCTGAAAACACCCCGCGCCTACCCTTAGCCTCTGTACTGGGAGCATTATCAGGCTCTTTGTCAGATTTCACTCATCTAGGGGGTGGATATTGAAAAACAATTAACACAAAAGTAAACACATGATATTATAAGTTATTGAAATATTTATAGTTGAAATAAAATACTCACAAGAGGGATGATTGGAGGAACACTCATCTGTATCATGCGACAATTATTTTCTATCATCTTTTCTACTGCCTCACTTCAATGGGTGTCATTTCCTGTAATGAAAACAAATATAGAAGTAATTATAAACAAATAACTATTGTGAAAGCCAAAAAATATAGAAAACCCATTCTGATAAAAAAAAATAAAGAATTAGAAGATTTATGGTGGTTTGAAGGTATGTACAAGGATAGACTTTCTTAATGATGTAGGTGAAACATGTAGGTGAGAACATGACTATATGATTCTATAAATTTCCCATGAGAAATTCGGGTTCACAATCAACTCTGACAATTGGGATATTCGAGTCATCATAAGTAATAAACGGATTGCTTCCAATTGCAGTAGGGATAGTGTCAACTTCATCATCACCATCATTAAAAACATGTCTGGGATTTACTTCAATAATTACACCGAATTTAGGATGATGATTATCTTTGAAATAAAAAACATGTTTCCCCATTGATTCCAATACATATGGTTCATCGGTGGCAATAGTGAAAGTCATGTCAATTACTCGAAATACACAATCATCAAGAAAGGTGTCTTACCTCTTCATTGAATCAAACCATTGACATTTCATCATCGTGACTCGACCATGCGATTAATATTCCAAATTATTATTTTCCCCAAGACTCCATAGTAAGCTACATTTTTATAATGAGGTCTATTATTTGATTAATTGTCATAACAGTCTGTTGTGGAAGTTATCATAACACCATCATGTGGTGTTCTAATGTTTCATGCTCGTTCAGTGATAATAAATTTGTATCCATTGATCACAAGTTATTTAAAATCACGAAACATAGTATTAGGACCAAAAGAAAAAGATCTTATTTCATCAGAAACAGAGTCTACCAGCAAACACAATACCAGAAATATAAACCAATAGTAAACGTAATTAAATATTATTTTTATTCAGTTATTAAAGAAATATTTTTACCTTAAATTTCAACCAAGAAGAAAACCCTTTTCTACGAAATGTCTCTTTCCTTTTCAAATATAAAGAACGATTCTTTCTATATATCAATTCTTTATGTTCCCTGTAGATAAAAATAATAATAGTTTAACAAATTTTTAAAATTACAAGATATAATATGAGAGATACATGTAGAATTTACATACTTGATATACTTATCAAACAAATCACAATTGAACAACACTGTGCGATGTTCCATCTCTCTCTCTTCACAGCTTAATGTCGTCAATGTATATGATCCCGAGATTCCTCCTATCTGAGGAGGTGATGTAAAATTGGACTCAATTTTCTCATACTATTCTTCTTCATTTCTCATTGGTCTGTTTATACTCGTAGTAAGATCAAACAATTAAATTGAGCAGAAATCCATACATTCTTGAGCCTAGTAACCATTCACTGTAGAACCTTCCAGATAATTCATGTTCTGAACACATGGTTTCAATGTGTACATGTTTCTTTCATTTGGATACATCCAATGGAAATAAACGGGTCTTCCAAAAAGTATTTTGGTCGGAAGATGGACAATCAGATGCAACATGCATGTAAAAATTGATGAAGGGAATATTTTCTCTAACTCACACAAAATTAACGGTGTCTCTACCAACAGTTTTTGAAATAAGTATTTAGACAACTTCTTAGAACAAAGATCTCTAAAAAATAGAACAACCGAATAACTAATACTCTTAAATTATTGGACAAGAGATGAAAGATTGTTATTGGAATCAACTCATGAAAAATGATGTGATAATCATGAGTCTTCAAGGATTTCAGCTTTAACTCTTTTATATTGACCCGTATTGATATTTTGCTTTAATAGCCATCATGATCTTTGATAGTCTCTAGAACTTCTAGAAATTGATTTTTTTCAGTAGGTTTCATCACATAAGAAGAACATGGAATATTCCATTTATTTTCACTGATACAGACAAGATGTAATTTTTGTCTGATCCCCCAATCTACCAAGTCACGTCGAGATCGTAAATCATCTTTTTTCTTCCCCTTGACATTTAGAAGAATCTAAAGCAATATTTCACATATACTCTTCTCAATGTGCATTGCGTCTAAGAAATGACGTAACAAGTTGGTGGACCAATACAACAACTCAATGAATATACTCTTCTTCTTCCAATTGTAATAGATATCATTGGAAACATCTTTCCTTTTTATATATTTCATTACACACTTCCCAAATCAATAACTAATATCTTTCAATTCATTAAGCACATCAGTTCTAGACTTAAGATGAGGTGGATCATCAGTCTCCATGGAATTGTCAAATCTTCGGCGATTGTTTCTATATGGATGGTTAATTGGCATGATTTTTCAATGTACAATAAAACTTAAACTATGACGATATTTCAGTCTTCTCGATCAAGTATTCTTCATACAAATAGGACATGACAATTTTCTTTTTGTGCTCTATCAGACATCATTGCATAAGAAGGAAAATAATTGATCATCCACATAAGTGCAGCACACATCATAAATGCGTCTTTTGAACATGCATCATATGTGGGAAATCCCACATCCCAAATAAGTTTCAAATCATTTATTAATGGTTTCATGTATACATCTATATCATTTTCGGGATCAGAAGGGCCAGATATCAGTATACTCAAGAAAGTGTAAGGCTTTTTCATACACAACCGCGGTGGATGGTTTTAAATGTGTATGAAAACCGGCCATGTGCTGTGAGAAGTATGAATTTTCCAAAATGGATTAAAACTGTCACATGAAAGACCTGGTCTAACATTACGCACGTCGGCTGCAAATTCAGGATATAGAGAATCAAATCTCTTCTATGAAAACCCATCTGTCGGGTGAACCAAATCTTCATTATTCATTTTTCTCTCGGTGTCATTCCATCTCATTTTTATTGATATTTCATCAGATATGAATAGGTTCTATAATATGGGGATCAATGGAAGGTGCCACATTACTTTTTGTGGCACACAAGATGGTGTCCATCATCTTTTGGATTCAATCAGGAGGTTCCACATTTGATATAGTCATTTATTTTAGCAGTTTCCTCCCAAAATAAGTTGCAATCATTTGGGCAAGCATGATTTTTTTTGACAACCCAAATTCACCAACTAACTTCCATGCCATATAGTGTTTTGAGGGAATATGTACATCATCTGGAAGTAAGCCCTTCAAGAAGGTAAGAATGTAATCGATTAAAGTATTTGAAATCCCATATATAGTTTTTCCATGAAACAATCGGATTAAAAATTAAAACTTTTTCATTTTACCATATTGCCGATATACTAGATTCGTCGCAACATAATTCATTTTTTTCACCCTATCAACATCATCATTTTCATTGGACGCATCATGTGTGCATGTATCAAAATCTTGTTGGGTGGACATCCTTTCCTTCTCATAATGTCTAATAAATGGATACTGATCATATATCATACTCTCCAATTCGGTCCTATTATTTGGATCATCAACATTTTGAGATTCCATTTTCTCTCCATTGTGATAAAACACATAATAGTTTGTTTGGAAACCATATTTGGTTATATGATAGCTAACTAATTCATGACTCAACTAAGGTCTTCCCACACAATTAGAACATGGACAGTGTATGCGACCACTATATGAAGCCTTGTAAAATTCAAAATCTAAAAAGATGTTCAAATTATTTTGAAAATCAGTTGAAATCTGATTAGTTTCTTAAATCTAACTTCAATCCATTCTATTAAAAAATCGCAATAAGTCAGTTGAAATCAATTCAATAATATTGAAGTTCAATAAAAAAAATATTTAGGTAAATTAAAATTGTTTACTTTAAATAACAGTATAACTGACACATTACTCTATAAGAGAATCATATTAATAAATACAGAAAAATGTAGTGTATATTAGAAAATAAGATATAGAATTTCTTCATCCTATATTAAAGTATTGACTAGTAATATATTGGAACTGGATCAAGGAATACATAATACTTAAGGGACTTGTTGGGAGTACATGAGTTTAATACTTTAACTACTTTAGGGAGACCAGGATGAGGAGTAGGATGAGGATCACATAAAAAGTAGTTTTGGACTCATCAAGTTTCACCTTAAACTTGGATTAAAAGATCCTAGGTTTGGGGCCATAGAACATAGGTTGGTAGGGTGTATTCATTGAATCATGTTCTAATTGATTTTGGAGAGGGAACTTCAATACTTATAAGTATGGATTTGATTAGAAACACCTATTAAAAGGATATCTATGAATTGTGACATCCCAAACCAGGATTCCACTCATTAGTGACCTGATACTAGATGTCCACTCATTGGAGAGGGACCTTCATGTTCTATTTTGTTTTATCTCACATACGAATAATGATTTTTGGGTTTTCCGGGGTCCATGGGGGAGGGTGGTGGGCTATCCGGGGTCCAGGGAGGAGGGTGGGGAGCTGTCCTGGGTTCAGAAAGGTGGGTAGGGGTATGTCCGTGGTCCAGGGAGGAGGGGGGTTGTCCAGGGTCCAGGAAGGAGGGTGGGGGGCTATCCGGTGTCCAAGGAGGAGGGTCAGGGGTTGTCCTGGGTCCAGGAAGGAGGGGGGTTGTCCTAGGTCTAGGAAAAAGGGGGGTTTTCCTAGAAGGACATCAAAACACCGAATGGGGTTCCACTCTATAGTTCTGTCAATATATTATCCAAGGCTACAAATATTCCACCTGTAAACATGGCAACATTAAATCAGTTCCTACTATAATTTCATATCATTTAAGGGATATGATTTTTGTGAAAATCCTATACAATACAGTGATGTTCGTGAATAATGGGTTTTTGCCCAAATGTGTATGGAATTCAGAAATATGATGACTTCATCCATTTAACCATTGTTATAGAGTAAATTTAGGATGAATTCTAGCATTTAACCAGTGTTATAGTTTATTTTTATGTTAGTTGAGATAGAAACCATGTTAGGTATATCATTAGAACATGGGTTCTTCTATTTAACCATGTAGTCTTGAATTTCAGGGATGAAAGTGTTTTGACTGAGCTAATTACTACCTACTCTATAGTATATCCAACACATCATGGAGGCATACCCATGAAACAAAGCCATGTGTAAATGGGACGTTTTCAAAACCCCATTTGGCCCAACATACTTTTCACCATAAGGGATTGGACAAGTATATTTACATGGCTAACCAAGTCATGTACTATGTGTACATTCCCAGGACACTAGATTATCGTAGACACCATGTCAACCATTGTACACACCTTGTGAACCCTTATACCACATCTTCATTATTACAACCATTAATAACAACTTATTAAAAAACATCACTTGTCAAATATAATCAAATTGAACATAAATAAATTATAATATTGGATATATCAAGTAAAATAAAGTCATAATATCTTACATCCTAAATAACCACCCACAACCATGATTAATTACAAAAAAGATCCCCTTTCGACAAAATCAAAAGTGAATACAAAAAAACATAGTTGCCGAAAACAACTTCATTTGTGTGAAGAATAATAATCCCATGGCCCTCTTGATATTTGAACCACACTGTCATGATTTTTGAGATGAACTTGTATCCATAAAACCATATTAGAAGCATGATTCAATACATGTGTTTTTCTGATTTTCCCAAGCATTTTGAGGGTCCCCAAATCAGTGAAAATTCTCATTGTGTTTTAAAAAGGTGATAGAATAACTCATGTATGATGTTGAAGGCAGAATTATTAATGGTTATATTAGGAAAACTAATATTCATTTATATTGCGAATTTGACATTCTGTGAATTAGTTTCATGAAGAAGGAAGATGTTCTACATGGGAAAAGGAGAGGTCCCACCGAGAGTTCCCTTTGTAGATATTTTATTCATAAAGAACATTGGATTGTATGGTTAATTATTTCTTCTTTATTCTATGAAGAATAATTTGGGACCACAAACTATTTTTCAAAGTTCAAGATGATAGTTCATATGTTCTATTGTGAAAAGGATAAGTGAACAGTGTGTCATTATATTTATATATTGATTTTGATAGAAACATGATACATACATGTTATTTAATACACAGTGTACAAAAATTTAGATGAATAAGATCTTCTTGTTTGACATGATCTTAATGGAAGGATTTATTTTCATGAAATACTATGAATAAATATTACAAAAAATGTCTTATGAGTTCATATACATAAAAGCTGTAATATTTGAAGCATTGAGATTAAAAAAACTATGAATGTATAAAATTAGTACACAATAAAGAGACACCATGCCCTTATAAATGTATATGTGTATTGAAAACATTAATTGGACAACGTGTACAAAAATGTATTGATTTGAGTACACAATTCATGGATGTAGTAATTTGAGTACACAATTAGTGGAGTAGTGAAACATAAAATTTTCCAAAATCCCTATAAATAGATAATAACGATATCATTGAGAATGAAAGGATGTCCTTGGGAAGAGGGGGAAGGATATCCTTGAGAAGAGGTGGAAGGAGTCTAAACTGGTAGTTGATCAGATGGAAGAGGTGCACCTATGCTGGGGCTTCTGGGACTCATGCAATCTGCTTCTGGAATCAGGGGGTTACCTGCCTTAATCGAATTTGGGGCATATTTTCCCAACGGTTATTAAAAACTGTTGGGAAAACAATGATTTCCCAACGGTTTCATCAAACCGTTGGGAAAACTTCATCTTTACTAAATGTTTATGCAAACCGTTGTTCAATAACACTTATACCAATGGTTCAAAAGAACCATTGGTATAAAAGTGGTTGGAAAATAAGGATTTATAGGTGTGTTAATAAAAACTAATTTAGTAATAATAATTTATTTAAAAAAAATTAATTAAAAAATCCATTAATTCACCAAAATAGATTTCTTAATTTAATATTAACTAAATATACTATTTTTTTAAAACCGATTTACAAAGTAACAATAATAAAATGAATGTATATTCTTTATACAAAAAATAAAGCACATAATCATAGTCCTAGGTTATTTTAACAAAACCACTTATAACACCTGCATAAGACCTAAGGGTTAGCTGTGCGATGGTGATAGACTCTTGGGGTGGAGCAGATAACATCGCTTAGGTGGTAATCTCTATTAACAACAACTACTCCCATAGGCGATTCCATTCAAACATAACATGTTGAATCTCGACTTGGGATTGGTCAAGGGTGAAGCCCAATGATACTACCTCCTTTCCGATCTCTAAAAAATGGTCTTCTTATAGAAAAATTCTACTGGATGAGGTCATCAGTTCCTTTGTCTGAGTAAATTGGATTTGTTAAATCCCTATATTATTACTAATCATGTGATCACTATTCAACGGCTATATCAGAGACGGTAACAATTCATAATGGTATTATAAAATCAAAAAACATTAATCCAAGGAAGTTTATATGTCTTATAAAACCATTTTACATAATAATACATTGAATTAGATCAAGATGAATTTTTATTATTAAAAGTTTGGGTCATTTCATTTTGACTTCTTAGAGTTTGTTTTAAAGGATATTTTAGATTTATATTATCTATGGATCTTCATCCATGACTTTAAAAAATTTCATCAAAATGGCAAGATAGATAGGTTTCAACGAAACCATAGAAGCATGGTGAGGTATGGATAAAAGTTTCCTGAGGGACCTATCCATTTTTTTGAAAAGTAAATATATTCCTGGTGGTGTGGATAACAAGCTAATATTAATTTATTATTCATTATCCATATTGAATCCCAATATTGGTAAATGATTAATATACCCCATAATTATGAAATAAGTTTCTATAGAAATATTGCATTATACTTTTTTACACTGATATAGTAGGTTAAAAGTCTTATTTATTTCTTTTCATTCCTTCTCCATCTCAAGATAATCGAGATGTGATATTATAGTGAAAGTGTCCTTGTCTTTATATTATATCATCATCTATTAATACAAAGTTGATAAATAATAATAAATAAATTTTATTCATCCTAAACATATCTATAGTAAGAATCCTTTTCACCTTCTCTAACCATATGGGATATCAGAATAGTATTATGGGATTCAAACAAAAAATAAAAACACTCTGATAATAATTCATCACATAAATGATTATACCATATCTATACATTTGTATTTGTATGTACATACCATTATTTATGGAATGATCACAGTAATATTTTTTTAAATTCCACATTATGCAATAACTAAAAAATATTAGTAGTATTTTTCATCATTATAAATTCTATGGGAAATAATAACATTTAATTTTATTTATTCCCTCACTATTTTATAATGTCCCTATAGACATCAACATTAAACTCGAAATGTATAGTTTTAAGGGAATTCATGTGTAAATGATCGATATTGCCCTTCTCATAAACCTAATAAGGATTGTTCAAGATAATTGATATTAGTTAGATGTGTAGGTATTTCCCAACTAGAGGTTTATAAATCCTTGATTCGTTGAGGGGACTCACCAGTCATAAAATCCTAACGTGGAATTCCTCTACCACTACCTCAAAGATACATCAATATTAGTGAGAGATCATTATCTCAATGCATGATATTTAATTCAACCCATAACCCTCATAATAACAGCACATTGAAAGTAAGTGTCTCAACCAGTGATGGTAAAACACATAGTTCTATGGATTTCATTCATAATCACGTAATGGAATTCCATGTATATCATGATATTAATTTCAGGTATTTTAATTTATTAAACATTTATTTAATATTATTATATCCTTTACATGACTTTGAAATAATATTTGGATTTTACATAATTTATTAACCATGTTGGACGAATCATTTATGCATAATCTATTTGTTTAAATTCCATATTTGAAAATTAATTCATATATTTATGTGATCTTGATCTTGTATCCATATTAAAATTAATTTATAGACATAAATAAATAAATTAACCAATCATGATCTTATATAATTGTTTATTTTTTCCGCAGACAAAAAATCAACCTATGACCTAGGGTATTAACTCCTTATGTCATTCATGGCCTGAGTGGTAGCATTCCACATGTCAATCTGTGTATCCCCTAGGTTAGCATCCTTATGGTTCCATTTTTAACCGCCTCCATGTTCCTTGGGATACTCCTTTAAAAAATTTTATTTATATCTCATGTACAGGTGAGGAGAACCAAAGTATTTGTTATGGGGAATTACATAAATAAACCTTGACATGTAGGTACTTCACTCTAATGGAGGGAGGTATGACTTGAAGGCCATCAAAGTTAATTTAATTTTATATAATTTTAAACCCATGAAATAAATTGTGTTAAATAAATCCAAAACATAAAAAGGTTTTGGTCAAGATAAAGGGTGGTTAATCACATGAAACAAATAAAAAAATATAACTAAATATTATTCATTTATATTCATTCCTTATTAATAAGATAAAAATGATATATTTAATTAACCAATTAATTAATTACCTATTACCTTAATGGCCATCTAAATTCACTTGTATATAACCATTATTAAATGCCTTCATGAAAAATAAACATCAAGACCAATAATCGATGATTATTACAATAAATTATTTAATGATTTCAGAAAACTTTATAACCATTATTAAATTGGAAAACACATTATGTATAACAATTAGTAAAATAATATTTTAATTATGAAATATAACAACGTAATTTAATTTAATAATGTCATTTATTTGGATACTACACTACATGTACTTACGTGAGACACATTGTGTGCCTCGATTTTTGTGTACCCTGGATTCATGTCCAATGATTTAAATTGTAACTCAGAAGGGATGAAAGGAATGTAAAAAAGCTACATATCATATATCACTCATGTCATGTGTCCTCTTGACCCGAAAAATGACTAAACATTCTCTTAAGATGTAGAATCACATGAAATGTATGCTAGGTTCACACCATGTGTTATTTTTTCCATGTGTCTTCTAAACATATTGAATAGGTCAATTTGTATTTTAGAGGAAGTAAATAATGATATTCCGGGTGTGTAATGGCCATCTATATGACATGTATATGATTTTTACTCTAGGTTATCAGTCTAATTTTGTTTTGGCCATATTTATTACTACATAAGATGTGTGAATTTCACCTCTAAACTATGTATAGAAGACGACATGTAAGGCAGATACACTCCATTTAATTTGATAAGAGGTGTGTGTGGTTGTCCCAAACTACCCACAATGTGAATTTAATACACATCGTATAGTTACTATTTTTCATGTCATGAATCCCATGTGATATCTATATATAGTAAACTTGGGTACATGGAAAGTAATGTAGATAAATGAAGTGTAACCCAGTCTTATCAGCCTATATTTTAGGAAATTTATAATGGAATGTTTGGTCATTATTTGTTTGTTCTTAAACAATTAAAAAATGAAATCATGAATGAGGAGAATTAAAATATCAATAACATGTTATTTAAAATCAGATTAAAGAAGGAATAATATATAATATAATTACCTAACATTTAATTCATATATATATAATTAATAAAATATAAATTTTTATGTATTAAATGTTACCACTCTTATCCACTTGTTGGTTCTAGGTTCATTGAAGCCACCGTTGGTTTCCATGAAAAAAAAATCTTTTAAATTTATAGTATTCCAAAACCCCAAAAGATAATATTTAATGTTAAATTTATAATTAGTTTATATATGATTTAAATAATTGATTACCTCATCTTTGGATTCATTAAATGATGATGCTTTTGATCTTCTTAAAACAATTTTGGATTACCTACATTGCAATGTATGGATTCAAGTGTAGAATCCCTCTCATAGGGATCCAAACATGTTCAATTGATTTCTGAGAAAATCCAATTGGTTTTTTCATGATAGAGAGTAAAATAAATTATTTTGAAAATATTCATTGTGATTTCTACATGACCCTTATGGATTAAAAAAGTACATATCATTCTTGTGAGTAAGAGAGGTGGAAATTAGGAGAGGGTGAGAGGGAGAAGTTTTTTGTTCCCAATGATTATTAATTATCAATTTTTTATTATAACTAATGAATAGACATAACCATCTATTTATATAGATAAGGTTTATATTAAAATATTATTAAATTTCATGTCATCTCATAGATATTATTATAATATGTAAAAAACCCAGATTCCATATAATAATAATATTATTATTTTGTTTTCCATGATAACTTCTGTGTTATTTTCACATCATGTAAATTAATAATCGTCTCCATTTGTGATATTTGTATGCTCAAACGCATTTTAATTTATTGAATTTCTATGTCAATATATTATTCACATAAAAAATTATTTTATTCATAATCTAGAGAATAAATATTCATCAAATATTCAATAATTAAAATAAATATTTTATTCAAAAACAATTGAATTTTTTTTATTATATTTTCACGCAATGAAATAAATTATTTATTTCACAGTGAATATTAGTGATCAAAAAATATAGAATAAAAGTTTTCCATTTCCTTGAGAATAATTTTTATACCATTAAAGAAATTAAAATAAAATATAATCGAGATTAATAGAAACACATAATATTTTACCCTCTAGAATTTATTCTCATTAGAATTAGGTGGGTTCTTCTGAATTTCAATTTTCCAATCTAGAAATGGTTCTAGTAACCAAAGAGATGGAGCATAATTGCTCAATGTCAACCTCCACATTGTAGTAATCACAATGTAATATATTACTTATGTCATGATATATCATCAAGTTTGTTTCACATCCATATCATAATCTATTTACTTGACATGTCTTTCGTCGACAACTTGAAATAAATGTCATTACACCATGGACATGAAATTTATGAAATATTTATATTTCATACAAATATTTGAGACATCATGTTCTATAAATATAGAATATATAAATCC
The DNA here is from genome assembly GCA_963277665.1 of Viscum album. Lineage (NCBI taxonomy): Eukaryota > Viridiplantae > Streptophyta > Magnoliopsida > Santalales > Viscaceae > Viscum > Viscum album. Next base: position 1,082,016,342 of record OY728121.1, read on the forward strand.
TTCCATGTATTATCCATTAATAACTTGTCATTCATGAAACAGAAAGTGTACCAAACTTCTTGTTTATAGATGGCTTAATGGTTTTTGGCACTAAAACTATGTACGTGAGTAATGATATACATTAATAACGATATTAATGTCTAAGGAACATTTCAAATTGTCATTGATAGGAATATATTATGAAAAAAATACATATATAATTCTTATTAGAGGGTTTGTTCTCATAATCTCCCATATTAGAGAGAATTTTGTGGAACTTCATGAGAAGAATCCTTATCCTCTACTGTTTAATCGCACTGGATGATAATATATACTATGCTCCCAAAAATTGATTATTATCTGAACAAAAAACTATTTTAAAGATAATTATTAAGGAATTTCCTGGATCTCTTCATTACAGGAAACTTCTATGACCTTATCAATGAGAAAGATATTGAAGGACATTATTTTATCAATGTTATGTTGAAGAAAAATAAACATGTGACGTTATATTTATCTTAATATCAAATCCATTGAATATTAATTTAATATCAGTTGGAATGTATGTGGTTCTATAGATCCGAATACAACATTAATCTCGAGAGATTCATCATCTACGTAGTGATCCATATCATATATTCTAAAGACATAGTTTCTCATACTCCCCCACATTCACGTTGACTGAATAGAATCCCTAGATTCAACAATCCTTAAATAAATCAGACCGGAAACACTAGACACCAAAATACCCATTTATTTTGAAATATGATTTATTGATGAACATCAAGATGTATATCTTCTTAAAAATCCCCTTGGTCACTACAATATTTCTTATGATAACTATTCTTCCTGTAGTGCTAGCTTATAGTTCAATAATCGAAAAAATTATATTGACTTGTCTTTAACTTATAGTTATCCTTATATCTAATTTTATATGAAATATAATACCACATACCCTATACACTGGGTTCTTTTCTCATAGAATCCTAGTTTTCCTAACCTCTAAAATTTATCACCCTAGTAACCATCATGTCCCATAAATTCAGCAACAATGATAAAAGGATAAAAATTGGAACAAATCCTAAAAACATTACCCCAATGGACTAAAAATATCTCTGAGACACATATAAGTCATTATTATGATCAACCACTAACTTGGCATCCAATATTTTAATGTCAAGAAGTCTCTATATGAGAAAAACATTTTTCTTTTGGCTACTCATACATGATGGAATGTGTAGTCATTAATTTATCTGTAGTCTCCACGACTTAGATATTGAATTATATTTTCCAAGACAACATATTAAAAAAAATCTATAGTAATTACTGATCAATCCATTCCCATTAATCATTTGATACTACTTTTAGTTTTAATCCCTTCAATATAACCTCTAGATCACTTTGGAAAAGATAGTCTTCAATCTGTATCCTCTAGAATCTAAATTTTGTACAGTAAAATTTTAAATTTTGTATCATACCCACTTCCAACAATAACCTCTAATAATAAATTAACTACAATTAAATTCTAAAATTTTAAAGGATTCAATAATTTCTTAATGAATTTATCCTATAATGTCAGGAATAGAATGATGCTCAACACCATGTTCAGAACTTTTGACCAGTGTCTGACCACTAGAAACTCTACAACCATGATATGTAACCACTTATTTTTCTTTAAATATATAACATTTATGTTATCTTATAGAACCCGCAAATAAGGAAAAATTTTCAGAACCTCCAAAATAAATGAAGCTCGATGTCAAAAACCAATATCTTAAAAATGGATCTATAATCTCCATACCAAATTTCCTCAGACTCAAATAATAACATTAGAATGAAAATTAATAGAAAGTAAAAAAGAAATAAATTGAACAAAAACAAGAAAAATAACATGGTTTGATAATTACCCTAATCCATTAGAGGAATACAACAATATTTAGATTAATGGAGGAATATCAGTATTACAATAGAATAAAATACTTTAAAAATAATTATAAAAACATGATTAATTATAAATAGTTCATGTATTTTACAAGTGAACACAACTAACATTTTTTAGATGATATCAACTGAATACACCAACTAAAACACTATTTTATATTTTTAGTCAACAACCAATCCATTAAGAAGACTACAAATGGCCTACTATTTATACAAACTAAATATATAGTTTCGGATGTAAAGTGTATGTTATGGAGTTCATCACTTAGCTTCTTCCACACTTCCTAAAATTTCAATATCCCTATGAATATTAACTTGATTCACTCCACACTAATTTTTATCATGTTTAAAAACCCTTTCCCAATTATTGATATATTACTAAAAGAACATATGGACAAAAACCTTGAGCATTTTATGATCAACTAGTGGGTTTCCCAATCATGGTTCATTGATAGCACCCTCTATTAGAATACATAAAAATCCACTATGAGTCATGATACTATACATCAAGGGACATAGAGGTATAACAATACAAGATCCAATAATCAATTCCAGTTTAAATATATAATAAAACAACTCAAAATATTCTGAAACTAGAAAAATAATGACTAGGATTAAAATATTCTCAATCCAAAAATATAGAAATCCCAACTAACCATAGAAACTCAAGACTCATCTTGATGATATCTAGAATGAGAGTAGATAAAATCATACCCCTTAAGTTCCCAAATTCCTATTTCTCATCTATTGAGACACCCCATAGTTACATATTAGTAATGAAAAATTTATTTCTAATCATTGATATTTTTTTTTCATGAACATACCTAGATTACCAAAACAATATTTAATAGGAATGGGTCCTGACATGACTGGAAGGGTGTTCCAAATCCCCATGGGAAGGAGAAAAGCACCTGGGAATCAACAAGAACATTTAAGAAAATTTTAATCTTAATGAATATAATGAATGTTTATGAGTAAAAATAATAGATCAATTTGAAAAAATAATAATAGATATGTAGAGTCATTAGAAAAAACAATAACAAATACATATAAACTATCACACCCTATAAACGAATAAACATGTTGTCTTCACATAATTTATATCCCTTAGAAACATCTGATTTAACAAGACCTACATACAACAGAAGGTGTAAGGATACCAATTATGATAAAATAAACAAAATCATGGAATGTGATATAGTTTTACCAATTTCATAGAATAAACACCACTTTTCACAAAATATAAATCATGATATGAAACATATCTCCAATGAATTGAAATTCACACACCAACTATTCATTTGAAGGATATAAAATTTACAAAAAAATTCCATATATACGTTTTTTAAGTAATCATGGGTCCCCTTTACTTTATATTGATAATTAGGCCCCATGTTTTGAGCACAAACCTATAATAATGGGTCTATGGGGTAAGAAGACACTCTTGATAGTTACTAATATATACAATATAGGAATCCAAGTAAACATATTTCCCTAACCGAAAATGTATAGGGGAATGTGCTCATCCCCAAGTATGGTTGCCTCCCTCATTATCGATCACTATTATGTTAATCACAACATTGAAATTAAAGGAAAATAATACATTGAAAGAACAAAAACAATGATTAAAAACCTTTTTTATTAAATTCTCCGAAAGGGATTCCAATAATTATAGAATATTCAAAACAAAAATTTTCATTGAAAATAATTTTCATTCATTTTTGCCAACATTATAAATAAATTTAGAAGAGTAAGAAATAAATTTCCATAATCAAAATCTATGATAAAAATCTAAAAACATTTAAATGCTTGTAATAACCATTTCCATAAGAAAATGATATGCTAAGTATATAATAGGTCCTTAGAAATAAAAAATATAACCATGAATGTTAATCCTCAATCATAAATCTCCAAATTGATGTGATCTAGAAAAATGAATTCAAAAGAGGAGACTTACCACCCTAATTACCAATCAACACACCATGACGATTCTAGATCCTACCCACCTACCTCAATTCCGTAACAAATCCAAATGGAATTAAGATTATAAACACATATCAATAGTTCCCACTATTAAGAAATTCATAACATTGAGAGAATCATGTGGAATTGGCAGAATAATTGTATCTAAAACAATATCAAAGATCAACTCACCAAAATAGGTATATGGGTTCAATTAGCAATTTGATCCACCAAGGTAATTGAGTCGATATAGATAAAAAACACACTAATAGTGTCTCCAAGATGAGTGGTATGAATTAAGTTGTTCGGGTTATAAATTCTACTATATTTCCTAGGACTACGTTATACCTATAGTGTTGTTATGAACTATATTATATATTTTATGTGTTGTTATTTCATATGCTACCTCACCAATTTTCATAAGTGGGACTGACACCTAGTTGAATTTGGGAGTGTGTTTTCCACAACATCCAATTTTTGAGGATGGATGGTCGACTTCCCCCTCTAGGACCACACTCTTCTCTTTATATTACTACATAATTTAATTAATGGCGGTTAGTTTTCCTCATATTTGTTCTTAGAGGGTTATAATGTACTGTTTTTATTTCACACACTTTTGTATTTGGTTATAGTATCCAAAGGATTATTCTCGGTATGACATGGATAGATTTTGATCACTTGAGGTATCATAGTCAGTGTATGGGCTATGATGGATTCAGGTATAATACCTAATATATGATACACATTATACGGGTTGTGGTGTCTCTTAGAAACCGAAAGGTTACTATATATAGATGTGATATGTGTTGAATATATAATGAGATGCAAAATATGCATTTTGGGATATGTATCCTAAGTTCTTATGGGATTCTCTAATTTTGGATAGATATTTCTTTTAAAAAAAGATGTAGATGTAGAGTGAAAAACTAGTGGAGAAGTAGTTTTGGGGTACCCTGGTCGGTTCATTAATATAATATTGGATATCTTGTATGGAATACCTATTTATTGATAGCCATGGTGATGCTAAGAACATTGTATACCTATTTATATGGAAAGTTAGTTTCCCTTGTTTTTCACGTGGTTTTAGTATTCTTTCTTTATCTATTGCATGGGAGGCTCTTTGGAGGCATCTGCTGAGTATGTTGTTATAATCACACAATATATATAATATATTTTTTAGGTTTACATGATCACTTTAGATATCAAGCTAGACATTAATAACTCTTGGTTTTAGGGGAGGTGTTTGGGTATCATGGCCACTTATGAGTTTATCTTTTTTGTACTTGTAGTTCCTTTTGAGATTTGTTAGTTTATTATGATATTACAAGAATGCCCTTGGGATTTCTATTATCTATCATAAAAGGGTTTTATTTGTGTAAATGTATTGTCTCTATCTATTACATGTTCTCGTAGATGGTAAGGAATCACATTTTTTATATTCATTATACCCGTTGCGATAGTCACTTACTTTAAACCTATTGGTGGTAGGACTCGAGCTTCATTATCTCTATTCCATTACTTCCAGAAAGGAAGGGATACCTTTGGGGGAGAAGGTTCTGATGATTTTCATCATTAAATAAATTCTCAAAATTATGTTTATTTTTTAACCATAGTGAATAAGATCCAAATTCATAGATTTAAAATATATAAATAATTATCAAAAAAGTGGGAAACAAAAAAAACTATTTGTTATTTGGATTATAATAATTCTTAAGGATTCTTATAATTAAATAAATTTATTTAATAAATGATTAAAACTTTTCATCAATCCTTATTCCTTATCATTATTTTTTATTATTTCATTTTATCCATATACATTTTATTAATATATTATTTTTTATCCGTTTTATGAATTTTCAAAGAATATATTCTTTTAATAAACAAATAACCATTATTTTTTTCTAAAATATAAATTGTTGTTATTCTGTCCACTAAACATAAATTACCTTTATTATATTACTATGTTGACATATTCTTTTTAATAATTCCCAATAATTTTATTTTTATGGTTCATCTTAAATAAAATAGACATTGATGAAAATTTTAGGTATCAATTTAATAATTCTTTTATTATTATAAATCCAATAAAATCGTTAGCAAACATATTATCATATAAAAATAAAACATATAAAAAATCATTTAAATTTTCCATTCTCTCTAAAATATTTTTTACACAATTATTTTAAAACGTGAAAATTTTATTTCAAAGGAAAAATGGTTATAAGAAATATTTTCATCACTAATATGATTTTTATGTTTAAAAACATCATCCATTAAGAAATTAATTTTTCCAGATTTGGTAATTTTGTAACTTTAATAAGAAAACTATTATTTTTGCATTGTTTTTATTTAAAAAAAATTATCATAAGGTATTTATGTCTTTTTTTGTTCTTATTATTGATGAGATTAAAAAAATATAGTTGTGTTTTGAGTGTTGTAGTTTCTATTTATTTGGTAGAGATGGTGGTCATGATGTGTATTATCTAGTTCACTTTAATGGAATTGATATGGTGTTGGTTTATTTTGTTCATAAAATATTTCAATATTTCCAAATGAATAATATTTATTTTTTGTTAAAAAAAGGTTTATTTTTTTCATATTTATTTGAACACATTTTTTGTGGTTTTCAGAATCCAAAACATACTTCACATTAACATTATATTTGCGTAATATTTTATAATTTTAAAAAAATATAAAATTTATAAATAAAAACATCTAGTTTTTATTCATTGTACCATCCATGATAAAAATATGTATCCCTATTGATATATAATCCAATCTAATTATCAGAATTTTACAAAATGATTATACAATTAATCAATGAAATTCTATAAGTAAATCATTACCAATTTATAAAATCAATCACATAGATCATAGTGTATATTACACAAAAATTAATAATTACTATTGGTTGAAAAAAAATATATGAAATATTACTATATCATATTTCTATTATATCATTCTAATAGTATATATATTTAAAAGTAGAATACAAAAATTCCACATGAAGGGAAAATAATATTAAAGTACCACATCACGAAATTATTTCTATAAAATAAAATTTAATATAAATAATATTAAAAAATAATTTTTTTTAAATCAGGGAATTTTAAATACAGAAAATTTAAATATTATTACTGATTAATAACATAATGTCACATAGACAATTAAAATTTTATTATTAGATAGAATAATATATATATATATATACACAAACACACATAATTATAGTCATAAGTCATTTAAAATTAACTATATACTCGTTAACACCTTCTTATATAACTATTAAATTATTTACCAACATTTCATTACATGTTCAATTAAAATTCTATTACATGAAAAATTATTTTATTTTTTTATTAATAAAATTCTTAATCATACATGATATAAACATGAAAAAAAGTCCATAACCCAAAATAATTTTAGGAATTAAAAAAATTACGGTTCTTAAATTGTTTCATTTTAAAAATTTAGTGTCCAAAACAAGAATTAATAATAAATTAAAATGGTTTTAAAAAATTATTCAAATTAATGGCACTTTTATAGGAATAATTTTTTCGTATGATATATTATTATCATTTTTAAATATTCAAATACTTACAGTCATATTTCAATGTGGATAAGACAATAATCAGCCTCTCCTATATGGAAGACCAATCCATATTTTAATTTATGTTACGAAATATATGTATTACAAAAATATTCTTATTGATAACAAATATATACTATTAATCATATATTATATATTTTAGAAATTATTTAATATTAAAAAACTTTTAATATATATATACATACCTAAAAATACATTCACATCAAATTTAAATAACAATTAAATTAAAATTTCAAAAAAATTATTTTCTTAGATGAGGTGTTGACCAATATGTATCAACACCAATCAGCTCAAACATATGTCCATTTTCTCCGAAAATCATTTTAATATTTCTAAAATTATGTATATTATTTATAGTTAATATTTTTTTCATAAATATGATTATTTATATTATATTTCTATCGAATGGAAAACTATAAACACCCCTTTTGGTTAGTATAAAAGCTTCTTACATGTGGATGCCTTTATAATTATCTAATATATATATTTTTCGGTAAAAAAAATTATCACTCTCATTCAAGGAACTAAACCATTTATCCATTACATCTAACATACCAACATCTTCATGAAAATATATATGATCTATTAAAAAATAATTATTAATAAGTACTTTCAATTTTTAAAATATAAAAAATTGCCCAAGAGTATAAAATAATTTCAATTATGAATGTTAAATCAAAGAAATCATGTGGAGAAAACATTATTTGTGAACATGTATTCAATTTTAAATTCCATGTATTAAAAAAAATCCCCATAATTAAACTACTAAATATGCCATTGTTATGTATTAGGTTCCTCATTTATGAAAATTTCATTATCAACATTATCTATGAGAATTCCATATCTCTCCGGATCTTAATGATTACCACCAAACCATCAAGGATCATATGTAGATTTATTCCTTTAGTCCTCCAAAACTATTTATGGAACCATATCAACATCTATATTAAGAAATATTCCTATTTTCTAGTTTTTAACTTATTGAAGTTCAACTTACCTTCAACTATGTACTTGATCTCTATCATTCATAACAATGAAAATATCATCTCTCAAAAAACATATTGTTTTTAATAGGGTTTTAGAAATAATATTCCTTTATTTCATTGGGATAACAAATAATAATAATTTTCTAATTTGTGGCCTATCATGATAAAATAAAATCATCATATGAGTTCTTATTAACCAAAAATATATATAATAAATAATTCGAGGATTCCTTGTCTATATATCATATGGTGTCATTGTGATTTCTTTTGATGGAATGTGGTTTATAAGGAATGAAAAAATATATGGATCATAACCCAAAAATTTAATAGGAATGTAACACTAATTCATCATCGATCATACTATGCCCTTAAACATATAATTACTAATCTCATAAAAATTATTCCATTGTGGTGTGATTAAGGGGTTGAATTGTGGAACAATTCCACAACCTCTTAGATGATGAGTAAATTCATGGAACTACTATTCCCCAATCTGATTTCATCAGACTATCCTACTGCTTTTTCCCATTGATTTTTCATATCATTCTGAAACTCTTTAAAATTTTTAAATGTATCATACTTCTGTTTCATTATGGAAACAAATCTATATAAATTAAAATCATCAATAAAATTTAATAATTATAAAAAACTAGAACATTCATGTGTACTCATTGGTATACACACATCAGTATATATGAGAACCAATAGTCCACTAGCCCTTTCACCTTTTCCACTAAAAGGATTTTTTTATCATTCCTAGTTAACAAGATACACAATTATTAGATTTATCCGAATTGAATGGTTCATCTAATAAATCTCAATGGATCCTCTACATTAATTTCATGTTAATATATCTATTATGACGATACCAAAGAAAAGGGGGAGTACAATAAACCTTGAAAGTCTTATTTGAAATGTTAGAAACATGATTATCCATATCTAGAATATATAATTCATTTAATATATTATGTATTCCAAAAAACTATTCCTTCAAACATATATAATATCATTTTTTGAATAGTTAATGAACATACATTATTTAAAAAAAGATATAGAGATCCAATTTTCTAATTTGGTTGGAACATATTAAAAATTCTATAATTATAAAAACAATCTAACATGTAAAATCATATCATAAGTTCTAACTTATGAAGAAATTATTTATCTATTTTTTACATGAATATCCCTTTCACCCTATTTCAATTCCTGCCTATTTTTTAGTTTGTGTTTTTCAGCACAAATTTGTGACACAAACCTTGAATCCAGTACCCAAGATTCATAGTAAGTGAATTCATACTCCATAAAATTCATTTTTTGATTATAAAAATTCTTATCATTGAGAAAAATTCTCAACAATTGTGATAAAATTTAAAGTGTATTATTGGTTATACATATAAGTGATCTAGAAATTTTTATCATAAATTAAGTCATTATAATTAATCGTTGAGTGTAATGTTTTATATAATTTCTGCAATGAATTGTAATTAATTTAAAACTAAAGAAAATTAAACCCCTATATATCATATATATATAGTGATCCAAGATCCATATATCACTAATCAAGGACCCAAATTTAGTGTAAAACTCATCACATGCATATTTATGTAATCAATCATACCAATCACATCACATATGATTCTTGGATACTTGAGTTGGAAACTCATATTCCATATCAATCATATAGATAATAAAATTAACTATATTCATCTGGTATACACACCAAAACTACATCCAAGCAATGTATCACTCAAATCTCACAACATGGTGTCATTACCAACCCCTTCGGATTAAAAATTCCAACCATGAATTACCTAAGATAATCCATGGACACCCCACTTTTTTAGGAACCTTTAATGTTGTATGATTGGGGTTTTGTCATTTTAATTTTTTATAAGGTAACTCGCATTTAGTATTTGAGGAAGTTTGTTTTAAAAGAATTAGCAGAATAACATACATCACATGCATAAAGAACACATTGCATCTCATGGAATATTTCTTATACGAATATTTTACTAATTCTTATATACATTATTTTAATGATTTAATAGTGAAATACCTATTTCATTCAATAACTAATGTGTTCCTACTTTATTAATGTGTAACACTTTACAGAAATAAAAATTTTGTGTTACTCACAGAAGAAAAACCAAATACATTTATAAATATCTGAATGCATCTTAAAAATATGGAATATGTAATCATCATGAGTTAGGAGTGATAGTTATCCAACCACTCACCTTTATAGATAATTTATTAATACTCTATGATAATTGTTATTTTAACACCAACTCCCTCTCTCTAGTGAGACACAAGATAAAATTCAATTCATGATATCTCAAAAACTGAATATACACAAACTATATTCAATAGGTATTATCTATCACATAACTAAAAAGATAAATTATGGTCAAGGTTGATGAAAACTAGATCATATGATATCACACATACCATACCATGTTGAACACCATATTCTTTAATAAATTTAACAGATATAATTATCATCGCAATATTTATAATAAAAAAATACTTTATAAACATGAAAATAATATGAGAATAAAATAATAAATAAACATATTATTATTTTTTCAAAAACATTAAAAACAATTTTAAAATTTTCATCTTTTATATAGATATTAAAATTAATATTTTATGATTTAGAACAATTTTAATTTATAAAACAGAAGTAAAAATATCAAAAATAAATTTTCTAACGATTTTTAGGCATATCCTATTTTAATACTTATATGTTTATCATCACTTAAATAATATGCTTGATAAATAGGAGATTAATAGTATATGAGACAATAATATTCTAATTTATTACTTAAATTTTTTTCTATGATGGAATTATTGAATATGAGGTGATCTTTTTAAAATATCCTATATTATTTTATGATAGAGCTGGTATCATATTTACCTATCCATCCCAAATTTGGAAGAAAACCCTAGATCGAGTAATATTTTATGATATCATATATCATATGATATGAAATAATTAAAATCCCTAGGATTATTTTGTGTTGTACTTTGCAACGTAATTCATTCATCTGATATAACTAACCAAAAGTGAAAAAATATTATACATCTTGTTTTATGATATAGGAAAAAACTTACGATATTAATTTCATTAAAAAATTAGTAGATTCACATATTTAATCTGGTAAGAACCTATAAATGAAACCATTGATGGGTTTTAGGGTTTCATAGTATTATCTTATGTGATAGAAAATCCCATATTTGTTTAGATCTCTTTTTAAACAGACATGGAAAATCAATAACAAAACATAACTAAAATACAATGGTATTATTGTTTATATTATAATTTTATGGAAATTTTTTTTTATGGTGATGATATAATAATTAAAAAAAGGATTCCTTCCACTAAGGGGATATATAATCCATTGATCATAGATCATATTTTTAGTATTTCCAAATGTACAATGGGTGTTAGGGACTTCACTTTGTAAAAAGTGGATTTTTTTAAAGAAGGGAGATCTGACCCAATTTTCATGAAATGTGTGACACCAATATAATGGAACCATTCCCTTATATAGGCATCATAAACTCTATTTATTTAATGAAAATAATTGTCTATATTGCACGTATCTGGTGCCACATCATGAATCATATGCATTATTAATCCTGGATTTTCCATCATTGAACACTTCAATAATGTTTTTTAATGTGATAAATAATCCATTAAATTTATTATAAGCTATAGAAAAAAAATAGTAGGTATTTACTAGATGAATTCCCTCACATTGAAATAATATCATAAAACTTATCATACTATATGATATTGGCTGCAGAAACATCCGAACATTCTACTATAGTATATACATATCAAAATACCTGATATTAATCTCATACATATCATACCTTAGGATAATACAAAGTAAAAAGATATTAATCTCCCATTTTAAGTGATTTTTTTTTCACATTACAAATTCCATTTTCAAACATACAATATAGAATCATACCAAAAAATTGTTCAATCAGGATCTGGATCGTTCTTAACCCCTATATGTGTCAATGACCACGAAACTATAACAATAATATTATTTATTTTTGTATGAAAACAACATCCTTTCCCATTATTATTGGATCCAGGAATAGTGGAAGTCCCAATGGTGGGAAAAAATTAAAATTAATTACAAATTAGAGTTTCTAGAAACCCATGGAGAGAATAGTTCATGTGAAATTTATTATTAATTTGTTTAAGACTGTAAAAAATTAATATATCATCGTAGGATCCTTTTTTTGATGAAAGTAATGATATTTCAAAAATCATTTGGCTTACCTTTATTTCACCAAAATGATTAAATTTTTAGAATCCCTCTAGATGTGATCAACACGTGCTACATGGATCATTGAGTAGCATTAATTAAAATCTAGGTGTTATCACCATTATACAATTGTGTTAAATTTTTCATTTTCATCCCTCCAATATCCTTCAAGTTTTATAGAGTGCTTCTCATTCTCAAGAGGAAGATATGATGAATATGAGAGAGATATAGAGAGAGGTATTTTGGTCACAACTATTCTCTATTCTAAATTATTGATTAATTTTACCCAATAGACACAACCATATATTTCTAGAGTTGGGGTATGTATTAAAATATTATTTAATCATGAATCATTACATAAATGCTACTATAATATTTTAACAAACCTCATGTTATATAATGAAAATAATAATATTATTATTATCATTCTAGGGAATGCACAAATACTCAAAATGAAAAATAATATTTTACCATCATATATATTAATATTCATTTCCAGATGAGGTCATGGTCTGCTTGAACATCTCATCATCAGTAAAATAATTACATAAATATTTCATTCACATAAATAAATATTTTATTCTAAGTCTAGATATTAAATATTTCATAATTATTCAATATATAAAATCAATATTTTAATCACAAAAAAGAAAATAAATATTTATTTTATATTCACCTAATCAAATAAATTATCAATTAATACATATTTATTTATTTATTACCTTGTGGATATTATCGATTAATAAAACTAGAATAAAATTACTCCTTGGTCTTGAGAATAATACTTGTTATATTAATTAAATTAAAAATGTATTTATTCAATGTCAATAGATATATTTAGTGTGTGATCTTCTAGGATTATTTCTCATTGGCATTAGGTGATTATGCATAAAGACCAAATTTACAATCTATTAGCATTTCACAGAACCCAATATAATTATCATAATTTCACAACATCAATAAACACATATTAACAGTCTTTGTGTGACATAATGAATTTCACTCAATATCGGATCAAGGAGGATTCCAATGATTATCATCAACCTGTCTTCCGGATTTATTTTTTCTTGGTATATCTCCAATATATTTCATTAAACCATTTCCATGGAATTTATGAAATAGTTATATTTCCATAAAATAGCTATGACATAAACATTATTAAATATGGAAGGGACAAATCATTCCACAAATATCCATTAATAACATTTCAATCATGCTATAACCAACATACCCACCATTCTGACAATATATTGAATGATGGGTTTTTTCAAAAATTATAAATGAGTGAGTCATTAAATGAATTAACAAAAACCATAAAGTTTATGGACCATTACACATTATCATTGATAGAAATATATGATGACAACAAAACGTGATAAAATTTATACTGGTGGTTCAGTTATCATAATCTCCCATCTTTGATATTACCATGTGTGAACATCATTAGAAGAATCATCATCTACTTAGTAGTACCCAAACACGATAATATATATATTATGTTCCCTATCATAGTATGTAATCTGATAGTATAATTTTTTTAAATTAATATCATCATGACATTTCAGCATTATCATTATTGTAGGAAACTACTATGAACTTATCATTAGGACCAATGATCTTGGACATTATCACAACAATCAAATACATAAGAACAATAAATATAAAATACGATATTTATATTAATATTCACTCAATTTAATATTCATTTAATTTTTTGTACAAATTATTTGGTTCTAGGTATCTGGCTCTAACAAACTCACACTTCCACATGATTCAATTATAATGATCAGCTAGTACTCACTTGAAAAACATTCTTTTTCTGAATATGTATTCAAGTTCGAGTCCTACCACATTTCCATGGCTAGGGTTATTAAATCAATATGTATGTTTAGTGAATATTCTTTCTACTACATTAATATCTTGAGAAAATCCATCATGTAGGCATATACTTGAGTATCTACCTATTTTCCTCATTTCAGAATAATGAAATCTTAAAAAAATTCCAATTCAGAGTTTATTATAAATTATAAATCGCTTCATTTTTTTATAACCCAAAATCACAATAGGATGTTGCTAAAGCACTTTTTAGGATACATCTGAAGACACGATGTACTCAAATAATACAGATATTGAAAGCACTGGAAATTATAGGTTTTTATTAAATATTAAAATATCCTTTTCAGTTATACTTGATAAAATATAATGAAATAGAGGTAAATTTTCAATTCCATTGATCAAAAATATTCCCTCTTCTCCAAACACTAGTAACACATCCATTTAATATTTTCAATGTGTTTTCAGAATGATCTAAATGTATGTCTATGAAATTATGTTGGGTATATGTAATATTCACAAGTTATGATTTATCCATTACTATTATCAAATTTAAATACATATAAGAAAACATGAGAAGAAATCATAGGACTTAAGATTATGAAATTCTTTTAATCTCCCTAATCTCTTCGTACACCCATGCATGTTCTTCTAGAATGATTAAATTCGAAAAGAAATTTGATCATGAATTTTTATCAAAAGTTATTTTTCAATAAATATTGATACATTTACTATGATAGGATTTATCAAACATAAAAATTCATTTTATAGATCTAGTACTCAAAAATATTATTTCTAAATTATATCATCCATGGTGACATTTCATTCATTATTCTTAAAAGGTTTTTAAGACATATCAATTTTCCATATTTTTTTAACATATATATCTTTAAAACTAATAATAATCCCACTATATAGTGTAATATGGATGTCACTTAATGTTTTATATACAAATATTCTATGACCAATAGGCATGATTTATTCAAAAATTTATTTATTTAATATGTGTATCTTATAGGTATTTATCGATGTCCAGGGAATTTTTTTGTTATTCCTATTAGGAATATACCATAGGGTATTCTATTTCTTATTTCATATAAAAATTTTCTAAAATAATTCCTCAAAATGTGGTGTCCTTGAATTTCAATAACCCAATAGGATAAACATAGAAATATTCTTTTACAACTAGAATTCAAATAGTATTCCAATCAAAATGATAGGTGAATATGGTTTTTTCATAGACTATACAGTCAGTAATCTATCATGATATATTGGTACCATCTTGTATCATCCATGTCTAGTTTCTATTGAATACTCACCAGTAGTATCAAGTCATAGAACCATTCAAAATACTGAATCAATGATTTTTGATACATGGAATCCATCACATGAATTTATACATGTTGTTCAACTATAGTATATTTTCATTTTCGACATATTTTTAGGAATCACAATTCTATATGAATTTTATATGTATCACCAACATGGTGAACGTAAACCACCTCTTTGGTTATGAATTCCTAAATAGTATTTTTCTCTAGAACTACTGATCCTAATAATCTCAATGGAGTCCGGTATTCCTATGACCACTCATGTGCATATAGAGCCTTAAACTATATAATTTTTCTGTTATCCCACTAAAATTAAATAGTTGTGATTATTTTACAAAAATATAGTTGATCTAGACAAGAGTTAATATACATAGTGGGTGTATCATCATTTTCTAAGATGCACCATAGTGTTTTTATGTTCGTTTGTAGCAAAGGATGGAATTTAGAAAAAAGAAATTCAAAAAAAATATGTAGGGTAGTGTTATAATTGATTAATATCATGTCAAATTTAATATGATATCCATTATGAAATAATGGAATATTTTCAATATATATAAGAATCAACATTGATATTCTTTTACTAACATCATGACATTTAGTTATACAAGAAAATATGAGCTACGGTTAACCTTTACTCTATAGATATGATCAATTATTACTTGGATAAGATATTTTCTAGTATTCCAACTCAATTATTCCTTGGTATTTTCCAAGATCACTCTTTTTCTTCACTAAGAATTTATAAAATTTATTAAAGGTACCTCATGATGATACCATTATTTTATAATGTTCCATTTAGACATGTTGAAACAACTATAAAAATATTTGTGATGTACTTGAATTTAAAAATATTTATTTCTATAAAACATAACAATTAGTTCATTTTTTTATCCATTGGCTTTGCTCAATTGAGACTAATATAGATATCGGGGTATAAATTGGTTTTGTAATTTTGGTTTTATTTAATAAGTAATTATCTATTCAAAATTGGGAATGATTTTTATATTTTATATTCATTATTAACTATAATGGATGATGGTGATTTAAGAGTAACTAAACCATTTTTTAGTATTTACAAAAAAAAATTGATACTAAAATGAAATAATGTGTTATTTTTTATAGACAGATACTAAGATAAATGTTTTGGTAACACTTATTATAATTATGATTCAATCCAGTCTATAAATGAGAAATAGTGAGCTCTCCATGGATCGATTAGGAATAAAATTTTCTTATCTTATGTCGAGTTAACTTTATAACCATTAATTTCATTGTTTTATCTTGTATTTAAATTAATGTCTGTTGTAATAACATTTAACCTATTTCACAAGAATAAAATAAAAAATGTGATAAATAAACCTTTTGTGGATGACAATTCTGTATTCTTCAATTCATTGAAATTTCATTTTTAGAGTCTATTATTTCAACATAAGAAGAAAATTACCTTATGTTCATTCTTCCAGCATTGAATAATTTTTCTCATTGAAGGATTCCAGAAGGGATGTATTTGTTTTAGATTATCCAAGGAATCATCATACTTTTCTTCAAACCTTTTACCACAAGAGGTGTATAAATAGGTTTCCCACCATCCTTATCAACCTAGTGAAGTCTGGATAAAAGTTCTGTGAATGTATTATGAATTTAATTTATTTATTAAAGGATAAATAAGTATAACCTTGGTGATATTTATAATAATATATGATTAATGGTTAATTTCTTATCCATCTGGAAGCTTAATTTTTCTAACATGACAGTATACCCAATTATTTTAAAGCATGATTTGTAGCTAGATTTCGTTACTCCAATTTACGCTGATATAGTGCAATGATAATATTATTTATTTATATCAATCACACACTTTTCAAGAGAATGTAAAAGTGATATTATGGTGCAAGTATAATTTTCTTTATGTTGTTTCATAAACTCGCCGACCATAATTGATAAATAATATAATGGAAATAGTTATCATCCTCAACAAATATCTGGCAGTAATGCGTTTTACCTTCTCTCACCTACTAGGGTTGTAGAATAGGAATAGGGGATTCTAACACATAATAATAACTTTCTGATATTATTTCATCACATAAAAAATTGTACCATATCTGAAAATTTTAATTTGTAAGGAAATAATGTAATTGATGGAATTATCTGACTATTTTGTGGGTTTTAATGACATTTTATTCAATAGTTAAAATACATTATCCATTAATTAATTTATTATAAATTATGTGATAAATAATAATCATTAATTTTATTAATTCTCTAACTATTTTATCAAGTCCTAGTAGCTCTCAACATTGAACTCAGAATTCCTAGTTGTAAGGAAATTCTTATGTAAAGTATCTATATGACCCTTCTCATTAACCCAATGAGGGAAGGTCAAGCTACTTGATGGTATTTTGGTATAACGGTCTTTACCAATCATAGGTTTTCAGGTCCATGATCTGTTGAGTAGACTCCCTGATCCTAAAATTCTGACATGGATTTATTCAGCCACTTTCTCCAGTTACATCATGCTTATTTAGGGAATCGTTTCATAATGTATTATGATAAATTCAACCTATAAACTCAATATGAACTCCACATTAAAAGTAATTTTCCCTACAAGGGTTTTTCAAACACATAGTTCTAAGGCTTTAATATTAATCTTGTAATGGAAGGCCATGTATGACATAATATTTAGTCTATGGATTCCAAATTTTTATGTATAAATTTTATCTTATTTTATCCTTTACACCATCTGTTAATATTATGTGGATTTTACATTATTAATTAATAATTATTGATAAAAAACATGTGCATAATCAATTTATTTAAATTCCGTATTTGATTATTAATTCATTTATTTAGGTGATAATGGTATTGGATGCATAAATTAAATAATGAATAAAAAGAATTAAATAAACAAAATATGATCATATATAAGGGTTTATTTATTGAGAAGACAATAAATCAACTTATGACCATTGTCAATAACTCCTTATGATGGTCTTAAAATGAGTTGCAACATTCCACATGTATACATGTCTATCACCTGGGTTAGCATCATTACAGATTTTTCTTGAACTACCTCCATGGGAATTGAGATACTCTATTAATTACATGTAATTAAAATATCACACTTAGTTGAGTGGAATAAGTCATTAGTTAAAGGTAATTACATAAATAACATAGATATGGATCTCCAACATAATAATGGATGGAGGGATGACTTGTATTCCATTAAAATTAATTCAATATTAAATAATTGGAATCTGATGAAATAAAGTAAATTATATATATCCAACTGATACACAGGTGTTGTTAAAGCTCATGAATGGTTATGGACATGTAATGTATATGAAAAATTATAACAGGATAACATTCATTTCTATTCATTCATCTTTATTTAGAAAAATTCACTTGCATTAAATAATTAATTAATTCTATTTAATATTGTGGACCATGTGAATTCATATGGAGATACCCATCATTAAATGAATTCATTTAAAATAACTATTATATCAAATAATAGATGTTTATTATAATAAATTAATTGAACATTTAATAATTCATTAAACACATTATGAAATTATCAAACAAACCATGAATTACAATAAAAAAATTATGTTAACATTGTACTGTATTAATTTAATTCTATTTTATTGATTCATTCATTGGGAGACTTCATAAAAGGTACTAATGAGCTATGCATTTTGTACACCAATTTTCATATACATTGGATACATATCTATCACTCCATTGAGTACCTCATATGTACTACACAGTATGTAAAATCTATATACTCACATTGTATCACTCTTATCATGTGTCTTCTTGGAATTCTAAAATTTTTCATGTGTTCTTCATACATGGAATCACACAACATATAAGCTAGTGACGTGTCATGTTTTATGCTTGCAATATGTCTTCTTGAAATGATGAAATATCTCGATGTGTATTTCAGAAGTATGAAATAATGAATAAAATGGAATATTAAATCCATATACATGCCATGTATGTCATTATTACTCAAGGCTATAAGTTTCATGTGGTTTTTACCATGCTTATGAAAACATGGGATATATAAATGTAACCAATAGGCTATGTGGACTACCTGATGTGTACACTACCTACACACCATGTAATTGAATAAGATCTGGGCTAGGTTGTCTAGGTATAAACATGGAGTGCAATAAATACACCATGAATAGGTATTATTTGGATTTTCTTATATCCCATGACTCATCCTAATATAGTGAACGTGGGTACACAAACTATAATATGTCTACACATCCTGTATCCTAGTCTCACCATCCAAAAGTAATGGCACTTTATGATATAATCTTGGGTCATTCTTAATCTGTTTTTAGAACATCATAAAAATTAAATCATAAATGCTGGGAATTAAAATGTGGATACATTGTTCATTAAAATTTAATTAAAGAAATAATAATAATATATATATTATATTTATAACCTATAATGCATAAATACATAAACATTCAAATAAATAATTATAAATTTGTAATTCTACCTTTCCCAAACCACTTGTTTGTTCTAGGTCTATTAGATGCACCTTTGGTGGGAGTGAAACTAAAATTTCATTAAATTGAGTGTTGTATGAAAACTTTAGAGATGATATTTAACAATAAATATATAAATAATTAATTTATTATTAGGATAACGGACTACATCATCTTAGGATCTTTTATTTTATTTTGTTTTAGATCTTCCTTACCCCATTCAAATTTTCATTATTAAAAAATATAAATTCATGTATAGAATACTTCTAGTGGTGTTCCACATTTTATACATTTGTTCATTTGAAACAATAATTTATTTTCATATGCTAGTGTAGCAAATCGGTTTTCTGGAACTGTTTATCATGATCTCTCTCAGATCCTTCATCCTTAAAGGAGTTATTATCATTATCCAGAGGGATGGATGATGAATTAAATATATAGAGAGAGAGGTCCAATTTTTTCAATGATTATCTATTCTCAAATTTATATTAATTAAAAAAAATATAACCATCCATTTATAGAGCATCAGTTTATATTAAAATATTCTTTAATTTCATACTAGCCCTCATGTAATATTGTTATATTTTCACAAAGCAAATGCCATATAATAATAATATTATTATTTGTATGGCGCACCATAAATTTAACAGTAAAAAATATTATTTCATCGGAATGTAAATTAATATTCACCTTCTTATGAGTAGTCACACATGAGGATCTATATTCTACATTCTCAATCATTATTTTTTTTGACCAAATAAATATTTTTAAGAATATTGTCATGGTATTTTATGTTTCTCATCATAGAGATAAACAAATATAATCGTAAAAATGTAGAAGGTGCTCTAGGAAATTATCACATCAATGTTAAGTAGAATAAACATCAATATGTGATATGGTAATTTTACTAATATTCTATCCTTTTAAAATTTATGAAATCTAATGTATAATGTAGTGCGTTATATGGAACTAACTCCATCAATAATAACAAGAATTTCATCATCTACTTGGTGATGCATATCATTTTATCTCGATACATAGTCTCTCATACTCCCACTAATCGAAAAAGTGTAAAAAGAAGACATGGTATCAAATATTTTTAAATTAATCAGACTATAGAAACTCTATGACAAACTATTATTTTCTTTTTAAATACAATTTATTTATTATTTTCTTAAAGCAGATCTTCATTAATAAACCCTTTCTCCCCTTAAATATTTTCTTAAATGTCGTTTCTTTCCACAATGATATCAAATGGATCAAGGCTGGACTAAATTACCATGACTCATATCTCACTTTGATTTATCCTTATCCAAAAGTTTCTATGAAATATAATACCACATACCATCTACACAACATTCTTCTCTGATAGATGTTTGGGTTTCCTATGCTATATAATTTTTCACTGTAGTAACCATCATGTATCATAAATTTATCAAAAAAAAAATATAAGGATAAATTCACACACAGATCCCATAATCATTTTCTTAATAGAATCAAGATATCTTTGAGTCACATTAAATTCATTTTCATGATACACCGCTTACCTTCCTTCCAATATTTTCATGTTGAACTATCTCCATATCAGAAACAATATTTCATTTGGATTCTTATACAATTTTAATGTGTAGTCACAAACAAATAATTCATATCCACCTCATTGATATAGAAGGAAACATTTTGATCCAACATAATAAAAATAACTTTTAATGATTTCTGATTAATCCTTTACCACTCATATTTTGACATCACTTCTGGTTTGACTCCATTTAATAGAACCTCTAGATATCTTCGGAATAGATAGTCATCAATTCTTATCCTCTAAAATATAAAATCCATCAAATTGAATGTATCAATATAGAACATAACCACTTCTAAAACTATCCTTTCGCAATCAATAAACTCCTACTGAATTCAAAAAATATCAAGGGGTCTATAATTTCAAAGACAAATTTTCCTAAATGGAAATGCATTAAATTATGTATGAAACTGAGTTCTGATCTCGAGACCTGGGTCTGACAACTAGAAAATATAAAACCATGATATTACACTACATATTTTTCCTAAAACTTAAAATATGAATGGTATACACTAGAAAACTCAAATAATGAATAAAGCGTTATAATTTCCAAAATAAATGTCACTTGATTTCAACAACATATATCTTAAACATCACTTTAAAATTTCTATACCAAATTTCCATAGATTCAAATAAAAACCCGAGAAAGAATAAGAATTGAAATAACAAATAAAGATACAGAAAAAACACCTATAATAACAGTGTTCTGGAATTACCCAACTATATGGGAGGAATATTGATCCCTTTGAATTAATAGAGGGAACATCAATGTTACAATAGAAAAAATACAGAAAATATATGTATAAATAGAATCAGACTTATAAATAGTTCAAGTATTGTACATGTGACCCCACCTTCCATTTGATAGACGAGCTCATTTATTGACCCTAATTGAACCATTATTTGATCATTATAGTCAACCATCATTCAATCAAGACATCTTCTAAATTCCCATTTATTATAAAATCCCAGCATATAGTTTCTAATGTACAATTTATGATTTGAAACTTATCCCTTGACTTATTCTTCACTTCTATAAATTTCAATCCATCACCATTTTTTTGGAATTTAGGTTCACTTCCCCCACATCAACTAGTTTCATAACTGGAGCTTGGGAACCAATCCTTATTGAATTAAATAATATAATTGAAAGACATGCCTCTATCAATAATTCTAACAATACATTTTAGACTAGTACACATAAAAAATAAATACGAGGTCAACCCCTAGATCAAATATGAAAATATATATCTTGGTGAGTCCCGTAATTAGTTTTCCTTCCTACTTCAACAATTTACTTCCTGAAATGATAAAATGTCTCCGAAAATAGGTTATTTATAGGTAATTTCCATATCCCCTTGAATATGGCATTGATTCACCCCAAAATATTTGTGTTTATGTTCCCATATGTTCTATTAAGAAAAAATCTAAATACCACATAAAATTTTGTTATTCAAATCATATTATTAAAAATATCTTAATTTACCATACATATCCAATAAAATTAATACTTAAACCTACTCGGACCAGGATTATATAAGATAACACAATGAACCAAATATATAATGGTTTTTTTGATGATGAACTTCTCACAATAAATTTTCTCATTATGATTACTTACCCATCTTGGTAATGGTTTTCCAAACACTTCTGGTTATGTGTGTAATATAGTATATGTTGGGGGAAAATTATTATTTATGCAATATATTTACTTTTTGTAAGAAAATATTCATTGAAAATTAATTTCTTGTGGAAATCACTGTTGTTTTAGTGTTCTCTT
Source organism: Viscum album (assembly GCA_963277665.1). Taxonomy (NCBI): domain Eukaryota; kingdom Viridiplantae; phylum Streptophyta; class Magnoliopsida; order Santalales; family Viscaceae; genus Viscum; species Viscum album. The sequence goes on from OY728121.1 coordinate 1,082,040,134, forward strand.
CATATTTATGCATGATTATAATGGTTTTATTTTTTAACCTATAATTTCAACCAAATTAATATAGTATAGCAATATAAATGTATAATTTATATCACAACATATGATTTTTGATACTCACCCAATATAAAAGATAATAATATTCACATAATTCAAAATCCATATTATGAATTGGGTACATAACACCTAATCATATAAAGGGATAAAATCATATGAAACCAAAATCAATGCAATAGTAATTTTGGTGTGATAGGATTCCAACTAATCTTTTTTGTTTGAAATACTAAAACTCCTTATGTTAGTTTATCCAAGCACAAAGTCCCACTACCCATAGATCTATACTCAAGAGCGATCTCATTTCCAGCATAATCCAATCAAAAAACTATTATGAATAATAAAAAACAATTAATTTTAAACATATAATTTGAAGACAAATAATTATTTGATTTAATGAATCTAACTATTATTCGAATAACATACATAGAACATCCAATATAAATTTTATGTTAATAATAAGAAACAATTTACAAAATAAAAATAAGATACATTAAATGAAGAATTGAAATAGGAATTCATAATTATGATTCATGAGTATTTACATGATGATTACAAATATTAATTTTTAGTAATTACTCTTTCTAATTATGATAAAAATACCCTAATCACTCCTTGTTAGTATTAATTTATTATAAGTTACTTATAATTATTATAAAATAATAGTAACAAATATTAAAAATGATTAATTTATTAGTAATTATTACTAATTAATACTACGTATGATTAATAATTAATAATTATGATCAGTTAATCCAAATTAAATCTTGTTATTTCTAATAAATTATAAAATACCTATAATATTTGTTAATTTAAAATAATAACTCCTAATAATGTTTAATTTCATTTAATTTATTTTAATTTCTATTAATTATCTCTAGTTATTGAAAATTAATATTAAATAATAATAAATGAGATTATTTACATCTAACTAAACAATATTATTACTAACTACATGTTAGTTAATAATAATTAAATATAATTAATTTTAATTACCCCGAATGATTATTAATTAATAATTAACTTATTATAATTATATTAAACTATTACTACTTAATATAAATTATGATTAATTATTATGATGTAAGATTAGTTATATCCACTTAAACATTATTATTAATAATTAATTATTAATTAACTCCAATTATTACCAATTAATTTTAATTACTCCTAATGATGATTAATTAATTGTTAGTTTACCCTAATTACTAATAATTATTTCATATTATTAATAATTATGGTTAATTATTACTAATTAGGGTTGGTTATAACTGATTAAACATCATTTTTAATAATTAATTAATAATTACCCCTAATTTGTGTTAACATATTCTAATTACTCTAAATAGTGATTAATTATTTTTATATTTTTCCAATTATAGGTAATTATTACTAATTAATATTAATAAAAATTAATTCTTACTATTATGATGAGTTATATCGAATTTAACCTCATTATTTCTAATTATTTATTAATTTCCTCTATATTTCATTAATTAATTATAATGACTATTAATAATGATTAATAGATAAAGAATTTATTTCAATTTCTATTAAATACTACTAAAAAAATTAGTTATTCGTAGTTGTGATTTCTTATATATAACTATTCATCGTTATTAATAATTAGATAATAATTGTTTCTAATTAATAAAAAATAATGATAATTACTCATTTTGAGAGTTAATATTTATACATGACCCAAAAATCCCAATCCTTAGGCAACATGCCCAAATACACAAGCCCCTATGTTAATTTTTGATCTACATCCATCATGTCGATCCATTGTGCCTTACACCATTGGAACCTCAATCCATGGATAACCTCACACCTTCTTCGTTGTCACAAGAAATATTTTTTTATGTCTCCCTCTCAAATTGATCATGTTAATAGGAAACCCTTAAGCATGTATTGAAACCCCAATCTGTGGGAAACACACCTAATGACCCAAACCCATGGGTTAATTTTTGGGATCAACATCATCTCAATTAACCACCTAATATGTTTATATAATAAGGTGCTTATGATTTTGATGTGTGGCCACCCAAAATCCGAATTTTTAACATTTATGAAGCCTCCCAAAAATACCCTCATTCCATGAAGAGTCCCACACGCATCTCAAGGCTATCCCTATTCATTTTCTCTCTCATCTGTTCATTTTTTTCGTTATAAATCATTGATCTAATATATTCTACACATATGGTATCTGAATTTAAATCTTTCATCACCATTGTGATCGCTACATTGATACAAATATTTCTAGACTCCAATATGATATATTTTTTTGAATTATAAATTTATCATTTACAGTTTCAAATTTTCACTCTAAATTTACAATATTTTTTAAAAAAATTGTAACTTATTATTGATTTATAGAAACATGATAAATTAAAAAATTACAAGTAGATGATTTTAAAATAAAATAATGAGTAGAAGTTTATATATATATATATAGATATTCAAGTATATACACACACGTGTATTTTTTTATAATTACATACATACATATATTTCTATAATTATTTATATTTATATATATAAGTACATGAATTTATATGTATGTACATGCATGTGCCCGTGAAAATATAAAAGCATTTATAAATATAATTATTTACATGTATATAAAAAATACATATATACACACTCGCATAAACATGTCATACATACATATATATATATATCACATTAACATATGTATATAAAAATAATTATATACATACTTTCATTAAAATATCACATTAACATATTTAGATATAAATAAACATATATATAATTATACATATAACAATAATTTTATTGCAAAAAATTAACAATGTTTTTTTATATAAACTTTGAGTAATAATTAAATTTTTAATACCAATTTATCAGTAAATATTTCTAAGAAACACTGATCGTGTTCAAACACATATACATAAATCCGTGAATATTTATATATAAATATACAATGTTATCTTACATAAATACATGCACACCTATAAAAATTACTGATCACATATGTACATAGATATAAATATATATAATAGAATTCAATGAATTTTGACAAACAAGCATATTTGTATATGTTAACTATATTCCTGTATACGTACATAAAACTTAAAATATATACATATATATATAATCACATAGTTATGTTTATACATGCAAGTTAATATAGACATATACCTTGATATAAACATCAATTCTTATATTTAAATTTGAGCGCATTTACATACATACAATAATACATATATATATATAAGTATATATATATACAATTATTCATGCTAATATATTAATGTAATTATTTAAAAATATGTACAACTATATGAATAACATTATATACATTCATATGTGTCTATATATATGTGTATAAAAGAGAAAAATAAAAACATACATATATGAATGCATGCATTTGATTTTTGTATATTACAATATAGATGTATAGTTTTAATTAATTACGTTAAAAAATATCTTTACATGTAAATAATTTCATTGATATTTTTATATTTTTCTCTTTATATTACTGTGTGTATGGATGTTTATATAATTTTTTACATATACTTATATTTAATTGTGAATAATCTTATATATGTATATATTAATAAAACTATTTTAATATATATTCACGTACATATATAAATATATATATTCATGTATGTATCCATGTACATACTTATATTAAAATATTTTTTTGTAAGTTTATATATATTATTTCACAAACATTGAAGACTTACAGTAAAAATATCCACAAGAAAATCTCTCCTAGGTGATTTATACTATAAACATGTATTGATAAATCTACCATGGGAGATTCCCAGTGAAAATATTCATAGGGTAATCTCCACTGGGAGATTCATAGTTCCCATATACACTAGCAAATATCCATTGGGAGGTTTGAATATTCTTACATTTTCATATAAAATTTATATATATTTATATTAATATATATGGCTGCATGAAGTAATGTGGGTACTTATGTTTTTTATATATATGTTCTTATTTATGTGTTTGAATATACTTATCCATATGTACATATTAATGTACATATGATAATTCTTATACGTATTTATACTTGTCAATAATTAAAATAAAATATACACATCCATGCTTGAATTCATATACTAATGTTTATATGTTTGTATATTTATGTATTAATGTTTGATAATATTTAGAATCATGTGTGTACATGCATTGAAATATACCCACAAATATTTATTCATGTATATACCTATATGTGTATTTGTGTCTGCATGTGTGGAATTTTTTATAAAAGTAATTACATTAATTATATATAAATTTAATTATAATAATTCATATAATATATTTTTGTACTTATGTTAATATATATTTATGTATGTATTTACAAATACACTATAAAATACACATATAAATATAATATTTTATATTTTAATATAGTTTTATAATTTTAAATAGTAAAACTAAAATATATTTCTATATTCGTGTTTATATATGTGTGTTTGTATGTACATATAACAATATTTATATGTATGTATGTGAATGTTTTAAAATATGATTGTTAATAATCATATTTTTATATACATGTAATGATTTTCGATCACAAAAATTTATAAAAACCAATGAATATATATACACACACATATATACATACATAAACACATACATACATGGTTATTAATATATTTATATATAAAATCACATATTTATATATCTCTACATACAATTTAATATACACATATACAAACATAGCTAAATACATATATGTACGTACAAGTACATCCATACATACATATAGAAATCTATATTAATAAGAGTACATAAATAAATATTATTTCATTTATTTAAAATTATAAATAATGTAGTTATTTACATGCATTCAAATATACATATGTATATATATGGGTATATTCAACTATACATTTATAAAATAATATTTTAATTCATTTACTCGCATAAATATAAATTTTATAATATAAACATAAATTTTTTTGAATGAAGGAAAAATAAATAGGTTAAATATCGAGAATAAAAATGGACTTTATCCAAAGAGGAAAGTCATTCAACCAATCATTATTAACACCATAAATGCCTTGATGAGCCAAAATATGGTCTACAATGTTCCCCATACCTTTTGATAAAACAAAGGTAGTAATTTTATAAATTATGTTCAAGGTACCGGTTCTTGATAATCACATAACCAAATTATTGGAAACCTCTTTCAACTACTTGAATGTAATTAATGATGGTGAGACAATATTATTCGATCATTATTGATTTCTGACCATTCTTAATATTGAGATACAAATCGACCCATATTGGATGTGCCTCGGCCACTGAAGGTACCTATCAAGCATGGGTCAACTCATGTAAAAAACAAATGACACATCCAGAGGAGTCACACACCATAACTCCTATCCAAATAATCCCTTTACATGTGAGAAAAGCATCAATATTTATTTTATTAACACATGGAGGTGGAGGAGTCCATGAGGTGTTATAAGAGAATCTGTTTGGGCTCTACATTTGAGAATCATATCAAATCCACATATTTAGAAAATAATTTTCACTTTTGAATAACAATTCATATTTTTTATTTATACAGTTTAAAAATAAATCATTATGAATAACGATGATAAACCATGATGGTGTTCATAATAAAACCCCTCCTCTTCTAGAAGAGATGATTCATAGGAAACCATCAATGATGTGATATCAAACCCCATAATGAAAAAATTGATCTTCATTAGGAACCCCTATAGTCCAATAATCCATATCCTCGGGAATAAGTGAAAAAAGAAAGGGTGATTTAGGTTCTTCCATGATTAATTTAAAAAGAGAATCATTAGATGAATGGTGGAAGAAGAGGAGTTCCTTAGACTGTAGGATACCCGCACATACCTTTCACAATAAATATAGAACCTTGGGGGATTCTAGGAACCAAATAACCCTCCATATCGTTTCATCATCCTATATTTCTACATTGAGGGTCATACTATAAGAATACATAACCTAGAATAGTCTCAAAATATCCTTTCACCAATTAATATTGACATCCCCCATGTCACTTATGCAATGGATACATTGAATTATTTTAAATTATCTCTCATTATACCATATGTTAAGTGATTTGGAACACCATCAATCACCTTCCTCCTTAAATAGGTTACACACCATAGAATCCTCATACCTAGTAGGGCTAGTGATGTTACTAAATGACCATCATCACTGAGATACCATGGATCCTTCCAAATATTGAGGATGGTGTCACCCCCCATCCTCTAGTATATTCCATGATTGAGAGGTCCATGAGACCCCCAAACACTACGCAAATATATACTAGGTAGAGGTCCTAAAGCCACATTTCAATAGTTTGAGTGGGGAAAATACATGTCCTTTACAATCCAATAACATTCAAATGTAGGTATTTGTGGTATCCTTGAGACTTTTTTGTCAATGTTATCATCTTTGAATAAGTGAATATATCAAAATACCATTACCCATGTCCTATAGGGATGAAAATATTATTCCATTACATTTAATGATTTTTGATCAAGCCATTGTTATATCCTCATGAGAAATTGGAAATACAAGAAAGAATTTACTCGACAACCACGGTGGAATGTTTCAAGAGAGAAATGAAATATGATAAAACTTCATTAATTAACACTTTTATAAGTGTTTCATTTCCAACTTTGGATACCCTATTGGATATCTATCCCAACATTTCTTCCAATCTTATCCTGAATATTTTCAAAAATATATTTTCAATTGAAAAACAACCATGTGTAGCCTGATCTATTTATTATTTTTTTCGACCATCGAGATACCTGAAATTTTAAATATATCATCCTTCCTTCTAATAGAAACACCATCAATATAATAAATTTTATATTTATCCATGTTACTTTTTTTTCCAAAATATGACTCATTTATACGAATCAGATAACACATAGACATTCATTTCTCACACATGGACCCAATGAAAAAAAATATCATCCAAAAAAATGATGATAAATATATGGGCTGCATTGAATGAGTTTTCTAACCATGAAAAACTTTATTTCTTATTTCCCCTAAAATAAGATCATGGAAAAAATCATCCATAAAAAAATGAAATGGACAAAGATGACCTCGTGTCAAATTCCCTAAGAGGGAGAGAATCTATAAGTGACATTTATATTAATATTGATCCTAAAAGACACCATTGAGATAGTTCAGATAACATTATTTATTAATTTGGACAAAAAATAACATTTTGATAAAATAGAACTGAATAATGGTACTCTCCACATGATAATAATCCCTATTAATATTTAGATTCTAGGTCACAATACCTCTTTCAACAACTAATCATGTTTTCATTGAGTGAAATATTTCATGGGAGATAATTTCATTGTATGTAATAAGCCTTATATAAACAAGGTCATTCTTATTATCAATGATAATAGTTGTTAACCATGGATGGAGACAGTTATCCAAGATCATAGAAAAAATATTATAAGAAAAATTTCATAGGCTAATTATCCAAAAATATGAGTCTAGAATGGGTTTTTAACATTTAAGGATTAGAGTGATAATGGCTTCATTCAATATAGATAGATTTATTTTCCCCAATAAGACATATGTCGTGATGTCTAAGATATCTATTCCAAAAATATTCCATTATTTTTTTCAAAATGATGGTATTAAAATCATCTTTACCTAGAATCGTAGTGGCATATATTTTTATGAGGGCCTTTAGGATTTCCCCAACATTGATATAATTCATGAGTTGGTGATTTATAGCGTTTAATACCACATGTTCAATACATGACTCAATTTTATAGATAATTATTAGAACCGTGTTGTTTTGATATTCTCAAAAAAATTCATGAAAATATTTCATTCTCCCTAATTAATTATTGAGTGTTCTACCTTCATTAGTGTTCAGGAATGAGATGGTGTTTTGTGATGACTCCCAAAGGCCTTATGGGGGAATTAAGAGATGTTGGTGTCACCCTTTTTAATAAGGTATTACCAAGCATGCATGGCCTCAAATAATTCCTTTATGTTGATATCTTCATCCTATCATCCTTTATAACTCATTTATTGTGGATAGTATAATATCTGAAAGGGGTGATAGTAGAGCACCTCTACTTTTCATTCAATGATACACACCATCTGTTTGGAAGATGAAATTTGGAATCACTCTACATTTTTAGTTTTAATTCAATATAGTTAATATTAATCTTTTATTTGGGTCCTCAAAAATCTAGTTCTCTCTAATAACGTCTTCACATTCCTTCAATTTAGCCTAAAAGATCTGAGACATAAAAGGTTTTACATATCTTGGTCTCCTTGAATAATATTTCATTTCAATGATAATTGGGAAATGATATGAGGTGGTGAACCTTAAGTGAGAGAAATATAAATACTTGAACAAATTATCCCAATATTTTGACCCTTGGAAACGGACAATAAATTTTTTGAAATAGCTAATAATTTTGGTCCCTCGAAACCAAGTGAAAGGTGTATCGACATTCCTGAGATCAGAAAGGCCTAACCTTATTATTGCTTACTGTAAAAGAAATTATATATACATTCAAAAATATATAAAAAATCTTATTTAAATATAAATTAATTTTAAAAAAAATGATTCCACTTATATATATTAATGATATTGGAGATACATTATGAAAATCTCTATTTAGAGATTTGTAAGAGAAATCTTCAAATATATATTTTTATTACCAAAATAAAATTTTTGTTTGTATATACATAAAATTATATAAATATATATATGGGATATTATTAAGGAAAATATTTAATGGGAGATTCTCAAGACAAAGCCCCAATTGGATATTTTCAAGAAAAATCTCCTTTGAGAGATTGGAAAGAAATATCTCTCCTGGTTGATTTATTGGAAAAATATACACAGTCCGATTTACTGGAAAAATGTCCCGAAATATATTTTTAAATGTACAATATATGTTTTCATAAAATTGTAAATATATATATAATGGTTTTTTAAAATTCTTATAATTATATATTAAATTTATAAAAAATTACAGTAATATATATTCGTGTATGTAAGTGGGTTTATTTATTTGTATGTAATTATTATTTTATGTATGTGTTTATGTAAACATAAAAATATTTACACATACATGTATATAATATTATGTATATATTTATATATATCTGTAAAAAATTATATTAATATATATGGATGCATGTGTGTATCTATATACAAATATTTATTTGTATGAGTTATTTTATGTATATGTATATGTGTTTGTGTGATAATATCTAGATGCATGTGTAGATGTGTTAATATATACCTACATATATTTCTAGTATAGTGTATGTATTTGTTTGCGAGGTTCTACATATACATGAACTTATAATTTTAGGGAAGTAAATTAATTATATTTACATATATTTTCATTAATATATATTTATGAAATTATATTAAGATAGACTTATAAAAGATTGTAGGTATCTACATTTTTTGAAAGGGGAATAACGTAAATAATATTTATATATATTTATATTGTGTGTGCAATTATGAATGAATAAATTATATTTATATACAAGAATTCATTGATTATTTTAGTTTTGCATAAGTGATCAATAGTTATTAGATATATTTATTAATATGTTGGTATAAAAAAATTAATTTATAAATAAAGTTTATAAAAAATACATTCTTAATAGTATACCTCAAAATTTATGTTCTACGTATAATTATATATATGGGCATGTATATATTAATATGATTATGTGATATATATATTCAAGTTTTTTCTTATTTTTATTTATTTATATTGAAAATAATTATATTTGTAAATACATTTGTATTTTCATACTTACTTGCATGTATATAAATATATTTCATCTACTAAATGATAGATATATTTGAAAATAATCATAATAATATATATGTATGTCTTTATAATAATACATATATACAAAAAAAATACATATATACACATATACTCATTAATTTTCTAAAAAAATCATCAATACAAAATTTTTTAAAGTAGTTTTTTATTAATATTAACGAAAAATATTTATTAAAAAATATTTTTCTTATATATTGTCTAAATATTTTCCAATATATGAAAAAAAAATTAAAGGAAAAAAATTATCTTATATGGGTGTAGATTTATTCTTATAGAAGTACCAAACACATTGGTGGAGACAGATTGAAATTATGTTACCATTATAGCTAAATACATTAGATCATATATTTTTTGGTGGAAAAAATGAATGCATAGGAGAGGAAATGAGTTAATGATTAGTTATAGGGGAATGCACAAGGGGGTATTTAGGTAATTAAAAACGTTTACATTAAAAAAAATTATAGAATAAATGAGAACCCCCAGTTGGCTCGTCTACCTATCACCATATGAATCCCAATAATGTTATCCCATTTCATGTGGGAAATGGAGTGGATGAAACCTCAAATTTTTTATCTGCATCTATCTTGTGCATCCCTTGCTCAAGCTTCCATCAAAGCTTACATCATGGTCCAACCACACACCCTGTGTAATTTCTACACTAATATTTTATCTTTATCAGACCTTAATCACTCTTACATCTTCCTAGTTGCCCAAAAAATCAATAAAATCAATCTCATTGATCATAAATTATATTACATAGAAAAGAATCAATCTTATTGGATAAAAAATATCATGTATAACCATTTTCAACATTATATTATATCACTCTATTGTTATAAAAAGTTAAATGAAAATTATAAAAGACACTATAGAGGGGAAATAACTTTATTATGACACGTAAACATATAAATTATATTAAATAAAATATAATCTTAATAATAATAAAAATCAGAAAATTTTGGAATTAATTAGTTTTATACACTCAAGAATTAAAATTTAGAAGTGATTTTGAACATAATCTCACTTAATGAATTTAAATTTTTTATTAAATAAAATCATAAATGTATCCTTATAGCTATAATTAATTTTAAATTATCTACACATTTGTTACGAAATATTTGTGTAACTATTTTATTATTTCCCAAATTTTCATTACAATATAAAATAAAATTGTGTTTATAGAAAAAAATTATATTAATTTAGTTTTTAACAAAATTGTGGACCTTATGTGATATTGAATTCCTTAAAATTTCATTAAAACAAATTAATTTCATAAATTTAAAAAACAATTAGTGCATAAATTATACCGTTTTTCAATTACAGTGATGTTAACATGAATTAATGCTGAAATAAAACATTTTTCCAATGTTTTTTAAATTTTAGTTCCCTGTGTAAGATTAATGTTTTTGTATGGTCCTTTATTATAATTTTTCAATAATCAATGGATGGCACTCACATTTCCATGTAGATAATAAATGAATCTTTCTTCTATATGTTAGGACCAAAAAAGATACACATGTTCTAAAAAATTAATTGGATTTCATGTAATCCTGAACAATTGAAAATAATATTATAAAAGTAATGAAATTTATTTATAAATTGATATAAGGTAAAATTTTAAATGTGTAAAAAAGTTTATAAATACATTTATTTATATCTATAGATAAATTTCCAGTGATTTATAAATCACATTATATGTAGAATTTACATTCATTTTGTAAAAAAATTTATAATCCTTAAGTGATATTAAATTAAGGAGTTAGTCATTTATATACATTTCTGAAATTGGAGGTCCTCATTTAATTTAAAAAAGTGATCCTTTTTTGTTATTTGGTGATAAATTATTGTATATTTGTAAATATTTTTCCAGAAAATTGTGTTACTTGAAATCATCTATGAAGAAGATGTGATTACCATTTCATTTTTGTCCATATTTTTCTCCTAATGATCCTAATCTATTTGATTTCATTCATCAAATCATCAGAGCTAACAATGTTATAAAGGAACTTTGGGTAATATGATAAATCATCAACTCAACCCCTGGACATGTCCCTTTATGGTGTGGTATAAATAAAATCATGGAACACATGATAGTGGATTTGTAGGAAAGGATGCACAGTGAGGTACTTTGCTAGATCCAATATATCACTCCTCCACCATCATTCTGTTGTTAGTCTGGTAGATCTAGTGTGTGGAGATAGAGACCAGCAATTCCTAGGACCATTTGGTCTTCCAATCAGTGGAACCCACTCTCCATCTTCCCTCCACCTCATCTGGATTCATCAACTAGTATGGATTTTGATCCATTATGATACTGATGAAAAACTGTGGTGATAGCCATGTGATAGAGGTCACACCACTGGTCTTCTTGTTGGCGCACTTTTCTTCTAGTTTGTATGATCAAAAAAATATTAACAAGTTTATTATGATTAAAATGGATATGGGATAAGAAAAATAATGGAATACTTCTGTTTTAGATATTATTTTTCTTTAAAGAACCCAAAAAAAATATTAAGGAGGAAACTATACCAAACATTTATGAAAGGGTTATGGAAAGTAGTAATAAATTATCTATTATAACTTTTATATATAAAATATTTTGTAGTGCCTTTGTAATAATTATTTTTTTTATAAATTTATATATATGAAGAAAAATAATATGAAAATTAACTAACCCTATTGAGAGTGTTCTCGTATGTTTTATTCGGGTGTCAGATCTCCCAGTATCTTCCTAGTTTGGGTAGATCTTTAGCATCAGCTCTTCCCGTGGGATCTCATTTGTGGTTATATCTCATTGGCATAAGCTTCCTTTTTAATTATGGATGGAGAGATGGATAATGACATAGTTATCCACTGGTGTCATCTATCACTTTTAGAGAGGGAAAATGCCCATATTTTTTCAATGATGAAGGATGATGTATTATTAATGTGGAGAACGGTCATACAAACACATGGAAAATTCATCACGAAAATACCCTACAATTTGATCAATCTAAAAAATATGAATCAAATTATATGGAGCTAGTAATATAGTGTGTCCATATGAGTTTTTGGGTTGGGGACCATGGTCATTGAATTCCTAATTAGAAAGATAAGAAGAATATTTTCTTCAGACGACCCTGGTATTTTAACAACCACATTATCCTAATGGAAGATCTGGGAAATGATATAGATATATTTAATATATATGAATATATTCTTCTCTAAATATCATTTTGGAATGTGTATTTTATGTATTCCTTTGGGGGGGGATCGTAATGAGTTGTCTTTGAAATTAGGAACCATATCAGCTCTTTCCTGGAATGGGTTCAACCAGACCCAATTATTTGGGATCCCTCAGTGAGGATTTGTGTATTGGTTGACATTGATCTCACTCTTTTAATGGGTATATTGCAATTCTATAATATCTGAATGATCTGTATCTGAAGAGAATATGTAAAATGTATTCTTTTTTTCTTCTATGGGAACCTTGGTAACTCTGAAATGTATAGTGACACTATGGTAGAAAAAAATGTAAATTTTATTATGTAGTATGGCCCTTAGTTACATGAAAAAAAATATGTGGTACATTTTTTCCCTAAGGAGAAAATTCATAGGGAAAGGGATAAGTATGTTAATTCAATAACATATCTATTCATCATTTAAAAAAATAATATTATAATAGTATAGACACCATAACTCCTTCCATTCCATGATGATTTTATCCAGCAGAAAAAGTGATGATGCAATGCCCCACAAATATCATCAGTGTCATGGAACATTTTAATTGGAATGGATTATTCCCATACAGATATAATAATTTCTTATTTTGGGCCACATTAGGACCTAAGGGGATCTCTACACGCACATCTAAGTAAAAAAAATGTTATGACCCCCTAGATCTAGTTCTTCCACCTTGTAGAAACCCTCATTTTCATTTATCTGTAAATGTTTCAGGACCTAAATATGACTAAACATATAAGAGTATCCATAGGAGACTCTAGTGATGACACCCATATTGTGGTTATAGATTGTTCTGAACAATGATTTATGGCCTTCTATCCAATGGAGAATCTCCCAAAAAGATGAAAATATACATGTGATGGTTCTATTCGTCAATTCTGAGAGGTAGAGGTTGTAATGAACCAGAACATTATACCATAATTAATATACTATGTTTGAATTTTCATGGACATGGAAACCCTTGAAAACATCATATGATCATGTACATGAGTGGTAAAAGTCACTCAAATTTATTTTTTTTTCAAACCCATACTAGATTCAAATAAAATCAGTAATGTGGAAACAAAATATAGTTTTTAGAGGTTTCTCCCAGTGGATCATAAACGCACTAAGGGGTTTATTCCCTCTCTGGATGGGGGATGCAGGTGTCAGAATTAAGATTTTTTCTTTAAAACACAATGCTATTATTATCGTTTAATTTGATGTCTCTACATGGGAATTCATTAGATTCTACCATTGGACCACCCTAATCGATAAATAAAATTCATAGGAGATCCCCTAATATCTAGGTAAAGTTTTTTTGTGCCCCTTATAAATGGTATGGAAGTTAGTAAAATCACGTAACAATGTGAGAAATTATGGGTACCAATAGGATATATTTTTTATTTTCTAATTTCATGATGGTTTTCCAAAAACATGTATCTAAAAGATGTAGGATACATAATATATACCTTTGTATTATGTTAGGATAATTCTTATGATATGTGTATTGATGAGAATATGGATAGTTCCATGTGATCTACTGATTAGGTTACTCTTTTTTTCTCCATACTGGTTTCTCATCTCTCATCCACCTATTCTGAACACCCCCCAATACTCACTAGTTTCTCATGTGATAGTGGTAGATCCACCCATGAAAAGTCCATCATATTTGAGGGATTATTATCTATGGAGGAGGATTATGTAGATTTATTCTCCTCAACATGATTGGGAGGGAATTAAGATGTCATGATGAATATATACTAGCTAGAATCTAAGTTGAAGTAGTGGAGCTTCGAGAAATCATGCCTACAAAATAGCCATTGTGCTTTGATTGAAATGATTCTGAGTGTTTTCCTTTCCTATCCCCCTTGAATGCCACTTTATCAAGAATATCAAAACTAGAAGTAGATATGGATGTGTCTCATAGTGATTTGGTGAGCTTCTATATATGTGAGCATCAGATGAACATATGAATAGTGGTTATACAAAAACACTCTAGATCCATAAAAATGAATTGACACGGACTCATAAGAACATAATATATTATCTCATTGATATCGATGGATGTTCATTGTTGAATAATAAATACTATTGTAATATTGTACAACATTTTTTAGTATCTCAACACTACTGGGGATTCTTCCATCTACTAAAATGTTTAAACCTAAATTAGCCAGATTATTATGAAATAATTGAATAATAAACTTGTGTGTTACATTTAGAATGAAGAGATCAAATTTTCAATCAGTCATATCAACTCAAATAAGTCATAGATTGCATATGGGTTTTTACTTATTTTTTAAAAAATTATGGCACATTTATGTCAAAGATGTTTCATGTTTCATGAAGCATCTCTGGTCTAATAAAGCCATCATTCATTCTATTAATTTAAAACATATTACACTAATTCCTAAAACTAAAAACTAATTTTGGTTTCTTATTTTTTACCTATTAGACGTTCCAAAATTAATTATAAAATATTCTATATGATTCTAGTGAACAGACTTCGGATTTTGTTTCCCTCTATTATCTTTGTGAATCCCAGTTCCATTCCCCCTATAGAATTAATTCTGATAATTCCATTAAGGACAATGGAATTTTTCACTTCATAAACAAATGAAATAAAGTTATTAAATGGTTATAAAATAAAAAAAATGATATGAAAAATTCCTATGATATAGTTGAGTGGTCATTGCTCTGGTTTTTTAAGACTAAAATGGATTTTTACTAAAATAGATCAAAATCATCATATGTTGTGTCTATTCAATCCCTTTTAATATTAGGATCACTGTTGTCTATAAAATAGTCTGAACCCCTCCAGAGGCCATCACTAATGGACCACATATCTCCATTATTCTTTTTATTGATTCACGATGTATTTTATAATTTTTTTCATTATGAGTGAATGGTTAATTTATCCATGTTGTAATGTTTTCCACTAGGTCCCCCTATCTCACAATTAATTTTTTAATATATGATAGCGTTCTTTTTTCAAGGATCACATAGGGTTAATGAAAACATATTTCTAAAATAATTTATATTAATGAGTTGTTTTCATGAAAATTTGATAATCTCTCAAAATATGAAATTTATTCATATTTTTCTGTTAAACAATCTGTGAAATATGTTCTCCAACCTTCATCCAAAATTCATGTTTCTGTTATACAAAATACATTCCTTTGGATCCCACAATTTTTATTTCATAAAAGGTTAATTTTTATCAAATATTATTAACTAGGTAGTTATGTATATGTTGCGGTGGTTGGATTAAATTATATCAAAATGGGTAAGAAAGCCCTAATATAGCCAATACCCAATAAATCCCAACCTAATTTTCCTCCATCATTAAAATAAATATACTTCTTTTTACCAAATTCATTTTCACATGGTAGAAATTTTGTGGCGAACCTTTCAATGGAAAAATAAATCCCACTAGATCACATAGGAAAAGTTATTTCGTCTAAAATCATGGAGAGGTATGGGATTTTGGGACATGTTCTATTTTAATGATGCTATGCTTTGTAAAAAAGGATGATGTCTCATTGAAGAACCAAATTCCTTTTGTATGAGATTGGTTTGGGCTATGTATTTCGACCCATTTGGGCTTCATTGGGGAATTACTTGGCTCATGGCCCATCTTCTTCTGAATGATCCCCAAGTAGACTTGATCAATGCTATATCCCAATTTATCTCGATGAAGGTAATTTTTTAAGGTATGGAAATCTACTTTTATTATGTTTATATCAATGTTTATCTTCATGTAATATGGGTTCTCGAGGATTTTTTGGATTCTTTTGATTGGATCAGGCTTACTTGGTTCACTGGTGGGGATTTTGATGCTATAGATGATATATCATAAAATAGTGGAGGATCATATGTCCTTAAAAATGGAATTTTGGACTTAAAAAACATTATTTCATGTCTGGGACTCTTGTATTTGGGTTTTATTCGGTGAAAATATACTTGGTTTAATAACTTCAAGGGCTCTTGTCATATCTAGATATGTCTTAATAGATGGCTATATAAACTACATGGTCATGATTACTTCTCACAAGCATCATTATTGCACTTGGATCATCTGTTGTATAATCATTCTCCTATTCTGGTAGAGTTAAGAAATTGGTATATTGAAAACCAACCCTTATTGTACTCTTTTAACAATCATCAGGTTGATGGTTTCTTGAAAATGATGAAGAACACTTTGGAGAAAGTAGAAGATGATAGATCTTGGGATCATCATTAAAAATATCTTATGTGTATGAAAATGGATATCTAAAGGTGTATTTAAAAAATATGACCTTGGAAAACATTGTTGATTCCATTAAAGAGGATATTGATAAATTCAAGGTTCAAATTCATAATAGATGGGATGAGGGGAGTTTCACAATCCATTATGATAAGTAATATTTTTTGGCTGAGAAGGTGGTGGGGATAATGATGTCTTTCAAAAAGGGATCCATAATTAAATGGATGAAAGTGGGAGATTGAATTATTTCATTTTTCCAAAAATGTTCAAAGGAATGGAAGAATATGATTTTAAATCACAGAAATAATGATGGGACCTATTCCTCAGATGTTAATGTGGCTGAGAGTTTGGCCTTGGAGAATTTTTAATAGGTGTTGGCGGCATCTATATCTATCGGCATTAATGTTCTATGATTGAGTGACAGTTTGGAGGATTTAATGAGTTGTGTACAAAATCTTTTGGATGTTTCAGATAATGAAAAATTGATGGTTGTGCTTTATAGTGAATAAATTTGGGATTTTGTTCATTTTATGGATATCAATTGTGCCCCGGGTCCATATGGATTTTTCAGGGGCCTTCTACCAGGCTGATTGGATTTTGGTTGGAGTTCATGTAATTGATGTTGTTTATGATTTTTTAGGGATTGTTCCATGGACATGAGTTATTTTTCTTCTAGGGTGGTCCTTATCCCAATGTTCAAGGACCCATCCATCATTAATCATTTTTGGCTGAATTTTTTGTGTAATGTTTATTAGAAAATCCTTACTAGTCCTATTACTAGAAGGATGAAAGGATTTATTCCTCGAATAATTTCTCAAGAACATCATGGTGCTTTTAAGGTATGGGATATTCATGGGGCGATTGGCATTGCCTTGGAATTGGTGGGAGACAACAATAGATGTTCTATTAGATCTAATATGATTATTCATATTGATACAGACAAAGCCTGTGATAAACATGAATAATGTTTCATTTTTCATTACATGATGAGTTTTCTGTTCATTGAATGTTTTTGTGTCATATGTTTCACGTGATAATATTATCTATGGCTCTTTATCACTCTTATGGGATGGTAATTCTACTTTTTCAAAAGTGTGTAGGGAGTGAGACACAGTGATCCATTATCTACCCATTTCTTCATTTTGGATCTGGACACCCTTTCCAGAAATTGTAATATATGTATGGATGATATCAATATTATTTAGTTCAAAAATCTCACAGATGATTCCATATCACACCATAAGTTTTCTAAGGATGTAACTCCCCAAGCTTCCACGTCACACATCTTTTTAAATAATTCAATAGGTCCTGCTACATGAAACATCGAGTTTGAGCACACCATGGCCTTTAAAGCTATCTGGTTAAAAAGTGGTTATGAATTTTATTGGACAAATTATGAAATTTATTAAGATTTTTTGAAAATAGACTTCATTTTTTAATTCTAAATATCAAAACTTGTTTAAAGTGAAATTCTGGTAATTTTCGGAAAATATTCAATTTTTTATGAATATTGACAAATACTGCATTATTGTTAAAAAACTGACATTTTCAATAAAATAATTATATTATTTTTGATTTATTTAAATGTCACAATATATAAATTATTTATATATTAGTCCAATTTAATTCATTAGAATAATTTTTATTATATAATTAGTTATCCGAAAATTTATTCAAATTTTGAACGTCTCTTTTACCCACATTTTAAGCACATCTACAAATTAGTAGAAAATTAAATTTTACAACTTCTATTATTTGAATTTAAAAAAAAAATTACATAAAGTTTTGTAATAAATAATAAAAATTTGTTCTAATAGGATGAAAAAAATGGTGAATAGTAGATTTTGAAATTTATTTACCATGTTTTATGTTTAATATGGTGACCAAAGTTAAAAATAGCATTATAATAATAAAATATTCTACGAACACTTGTATTATTATCATTGGATATGTTATTTTCAACCAAAATCAAAATTAGGTAGAAAATATGATCCTTTGTAGCCACTTGTCTTAGATTAGGATACTTAATATATTTTATTCAAAGAAGAGATAAAAATGTAATATTCAAGATTTATTAACGATATAGTTTTTAATATAAGGTTACATATGTTATATGGTTGGATATATATAGTGTTTAGAAAGATAAAATTCTTATATAAATAATATAATTTTATTAATAATTTTATGAAATAAATAATTAAACTAAATGGTGACATAATAATGATGCTGTAATTGAATTATTTAATAAAGAATCATTTTAATATTATTTAAAAAATTAAAATAAATATAATTTTACTTAATTAATGATATAAAAGAATTTTATAGATAATAAAAATATTTTTTTGACATATTATAATTATTATTTTCAAAGTAACATGTAGGATTGATATTTTTAAAAATGAAAAATTTTAATAGTGTCAAAATTTACACAAATGATACTTTAAAATAAATAATAATCAATTAAATGTTATAAAAATCATAACAATTTCACGATCATCCAAATAAAAATTATAGTGTTAAATAAGACATAAATGATCCAATTGGGGTTCTTTTGGATTTTATTGTAACTATATTTACCCTATATTGTAAAATTACAAAATGGGATAGTAAGAGTAAAACTATTTAACTTAGGGTTAAACCCAAATAATAAGGTTAATTTCATGACCTAAACCTATTTAAAAATCATTGTATGTGGTGATTTAGACCTATATTCATCTTATCCTTGAAATAAATTACTTTGGATCTATTTTAAAGAGGAAATTAATTTAGAATAAATTAATGTTTTGTGATATTCTAAAAGTGACCCTCGCCACTCTTATAAAAGGGAACCCTACCTTCGATTTGACTCACTCATATAAAAAACATTATTTATTCTAACCATAGAAAATTTATCATACCAACTTAACTAAATTATTATTAGAGGCCACACATTGTGTATAAATCAAACTTAAGTAATTCTTTTTTGCAAACCAAAAGGAGGCACTTGGAAAAGAGGTAATTGTTTTATTACCTCATTCAAAGTTCCTTTCTTCTTATACTTCCTATTTTTATTTATTTCCACATAAAAATAATAACTCCAATATCAAACATATATTTTTATGTTATTATAATCATGTTAAAACTATATTTCTCATCTTATCCATCATACGAATAAAAATATCACCATGTGTACGTACATAAGGCCTATCGTCTCCACACCATGGTGTAATTTGTTATTCATCACAAAATTATTTGAATTGGTATGATAATGAGTAGAATGGATATAAATAATTAATATTTCATGATAATTATTCTGTATAATTAATTTACCATCCTATTTCATACCATTTAATCATCAAGGGAATGATATCATTGCTCGTGCGCACGTTTAGTCTCCCATCTCCACGATGCAGTGAGATTCGTTCTCCAAGTTAACAAATAACGATTGATTATAAAATTTATATGATCAGATAAAATAACAATTATGATCTTAATTTCATTTTGGATATGAATAAAATATATTATATTCATAACAAACATGACTTAGATTGAAAATCATGAATTGGAAAACAAGGAAGTTAACACCCAAAACAATGGTAATACTAAAATATTATTACCAAAATGATATAAGATGATCATATATGATATAATAATTATTGATATAGTTTTGGTATAATATAATAACACGTTTTAACCATTATATAGGTGGCTAAATCAACCTCAACTAATGGAAAGTTTATGGTAAGGTTTATTTTCACACTCTTTATTATTCTAGATTTCTTATATGTGACTATCTACTAGGACATTATTATCATCCATGTCCATGTTTCCTAAAATTTAATTCAAAATATTATTTCTAATTGATTAAATTCATTTTTCACATATTTTAAGTTTTAAAAAACATTTTTAAATGAATCTTTCCCTTATTTTCCTAATAAGGTTCTTTTTAACATTTAGGAAAAATTTAGGATAGAATGTTTTTTAACTTATACGGCACGAGCGGCTATTTTCCACTGTTCTAATGCATTAACATTTTGAATCTTATCTTACAATATTACAATGCTATTTTCAAAATAAATTTTTTCTTTTATAATTTTGTCGATATTAAATGATTTCAAAGTAAAAAAATGGATATTTATCGTAAAGAGATTTATAAAATTTATTAGAGTATTTTCATTTATGTCAACATCCATTTCTAGAATTAATTATTTATTGAGGTTGATTTATAATATTACAATATTCCATATTGTATTTATTTTTTAGGGTATGTTTCATTATTGATGTACTATTTTTATACCATTCATGATTTTTTGATAAAGTATTAACATTTAATATGCTATTTTTAATACGAATGTTTAGGTTTTGTTTCACCATTATCATATGAGGAATTCATTGGACTTAGTAAGTGATGGGTGAGGCCCTATATAGACCCTCGATGTATCTATACGTCTCATAAGACAAAATATTGTCTTGGAACAAGGCATTGACGGTATGGTTATGGTCTTAGAATGAGGCCTTGACGATATGGTTATGATGTATGAAATTATGGGTTTCCCTATTATGAGTTTAGTTATAGATATTGAACATGATTATTAGACATGTAAAATATGAATGTAATTGCCTAAGTGGAATTATTTGATTTATTATTTCCATATTATTCTGATTCTTATGTTTAAAAATATTTTATGTTTTCATAACATATCATAAAAGGATTATGTATATTTATGATAGCATCCACTCTATTTTATATCCTTACTGAGCATCTGAGCTCACCCCTTTCTTATGTGTCATTTTTCATAAGACATGAAGAAGTATATTATGATTTTCTTGTAGCGATATTTGATTGTATATGAGAGTTTTCAAAGGGTATAATATGTTGTTTTTTTGTCAGGATGTAATGTAAAACTTATGTCTATATCTAGTATCTCCAAGGATACTAAACCACTTGGTCCTTCAGGGTTTTAATTCATGTGATCATGCCAATGTAATAAATTAATGCAACGATTTTTGGTAACAAGGGTCAGAGCATTACTATATGTATCTTAGGAATTTTAGTAAAAACCTTGGAAACTAGATTTAGAAACACCATGATTAGGTAACATTACCCTAAAATAGACTTTGAGGATAATTTTTGAAGAACATCCAATAAATTTGTTAATGTATATATTATATGTGTATTCATTGAAAATCCATCCATGTTTGGATACTACAAGTGAATTGTTTTTCAAAAATAGATGTACTTAGGAGTAATAACTCTAACAAGTTGATCCAGGCATGACTTTGGGTAACCTGATACAGGGAAACATGCCCTACTATGTACCTGGTTTGACATGCTTATGGGATATTCCTAAGATAATTAATATTTTATTTACAAATCATTTTGTATGATTTATGACTGACTATATCCTTAATGAAATCATGCTTATTATTATGGATAAGATATATATAAATTTTTCAATTTATGTTAATTATTTTAGTAGTCTGGAATTATGCATTATTATTCATAACCTACTATAGTGTATTCCATTATTGATAAATGTATCATAGTGGAAGAAATGAAAACATATCAACACATGTAATCCATGTAATGATTTCCATCCTATGAAATATAATTATAGTGGAGATAGTTATACAACTAGTGATGAATGTCTTGTAACCATACTAGGATAGCTGACTCTAGTTGTGAATAATAACATTACCTGAATAGAGTACCCTAATCCGCAACGTAAAGGATCAATGCTAGTCAACTTCATGAGAAAACAACCTCCTTCATTAAATGTGACAAATAATCCATTTGTAGGTGAGTAATTAATAAGTTCATTAGAGAAAATATTTCCTCATTTAGGGAGTAATGAAAGGGAAAAGGTTTTCATGGTAGTTTATCATCTCTTAGGAGATGCGGATCGATGGTGGACAGTAATTCAAAACATTATGGAGGATGAAGAAGTATAAGATCTAGAATAGGGGGAGTTTAAAATCTTTTCATAGGAAAAAACATTCCTCAAGAATAGAGAGATGATATACAATGTAAATTTCTAATTCTGAACTAAAAATAGGATAATAATGTTGTAAAGTATGAGCTGAACATTACAAGGTTATCAATGAATTATGTAGACTATATATGTAACATAAGAAGTAATATTTATTGATTATTTTATCGGTTAAAACAATTCCTCTTATCGGCATTTGTATCATAATATTTCTCATTGTATGAAGATATAGTCTCATGTGATATCAAGATTGAAAATTAATTCACTAAGTCTTATAAATTTAAAAGGAAACAAGAGAATAATAGGTCTATTGAAAACTATGGGAAAGGAAATTAGTGGAAGAAGCGATAAGATAAATTTCATCCAAATAGTAATTGTGGGATGAAACAGCTTGGAACAATTCTAAAGGGGATGACAATTTGTTAATAGTCTTGAGATAAAGGACATGAAGATCATGATTGCAAGGGAAAGAAATATTTTATCAATGTTCACTGCTACAATTTTACGTAAATGGGAAATTATGAAAATGATTGTCCATATCAGTATGGAAACATTCCCCAGAAAAGGAAAATGGAGAAATTCCAATCCTTTGTGATCACAACTGATGTGGTTTAAACTCATAATGATGTTTTTGTAGGTACTATAATCATCTCTTAAAATTTAGTAATTCTTTATTTGAATCAGGATCCTCACATTCATTTATATATTCTGAGTTTTCATTAAAAATATGATATTTCCAATTCATTTTAACAATGAAGTTGTCATTAAAAATCCCTAAGGGAAGTATCGATGCAATAAATATTTTTCAGGAAGGTCCCATTATTGAATATAGATGTGCATTATCTGCAGACATTATGGTTATACCTATGGTCAACTTTGATATAATCCTCAGTATTAATTGGATATCAAAATTTGATTAAAAAATTTATTATAAGAAGAATGAAGTTATGATTTGTGAGGATGATCTAGAGTCCATTATCTATAGAGAGGAAACTTAATCATTTAATTATTATCAAAATCCACCCCCCATTAGCATTAATGAATGTGATTATTAGGGAGGAAGTATAAATAACATGTCGGGTTGAATAAAGAAATATTCAAATTGAGTATGTACCTATTCTAATGTAATAAATTGATTTTTTTTCCTATATTTTACCTGGAAACCTTCAGAGAGTGAGGTTGAGTTTCATATTGATTTAATCCTTAATGAAATACCAATATCAATGACCCCTTATAGACTAGAAACTTTGGAATTAGAATATATAAAGAATAAACATCAGTAGTTGAGTAATTGGGGATTTATTTTCACTATAGTTTATTCATTGGGATGCCATGTTATTTTTGTTAAGAATAATGATGGATCAATGAGGCTATTGGTTGGCTGTAGAGAAATAAATTCCATTATAATAATGAACAGGCATCCACTACCTCACATTGATGGATTATATGATCATCTTCATGGAAATCCAAATTTTTAAAAAAATTACCTTCATCTTGGATATCATCCATTGTGTGTAAAAAAAGGAATATATTCCAAAGATAGAATTCCAAATGAGATATGGTCATTACGAAATTACAATAATTACATTTTATTGACTAATGAAGCCTCTATTTTTAGGGATCTAATTAACAGAGTGTTCAATTATTATCTAGATTATATATCATACTATTTATTGATGATACCATGGTATACTATGAAAGCTACAAATACCAAGAAAACCACATGCAGATTTTTCTAAAGACTATTAGAAGAAGTCGACTATATGGGATTTTTAGAAAGTATTAATTCTAGCTTCATGAAATTTCTTTACTTGGATATATTATCTCCAAATATAGTATCTATGTTGATCCAGAAAAAACAATCTAAGAATGGATATGTATGATGATTAAAACTGAGGTATGAAATTTTATTGGTTTAGCAGGTTACTATAGTCGTTTCATCTAGAATTTTTCCAGATTTTAAAACACATTTACTAATCTCACATGTAAAGGGATTAAATTAATTTTAAAAAAAGTGGGTCAAAAATCATTTGAATAATTCATAAAAAGAGTAGTCAATGATTCTATCTTCACTATACCATCTGGGAATGATAGGTTCATGATTTATAGTGATGCATCAACGAAAGGACATGGATGTGTCCTTATTTTTAATGATAGGGTTATTTCATAGGCATCAAGGAAATTAAAAATTCATGAAAAAAACTGACCAACTCATGATCTGAAGATAGAATTAGTAATATTTACTATAGAATATATGGAGACACTATCTCTTCCAAGAAAGATGTTGTATATATACTGATCATAATAGTTTCAAATATATTTTCAAATAGAAAAAAATATACTTGAGACAGTGATATGGCTTGACCAAATCAAGTATTATGATTGCATAATAAACTACCACCGATGGCAGAAAAATAAGGCATTGCTTTTGTTGAGTAGAAAAGACCATGAAGTTATAAAAAAATGAGAGTTGATTGGAATCCTTTGTTTATGGATCTAGTAAATATAGATAAGGGAATTATAATGGAAGCTAAAACATCCCCACATTTTTCAAATGGTTGAAAAAACCATCAAAAAGATAGAGGATAAAATATTCTCAGTCTGACTGTGAGGAGTTTCAAAATAATGTTAAAGTAGGGAATGATGGGAGACATCTTGACATTGTATTTGAAGATGCAGCTTTTGAATTTGGGGACAGTCTTTGTGTTCCTACTATACCTGAGCTAAAAAGGTAATTATTGGATGATTATCATAGATCCAATTTCTCTATACACCCTTGCACTGATAATATGTATAGATTTTTGAAGGTACATTTTAGGTTGGACAACATGAAGAGGAAGATTACTGATTATGTATCGAGATGTTTGGTTTTCAAAAACTGAAGGCAAGAATACAACTTCATAGAGTTTTCATGCATTCTATTCTTATACCAATGTGGAAATGGGCTGATATTACGATGAAATTTTTCATATGGATACCAAATACTCCTAGAAGAAATGATACAATATGGGTTGTTGTTAATCATCTTACAAAATTTTAACATCCCAAAAAAAATAAAGAATTATACATTTACCTATTTATTAATATTTTTGAATTAAATATTAATATTATTTTAAAGGGTATTCTATGTTTGATGGTGCACCCAATACAAAACAATGGGTTTCTTTGAAGTCTAATGTTACACACGATACTGAGTCATACTGGAAAATAATAATATAATATTATTTCAAATGGTATTTAATGCCTAGTTGTTGTATTGGCGGGAATTAATATAACTAACTATAATATGATTATAAATGTTTTTTAAAATGTTTTTACATTTATCTAGTAATGGTTAGAGGCTTAAAATGGGAATTAATTTAATTTTAAGCATAAATACTGTAATATACTTTAAAAAGTTGATTTTCGACCTTTTAAATGTGAACCCTCTTTAAATATAGTTTTGTTAACTGTTATATGTTATATCTGAAAAAATAAAATTCTTAATTAAATTTGAGAAATCAAAATTTATTTTGTGTAAATTTTTTTATTTTTAGGATAAAATTCATTTTTTAACGAATAGTGAAAATACTGTATTTTAATTAAAAATTTCTTTTTAATATATTTAATATATATGTTTAGAATAAAATTTTAATTGGTTTTAAAGTGTAATTAGATTATAATTTTACCATTTTATCCAATTTTTTTCAATTGGAAGTAATTTCACATTGAAATTGGACATAAACAAGTGCCAATCTTTTGAAAGTTATTAATTCTTAAAAATATGCTTTTTGTTTTGACAACAGAAATTAATTTTAAATTAATTAATGAAACCTCAATTTTTTTAATTAGGTAAATTAGACATCATTTTTTATTTCAGAATATCAAATATAGCATAGGCTGATTTTTTTGTATATATCTGAAAAAACATCAATTTTTGGTTAATAGTGAAAACACAGAGTAGTAGTTAAAAAATGACTTTTTCAATTAAATGAAATTTGACCACATCTGCAAATTGTATTTTGAAAATCTGACATACATGGTTTTTATTAGTAATAAAAAATCAGTTAAATAAGATGAAAATATTTTTTGGTGAATAGTAACTTTTGACTTTAATTTTCCGCTGTTAAAGGTAAATACGGTAATTCAACATGAAAACAATATTATAATAATATAAAATTACCTTAAAATTTTTTCTATGATTATTTATGAGTAATATCCAACCAAGAATTCCTTGGGTGTGACTTTTATCCTTTTAAATACACTTGGGTAAGATAATGATATTAATAAATTTTTATTTAAAGTAAAAATAAAAATTTCACAAACATTTATTGGTACGCTAAAATAGTTTTAATGTGGGGTTATATAATTGATATATTTGACTATAAATATTCATTAGAAAGATCAAAATATTTCCTACTTCATGGTATTTTATTTATAATTTTTAGACATCAAATTAATAAAATAATTTATGACACAATAATTATGTAGTGTTTACCTAATTAATAAATGATTTAAATAAATGATATTATAATGATAAAAATAATTTCCAAAACCTATCTAAGTCTTATTGGATGATTTTATTTCGACCATGAGTCATCTTATCTTTGACTTTAATAAGTTATTGACCTTTAAAAACTGAAAATCATTGTATAATAAAAAAATATTTTAAAGATTTCCTAAACAAACCTTCCTCCCCCTTATAAAAATCCCTCTTCTCAAACCTATTAATCGTACCTCTCAATCCCCCTTTCCCGCCAGAAACCTGGCCAAATAATCTACCAACATCCCTTTCTTCCACTTATAATCCTTACCTTAGCTAGAAGGCACTAAAAGAAATCCATTTGGTTCAATCCAAAGGGAGTTACTAGATTTAAAGGTAACATCTTCCCTTAAATTATTTCCTTTTATTTTACTTCTATATCCCCTAAACTCTTTTTATTGACATAATTTATAATAAAAGTATCCTCAATATACTAGGTTGTTTTTATGAGAATTATTTGAACTAAAATTACACACAGCTCCATATAATGAGTAAATAACATACTGTTTTTGTGGACGACGAACTAATGCCTCACGAAATGATGATTGTTCAATTATCTCCTACCACCTCTTATGGTGGCCATTATGATGGAAATGTATTTATATGTGATATATATTATATTTATATTGTTTTTATTCTTATTTATTTTTCATTTATAGACTAAATTTATGGTTTCCATAGCGGGTAAATACGATAATCTCATTTGAGGAAGTGCGGACTACAGCCCCCACAAAGTGATACGACTCATTCATTAAATATGTGAAACGTATCAAGGATGAAGTTACTGAGATAATATATATAATATTACACTTTAATTATAATATACCTATCTATCATTATGTTTTCATTCCATTAAATATGGAATAGAAATGAAAGTAGCATTCATGAGTACGTACAGCTTACCATCTCCATGAACGATGCATTTCATTTCTTACCACCAAATTTTATGTACTATTATAAATACATGTATATACTGGATATCTATGATATATATAATATCTAAATCATGAATATCATTCTGTATATAATGAACATTACACCACATGTACAACTTGTAATTATAAGAAGTCCATTTTTGACTCAAGTACCAAACATCGACAAAATGACTGTTATTAACTTAAAAGATTACATAATGATTATAACATGGTAATAAGTGATATAAAAGGAATAATAAACTTGAAAATGGTTCTTAAGAAAGTATAAATTAACTTTAGTTTATTATTCAGTAGATTAAAGAATGAACGGGTCAAGTCGGATATAAGGTAAGGGACTTAGTCTCAATCTCCTTTCATTGGGACATATTTTGTTTTGTACATGACTTTCTTTTATACGGTATATAAATACCGTTGAATTTTATTTTCATTAAAAGGAAATATTTTTCTATGAGGAGTATTCATAAATGACAAAAAAATGTTTCTTTTAACGTATGTGGTGACAACAACCTTTCTGCTGCCGCTAGCGTTATGTGATATTTGACTTCCTTAACAAGCCGTAATGTTTTTAAAGGGAAAATATATACCATACACTCTTTTACATATTTTGGTATTGAAAATGGTTTTGATAATGGATTTTTTATGTAAATATATTTAAATTATATATTTTTATTTAAATTTGGGGATGTTATCTTTCCTTTATTTTTGTTTTATGTGTTATGATTATGTTATGGTTCTTAGGCATCTTTTACGTATACAGGTTGTTATGTGATAAACTTTGGGCGGGTGAGCCCGAGATATCTCTACAATGCAATGGGTAACATGATGGATGTAAATGTGAATGTTTCTCCTAAGATATTAATATAATATACTCTAATGGGTATTCCAACGTAACTCCCTATGTAGTTTTGATAGCTACAATGTAAGTATGATATGGATGCTACAATTTACCTTTATGACTTATGCTTTTCATTTTTTATTCATAAATATTATGATTTTATGTGGTATGTTATGGATTGGAAATCACATTTTAATTTATTTTAATGTATTGATGGACTAATGTTTTCTTTTTTTGTTTTATAACCATTACTGTACATTTTAGGATTATCCCAAGTTTTGAAATTTTTTTCACAGGATATAAAGATTGAATAGGGTCAAGAATGGGATCAAGGAAAAAGTCATCCTATCTAAAACATGGATCTAGACAAGTCTTTTCATTTCAAGAGTTTTTATTTTATGAAAAAATGGAAACTGAGAATAAGTGTATAATTGATTATTTTTTAGAAGTAATGTAATAGTTATGGTCTAATTCACTAAAAATCTAAACCTCAAAATATCCTCAATGTGAATAATTCATTTAATTCAAGATTATTTAATGTTTTTAGTATGGGTCCTTATAAAAATCATCAAATTTTCTTTCTGTATGAAATGATTAACAACTTGAACATTTATTAAGACTATATATTATTGAATTTTTAATACTTCATGGTTTACCCCTATCGATTTCTTTTATTTTGATCCCTGTTTTACATCATAATTATGGATAAGTTTTCAGAAATCCATTGATAATGATCATAGTTTGAGGATTACCTACCACCCACAAAATGATGGATAATGATAAATGACTATTAAATCCATATAAGTCTTGTTGATATATTTATCATTTGGCATTCAAGGTATGTGGGATCAGTATTTTCCTCTGGTATAATTTTTCTATAACAATAGCATGCATTCAAGTATACAGATGGATCCATATGAAGATTTATATGGAAAGAGATTTCATAAAAAATCTTGGTGTGATGATGGTGGTGAAAGAAAACACATAGACCCAAAACATGTTGAGGAAACGATGGAAATGGAAAAACCATTCAGACCCATATCAAAACAGCACAATGTAGGACAAAGATCTATATAGATAACTAAAGCATGTATTTGAAATTTAAATATGGAGATAATGTTTTCATGAAGGTATCTTCATGTAAGGGTTTTATATGATTCTCTATGAATGGAAATTATGTCATAGGTACATCGTTCAATTTGAAATTTTGGAATGAATTGGTGTTGTAGCTTACTATTTGGAAATTCTTCCATGTCTCTCAAAAATTCATGATGTGTTACACGTATAAATGTAATGGAAATATATTACAAACCCAAAACATGTTTTCACATTTGAAGAGATATAAGTTTAACCCGATCGGTATTATTGTGAATAGCCTATCACGATTTTTGATAATAGAGAACATGTTTTGTGAAATCGGATGACCTGTCTGGTAAAGGTTCTTTGGAGAAACCATAAAATTGAATAGGTGATGTGGGAACCTAAATAATGTATGATGAAGAAACACCTAAACATATTTATGAAGTTATATTCTATAAATTTCAAGGAAGAAATTATTTGATTTATGGAATAATGTAATACCCCAAGTTTCAACAATGTGCTTCCTTTTATATAATTCAGTAGCATTCGTTGCACCCAAAATTGAGTTTGAACACACCATGACCTTTCAAAAAATTCATTTATAAAAAATTTATGAATAATACTAATCATATTATGAAATTAATAATGATTATTTTTTAAAATAAACTTTATTTTTTAATTTATAAAATCTAAATTAACGTTGAGTGAAATTTTGATAGTTTTCTTAAAAGATTCAACTTTTTATTAATACTGAAAAATAATTCATTATTGCTACAAAACTGACTTCTCCATTTAAATAATTATTTTAATTTAGATTTATTCTAATTTAAAAATATATAAATTATATATATATTAGTTCAATATTGTTCATTGGTGTCATTTTGATAATATAATTAGTCATAAAAATATTTATTTAACTTCTAAACGTCTGGTTTACCACCCTTCTAAGCACATCTGCAGATTAGCAGTAAATATAATCTTACCACTTCAATTATTTTAATTTTGAAAAATGTAAATACATGTTGTTAATCAATAGTAAAAAGGTGGTGTAATTTTAACAAAACAGTTTTTGGTGAATAGTAACTTTTGTATTTTATTTACCACGACTAAAGGTAAATACGGTGATTGAAGGTAAAAATAATGTTATAATAATATAATATGACCCTAACACATTTCTTAATTTCATTGTCTATGTGTTATTAGTACAAAATCAACCTTAGGTAGAAAATATGATCTTTTTAAGCCACTTGTGTTATATTATGACATTTATTATAATGTATTTAAAGAATAAATAAAAATGTCATATTAAAATTTTATTAACTATATCATTTTTAATGTATGGTTATATACATGATGTGGTCAAATATATATAGTCACTAGAAATATAAAATTATTATCTACATAATGGTTATCTATTTTTAATTTTCTGAAATAAAAAATTAAATTAAATTGTGGTACAATAATGATGTAGTAATTGAATTATTAATGAAAGAATCAATTAAATATTATTAAAAATAATAAAACAAATAAATTTTCACTTAATAATTATATAAATAAATTATATTGATAAAATAGATATGTTATTGAAATATTATAGGTATTATCTTTAAGTAATCATGTTTCTTTGATATATTAAAAATTGGAAATTTTGAATAGCATCAAAATTTCAATAAATAATACTTTAAAATAAATAATATTTAATGAAATATTATAAAATTCACAAAAATATTAGTATCTACCAAATAAATTTTATAGTGTTCAATATTTGATAAATGAACCGATATGGGTTATTTTTTCATTTTATAGTAACTTTGTTAACCCTATAATTGAAAAAAATTCAAAATGACATTGTAAGAGTTTACCTGTTTAACTAATGGTTAAACCAGAAAGATAATACTAATTAGTATGTATCTTACCATCTTCAAAAACAATACTTATGAAATTAATTTACTCCCATTTAATTAAAAAATTTAATGGTATTATTAATTTTTAGAAGAATTATCCAACAATTCCAAGCATAGAATGATGATCGACACAATGTTTTGAACTCCCGACAAGGGTTTAAACACTAGATAATCTATGACCAAGATCTGACACCCTTTATTATTCTTGAAACTGATAATATGTTTTTTATCTTATATAACCCTTAAATAAGGAACAAATATATATAACTTCCAAAATAAATGAAACTTGATGTCAATAACCGTGCTACAAAAATGGGATCCATAGTCTCCATAACAAATTTCCATAGAAGCAAATAAGAATTTGGGAAAGAAAATGAGTACAAAAAAAAGAATAAAATTTAACAACAACACCTATAATAACAAGGTTCATAAATTATCCTACTCCGTGGGAGGTATAATTCAACATTTGGATTAAGAGAGGAATCGTCACTACAAAAATGAAACAAAATACCAAAAATCCATATAGAAATAACAGAATACTTATAAATACTTCATGTACTATACAAGTGAACCCACATTCCATTTCATCAACAAGATCATCTTATTACACCAATTGAACCAGTATTCGGTCTTTATAGTCAACCATTAATCGATCAAGACAACTACCAATAGCTCACTGGTTACACTAACACAATATGCAGTTTCTGATGTACAGTGTATTCTTTAGAACTCATCCCTCAACATATTCCAAAATTCTAGAAATTTACATGGGTCAACATGATTTTCAACATTATATTCTTCTATATAGAAACCATAGTCTATTACACTTATGTTTATATGATTTTATTACTAATTTTTTAGGAACAAATCCAAGTATAAAAAAGACTCGTTCCTTTGGAAGACTAGGTACTTAACTAGAAATCATGAAACCAAAATAAAATATCTGTTTAGTAAACATATATATTGATCTCATAACATACATTGATATCTTAAATATTCATCGTATAACCTGAGGAATACATATAAAAATTTCATGTTATAGAAACCCCAGTAAGATAATAAATATGGGAATAAAGCATTGCATGGGGGTTATAAGACATAATATGTTAACAGAAAAGGTATATATTTTGAATATACATATTGAAACATGACATATAGAACATAGAATCATATGATCATAGAAATATTGAAATTTTGAAGTATCTAATAATATGACATAAACATTAGTAAACGATAACTTACAAGACTATATCAAATGGTGGAAAAGTCCTATAATGGATTAGGTTTACTCCATAATCTCACAAATAACGTCCCATGAGACTAAGAATTACATAATGAATTGAAGATATATCTAGTTTCAGTAATAATAAAATGTTCATGAATATTTTTGACACATAAATAATGAATCATATGGAATAAACATAAGGGTTACCCATGGAATGAAATGGGATTCTTAATCATGTCATAATGATGAACCAAATTCTATATGATAATTTAATCCATTAAAGCAATCATTAAATAATTAAAAGTAAATTAGAAAGGAAAAAATAATAATATATCAGGAATAATTATGGCCAAATAAATTCAAATCATGAAATATAGTTTCTACATAACATTTGAAATGTTCTATTTAAGTACAGTTTTAGAGAAAAGTATAATGCGTTTTTAAAGAGGAAAAATAAATTATTGTTTTCATAAAACAAAAAATTATATAAGATAGTTATTCATAAAAATGATTTATTTTAGTAAAATATTGGTTTATTAAAATATTTTATGGAGTGTACTTGAAAATGGGTATGAAGTGGTGACGTTCCCTATAATCGGGATTTCTTACAAGAAGGAATTGAGAAAAGAACATTTTAAACCATGTATTTACAAATAAAAGAAGGATTAATTGATCTAGATATATAATTTTGTAAAATATAAAAATAAATTACTATAATTATATAAGAATAATTTGGAAATACATTAGGGTAAAAAGAGAGAAATCATAACCCAAATGAAAAAAATGTATGTTAAGAGAGGTCACTTACCTTAAGTATGAATTCTTGCTGCACATTCACTAAATTTCCAGGATAATGAAATTATATTAATTATATAACTAATTCATAACATATTATATATTTATTTGATTTATTATAGTTTTATTAATTTCATATATTTCCATTTGAATGAGTTATGATGTTTAATTTCATCAATCTCGGAGGCTTCATTTATTTGTTTCATGATCGATTCACTTGTGTAATGATGTTCTTATAAAAAGGTAAATACTCTATAGAAGTGAAGTTATATGGTAATAATTCACATATAAAAAATTAAGTGGTCCCATATATCATTTTCCCTTGTCTGATGATGATTCATTTGATAAAACCTTAATGATTAATGTTTAGTTTATTTTGACAGTTTTTTGACTATCAAAAACTAGTGTAGTTTAATTTAATATTATGTTATAATATACATATGAAAATATGTATCAACCATAAAAATGTTTTTATGATGATCTTTAAATAATATAATGGAAAAACTCATTATCCAATGAGATGGAAAACTGCCATAATTTCGACAACGATTTCGTTTCTATGAATCAGAGAAAATGAGAAAAAGGGTGTTTTGAAGATATTAAATTTTCAATACAAAAATATCATATATAAAAGATACTGTATTTATTATTATTTTATCTATATAGGAGGTTAGGATAATTTAGAAAAAATAAGTGAAATTGAAAGATATGTTTTGAGAAAGATACCTCTTGAATATCACATCATTCAAGGACCCCTTAAGGAACATGGAATTGTCATTTTGTAGAGACCAGTAGTTATTCTATGTGGGGAAGAGTATTGGGAAGGGAATTGGGAAGAATATTTAAATTATACAAGGCATAAAAAATGTGAGTATATGTGGTGGTGTGGGGTGGTATTTATATGGGTAAGGTTTGTTTTTTATTATATTCATCTGTTTCTTATTTTGGCTCAAGACTATACATAGTGTATATTCATATGACTAAATATTGTAAATATATAACGATATTTCGAACCAATGGGTACATACATCACCCATGACTTAAAAATTATTTTATTTTTCTTATAATGTTAATCACCGTAAATTAACATATTTAACAATTCACCAAAAATAAATCTATTTTATGAAAATCCCATAAATTAACCCTAAAAGTTTTTCAATAATTAGATTAAAAAATTAAATCCATTTTATAAAGATAAATTTTTAAAAATTGGGAATTTAATTTTCTTTATCAAATCCTCACTTATAGTAAATGTGCTGATTTTATTATTATATCCATTTTCTGACCCTTTGAAAAATTAATTACGGTAAAAGAATATTATATAACAATTAAAATTCAAGGTCATATTAATTTAAGACTATATTTTATGAAAATATTTTTTTTATCATTTTGTTAATTTTAAAATTTAAAATAAATATTTTTTTGTTACAAAAATTTGAATACATAATTTATCATTTCTAAAACATTAATTTACTTATATAATGATAAAAATATATTATATTTTTATTATATTCATAAATTTTATTTTACACTTCCTTAGGTGAGGTTACTATTCTAATGGAATGATTACTATTCATAACTATTAGATTACTTTTCCAAAAGTCATATTTATGTTGTTATTATATGTTCCTTATTTCCTATAATAATTTATATTTATTTTACTTATATTTCCTCATTATATTTTATATATACTTTCATCTAAATAATGTATATTTTATTATTAAAATTATGAATTAATTCGATATCTTTGTTTTTGAGTGTGGTTATTCAAGTGGATCGAGCATATCCAAATTTTCCCATCTTTGTAATCATATTTTCTATTTATTGTTATATGATAATATTTTTCATTCTTATAATTTTTTGACTACTAATGTATCATTCTTCATTTATTAAAATAATGTTTTTATTTTTTTCTACATTTTATTTATGTTTTTGTGGAATAATTATAAGAATGATATTCCATTAATAAAATTTTGGGTTGTTACATTCTTCCCCTAGTGAAATTTCACATTAAAATTTTCATTTTACAAAATAAGGTGAAAAAAGGTAAGGGTAATTATCCTTCATCACTTCCACGAATTCCCATGTCTCCTTTTCATACATATTTTTTTCCATAGTACCTTGAATAGTTGAGTGGTTTTGTTACGTCGAACCTTGTATCTATGGCCCAAAATCGTCCATGACTTCTCCTCATAAGAGATATCATTTTGTAGTTGTACCACATCTGAGTTCAATTCATGTTAGGGATCTATTATTTTCTTCCACATGAAGGATATGTGGAATAAAACATTTAATTTAAAAATGATTTGTGTAACTAATTATCGATAGGCTATAGCTCTGACCCAATTAATAATCTAAGAGTGGCTAATGTACTAGGTCTCTAGCATTAATTTCTTCCCAACTCTCATTACTATCTTCCATAGAGACATATGGAGGAATACCTTATCACCACCCTCAAAATCAATGTCTCGTCGGTGATTATCCAAATAGATCTTTTATCATCTTCAGAAATCCCAAATATGCTACTAGATAGTATCCACCATTTCCATCATTTCTATGACCATTTTAGGTCTCGGAAACTTATGTCCACCAACTTCATCTGAAAAAGTAGGGGTTTTACATCTTTTACCATAAAGGGATTCATATAAATAAATTTGGATGCTCAGTTGGAAACTTTTGTTACAAGAGAACTCATCTAGTGGAAGATTTTGTTCCCATCCTCTGTTGAAGTCCATTAAGAACGCACTATACAAGTATTCTGATATCTGAATAGTCTAATCAGATTGGCTATCATTTTGGGGGTGATAAGCTATACTGAAGTTCACCACATTATTTAGATCATGTAGGATACTTTTACAGAACATGGAGGTAAATATAAGATCATGAACATATATAAATGATAATGGTACTCCATAAATCCTCACCACTTATCTAATGTATATCCATGAATTTTTGTCGAGAGAGAACTCATCTCAAATCATAATAAAGTGACCATTCATTGTATGAAAATCCACAATAACCCATATAACATTATTTCCTATAGATGTATTTGAATTTATAGTGAAAACCCATATAGTTATGTTTTCCCATTCCCATGTTGGTATGGGTAAGGGTTGTATAATTACCTTATACTTATGCCTTTCATAAATTACTTATGGAAAGTCTAAAAAACATTGATCCATATTTAGTGATCTCCTTCTTCATATTCTCCCACAAAAGGTTCTCTCAGATATATTGATACCCCTTTTTGAGCCCTCAGTGAATAGATAAGGTTGCATTATGTGCACCATTAAAAATATATTTCTTTATCTCTGGATTCGATGGTACACATTGACACAAACAAAATATTTTGAATCCTTCATACTAAATTATGAACTCTGAGGATTTCCCGTTTCAGATAACTTAGACCTTCTTCTAAATTTCCACATCATTTTAATGAGAATAATTTACCTTATCTAAAAAATATTTTTGCGAAATTATTTGTGAATGTAAAAAGGATGTACCTTCCATTATGATTCCCATATCCATCCTTTACAATTCTATAGATGTTTGATCCTCCTCAATTTTCATCATTATTAAAGTCATGTAATCTGTTCTATATAAAGCATCTTCCACTTTAAGTTCATTACCATGATTGTAGTGTTTTGAGGAGTCATATTATATTATGTGATCAAACCATCATCTTCAGTGAATATTTTTCTCCATCTATGTCAATATATATTTGAGGCTTTAATGATCTGTTTTTATCTCACACTTCTCCGGATAGGGATAATGATTCTGAATTTTCAATGAGATTATCAACGACACCAACTCTAGATCATTCATAGGATTATTTTTCTGAGGAAATTGTAGCTACCATAAGGAATTGGCTATCACATTATCTATTTACATCACCACATGGCCTAATCCCTTCACTGACACATCATTTTATAACATGAAGAGATCCCCACTTGTTAGTAGTTTATGTTCTGGTGTTGTGATATACCTATTTTTCAACTCTTTTATGCAGCCTACACATTTACTAGTTTAGAAAAACCATACTTCTTTTCTAGTCATATTTGTTAGTGGGTTTAAAAATTATGGTAAACATCTCAAAAATCATCGATAATACCCAGATTGACCATGGAAATTACGTATCTTCATTATAGATGCCGGTATGAACCACTCATTAATCGCTTTTGTTTTAGAAGGGTCCATAAATATACCTTTGTTAGGGATTACATTCCCCATGAATGATACATACTCCATCCATAACTCACATTTCCTATACATTGCCAATAGTTTCTTCCTTCAAAATATCATTAGCACAGTACTCAAATTTTTTTTATATTCATCCTTACAGTTGAACTATCTCAAAGTATCATCCATAAAGACTACTAATTTTTTTTGAGGTAATATCTAAAGCCTATTTTCATTAATTCCATGAAATATTCATTGTCATTAGAAAGAAAAAAAAGGAATAACTATGAAGTCATAAGGATCATACATTTTTCGAAATGAAATCTTGGTAATATCTTTATAATTCATCCTTAATTTATGCTATCCCAACCAAAAGTCCACCTTATAGAAATACATGGACCCACATAGTTGATCAAAAAAATCATCTACCCATGGTTGGTGATACCTCTTCTTCATCATGATTTTTCTAATCTCACAATAATTATTGATTAAAATCGTTGATTCATCCTTCTTCTTTAATAATAGGACTAACGAACCCCACGATGAATCACATGGGCATAAAAACCCATGTTAAAGATTCTCTTGGAATTTCTTCTTCAATACCTCAAACTCAATGGTGGTTAGACTGTAAGGATTCATTGATATATGTAGTGATATTAGTATAAGATCAATTTATAACTCACCTCTATGTTAGGTGGAAGAAAATGAAATTTTTCATGGAACATATCAGTGAATTACCACACAATGGGAATGTATTCAAGTATGATCATATCCTTTGTATCAATTATTTTAACTATATATTCTTTCTCATAAGTATGAAAAATCAACAATTGAGATAATAATTACGATAGAGATTCACCCACCTCCATACACATGTACAGAATTGGGGGATGCCTCGGGATGCAAAGAGTTATCTCAATTTCCAATTATTTGATGTGAGATCTATATAATGATAGAAAATCCAATACCAATATAATATTAAACTCAACTAATGGAATTTATATGTGAATTTATGGGTGGTTATGTCCACAAAATTTAATTGGGGAGGTGTTATATACTATAGATGTGCGAGTTTCCCAATCCAATATTCTCATAGATTACTAAACATTCATATTTTGACGAGGTGTTTGGAGAGTTACACTAAACTATAATATATTAATGAATTCATAGAGCTAGAATAAAATAGTACATCCACAAAACTAGAATGAATAACCATCATACCTGTCACCACACTATTTCTAGGCTCGACCACAATAGTAGTGATAGAATATTCTCTTCTTTCATTACTTATTGGTTGACATCATTGATTATATATAACCAATCAAGGATTAGAGAATTGAATAACATAATTACCATGTTCCTTAATGTTAAAACACAGATATATAGGATTATTTTTAATATGATCCTTCATTTCAGCTTCCACATTAGTGGGATTATTCAAATACCTTCAGCAATAATTTTCCTGATGCCTCACTCCTCTACATTTGAAGTTTCTTTTGGTTCCCTTTATATAGTTAACAATAATCTTCTTCCTACACATTTTACATGTGGGATTATTGGTTTTATTTCCTTCATAGTATTTATATATTGATCTTCCCATATTAAACTCTATTTTCACCTTTTTTTCTCTAATCCCATGAGACCACTGAGAGTCAACAATCTCTATCTTAGCCATTAGGGATCATCATATAATCATATAATAGATTATAAATTATTTAATAAAAATGGATTTTCATTTACTTTTCTTTAATACACTATAGAAGTGATTCAGTATAATTTCACATTTCATGAATAACTAGAGGTGTATTGTGCGAGCCCAGTAATTGTTTCCTCGTATATCCAAATAGATAAGTCTTTCATTTTCATCAGTCCTAATAACTCCCTCACTATCTTTATATGGAGATTTCAGGAAAAATATTTATTTAAATATCTTTAATTAACCCTTCCCAATCGATGGAGTAAATATCCTTCAATGTCTTCTTGTTTTTATATTTTTCCACAACTAATCATCTTCCCTATCAAAATGATTGTCCACGAGTATGAATTCACTTCTTCTGATCATTGGTATATTGATAATATCTTATCAATGGAGTCAATAAATTAATCTATGATGAGGAGACCACTGTATCCACTATGGGTGTGAGGCCTTTTTCATAAAAAGCATTCAACCACAAATTTCTATTTTTTAGGATAATAAGGTCATTACACATGATTCATTTTACAATTCATAACATGATCCAGTTGATCTATTGATGTCATGATGTTCTGGGCTCCCATTCACATATAGTATCACATCTCATTAGGGTGATAATCATATTTTCTGTAACATATATTTTTGTCATGGGTTCCCCTATTTACAACTATTTACGATGAACAAGGAATAAAATAAAATTAGGGGTATTGAATACTTCGATAATTGGGATATAAAAATGAATCTATGATCACTGAAGGAATAACATATGAATAACAATTATATCCAAATTTATGGTTCCCTATGTTTCAATCTAGATTGTCCATGGTGGTGGAATTTTTCCATAGGTTCATACTAATTTTTTTTATTCGTAATCACCAAAAATAATTTTACTATTCTCTGATACCAACAATAGTGACCCAAGCCTTTTACACATATTTTTACTTAATTTCAGGAATAATTATCCATGAAATAAAAACCAATGATCGAAAATTTTAGTTTCATTCGAGTATTAGTTAAATAATTATAAAACATGAAACTAAAATAAAATATCTATTTATATATATTCTATAATTATATCCTAACTTCTTTGAGTGCCTAAATATATACAGGATAAGCTAGGGAATAAATAGATAAAATGGTTGAGATAAAAATCCCAGTAAGGGAATAAACAAGGGAATAAAGAATATCACAAGAGTTAGATGGAATAACATGATAAAATAATAAGAATGGATCTTGAATAAACATATGGAATCATAACATATAGAACATGGAATCAAATAATACTATAAATACTCAAATATTGTGGAAGCATACAACATGACATAAACATGAGTCAAATCTAATTTCCAATGATATATCACATGGTGGGAAAAGGTCCCATAATCGATTAGGTTTACTATTAAATCCAATACATGAAGTATCTTGATACTCAACATTACCTAATAAATTGGAATTATATTTGAGAACACCCATCATAACATTTTAATGAATATGAATTCCTCAAATATAATCAAACATGAGGAATTAACATAATTATTACCCACGTAACAAAATCGGTTCCGTAATCACGTCATAAAGAAATACAAAAGGGTATATCCTAATGAAATCCATTAAAGAAGGTATTAGATAATTATTTTTAGTTAATAAAGGAAATATAATAATATATCTTCAATAATTATGACCAAATTAATTTAAAACATGAATGAATGTTGTTAGTTACCATTAGAAATGTCCCACTTATGTGATGTTTTAGGGAAAAGAAGGAAGAGATTTTAAAGAGGCAAAGGAATAATTTCTTCACATAACAAAACATGAAATAAGATATTTTTTCGTGATAAAATGATTTATTTTAGAAAAATATTTTTATATTAAAATATTTTATGGAGTGTACTTTAAAATGGTTATGAAATTGAGATGTTTACTTTAATCGGGCTTTCATATCAGAATGAATTCAGAAGGGAACCTTTTAAAACATGAATTTACCAATAAAAATTGTTGAATTGGTATAGGTATATATTATATGACCATAAAAAAGAATTTAAAATAATTATATAGTAATTATGTTGAAATAAATTGGGGTAATGGGAAAGAAATAATATCACAATGGAAAAAATGGATGATCGGAGAGATCCCTTACCATATATGAGAATGAATTCCGAACATACAATTAATGTATTGGATATTCAAATTATACTGACTAATTACCTATTTTAGAACCTTTTATATGTATTTGATTTATTATAATTTTATTAAATTAAATTTTTTCCATATTGATGATTTTTATTTTTCAATTTCGTCATTTCGATAGCATTCCTTTTAGGGTTTCAGGGTCGGTTCACTTGTGTATAATTATGATTGTTCTTTTCAAATGAGAGTAATTATAAAGAACTAAAATTATATGGTATTAATTAAATTTCATTTGTTTTTATAGTCCCATATATCATTTTTTTGTTGTCAGGATGATTCATTTTATAAAACATTACTGATAAATGTTTAGTTTATTTTAGCTGGTTTTAAGGCCATCACGAACTAGTTTCACTTTATTTAATATTATTAAAATAAATTTGTTTAAAGAAATGGAAAAATTTATAATATATATATTAAAATATTTTTTAACCATATCAATGGTTTTATGACCATTCTTGTAGTCAATAATGGAAAATGAAATCTCATCTTCCACGGAGAGTGTAAACTAGTATAATTTAGACAAGGGTTTCATTTATTTGAATAAGATGAGATGTGAAAGGTGGTAGATAAAAGATATGAATTTAGAAATATAGAATTCTAGTCTACACATTATACTGTAGTTATTATTATTATTTGGATGAAGTACATTAGGAGAAGGTATCAAAAAGTAATGAAATAAAAAGGGATGGTTTGAGAATGTTACATCTTGAATATCACCTCCTTGAAGGACCCCTTATGGAACATGTAATTGGTATTTTGATGAGAAAAGAAGCTCCTGGACATGGGTAAGAGGATTCATAAGGTAATTGGTAATAATATATACAATTTAGATTTCTTATAATTTTTGAGGAGAAGGGGTGGTGAGGGGATGTATTTATAAGGGGAGGAGGGGGGTTTTTTTATTATTATGTTAATTAGATTACTATTTTGAATCAAGACTAAAACATATTGATGATTACAATAATTAAATATAGTAAATTTATTATGAAATTTTTAAAAAATGGGTTCATAAATAATCCATGAATCAAAAATTCAGGTATTTATCTTATTGTATTAAATACCATAAATTTATGTTTATTCATTATTAACCAAAAATTCATCTAATATAGAAAAATAAAAAAAATAACCCTGAAATTTTTAAAATGTTTATATTTAAATAAAATGATTTCATTTTAGGAAATCGATTTTCTTTATATGATAAATATAATTTTTAAATTTAATCATCATTTATTCAAAATATATCGTTCTTAATATTTTATTTGATTTTTAATCAATTTGAAAAATTAATTACGGTCACGTAAAATTGTTGTATGATTATAATAAAATTTTCTTTTAATATATGAATCTATTTATTGAAAATAAATTTTACTTTAAATATTTATATTAATTAAAAAAATTAAATTAACTTTTACATTTTACAAAAATTCCAACACATTATTTATCACTTTAAAACATTTATTTAAATTCATAGTTATATAAATATTTCATTTTTTTTCTTATATGATTCCTAAATTATAGTTTATAATTTCACAGGCAAAGTTACTATTCTAATAGATATATTACTATTCTAGAGGTTAGATTTATGATCATCATACATTTTCCTTAATTTTTATAAATACCTCTCATTTCATTCAATTCTATCTTCTATTAAGGTTTTATATATACATTCATCTTAAAAATGAATATGTTATTGTTAATAATATGTTTTAATTATATAGGATTTTTTTGTGTGGGAATTTATTCTAGTGTATTGAAAATATCCAAATTATCTTATTTTTTATCTTATTTTATATTTATTACCATTTTATAATATTTGGAATTATTATTACATTATTTTCTAACTAATGAATGGTCATTCATTTATGATAATAATGTTTTTATTGGGTTCTCTATGTGATGTATGTTTTTACTACATAATTTTAAGAAGAAAACTTCATTGA
Source organism: Viscum album (assembly GCA_963277665.1). Classification (NCBI taxonomy): domain Eukaryota; kingdom Viridiplantae; phylum Streptophyta; class Magnoliopsida; order Santalales; family Viscaceae; genus Viscum; species Viscum album. The sequence goes on from OY728121.1 coordinate 1,082,084,741, forward strand.
TAAAATAAGGTGTCATTACACACTTCCTCGAAAACATCTAGTTCCGTAATAGGAGTTCTGGAACTGCTTCGAATTGAATTAAGCAACATAGCTAAAAAAACATGATGATATAGTTAAGTCTAACGAAACATTTTAGAATGGTACACTGGCAATCTAAATTCAGCATGATCCTTTAAAAGTCCCATTTTTACTTTTAATACTTTGGAATGTTTATAAGAATGTTTCTAGAGCCAGGTACTAAGATAGTGTGACATTCTGAGGCCTAGTGTGCCTAGAACTAATATTTTCGAAATATATATAACTATGTTAATATCCCCCAAGTAAATAATTCTTGAAAAACTAGAATAACATATAAATAGGGATATGGATCAGAAATAAAAGGATGATGTTGAGTTATAAATGTGGAGTTTTTCCTAGGTGTGACATAACCATTGTCATGATGGGGTGTTTTTGAAAAATTCATTATGAGTGTATAATTAATAAAATAAAATAAATTATTTAATTTATTTTCTTCATTGTCATAGTGACCTAGATTATACATTAAATATTATATTATGGAAAAATCTATGGGTTAGTCTCACATCCCTAGTGATTTAGAGGATTCATTGGAGAGCTCTTGGAGGAGGTTCTGTTGGTGAACGATAACCAGATCGAATATTGACAACTAGTGTGTGACAGAATTAAAGGATATCAAGAACAATAATGATGTAGCTTCATTTTTCATCAATAATTTATCCAAATAATTATAGCATGATTTCATTTTGTAATTGTCCCTACTTTCTTATCCCATGAGGAACATAAATCAATCGATAGACATATTGAATTTGGGATCAGTTGTTTTTTTGGATATGGGATAAATTATAGGATATGGGGATGATTATTGTTTTTTGATTGTTGAATGTTATACCACTTCGTTCATCCTTTCAATGAAAATTAATCATGGTCTAAATGATCAAAGTTAGAGGTTCATTCCTCAACTTTTTGTTTTATGGTTTTCTCTCTCCATTCAACATGCATTCATCATTGGCATTTATTTTGGAATGTGATCCAACAAATACTTAGTGAAAGATCATTTCTTCATTTGATCTTTGGTGAAAAGGATCATTACCTTAGGAAAAGGATGGTGATTCGATGATTTTGTAGTAGTATATGGCTATGGTAGCAGATCCATAAATGGATTGGAGGAGTTATTTTGAGTTTCAGCATGTTGTACTGGAGAGGCATGATGATCAACATTTCCCGGGTGACGGGTACAACAAGAATCTGGCCATCAGTGGTGAGGTGGTTTGGTCAACCATGGATCATTGATGTATAGCAGGATTTTTTGTAGAATCAGTGGCCATAAAGGTTCCATAGAAGTGGTATGACGTTCTTACATGGTTTCTATAAAACATCCAACTATACAGTGGGTAGTATCATGAAGGCACAATATGTAATCCCTTTTTGTGTGACATGAGGGTTTCATCATAGATAAAACTATTGCACTCCATGTGAATGATTCACACGCCGTTTTTACCTTAGCTAACTTGCATAGTTTGTATGGGGAGTACATTCCCAGGAAGCTGAGTGAGATTACACTACTTGTGGACTAGGCCACATGTCGTGTACAACACAACATGAGAATATAAATGTAACCAAAGTACATTCCCAAGAGATTAAGTAACCCCACATTCCCTGTGTGGTCGGAAACATAACATGTATCTAGAAAATTTCATGTGCATGAGAAGGTTTCACGTCAAGTTCCAGCCTAGAAAACTACATTTCATGTACCTCCAGGACATGAAATGTATTATGGAGAAGTAAATTTCATGTGAGCACAAGACATTTGTAGAGCCAATATTAGTGAGTCTCAATGAGTACCTCTAGGGAGACACCATGTACTACTTTTAGGATAGGATGGATTCATCATTATTCATAGATCAAATTCATTGTGAGCTTGTGTGAACTTCCCTAGACTCATATCAGTTGAGTGTGTTCCCTTGGTCTGTTTCTATGATAGTTTGGTGTGGCTCCACTCTCCAATTATAGAGGGTGACATTGTTGCGTCTTCTGTGGATTTGGGAAGTGAGGATGAAATCCCAACTTCTAGAGTAACTTTCCCTAGCCCACTTTGACAGATATCTCATCATACTAGAGAATTTATCCATCAAATTTTCCCAGGTTGATCTTCATTTCCTTTGTGTTTCCTTATATGGGGTTTTTAAATTGGTATGAGAAATATTTACACAACCGCGGATCCCCTCTTTAGTAGAATGTTACATGTAGTGTCTGGATCCCCCCAGCGAGCCCTAAGAGGTGACCCCCTATCTATGTGTCGAGAATCTGATCATTCTAATGGATATTAGTCCGTGAGATTTTGTTTCTTGTAAAAATTATTTGGTATCCAAAGTGAGTTTTCTTTTATCGATACCTAAATCTTATGACCTCTATTACGGAAAGGATGTTCCATCATATTTTTGGTACCCAATGAGTGATATCTCTTGGATGAATTCCATCAGGGATGGAAAGACACAGGGAGTGAGATCTCTTGGATTTGAATTTACTCAAAACATCATAGTGTAAAAATTCTTGTAAGTGTTTGACCAATGACATTGAAGCCTTTATGAGTATATCTAGATGATTATTTATATGTTTCACATTACTATTGACATATATTTTGATGATCTGACTAATGTTGATGATTAGTGCTTATTCATTTCGGGTTTCCAAATGGGTATTATTATACTCACCCCTACATGTGGTCTAAAAACAATTGTCATGTCTTATGTGGATAATGGTCATTATTATGGAGTCCTTATGGGACCAGGAGTAGGTTGATATTATTTTGGTCTGGACAAACCAATGTTTCTGTCAGTGTATTTTTTTACCATAGTCCCCTCCTAATATGTTGGTCTAACTTTATATTCTAGTTTTGGTTGTTTTTATATTTAGAACCATTATGATTGTGACTTCCAAATAAAATTCATTTTATTATTGTAGAATTATAGATGTATCAATGCATTTATACATATGTTTTACATTTCATCATTATATGATCTTGAAAATGTGTGTCTCTGTACAGGTACATAAGGTTAATGCCACCCATGTGTGTGATACAAAATCTTATCACTAGTCTATATCCCTTGGTCTATTGATGCTGAACTTGGGGTAGTTTCGTCTCGAGCTCCGATGGGTTGGTTCGTGATAGAATGGTGTTAGTGTAGTACCAAAACTAATTTTTTATGACACTACCTAGGTTTAGGTTTGGAGTTTAGATTTATATATCTAGTTGTGATATTTGGTTTTGGAGATAGGGATATAGTTTTAATTAATTTCAAGTATGTATCTTAAAAAAGGTTTTCCAGTATTGGTGTGGAGGATAATACATCCATCTACCAAAACCATGATAACCTACTTATTGACTTGATATATATATATAATGGTTACAGTTAAAACATTTTTCAAAGCATCATATAGGAATGGTTTATGGTTTACAAGTCTATTTTGAGTAATCTATTTGGATATACTCATTGATTCAGGTATATCATGTTCTCATTCAGGATGTATTCACATTGATAGCAAGTGATGTATCTGTTGGAGGTTCAAGAGTTTTACCTGATGAATGATGAGGTCTCCATGTAGGGGCATGTTCATGAGGTAGGTTCTCTTCTAATTGGAAAACTATTATAGTTTCCAACAATTGAGAAGTGTGTATACCCACCTCCATTTATTAAGTTGGATGCATCATTCTAGGAAATTATATGGATGGATATGTAGGTGGTGGATTATAATGTGCAAGGTTCAAGTGAGTATCATGAGCTTTAGATGTAGGGATTACTAAGGGGGGTTAATGGGACCTAGTATTGGTAGGTGTTCAATCCATGTCACAAAATAGGAGGTTTCATCAAAGATCTTATGTGCATATTAGTTATCCAAGTAAGTTATGATTCTTTTATTGTGATGGGGGAGGACATCCCACACAATATTTTCATACCATTCAGGCTACTTTAATAGAGATTCTCAATGAACTACATAAGAAGGGAAATTTTTGCAGAAGTGAGGACTGTAGGGAAGTGAATGTTATTAAGGAGCTGATGGTAAGAGTCTTGGACAACAGCAGACACTAGAGGTTCATTACCCAGGGGATCCATGAGTTGTTTGAGGTATGATTTGTGTTTTTTCTAATCATGTTTTTTTGAAGTTAGGAAATTTTATGAGCTAATAAATTATATTATTTTTCTCTAGTTTATTTATATGGTGATTTGGGACATTAGTGGATCCATTTATCTGCGATTTCTGATGTGAAATTGGACGTACAAGGATTTGGGAACAATCCCACATAAACACGTGTTATTTAGATGTGATCCAAATACCATTAAGGTGTTATTGATTCCCAAAAATGATATTTTTGAGGTGTGGGGGATGAATTTAATTAAATTTTTTGTTTCAGGTATTCAAGTGTCTGAGAAATCCCTGGTTGTGTTCAACATGAGAGAAAGGAGCGGGATAGACCATATATTGGGAGCTCATATAGGCTTCAGGTGCAGTTCATGGTATGATATGCATCTTCACTGCCCCAGTTACTTAATTTCACAAAGTTTATGAGACACTTTTCCCTGAGTGTGTCCCCAATTGAAGGCCTAGTGATACCAATGGATTATATTTTTCTCTACACATGTGTTTAAGGATCTTGTAGATAGATTCAGTGATTGTGATGCTCTACATACATTTTGACCTCACTCTAAGAGGATAGAGAGAATCATGTGGAAATATTTTTTCCTTTTTTATGGGACCCTATGATATATTTCTCTTTATGGACTAGTTATATACCATCCTTGACAAGATGATTGTTTCCTATGTGTTTAGTAGTGTTTAAGATTTTTTGGGATGGTTTTTTCCTACATTCATAAGGAGTGATCGACAGATATGGGTCAATGAGATCATTTATAGGAGGTTACAGTGATTTTCATATCGTATGGATATTATTAACCTTCGAGTATTGGATGTTATGGGTTTTCATTACCAATCATGGTGGGGGTATGAGGACATACTTCTTGAGGATGTTTCTTGTTTAACATACCATTGAGTGATTTTTTCTTTTAGGGACATTCACTAGATATGGACCAATATCTACACTAGTCTATCGGATATCCCTGGGGTACCTAAAAGAGATAATAGTTAACTATAGATTTTACAGGGAAAGGGTCTTCAGAAGAAAAAAAAATTCATAGGCATCGTTGTGTTGTTTTTTGAGAGGTAAGAGAGGGCTTGGGATCGATGTGGATTTGTCTCATGCAGACCAGGTGACATGAGGGAAAGTATCCCACACTAATAATTTGTGTCCTCTTTGATATATTGATGGAGTAAAGGTAAATCTCAGAATTCCACCTCTGGATGGGTTGTCACTATCTCTAGGTTTAAGAGGTTGATATAGCAAGATCGAATTCTTAGAACAGTGGTGGTTTCATTGAGTCCTTGGTGATACTCTTTGGAAAGTTTTACACAACATAAAAATCATGGTGCTATAGTTGATAGTTGATACCAATCACTTCATATGGGATATAGGGAGGTAAGACATAGGGATTTCAATTGTTACATGTTGTGTGCCCTGATATCTACTAGATATAATCCTAATGGATTTCTTTGAGGGTGGAATCACATCATCTTATTTCTAGGGATGGATTTTCATTCCACTAATGATGAAAGAAGAGGAGATAAGGTGGTTTTCTCCCTCAATGGTTTGTCTAGTGGAGTGGAGTATGTTTTGATGTTGCCTGGAATTGATTGGGAATCCAAGGGTGTTCCATCTATTTTTAGGTTAATTATTTTTCTTCTCACCTTCCAAATGGTTGCGATCAATATTCCATTATGGAGAGTTTAGGACATCATTGCACACAAATGGTAGTATAACTTTTTGGAATTCTGTTGATAATCACTGAAGACTATGAATATTACTTCACTGCATGATGTGGGAGAGGATTTGGGAAGCCTCTTTCAATCTCGCTTATATTTGGGCACAATGTTTTACCCCAGCTAGCTGGCCAGTTATAATGAACCATTCTGATTCTAGTGAATATTATTTGGGTTTTCCTACCAGTATTGAGAAACTACTAAGAGGATCATCTACCATCAGTGGTGTTTATATTTCATTCTAATTTACACAAAACCACCAGAGATACCCCCTTTAAATTTCATTCATGAGAGAACATGCATAACATAGTTATACTAGTTGGAGCCAGTGGGAAATAGTGTTTAGGTCATTGTTTTAATACTAGTGATTGTTGAAAATGGTGTAGTTCTTCTACGGGAGGATGATGAAGGTCCAGTAAACATTAAGGTTCCTCAGTGGATAGATGAATGAGGCCTTTGGTGTAACAGCCCGAGATTTTATGAAAAATATTCTTTTTAATTTTATTAATGTCTTGTGTTGTACGCTACACCAAAAGGAGCTTGCACAACATGCATCTTTGACTTGCCTTGCATTACACGCAATCTCAACCTTCCTCGATAGCGTGTGTAGTACACAATACTGAGTTTCACGAAACAATGATATGCTATTAAAATATTATTAAAACTAGCCGTTATGAATAGTAATAACCACTTTTTAAATTTTAGAAATTTTAGCTCTCAAAATGGACTTCATTTTTGGATTCGGAGTATCGAATTTAGCCTAAGGTGAAATGTTGGTACTTTTCAGATAACTTTCATATTCTGAAGAATAGTGAAAATTACTAAATTATAATTAAAAACAACTTTTTTAATCGAAATAATTAGTAGTGATAAATTATTAAATTGAGTGGTTTTAAAGTATATTTAGAATATATTTTTACAATTTAATACAATGTTGGTCATTGAATGTAATTTCACATTTAAACCAGACATAATCAAGTGTCAATCTTTTGATAGATATTGTTTCTTAAAAACACGCTATTTGTTTTAACAGCGTGATTTACTTATAAAATTAATTAATGAAACTTCTATGTTATGAATTTGGAAAAATAGACTTCATTTTTGAATTCGGAATATGAAATATAGCTTAGGATGAAATTTTGGCATTGTTCTGAAAAACATCAATTTTTGATGAATAGTGAAACTACTAAGTGGTAGTTAAAAAACTGAATTTTTCATAAAACATAATTTCACCGCTTTTGTGAATAGAAAATCAAAAATCCGAGAGACACGGTTGATGTCAGTAAGTAAAATGTGGTTCAATGAGATGAAAATAATTTTTGGTGAATAGTAACTTTTTACTTTTATTTACCACGGTTAAAAGTAAATACGGTAATTAAGGGTAAGAATGATATTAATATTACCCTAACACATGTCCTAATTCTATTGGACAAGTGTATCTCGACCAAAAACAACCTTAAGTGTAAAATATTATCATTTAGGCCCACTTGGATTAGATTAGGACATTTATTATTATTTAATTCAAAGAAGAGTTAAAAGAGTTAGAATCAAAATATATTTAATAAAACATTTTTAATATAGGGTTTTACATAACATAAATTCGATTGTAAATATTCATTATAAAGATAAAAATATTTCCTACATGATGGTAATTTATTTGTAATTTTTAGACATAAAATAAGTTAATTTATTTATGACACAAAGATGATGCAGTAATTATCTTATTAACGAAATATTGACATAATTGATATTATAAATACCAAAATAAATGTAATTTAAGACTTTTTATTAATTCCACTAATTTTATAGGTTACTATGATATATTAGTGTTTATTTAATCAACTTGGTTCGAAAATGTTATTCTGTTATGACTTTCAAAAAAATCATATATCAAATAGTGTCAAAATTGACACAAAATAGTTTTTAAATCAAATATTATATTATTAATTGTTATTTTATTCCTAAAAATCTAAGGTTCGGCCAAATGACTTAGATAAGGATATATGTATTAATAATATACAATTTGGGGTTCGTTTGGAATGTTATTGTAAGTGTATTAACCATATAGTGAAAGAAAACAAAAAGACACGGTAAAAGTTAAATTATTTAACTTAGAGTTAAATCTAATTGATAAGGTTAAAATAATACCCTAAACTTGTCTAAATCCTATTGGATGATAGTATTTCGACCCATCCCCACTTTAGCTTTGAAATAAGACTCTTTGGAACCATTATAAACCTATTTTGACTTTAATATAAAATAATATTTTGAGATATTCCTAAGGTGCCCCTCTCCTCCCTTATAAAAGGGCACCTCCTCCCCCTCCTCCTCACACCAATTTGAGCACTCAAGCTCGGAAACCCCTGCCATTTTCTCCTCTACACTTCCCTAGAATAATCCTACAGGTCCTGGTCTTCTTCAAAGACCAATCTTAGTTTACTAAGTGGAGGATTCAAAGAGGCGTTCCAAAGAAGAGGTAATATCCATTACTGATCTCTTCAATTTCTTTCTTCTTCAACTTCTTCTTCTTTAGTTGTTTCATTATAAAGTAATAACATCAGTATTACTTACATACTGATATGTTATTATAAATAAGAAACAACCTAATTCATCTTCTATCCATCCTACAGAAAAATGAAATCACCGCGCGTGCGTACGTACGGAATACCGTCTCCACGCCGTGGTGTAATCTATTTTCCACCACCACCTTACAAGGATGGGTATAATGGTGTAATGAGTAACTATTTATGATTATTATAAAGTAATATTGATACTGAAATAATATATATATACTCCAATACAATTCAACGATCATAAGAATGATATCATCAGTCGTGCGTACGTACGGAATACCGTCTCCACGATGTGATGCGACTCGTTCTACATGATCATCATTGCATAGTAATTATATAAATGAATTGAATGAATAAATATGATATATGTTACACTAATACCATTCTGTATATAAGGTATCTATAACCTTAAAAGAAGAATAAGAATTTATTCGGCAAAACATGCATAAGAACAAAAGGCAATAAAGACCCGAGTAACAAGTAACAATGACATATTACTAACAAGAAGATAAGAATATGACCATATATGATATCATATCAATATTTATGTTTCTGGAATAAGTCAATAACATTATTTAAACCATTATACAGGAGCTTCGGACACGTACAAAGCAAATTGTACCGAAGGTAAGGGAAATATCACAATCTCATTTTTATCCGAGATTGTTTATACTTTGGCATTTACTGGGGTATATTTTATCCTCCAAATCCATGTTTCCTCAATATGTAATATTATTTCCATACTCCTAAAATTATTTAAATCCAATTTTACCCTTCGGTGAGTTTTTAGTAAAAGATATGGAAGGAATCTTTTGTCATTTTTCGTACGAGGTACTTTTTGACTTTTCCGACAAAAGTACGAGAAGAATGATTTTTTTAACTTATACGGCATGAATGGATTTTTAAAACATTATTTACAAGAAGCTTCATTGACAAGTTTTCAAGTTTATTTTTAATCAACTTCTTTTATTTTAAAGTCGTATGACATGTTATAAAAGGAAAAATATTTTTGAAGTAGTAATGATATTTTCCTCAAGAATGGAGTTCAAGTATTTTATCAAAATTATTTTCCATCTAAGATAATAAAAGGGTTCTGTTTTTATCCCTATTATTACATTGGTTTGATTTTGTTGTGATGGAAATATTTTTTTGAATTCTTTTATTTTATATGAATTGTTTTATGATGTCATGTTGTTTAAGAATCCCATTTTTATTGCATGGGTTACGCTATGATGTATGGTTTATGATTATGTGGAACACATAAGAAAGGATTCATTATAAGATGGGTGGGACCTATATCTCCCTCCAATGCATTGGGTAAAGATTTTATATCTCATGAGATAGACATGGTTGGAACGGTAGGTTATACCGGTTCAGTGAAACAGGACTGGAATGAGGGTGACTCGGTTCAGAAATGTACTTTGTCAACTAAGATAGTCTTGGAAATGAGTCATGACTAATAGGAAATGATTTTCCATGATTATGTGTGCATGCCACGAAGTTTCAAGTTCCATGTTATGATTATGGGGATCTCATTTTCACTTCTATGATTTGTTCCATGTTAAGATATTATGATCTCTTTTGCAGGTTATGATTTTCAAAAAGATATGATATGATTTTTATTTCCTTTATTTGCCCTTGCTGAGAATTTGAGCTCACCCTTTTATGTTTTCTTTTCCCCAGGATATAAAGAAAAGTTTTAGGTAAAAAAAGGGAAGATCTTTATGGGCGATATTGAAGATCTTTCACCATGATTAGAAGATTATGTTCCGAGTTTCCAAAGACACTAAACTATTACGATACTTGTGTGTGTGTTCTTGTTATGTACCAAGTATTCCGAAAAAGTAATGTAATGTCCATGTACGTCATGTTTCGGGTCTCTATAGTTGGTATCAGAGGAAAGGTTTAGTCATCCTTTGGAAACTAGGATGCGAGAAATTTAGTGAGATCCCTAGAGATATTTCTAAGGTATGTCTAGGGATGTCCCTAAGGTTAAGTATACGTATAGTTCATAGTACTAGAATTACGCTAACGATCATAGAATTAAACCTAAGATGTTAGATATTGAAGGTACTCCCCCTTTATTATGTTGTTTTACCTAGCATGATTTTTTCCTCTCACACTATTCTTTTTTGGTTTTAGACGATGGCTGGAACCCGAAGGAACCGTGTTGATCAATGCAATGGACAATGCAATGATTTCCCTCCTGACCAAACAAATGTTATGGGAGATGGAGTGCAAAATCTTATTGCTATACTTACACAAGCTACGAATCATTCTGGACTTCCAAATGGGCAGAGAAGGGAACAATATTCTATTGAGTCCTTCATGAGGCAACGTCCACCATCTTTCAGTGGGTCTTCTGATCCACTTGTTTCTGAACAATGGATCAGTACCACAGAAAAGATATTTTCAATTCTTCCATGTTCTGAGCATGATAAAGTCATCTTAGCAGTATATCGTTTGGAAGGTGAAGCTGATCAATGGTGGAATCTTATCAAGAATACGAGGCAAAGAGATGAAATTGAGTCCATGGAATGGGACGAGTTCAAGAACTTTTTTTTCAGTAAGTACTTCCCTCGTATTATTCGAACAAAGATGGAAAAGGAGTTTCTTGAGATGAAGCAGAATGATGATGAATCTGTTGGTATATACGAAGAAAATTTTACAAGACTTGAAAGGTATGCATCTGGAATTATCATCCAACCTGAAAGTAAAGTTGACCGATTTTTCAGTGGCTTAAAACCAAGTCTTCGAAGGGCATTAGCTATAAGAGACTTTAGTAGCTATGATGAAGTTGTGCGTTGTTCTATCAAGGTAGAAATGGAAGTTGGTGTTACATATCCATCGCATGGTTTTGACAAGAAACGAAAGATGGAGTTCAAGGAGAAATATCAGAATAATGGTGAAAAGAAGATGAATGTTTCCTTATGCACATAGTGTGGAAAGAAGCATGGTGGAGATTGTCTTAAAGGGACTAGAAAATGTTTTATGTGTGGAAAAGAAGGTCATCGAGCAACTGAGTGTCAATGTAATGGAAAAAGGGATTCTAATGATGTGAATAAAGCAAACACTGCAGAGAACGCACCACCAACACTTCAAGGATTCAAGTGCAAGGAAATGGGGCATTATGCTAATAAATACCCTAATCCAAGGGTTAGTGATGATCGACATGAGAAACCGCTTAAGGCAAAGGACAAAGGGAAGTCACATGCGATCACCTTTGGCGATGTTGAATATGATAACGATGTGGTGGAATGATTAAGTGTTTATGTAATGGGATTCCAAAATAATGTTGTATCATAAAGTATCAGAATATTTATGTATTTGTCTAATGTGGTATTCAAAGTGATTGAGATATTTTTGGAAATAAGATGATATTAGCATAATGAAGGGAAAATGAGAAAACGAAATATTTAACAGTATTCATGAGCTCATGATTGATATAAGGACTAAGTGATATCATTGTTTGAGTATATAGAATTTTGAGGATTTTGGTATGTGGAAAGTGTTAAATTTTAACTGCATTCATGTTTTCACTAAGGTATTCAAGAGAATACATGATTAAGGACATTTAATGTTTGGAATGTGACCAACAAAACATATCTTATGATATATGGGGATCGACGATGGTGTTAAATCTCTGGTAATAGTTTTCACTATGTTATGAGAGTGGACTGCATTATTATGGATAAGCCTAAAGATTGTAATGGATTATGTTGGACATAAGTTAGTATTGTTTAAGGATAGAAGTTTTTTCGATATTATTGATGGGATGTTATAGTAATATAGTTTTAGAAAAAGGACAACCTGCAGGACGGGCGACAACCCATCGCATCTGAAAAGGATGTGGGAATCGAACCCACAACCGTAGTGCGACTGGCCTTTATCGCCTACCACAGGCCTACAGGAAGTCCCTGTTTAGTAGAAACTAGTTTTATTATATTAAGCTGTATGACATATGATGTATAAAACCATTTTAGGAACCATATATGATTAATATCACTATAGATCGACATATGTATATAACATTTTTGCTAACCTTTTGTTTGAGACAGATGGAATGACTCGTCATTCTATCACATGATCTACTAACACTTCACGAATAACAAATTCAACTTCATTTATTTAAGAGATGAAGTGGAAATTGTTAAATTCATGAACAACAGTGATATTGTACCAAAATAAAGTAAGTATTTATTCTAATTCAAATTCTTTAACATTAGGGAAACGATCTTGAAAACCAAAAATATTGTCCTAGTGATCTTATATCTGATGAATCATATGGTACCTTAGACCGTCACAAATTTATGGCTTTGTGATTGCTGGCTTTTCCATAGCCATGTTCTCTACCACTCTCCATCAGAACATGATGGTTAGATTTCTCTTCCATATCCATATTTTCACCTATGTGGAAACCCAGTGATTAGTTTATTTGGGTAACTGTTACGTTTCATACTTTTGTTTTTAAATATTGGTTTTGATATTCCTTTTTACGATGTGGGTTTCTATTAAAGAAACTTTCGAATAGTAAACCATTTATAACCCCGATGAATTTCGAGGGCGAAATTCATTTTAAGGGGGGTAGAATGTAATAGCGCGAGATTTTATGAAAAATATTCTTTTTAATTTTATTAATGTTTTGTGTTGTACGCTAGACCAAAAGGATCCTTCACAACACGCATCTTTGACTTTCCTTGCATTACACGCAATCGCAACCTTCCTCGATAGCATGTGTAGTACGCAATACTGAGTTTCACGAAACAACGATATGCTATTAAAATAAAATTAAAACTAGCCGTTATGAATAGTAATAAACACTTTTTAAATTTTAGAAATTTTAGCTCTCAAAATGGACTTCATTTTTGGATTCGGAGTATCGAATTTAGCCTAAGGTGAAATTTTGGTACTTTTCAGATAACTTTCATATTCTGATGAATAGTGAAAATTACTAAATTATAATTAAAAACAAATTTTTTAATCGAAATAATTAATAGTGATAAATTATTAATTTGAGTGGTTTTAAAGTATATTTAGAATATATTTTTACAATTTAATACAATTTTGGTCATTGAATGTAATTTCACATTTAAACCAGACATAATCAAGTGTTAATCTTTTGATAGATATTGTTTCTTAAAAACACGCTATTTGTTTTAACAGCGGGATTTAATTATAAAATTAATTAATGCAACTACTATGTTATGAATTTGGTAAAATAGAATTCATTTTTGAATTCGGAATATGAAATATAGCTTAGGATGAAATTTTGGCATTGTTCTGAAAAACATCAATTTTTGATGAATAGTGAAACTACTAAGTGGTAGTTAAAAAACTGAATTTTTCATAAAACTTAATTTCACCGCTTCTGTGAATAGAATTTCAAAAATCCGAGAGACATAGTTGATGTCAGTAAGTAAAATGTGGTTCAATGAGATGAAAATAATTTTTGGTGAATAGTAACTTTTTACTTTTATTTACCACGGTTAAAAGTAAATAGGGTAATTAAGGGTATGAATGATATTAATATTACCCTAACACATGTCCTAATTCTATTGGACAAGTTTATCTCGACCAAAAACAACCTTAAGTGTAAAATATTATCATTTAGGACCACTTGGATTAGATTAGGACATTTATTATTATTTAATTCAAAGAAGAGTTAAAAGAGTTAAAATCAAAGTATATTTACTAAAACATTTTTAATATAGGGTTGTACATAAGATAAATTCGATTGTAAAAATTCATTAGAAAGCTAAAACGATTTCCTACATGATGGTATTTTATTTGTAATTTTTAGTCATCAAATAATTTAATTTATTTATGACACAAAGATGATGCAGTAATTATCTTATTAATGAAATATTGACATAATAAATATTATAAAAACCAAAATAAATGAAATTTTAGACTATTTATGAATTACACTAATTTTATAGGTTAATATGATATATTAGTGTTGATTTAATCAACTTGGTTCGAACATATAATTCTGTTACGACTTTCACAAAAATCATATATCAAATAGTGTCAAAATTGACACAAAATAGTTTTTAAATCAAATATTATATTATTAATTGTTATTTTATTCCTAAAAATATAAGGTTCGTCCAAATGACTTAGATAAGGATATATGTATTAATAAAATACAATTTGGGGTTCGTTTGGCATGTTATAGTAAGTGTATTAACCACATAGTGAAAGAAAACAAAAGGACACGGTAAAAGTTAAATTATTTAACTTAGAGTTACATCTAATTGATAAGGTTAAAATAATACCCTAAACTTGTCTAAATCATATTGGATGATAGTATTTCGACCCAGCCCCACTTTATCTTCGAAATAAGACCCTTTGGAACCATTATAAACCGATTTTGACTTTAATATAAAATAATATTTTGAGATATTCCTAAGGTGCCCCTCTCCTCCCTTATAAAAGGGCACCTCCTCCCCCTCCTCCTCACACCAATTTGAGCACTCAAGCTCGGCCAACCCCTGCCATTTTCTCCTCTCCACTTCCCTAGAATAATCCTAGAGGTCATGGTCTTCTTCAAAGACCAATCTTAGTTCCCTAAGTGGAGGATTCAAAGAGGTGTTCCAAAGAAGAGGTAATATCCATTACCGATCTCTTCAATTTCTTTCTTCTTCAACTTCTTCTTATTTAGTTGTTTCATTATAAAGTAATGACATAAGTATTACTTACATACTTATATGTTATTATAAATATGAAACAACCCTAATTCACCTTCTATCAATCCTACGGAAAAATTAAATCACCGCGCGTGCGTACGTACGGAATACCGTCTCCACGCCGTGGTGTAATCTATTTTCCACCACAACCTTACAAGGATGGGTATAATGGTGTAATGAGTAACTATTTATGATTATAATAAAGTAATATTGATACTGAAATAATATATATATACTCCAATACAATTCCGCGATCATAGGAACGATATCATCACTCGTGCGTACGTACAGAATACCGTCTCCACGGTGTGATGCGACTCGTTCTACATGATCATCATTACATAGTAATTATATAAATTAATTTAATGAATAAATATGATATATGTTACACTAATACCATTCTGAATATAAGGTATCTATAACCTTAAAAGAAGAATAAGAATTTATTCGGCAAAACACGCATAATAACAAAAGGCAATAAAGACCTGAGTAACAAGTAACAATGAAATATTACTAACAAGAAGCTAAGAATATGACCATATATGATATCATATCAATATGTATGATTCTGGAATAAGTCAATAACATTATTTAAACCATTATACAGGAGCTTCGGACACGTACAAAGAAAATCGGACCTAAGTTAAGGGAAATATCACAATCTCATTTTTATCCGAGATTGTTTATACTTTGGCATTTACTGGGGTGTATTTTATCATCCAAATCCATGTTTCCTCAATATGTAATATTATTTCCATACTACTACAATTATTTAAATCCAATTTTACCCTTCGGTGAGTTTTTAGTAAAAGATATGAAAGGAATCTTCTGTCGTTTTTCGTACGAGGTACTTTTTGACTTTTCTGACAAAAGTACGAGAAGAATGATTTTTTTAACTTATACGGCATGAATGGATTTTTAAAACATTATTTCCAAGAAGCTTCCTTTACTAGTTTTCAAGTTTATTTTTAATCAACTTCTTTTATTTTAAAGTCGTACGACATGTTATGAAAGGAAAAATGTTTTTGAAGTAGAAAGGATATTTTCCTCAAGAATGGAGTTCAAGTATTTTATCAAAATTATTTTCCATCTAAGATAATAAAAGGGTTCTGTTTTTATCCCTATTATTACATTGGTTTGATTATGTTGTGTTGGAAATATTTTTATGAATTCCTTTATCGTATATGAATTGTTTTATGATGTCATGTTGTTTAAGAATCCCATTTTTATTGCATGGGTTACGCTATGATGTATGGTTTATGATTATGTGGCACACATAAGAAAGGATTCATTATAAGATGGGTGGGACCTATATCTCCCTCCAATGCATTGGGTAAAGATTTTATATCTCATGAGATAGACATGGCTGGAACGGTAGGTTATACCGGTTCAGTGAAACATGACTGGAACGAGGGTGACTCGGTTCAGAAAGGGACTTTGTGCACTAAGATAGTCTTGGCAATGAGTCATGACTAACAAGAAATGATTTTCCATGATTATGTGTGCATGCCACAAAGTTTCAAGTTTCATGTTATGATTATGGGGATCTCATTTTCACTTCTATGATTTGTCCCATGTTAAGATATTATGATCTCTTTTGTAGGTTATGATTTTCAAAAATATATGATATGATTTTAATTTCCTTTATTTTCCCTTGCTGAGCATTTGAGCTCACCCTTTTATGTTTTCTTTTCCCCAGGATATAAATAAAGGTCTTAGGTAAAAAAAATGGGAAGATCTTTATGGGAGATATTGAAGATCTTTAACCACGATTAGAAGATTACGTTCCGAGTTTCCAAAGACACTAAACTATTACGATCCTTGTGTGTGTGTTTTTGTTATGTACCAAGTATTCTGCAAAAGTAATGTAATGTCCATGTACGTCAAGCTTCGGGTCTCTACATTTGGAGTTGTAAAGTTACAGTGTCTTATACAGGGTGGTAGGCTATCTATGGGAATCTCAATCCCTTTTCTTATCTAACTGATGTGACTTCTTAGTGAGATAGTTTACCTAGTAACTACATATCCATATTAGAACTGATTTCTTAGTGTTACCCATGAGTGAGAACTTAGGCGGTACATACATGACCCTTTGTAAGATATTGACATGATTGAGCTCAGCCGCGGGAGTGGAGTTTTCTTTTCATGGATCCAGTAACATTGAGGGTCGATAGACAAAATACCCATTGTGGGAAATTTATTTCCTTGATTGAGTGTATATTTTCAACACAATTAGTCATTAAGATATCTAGTGGGAGTATGAGATAAAATTAAGACCTTATTATCCCCACCCTTTTACTTAGTTTGTGCTTTTCTGGAGGAAAATCCTATAATAAGGGAATAATTTAATGCAAAATTTTCCTCTGTGTAATACTATGTAATATTTATACTATTATTTTTAGATCTGAGAGCTAATATAGTGTGGAATTATAAGGCTGGTGTTCCCAAATTTAATTTTTTTCAAATATATTATCTTTTGTAATACCACACACATGAGGTTTCCCAGAAAAAGTAAAATAAATATAAAATGGGGATCTGAATTAGAATTATTAGTGCACCATTGAGTTCATAATGCAGATTCTTTCCTTGGTGTAAAATAACATTTTTCAATTAGGATTTTTTTTTAAAAATCATTATACACATAAAATAAACAAAATATATTAAATAAATTAATTTACTTTTTTTCGTTAACTTTGTGGCCTAATTATCTATTAAATACACTATTATGGATAAATCCTCAGGTTAGCAGTATATTCCAAGAGATGTATAGGAGTAATTTGTCATTTTTTGGAGGAGGTCCCATTGTTGAATGAAAAATGGATCAAAGATCGACACAGAGACTCCGTCTTAACAAACATTTTTATTACATAATTTTATATGAATATTCAGTACATTAAAAAAATACATGCCAGAGGACCGTAATTTCTTTGTTTCTATGGAAACATGGAATCAAAATATTCTATCCTAGTGAAAGATCCTCAATATCTCCCTTATATATCTCCACATTTTTTACTTCTACCTAAAACATTTCTTTATAACCTGGATAAAGGAAACATGAAAATGGTTGAGCTCAAATGCTAAGTAAGGGTAAATAAGAGAGGCGTGTAAGAATAAAAATGAGTATAAGGGTATGGTAATGTGATCTTATAAATAGATGATCATAAACTAAATAGAAAATATCATAACATAGATCATGGAATAATGATTTGAAGTTCATAAGACATGAATCATATGAAATAAATATCATAACTTTTTGAATAAAAATATAGGAATAAGACATGGAATTTTGGAAACACATAAGCATATACTAATTTCCATTGTATCTTAGGGATTAATTCCAAGACTATCTTAGTGGGAAAATCCCTTTATATAATATGGCGAACCCCTATTCCAACCATGTATTACTGAACTGAGGGAACTCTCATTTTATCCCTATATTAATGAACCAAGTAAACCCTCATTATATCCTTTTATTAAAGAACTGTGTAAACCTCATTCTAGACTTGTATTATTGAACTATGTAAACCCTCATTCCAACCCTATATTACTGAACCTAGTAAAACCACTTTCCATACCTATCTATCTCATGAGATATAAATATTTACCTAATTATTTTGAGGGAGATATAGGTCCCACCCATCACACAATGAAATCATGCATACATGTTCCACAATATCATAAATTAACATATCATAACCCACGAAATGAAATGGGTATAGTAAACATGAAAAAATATCATAAAATCAATAAAGGGATAGGTTTCATAATAATTTCATCATAAACATAACATGTGATAAAAAGCGGGTTTAAAAAACATATAACATGTGATAGAGAAACATGTTTCATAAACATATTAACCATTAAGAATAAATGGGTTTCATAAAAAACTGGTAATTAATCATATCTAATTCATAGAAAATATATGAATGAAACATTTAGATCATTTCCTCTAAAGGAATGAGTGACAACAATAGATGTTATCTTAGAAAGAAAATTATTTTGAAATATACTCTAAAAATATTTCATGAGGAAAAAATCATTTATTGGTTCAAAAAGGATTTTTAATACATAAAACCATTTGAATATCATTTCCTTATAAAATAACATGAAAATTTATAATGAATACCTTTAATCATTTTGAAAACCGTTTTTCCTTTCAAACATATAAAAAAAGCTTCAAAACATTTTTAAAACGTTCTTAGTTTAAAACAATTGAATACTTTTACAGAATGATTGAAAATGTTTTGAAAACCATTTCATTGAAATTATAATGAAAATATTTAAATAAATCTTGAAAATTTTTTGAAAATCATTTTTCATTAAAACTTATAAATAATCTTGAAAACCTTTTGAAAATAATTTTTCCTAAATGAAATTTGAAAACATGTAAATATTACTTGATCTTTTTGGAATATTTATTCTTTGAAAACATTTAAAAGAAGTTTGAAGCTATATTGAAAACAATTTCCCTTTAAAATTACTTTTTAAAAAAAATCATAAATATTACCGTTTTTAATAGTGAAAATACAGTTTTGAAAAAATGGCGGATGGTAAATCCGTTCATGTTGTTTGAGGTCAAAAAACATTCCTTTTTCACTATTAAAAGGATAGAAAAATTCCTTGTTTGTAAAGAGGTAATAATATTCCATTAGATATATTGGTAAATTAAAAAAAATTTAAACAAATTCTTCTACATATTTTAATGTAATGGTATAATATTCTTCAAAACTCTTTTTAGAAAACATTGATTTCCGACTAGAGACAGGGTGAAGTATGGCTTTCCTAAAAACACTTTATTAACTATCTTATGTACCAAAGAGTATAAAATGGAACAAATACATCAATGTATCATTAAATAATTGATGATAATGCTTCTCATGAATATTCTTGAGGTATGGATAATAATACTTCATCCATGGAAGCATAAACAAAAAAATTTCAAAATGCAATGAGATTGCCTTAATAACCTTCTATAACCTGGTATCTTGGGATCATGATCTACATGAAATTAAAGGTCATTAAATTAATAATATAATATCATGAAAATATATATATTCAAGATATTTCATGTAAAATGGATTTATATTCACCCCAAAACAGATTTTAGATGCATAAAAAACATGAGTATCAAAGAAGGAAAATTGAGTGAAAAACATTTTTACCAATTTGGGATGTTTTGAAAAATAATCCCCCTAAAAGAATGATCATAAAATGGTAATATTAATACCCATAAATTTAATTAAAATAAACATAGACTACAATCATGTCCATTAAAAATGCCACACAAAAGGAAAGAGTGGCCAACATACATTGTATTTCACAGATATTAAAAGTGAGATGAAATCCCCTTACATTGTGTCTTGACTCTCTCCATATTCATAAAATATTCATATATAGTAAACATAAGTTTTTTATATATCTTATATATAATAATATTATTATATCTACTACCATATATTATTTTATTATAACCATATATTACCCTCTTGTTAACGATCCAATATTAATGTATCACTTCGGGTAATATTCTCTTTGTTCTTCACATGTGTCATAATTTTTTATATCGTTGGTCCTTTTACTAATATCATGATTCCAGAATGTAAAAAATGATATAATTATCAGGTATATACATAAAATTATTTTAAAGTAATCTATTTCATAATGGTTTATGTAATGGAATACACTGTTCTTGGAGACGGTAAGTTGTACGTACGCATGAACGATGTTTTCCATTTTTATTATCGTAATTAAAGAATGTATGTAAATGAAATATGTATATATATATATATATATTATATTAGTATAAATATATCATATATATAATATAATTTCATTAAACCAATCCTCAATACATTCTATGAGTTGTGTGCATGAATCACATCTCTTTGAAGGTGCGGTTGTCCACACTTCCTCAAACGAGATTATCGTATTAGCACCAAATGGAAGGTAAAATGATTTGTCTTTTAAATGTAATAAATATAATATATTTCATATATAAATATATTTTCCATCATAACTGTAATGACCCAGACCCAAAAAATCCACCCAAAAAGTGTAAAACGTGTCAAGTGTTACTACCTTAGGCGCGCTTCCCCACATGCCAAAGGCTCTGGACTAGAAGTGAGGGTCTTATAGGTATAGTGGTGATGATATACCCTCTTGGAGGATAATAATGGTACTAGACTGGGCATGATATAAAATTATAAGACTCTTCCTACTTGAACCAGACCCGCATAACCAAAACACAATCAATGGAAATAAACAGAAGAAGCAATAAATACCGACAACAACAGTGGAATGTAAACACAATAGCTTGCAGAACCACTTGTAAGAACTACTAGAGTAGAAAAATCATGCATCCATATCAATTAAATATATAAAAGGGTGTCAATGGATATCCAACAGTAGATATAATAAACAATGTAAGCATGATGGTACAGGAAAGAAAGTAAAACTAGTAAACTCTAGCTAGGAATGACCTCAATGTCCATACCATCAGCAAGAAACAACTAATATAATCAAGATCCTTATGTTGATCTCTTTCCTGTAGGTAAATCCATAATGTATACACGCATCTCGAAGGGCCCGTGTAGGATGTGAGATGAATTTCATTAGGATACCACCCAATGGTGTGTACCTAATATATGTGTTTAAGATTCCATGAACTTATAAGGAATGTAGTAAAAAATATGATGCAAAAATAAACATAGATTCCACGGGTGCTTAGGAGCCACCATGAAGTGTCACCTGCTTCAGCCAATGCTAGAATCTCTATCATGTAACTCAGCACCATGTTTCTCATGACACCTCGTGTCTCAAGGTACCCACGTCCCGATGGAACACCCAATAAGTAGTAACCTAGAGGAACAATGATGTCTGTCCTCAAATAAGTAACTGTAGGGACATATTTGTCTTCCCTAAAATAAATAACTAGAGAGACATCGATTTCTAGTCTCAAATCACAGCGAGCCTCTACCCCCAACCTGATAGACTAAACTCTATCCTCTGAAATATCCTCACCTTCCACGTGGATTCATAGGGAAAAGAAATCCCAAAATAATAGTAACTAAACTAAAACAAATGGGAACCTCTACCCACACGATTTGTCAAAACCACAAAATCATGGAGTCCCTCTTTGTTCACACTACTGAATGTTTCTGGGTGTGCTGTAATCACAAAAATTGTACCCAAGACACAACGTATCTGACACCTCATGTCCGTACGACCATGTCTCTCACGTACAATGGCCTCGTCTTCCAAATAACTCGGACCACACCCAACCTAAAAATCCCACTTCATCAAGATGATGTCCATGACACCCAATCCTGTGGTCAGAACCACCCAATGTATCTCAAGACAAGCCCAACCTGTGATCAGCATAACTCAAGAATATTTGGGCCACGCACAACATAACGCGAAGGTTCCAGCATATGCAATATCACACATCACACACATATATATTATCAAAAAAATGTACATAAAATAGGAATCCAAACTAAATGGTTGAATTGCACTAGGCAGGTGATGTCCCATACCAGCACTGAGGTCTTGAATGCCTTTAATGATTCTTATCAAGGTTTAATAAACCAAACTCAAAAATTTAAAATAATAGAGTTCAATTATTACCATTTTGGCACCCCTGGACAAAATTCCCCACTGATAAATGTCCCCTCTCCCATCCTCGCTTAGCCAAAATATGTAAATGGCTTACCTAAAGGCATCACAAGGGTCTCATAATCAATTTAACATATTAAAACAGGCATGAAATATTTTTTCCCAAAATACCCAAGTACACGTCAATGGATGCGCCACCCTAAAGCCTGAAAAAACCAAAAAGAATTTATGCACCACCTACCTCATACTAGTACGATGATACTCCTACGATAATAGCCTCCAATTAGGTCCAAAACAAGGTATAACTAAAATGAATCAAAAACACTCAAACCACTGTAAATCAGTTTAGAACAGAAATCAAGAAGAACGGATCAAGAGGAATCAAGGCCTTAACAAGGGGGTTCCAACACATCTCAAAGTGGATAAAACAGAGTTTGGAAGAAGATTCGGGAGAAAAAACGAGCTAAGGTCAGCTCTCCTCACTAAAACCCATCAAGGGATTGGGTTTCTGACTCAAAACGAGGCAACTGCCCATTTTAGAAAAAAAAACACGGCATGTACATAGGACTACACACCCTGTGTATCATTTTACTATTCATATGAAGGATGATATCTTGCCGAGGACTTTCTGACTCACTACATGGCATTTACGTAGGGGGTACACGATGTGTACTTCTCTACCCAGCCGACATCTCCAACATGCCATGTATATCCCTATCCATGTCCCCTCTACACGGCGTGTACAAATAGTACACGATATGTACTTTATAAAGTCTTTCTACCCAGCCAACAGGCCTACATGACATGTATGGACTTCATAAACAGTCTGGAGTACATGGTGTGTACTGAAGGTATACGGTGTGTAATCTGGAATTTTCCAAAAACTACCCTCTTTCTCCAGTGTTCTCAGAAACTAGTAAAAAATTAAAAAAGGGTCGGTATTTTGACCCGTTCTAAAAACCCAGGTTCTTACAATATCCACAGCATAATGAAGATCATCCCTAAGTTATCAAACTAAACCTGGAGACGACACCTAACAAACTACTCTGATCAAAGAAACCTAGACTACCATGTTCTTAATTGATCTATATAAACTCATAAAGGGGCTCCCCACCTTAGGAATGTCTTAGATTGGTATCAACCATACAAAACTAAAATCAAGAAAATGTTCACTAACATGTTTACGGACCCATGGTTCACACGTGATGCATCTTCACCCCTACACATAATTGGTTCTCCAATTTAGTTTCTGACATCCATACGTATCCCGCCCCGAATCGGTGTTCGCCTCCATGATTTCTGGCATCCCACGGATGCTCAAACTGAACCTGGTGCCTAGCAGCTCAAGTAACCTGAAACCTCAATTCCCCGATGCTACACATCTCATTCATATATATAAATATATCATGCCCAAGATATGAAACGAATCCCACTGTCCCGCATCTGGTCAGTCCACATAAATTTGGTGCACCTCAGGCAATCAAAGAGGACATGCCCCAGTCATATCGAGCACTCAAAACAGACATGCCCCAGTCACGTGTATCTGAAACTCAGATACCCTCTCCTGGTACCGAACCTGAACCAAATCCATATTCTATAGTCTATCCTAGTCCCTGATTACCAGCCATATGATAAGATTTCCTACAGAACCACTTGAGATGCCCAACCTATCCACATGACTGGAACTCCATTGGAGGCCTATCTCACTGAGTACGAACATTCCCCGATTTTCCACCCTGAAATAAAACCAATGATGAAATTCCACAAGGTGCTCTAGATGAGTGCTTGTCCTGAATACTTTGCTAGAACTCTTCCCATCCTCACATCCTTCTGTCGGAACCGTCACCCGAAGCTGTCACCCGGCCAACATGGGGCATATCCATCTGGTTTCACTCAGTTATGAGTGCATGATTAACCCCCACTAAGAGTGAGCCCAGCCTGAAGAAATTTACCTAGATCAGAATTGCATGTTGTATGGTATCCTCGAAGAACCTCACCCTTGGTGATTCATCCCTTACAACTCCTAGTGAAAAGAGAGACAGATCAGTGAAAGTAGATACATAGTCCATGATGGACATGTCTTCCAGCTGAAGCCTTAAGAACACCCGAGATCTCGCATCCCTCAACATCTATGGGAAAAAGTTCTCAATGAATCTATCCTCAAATCCTTCTAGGACAATCCCTTGTGTCTATAATCCATAACATACACATCCCACCATCTCTTCATCGGTCCTCCCAACATGTACATTTCTAGCTTGACCCTCTTCCCTGGGAGGAATATCTAGCTTCTCAAAGATCATCATAATGCCATCAATCTAGTTTTCACCCGCCTGTGGACCTCCCTCACCCAGAAAAACAACGGGTTCTTCGACTGGAACACCCATGTAAGATATTCCATAGATGGATTTGTACCATGCACGCCTCTTTGGATCCCCTCCAAGACACGTACCAGACTAAACCAGAGCTTCTTTTTGAGCCACGATCTGAGCGCTACCGAACCCAACTGTTGTCATGCAAGCACTAGATCCTGAACATGATCATGTCCATGAGCCTATATTTTTTGATCATGCACTACATGTCCCTCAAGATTCTAAACATGATCATGCTCCTGGAGCACCGTACCATCACCTACCTAACATTCGATGTGAATAATCTAGGAGGAACCTGCTGAATACCATAAATGGTCAGATAGCTCACATATATAACGAATATATATATATATATATAACGCGGATATAGAAAGATGTAAAAGGCAGCGCCAAACTACTACCTTTTCTCTCCCCCATCTCAACCAATTACCATGGCATCCAAACCTTGTGGACTCCTTACCCACCCTCAACATAGCCATGTATCAAAAGTACCTCGGGCCATGCCCATCCTGAAAAACAACATTGCCTCAAACCGACTACCGATTCACCCAATCCTGATAGTCAAACTACCTTAAACTGACATCTGGGATGCCCAATCATGGTGGTCAAAATCACCTCAATCATAGTACATGCATTCTCATATCATATCCATGCCCAAATCTCCTACAACATACAATTCAAAATATATAAGGCATCGCATAATACATTGTAATAAACTAGAAATTCTATCATGAATTTCAACTTCCACATTTCAAAAGCTGTTATTGAATGGATTTTGATATTATTCACATGGTATTATCACATCCCAAAGAATACGTGTAGTTATGAAATTGAAATACCCTAAAAATATGCCTACCAAAATCCAAGAAAATAGACCATTCCATACTGGGCCAAGGTAAAATTCTCCCTTACCGCATCGGGTCAAGGGTTACATATCACAATTAATAAAATCACACACCAAATGAGCCACCAAGGTGGAAATCATATAAACTGTAATCAGGCCAGAAAGAAAACAACAATTATCACAAATAGAAACTTGGTCCATCCCTCATACCTGGGGCTGCAGGCACCCAAGAACATGCTAGAAACCTAGTTTCAGTAACAACCTATCTCCAGTCTACCATATCCCAGATAGTTAAACCTATAGAAATTAAAAGAGAACTCTCAATATCATTTAATACCAGAAAAAGACTACTACTAAATCACTGTCAAGAACTCCTTTGATACCACTTTGTAACAACCTGGACCCGAACATCCACCTGAACAGTGCTAAACGGGTCATGTGTTACTACCTTAGGTGCACCTCACCAAATACCAAAGTTTGTCGACTAGTAGCGAGGGTCTTTTATGTATAGTGGGTAGGCTATACACTCTTGGATGATAATAATGGTACTGGTCCGAGCATGATATAAAATTAGAATACACTACCAACTCAAAAAAGACCTGCATAGCCGAACCACAATCACTATAAATAAATAGAGGAAGAAATAAATAAAAACAACAGTAATGGAAAGTAAACACAACAGCATGATGGACCACTTATAACAACTACTAGAGAAGAAAAATAATGCATCCATAGAAAGTAATAAATATAAAAGGGTGGAAATGGATAAACAATAGTAGATACAATAAACAAGTTAATAATGATGGTATAAGAAGGAAATCAAAACAAGTAAAATCCATCTAGGTAATACATCAAGGTAAATACCATATCTAAGCAACAACTAATAGAATCTAGATACTGAAGTTGATCCCTTTCTTACATGTAAATCTATAATGTATTCATGCGCTACAAAGAGCCCATGCATGGTGTGAGATGGATATCAGCAGGATACCACCCAATAGTGTGTACATAAGGTAAGTTTTTAAGAATGAATTCACTTATTAGAAAAGTAGTAAAGAGTATGATGCACAAATAAACATAGACTTCACTAGTGCTCAGCAGCCACCACGAAGTGTCACCAGCTTCGGCCAACCTCAGAATCTATATCATGTAACCTGGCACCATGTGCCTCCTAACACCATGTGGATCAAGGTACCGATGTCCCGAAGGCATGTCCAAGATGTAGTAACCTGGAGGAACAGAGATGCTTATACGAAAATATGTAACTAAAGGGACAACAATGTCTACCCTCAAATAAATAATCGGAGAGACAGTGATGGCTACCATCAAATCACAACGAGCGTCTCCCCCAAACTAGATAGGCTCAATGCTATCCCTGGATGGCTCCTCGCCTTCCACGTGGCTTTATACAGCAAGAAACCCCAAACAAATAGTACCTAAACCGCAACTAAGAGGGGCCTTTTCCCACATGTGTGGTCAAAAAAACCTCCTCACATAGTCTTTCTCTATGAACACTACCCAATGTTTCTGGGTGAGAAGTAATCACCAAAATATTACCCAAGCCACAGTGTCTCTAATCCCTCGTGTCCATATGACCATGTCTCTCATGTCTGATGGCCTCGCAATACATGTAACCCTGGTCATGCCCAATTTGATAGTCACATTACCTCAAGCCGACGCCCATGATGACAAATCCTATGGTCAAATCCACCCAATGTATCCCAGGTCAAGCCCAACCAGTGATCAGCATCACTCAAGAATATCCGGGTCAAGAACAACAGAACCCGAAGGTTCCAGCATATACAATATAACAAATCACACACATATATATAATTAAAATCATGTACATAAAATAGGAAACCAAATGAAACAGTTGAATTGCTCAAGGAAGGTGTTTTCCCATACCAGCACTGAGGTCTTGAAATCCTCTAATGAGTAATATCAAGATTTAATAAACCAAACTCAATAGTTTAAAACAATAGAGTTCAATTATTACCATTTTGGCACCCCCGCCAAAATTTCTAACTGGGCAACGACCCCTCACCCGACCTCGCACACGCAAAATAGGTAAAGGGATTACCCAATGGAATCCCACATGTCTCATAATCAATTTAACATATTAAAACATGCATGAAATGTTCATTCCCAAAATACCCAAATACACGTCAATAGCCATACCCCCGAAAATTCCAAAAAAACACAAAAGAAGGTATGTACCACCTACCTCATACTAGTATGATGTTACTCCTCTGATAACAGCCTCCAATTAGGTATAAAACATTGTAGATCTACAATAGAATCAAAAACGATGAAACCCATATAACTCGGATTAGAATAGAAATCAAGAAAATGGACCAAGAGGAATCAATTCCTTACTAAGGGGGATCCAATGCATCTAGTGCCAATCAAAACATAGTTCGGGTGAAGATATGGAAGAAAAAAAGAGCTCTGGTCGGCTCTCCTCACTCAAACCTGTCGATGGTTTAGTTTTATGCCTCAAAATGAGGCTACTGCCTGTTTTAGAAAAAAACGGAAATTCATAGCATGTACTTAGGACTCAACGCCATGTGTATTATTTTATTGTTCATATGATAGCTGATATTTTGTTGAGGACTTTCTTACTGACTGTACGGCATGTACCTAGGGTTGCATGGAGTGTACTTCTCTACCCGGCCGACATCCCCAATATAGCATGTATATCCCCATACATGACCCCTCTACTGGGCGTGTACAAATAGTACATGGATTTTACTTTCTAAAATCCTTTTACCTGGGGAACAGGCCTACATTCCATGTATGGCCTTCACCAATGGTTAGTAGTACATAGTGTGTTCTGAAGGTACACAGTGTGTAATCTGAAATTTTCCAAAAACAACCCATTTTCTCTAGTTTTCTCAGAAACCAGTCAAATATTCAACCATGGTTGGGGTTTTGACCCATTCTAAAAACCAAAGTTCTTATAATAACGGCCACCATGATTGGTTTCAAACGAGTAATGAACATTCATCATTTCGTGAGGCTGTAGTTCTTCATACAAAGAAACAATATGTTCAAAATGAATTTTATGGAGGCGTGTGTAAGTTTAGTTCCAAAAAATTTCATAAAAACATCATATTATATGTATTATACTATTTTTTGACACAGATTAAGGGAATAAACATAGTGTAGTGGATGGAGAAAAAAAAATAAAGGAAAGGATCTTGAGAGAAGAGGTTTCCTCTTAATCGGGTAACACGTTTTGGTTTGTGCCAAAAGGCTTCCTTGACTGGGTTTCATACCAAAGGTTGGATTCACGGTCTAAGGGAGAATTATTTGGGGGAAATTTGAGTAGGTATTGGATGAACATGTGAGGCTTGAGATGTGTGAGGAATTGGTATAGGTGGGGGCCTTTTATAGAGAAGGAAAATTACTCACATTGAATATTTTGAAACAAATTAGGTGTACACCTTTTCTTACAAAACAAAAGTCTTAAAAACTAAAAACAAGTCAATAATGGATGGTTTTTGGACGAAATGTAGATAGTTAGTGGCTTTTGGACATGTTGCTTGGTCATTTGGTCCCTTAATTATATGTTTTAGTTCTTAATTAATCATAATTTGTCTTTAACCGTTGTGATAAAATGTAATCACATTTACTAATCATTTGTTGAAAAATAAACATGGTATTATAAGAATCTAAAAATTAGAATGAATAAAATTTTATTTTTTTATTCTTGAAATTTCAATCACATAAGCGGGAAAATTAAGATTAGTGATAATCTCGCAGACCTGGTGAAATAACGGGGTTTTAATGCAGAAAAAGTTCAAAATATTGCTAAGATTTTATATTTAGTATCAATGTAGAATTGATTCTAATGAATTATAATGTATTATTATATTTTATATTTAACTATTGTGACCATAAAACTTATTTATAATTTCATTTAATATTAATAATTAATTTGGCCAAAAGGTGGGTTTTAACTAAAAAAACAATTTTTTTCACTATTCATCAAAAAATTTAGATTCTTAGAAAAATACGAAAAATTCACCCTAGGATTATTTTGAAATTATTAATTAAAAAATTAATTTCAAATTATCCAATTAAATTTATAAATTTTTCTATAATTACTTTATTTATCAAAAGCTATTCATTCATGAAAATGATGTTTTTAAACATAAAAAGGACTTTATCAAAAATCATATGTTCTATTTATATAAAACATTTGTACAGAATATTTTAATAATATTTATTACTATTAATATTAAAAAAAATTACTTCTAGGTTATAATTATCTTATTAAAATAATTAAAACTGTAAAAATATATTTTTCTTATAAACTATGTGTTGTGTCCGTCGTAAGCTAAGTCGGTGTTGCATGTTGTGCAAGCGAAGTTGGTATTTCTTGTAGGTAAATCCTTGTTGGAATTTTGAATTAATGGAATTTTTGAATTAGTTTCTTAATATATATATATATATATATATAAAACTATTTCTAGTGTCATTTGAAATTTAATATTTTTTGGAAATTTAATTTAATTCGGAAATAAATTAGACTCAAAATTTTGAGGTGTTACATTCTACCCCCTTAAAATAAATTTCACCCTTCAGATTTTTCTGTATTATCAATGGCTTTAATACATGAATGTTTCATTCATGGATACCCACATTGTAAAAATGGATACAAAAAATACCCATTAAATGGAAATTTTTAACCATAATGGTTAACCCAAGTAACATACAAATACGTTTACACTTGAGAGAACATAGGTGGAAAGTGAAAAAAATGATATGGAAGAAAAATATTACCATCATTTTCTGATGGAGAGTTATAGAGAAAATGGTCAATAGAATGTTAACGACTAGAAATCCATAAATCATTAATGACCTAAGGGACCTTTTGATTCATCGAAAATGTAGGTATATGAAAATATTTTTAGTTTCAATATGCATTTTCCAAAAGATATATAATTATCAATAAAAGATATACTAGAATGATTTCTAGAAAAAATTTCCATTTATTTTTTGTAGATCCACTTTAGGTATTTCAATATAAAAAATGTTACTTTTTCAATTCTAAAGTACCAAAAGAACACATGTTCCATCATATATCATCCCATCTGTCATCAGTTATCATCATCGCCACATTTTTATACCATGATATACAATATGATTAAATCCTCATGTGGTAAGATAATGCATAATCTTTACATAAATTTTTATCCCTATGACCCTTATGAAGGATTAAAATAAAAAATATTAGAAAAAAGTCACAAAATCAGCTTAACATTGATTTCCCTATATAACAAAATGTATCTCATGGTTGTCACATTCCAAACATGTGAATACCCTCATCATATATTCTCATGAAACATTATAAGAACCTGATTTACGATAAATACTTTTGGAAAACATTTGTGATTACTCATTCCAAAGTATATTTAATTTCCTCCTTAAATCCAAAAATATTGTAAGATTCATCAATGATAGCATAAAAAACCCTTCAACAAGTCCTTACATAGTTCCAAGGTATTCAATACTATCAAATTTACTTATTTTTATCATTTGTATCTATATCAATACATCATTATCTTAATGTAAAGAACATGTTAAGGGTTACCTTACCTTAGTCAAAATGTTAACTTTCATTAGATAACCTTTATAGTCCATAATTACCATTCAACATATTCTTCTAATTATTTAGCATATCATAAACTGAAAAATCAATACATAATTAACCATTCTTGATTCTAGAATCCAAATACATAAATACTATGATTACTTCATCCTTAATTCATTAACAATGTTACCTCATCCTATAAAATAATACCTATTAACTTTCTCATTTCATCTGTACTCTCATCATCCCCAGTAGTGTTACCATTACTCAAACCACCTTGTTGATTCACTTCAGGAACATTCCTCCTGGGGAATTGATTTTAATAATGGTCATTTTCTCCACACATAATACAATTAAACTTCGACGAGGACATAGAGTTCCAAAAATTCCCATCCCTTTTGTTAACCGAACACATCATTTTTCCCTTACATTCAGTTGATTTTTGTCCTTCTTTACCACAACAAAAACACCTTTTGGTTCCTCTAAGACATTCACTTTGGTTATTCTTTCCACATTCTTGACACATAGGAAACAAAATCTATATTCCTCCACGGTGACCATTACCCGAACTCTCTGCGAGTTCCAATTTCTCTTCTGTAGTGAGTCCAAGAGTTAGTTAAGGTAAACATTGTTAATCATGTTCCATCAAAATAGGTTTGGCATAATCATGACATCATTAACTCAATTGATCATCCACCTTGACTACCCATCATAAGTTCTTCCATAACATTCAACATCAATCCAATTCCTTCTGATTTATTCGATTGTTTAAAACTAGAAGAATAGTATGAGCATTACATATCATAGTAGATAATGACATAGTCATGAAGATAATTATTTATAGGATGTCTAAATCATGACACATTCCCTAATCTATGAAACCTTCGGTTTATACTAGGTAAATCTTAGTAATCATAAGTTTAAATCCTTTATAACAATTCGTAAAGAGTTTGTGAATTCCTAAAGAATATCCCCTGGGAGTGTCCAACTAGGTGGGTAGCAAGGCATGTTTCCATGTACCATATTACCCCAAGTCAATCCTAGAACATCTTTTTAGAGTTGTTAACACTAGGTAAATCTATGCGAGAGACACATTGACTCTTAGTATCTAAAAAGAGTTGTATTTCTAGGGAACCAGTCACTCCATATTTTACAAAAAAATCCTGGACATTTTCCTAAACGTTAACTCACCCTAATAATTATACCTAGATATATCCCTTCACATATCAATAGAAATAATCCTAGGGATGTCACTAAGTTTTTCTCATCCAAGTTTCCAATGGTTTAATAAAACATTACTTTTAAACAAACTATAGTGACCCAAGCTTACCATACATGGATATTACATCTTTTTATGTTAATATTAATTACATTACAAAAATGCATGCCAGGGGACTGTAATATTTTAGTGTCTTTAATAACATGGAAAAAAAAATCTTCTATCATAGTTAAAGATCTTCAATGTCTCCTATAAAGATCTCTAAATTTAGTAATTCTACCTAAAACATTTCTTCATAACCTAGAGGAAAGAAACATCTAAATGGGTTATTTCAAAATGCTGAGTAAGGGTAAAAAAGGGAGACATGTAAGAATAAACATGAGTATAAGTGTATGATATTGTGATTCTGTAAATAGAAGATCATACCCTATATATGAAATATCATAACATAGATTATGGCATGAATATTCTTAGTTCATAAGACATGAATGATATTAACTGAGAGCATAATCCCTGAATGTATAAGATAGGAATAAGACATAGAATTGTGGAAACACATAACAGTATACTCATTTCCATTGTAGCCAAGGTATAAATTCAAAGACCATCTCACTTGACAAAGTCCTTTACTTAACTGGGTGAACCCCAATTCCCTCCATGTATTACTAAACTGAGTGAAGCCTCATTATAGTTTGGTTTTACTAAATAGTGTAAACCCTCATTCCAGCCTTGTTTTACTAATCCAAGTAAAACATAGTTCTATACATATATTACTAAACCAAGTAAACCCACATTCCAGCCATGTGTTACTGAATCTATTAAACCCTTGTTTCACCCCTATCTATCTCATGAAATATAAACCCTCAAAGAATGCATTTTAGGGAGATTTATGTCCCACCCATCACATAATGAATTCATGTATACATGTTCCACAAGATAAAAAACCAAAAAAATAATAAACCATGAAATTAAATGGGTATCATAAACATGTAAACATATCATAACATTTATAAAGAGATAAGTTTCATAATCATTTCATCATAAACATATCCCGTGAAAAGAAGAATGTTTTAAAAGAATATAACCTATTAAATAGAAACGGATTTCATAAACATATTACTTATGAAGAAGAAATGGGTTTCATAAAGACCATGTCATTAATCATAACTCATTCATAGAAAATAATTAGAATGGAAACAATATATCATTTTACAGAAATGCATTAGTAACATCAATAGATGTTATATTAGATGGAAAATAATTTTGAAATATACTTTAAAAACATTTCTTGAGGAAAATATCCATTATTTTTTGAAAAATGATTTTTAATTCATAAAACCATCTGAAAATTATTTTTATATAAAATCACTTGAAAACATATATAGAGACCTGAAATCATTTTGTAAACCTTTATACTTGAAAACATTTAAAATAAGCACAAAAAACTTTTAAAAACTTTTTTATTTTAAAGCTCATGATTTCTTTTAAATAAAGATTGAATTTTCTTGTAAAACACTTTTTTGAAATAAATTTTATAACTTATAAAAAATTCTTGAAAATGTTTTTAAATTCATTTTTATTGAAGGCACTTTGAAATCATGAAAATATGTCTTGAAGCATGGTGAAAACATTTTTCCATTAAAACCTATAAAATAAGTTTGAAATAATTTTGAAACCAAATTTACTTGAAAAGTAATTTAAAAAATCATAATGATTTTACTTTTTAAGAATGCAAACGGAGCTTCGATGAAATGATGGTGGGTATATCCGTACATGTCGAACGAGGTAAAAAACATTCCTCTTTCATTGTAAAAATGATTGAAAAGAGACTTTTTTTGGAAAGTTTCAAGAAGTTTACCTTGAAGATATTGGTAAAAGAATAAAAGGTTAAAATTTCTTTGATATATTACTAAGGAATTGTATAATATTCTTGGAAACGCATTTTAGAAAACAGAGACATCTGGCTGAAGAGAGGGTAAATCTAAGATTTATAAAAAACAATTTCTTAACTATCTTATATACCAAATAGTAGAAAATGTTAATAATAAATAAGTGTATCATGAAATAATAGATGATAAGAAATATCATGAATATTCGTGAGATATGTATAATAAGATTTCATCAAACTAATCATAAACATAAACAATCTCGAAAAGCAATTAGATTGCCTCAATAAACTCTTATAACATGGTATCTTTGGATCATGCTCTCCATGTAAGTAAATGTAATTAAATGAAAAATATAATATCATTAAATGATTTAGAAACATGATATGGCATGTAAAATGGATGTATATATACCCACAAAAAGAGTTTAGGTGCCTAACAATGGATGAGTCTCAAAGGAGGCAAATTGGGTCAATTTTTTTTTTCCCATTTTGGTAACTTTTAATACCTAACCACCATGAAAGAAGATTAATAAAATGGGAATTTAAATGAAAATAATTATAATAAAAGATACAAATAATACAATGACATTCAATCCATACACCACACAAAAGGAAAGAGTGGGGAAGATAGCTTTCATCTCATAGAAAATAAAAGTGAGATGAAATCCACTTACCTTGTGTCTTGACTCTCTCCATACATGTACAATATTCTTATATAATAAATATAAGTTTATTATAAAACTTTTATAGAATAATATTATTATATATATTACCAACTATGGTTATATTATAACATTATATTAATCACTTGTTAACAATCTAATATTAATGTTTCACTTTGGATAATATTCACTTTGTTCTCCACGTGCATCTTAATTTGTTTTATCATTGGTTATTATATATATATCATGATTATTGAATGTATAACATGATATAAATATCAGGTATATCCATTATAGTTATATTATAATAATTTATATCATAATGGAGTACATATAATGGAATACACCATTCAAGGAGACGGTAAGTCGTATGTACGCATGAACGATGTTTCCCATATTTATTGTGGTATTAAAAGAAAGTATGTAAATGACATATGTATATATATGTGTATATATATATATATCATTATTATAGTATAATTAATATATAATATATATAATATAATTTCATTATACCCATCCTTAATACTTTCAATGTGGTGTTTTCATGAATCACATCGCTTTGAGGGGGCAATAGTCCACACTCCTTAAACAAGATTATTTTATTAACACCAAATTGAAGTTAAAACATATGTGTATTTTAAATGGAATATAGAATATTAAAGACAAAATAAATATAATATATTACATATAAAAATAGTGTTACCATCATAATGGCCACCATGATTGGTGGTAAAGGAGAAATGAACAATCATCGTTTCAGGAGGGACTAGTTCACCGTACACAGAAACAAATGTTCAACATCCATTATATGGAGGTGTGTGAAAGTGTTGGTCAGTTAATTTTCATAAAAACATCCTTGAATATTGATTATACTTGTTTTTTTAAAATAAGTTAATAAAGAGATTGGATGGGTGGAGAAGGAAAAAAAGTAATGGATCATGACAGAAGACGTTACCTCTTAATCGGTTAACTCATTTAGGTTTGTGGGAAAAGGATACCATGAGAGGATTTTTGACCAAATTAAGCTTCAATGTATAATTGAGAATGGTAGGGAAGAAATTTGGGTAAGTCTTGGAAGAACTAAATAGGCTTCATATATGTGAGGAATGGGTAGAGGTGGTGGCCTTTTATATGGAATGAAAAGAACTTACACGTAATTTTTAGATACAAATTAGGTATGCACATATTTTTAACTAAACATTCCCTAACTAATAAAAAACTAATTAATGGAGGGTTTATGGCCAAAATAAGAACATAAAAT
Source organism: Viscum album (assembly GCA_963277665.1). Taxonomy (NCBI): domain Eukaryota; kingdom Viridiplantae; phylum Streptophyta; class Magnoliopsida; order Santalales; family Viscaceae; genus Viscum; species Viscum album. The sequence continues at coordinate 1,082,121,351 of OY728121.1, forward strand.
GGGTGTTTGAAAATTTTATAGGTCATTTGGGTCCTTAATTTTAAGGTTTTTTTAATAATTAATCTCAATTTGGCCTTAACCACTCCAATTAATTTTAATCACTTTTAAAAATGGTTTTGGTCAAAAAAATAATGTGGTATTATTAGACAATAAAAATTATACTGAATAAAATGGTTAATGTTAGATTTTTGAAATTCTGATAATAGAAGTCTCAAAATTAAGATGAATTCTAATCTCATTGACCAAATGAAATAATGGGGTTTTAAAGTAGTAAAATGTTCAAAAGTATGTTAATATTTTATATTCATTATCAAAGTGGAATTTATTCTAATGAATTTAATTTTATATAATATATTTATTATATATCTAATTTTATCTTAAAACATATTTATAATATCATTTATCCTTAAATATAAATTATAAAAAAAGTGAGTTTTTTAACAAAAAGAAGTATTTTTCACTATTGATAAAAATTGAAGTTCCTTAGAAAAATCCAAAAACATCACCCTAGTCTAATTTCAATATTCAGATTTAGAAATAGAGTTTATTTTATCCAATTAAATTTCTAAATGTGTCTAATCTTTTTTATTTATTAAAATCGATTCATTCGAGAAAAAGACTTTTTTACTCATAAAAAGGACATTACCAAAAATCATATGATTTATTTATATAAACAATTTATACAAAATATTTTAAAAGTTTTTATTACTATTCATATTACTATGTTTAACTTAAAGGTTATAATTATCTTATTTAAAAAACTAAAACAAAAAATATATGTTTTATAGTATCTCAGTGTTGCGTGCACTGGACACCAAGTCAGTGTTTCCTATATCACAAGCCAAGTAGGCATTGCGTGTGAAATGAATATTTGAATTAGAGTCTTAATATATATATATATATATATATATAAACTATTTCATATTTTATGTGAAATGAAAAATAGTTAAAGGATTATTTAATTTGAAAAAATTATTTCTAAAAATATCAGGGGTTATAATTGACAACCATTGTGTGAGGAATTCAAGGATCTTGCCAAAAAAACAATGCACCCACCAGGTATCCTCTTACATGACTCGTGTATTCAGGATTTTCATATTATGAAGCTAAAATATCCTTCATAACCTCATTTAAAGAGACCCCCTTTGTTCTATTCGACTTAAGAGAATAAAGTATGAAATACCTTAAACAATTTATAATGATTCATAATATATAATGATTTAAATTAAACTAAATAAATAAATAAAGTTAACATCCTATAATCCTCTTTACTACAACCCTCGAATACTCTATATGATATTTTCAATTTTTCTCATCTAATCCCTCTTCTATTTTTCATATCTATTCATGGGATGTAGGGGTACCTTCTATAGAGCCTGAAGACTCAACTCTCTATTTTAGAAATTTTCATCCACCATTTGTTCGCCCAATAATGTATACCCTCCCTGAGATAAATTATGATGGTATACATTTTGATATTGGATCTCGTGATGAGATCTCCTTGATTGTTTTAAATTTAGAATAAATATATCATTAATGAGGCTATTGATATAAAAACATCTAAAATTTAGCATTGTACTTACAAACACTACTTCTTGTTTTATACTTTCAATATATTGATTCCGTATATATTCTTCTATAGAGGAATATTTACGACATGTATTTTGATACTTCCTATGAAAAAAATGAAATATGATGTGATGGTTGACTTTAAATCACTATATCTCATAGCTACCAAGGATAATCATTTCCTCCTCACTCATCCAATATCTAGTATGTCGTATGTCATCAGATAAAAATGGGAATAATATATATATCGATAAACATTTCATGATAATTAATATAAAAATCATCTTTACAAAATGTTCACTAAAGAATGAGAGAGTGTAAAAATCCCAACACTACTCCAATCATCAATCAAAATACTTAATTTTATTCTATCCTAAACTGATATACAACTCAGGAATATTTTTTGAATTTGGACCTCTTGTAATATAATTATCCTTAATGTTTATCAGAAACCTTTAGTCTTAGAAACGATAAATTGATAATTTGGTAAATGTGTGATTCCACATTTACCATACCTCGAACTCACCATTCCCCTTTGGGAGTAGATGTCTCTTGTAAAGTAGTATGTGGATCACTAATAGGATCATGTATACATTCCTCTATAATGTTATGAGTATGACCATCTCTAGAAGTACGTAATGGATCTTTTTATTGATCTGTGATTATACTACATATCAATGGAATAATCAATTAATACAAATATATACATATTCAACTATTACCTACTAATTTAAATAAAAAAATCAAAAAAAATTTAAAAAAAGGGAAATATATTAAACATAACACCTTTTTGTTAATATTTTTTTTCATTAACTAAAATGATTACAATATTAAAAAGATATGAAATGACTAATAAATGAAATAAAACCAATTAAAAAAAATATTTTCGAAATTGTAAAAAATCCTCAACCTAATAAATCATATTTTACTCCAAAAATAATATTTTTTATATATAGTCGAATAGTAATAGTAATATTTTTATTTATCATATTAGATTTATAATTATTTTATTCAAAAATATATATATTAATAAATAAGTTACATAAGGGTAATCATTGTAAAATAATTAAAACTAAATTAAAATAACATAAAAGTTTAACTTATTAGTTATAATACATGTTTTAATAAGGAAATTAAAATTATAATTTGTAATATTTTATGAAATTTAATTAATTAAACTAGAAGTAAACATTTTTTACTGTAATATTAGAAATATACTAAATAATTTTCATACAAAATTCCATTATCATGATTTTTTAGTATGGAACAAACCATGTCTATGATCAGGTCATCCATATTATTTATTAATACATACATGGGAAAAGCTATCTCATATATATTAATATCTTCATCATGTTTGTCATCACCAACAAACATTTTTTTCCTTGCAAAACAATAGACGACAACATATTAGATTGATCAAGAAAATAGGAAATTTGGTTTTCATGTTTTTACCTAATAATAGGATTAGCTGTGTATTGTAATATATTCATATTAACTAGTTTCATTTCAAATTCATCTTGTCTAAAACTATTCTTTCTGATAAACAATAAACCCCCCATATTTCATGAATGACTCTATAATTTGAACATGATGTGGAAATTTGTTTTTTTCTATTGAACACACAAAATTCATTTCTTCTGCAAACACCAATACACTACAATTATAAACATCACATCTGTTGTCTTTATCTTTTGTATGAAATATATATCTATTAATGGAATAACCAAAACATGTTATAAAATTTAAACATGGCCAACCCCTAACCATCTCAATGTTTCTGAGGCATCTGATCTACCAAACTTGGTCTCTTTAACCCATGGAAAAAACTTTTTTATTCTCATTAAAAATTAATATACCGTTCTTCATTGGATAACATTTTAAAAAAATTCGTATTAAATTTTAAATATGTTTGAGCATCATATATTTTATTAATGATGTATAAATATAAATTCTTTATTTTTTCACCTTTCAAAAATTCATCTTTCATGCCATCGATACCTTTCCCCCAAAATAATCTCAATCATGGAGAAATGGAGTAAAACAAATTTTCTCTATTGTAGAAAACATTTTGGTAAAAAACAGTAAAATATCCCTATAAATTTACTTCTCAATAATGGAGGCTTATGGTTTATATGGATTCATAACATACCCAATCAGTATCTATATATTCCTTTCAAAAGGAAACATCAAACATAGATATACAGGCTTTTGAATCTTTATTTATCACACCAAATAAACCATTAAATGCACCAGGATATTAAAGAATTGTGTAGGAAGTTATATTTCTAATTTAATAAGTATAGAAACTACTTAATTCTAAAAAACATTGACACATTAATATCTATCACCTTATTAAAAATTTATTTGAAAAAATAAAACTCTATCATGATATTCATTCTGACATAGATGATAAATATCCCATGTAATGAATCAGGTAAGAGTGTTTTTATCATGATGTGATAATCATGAGATTTCATACCTATCAACTTCAAATCATTTAATGACACTAAATTATTAGCATTTGAATAATAACCCTTTGGTACATTGATATCATGATCACACTAACAAAATATAGTTTTTCCCTCTTGGATAATGTATTACAAGATGGGGGCTCTAATTTTCTCCTTCCATTAGGAGTGGGAGCTAACTCGAAACATATTCTCATTGAGAGTAATTCAAATCCTACATTCAAAACATATTAATTGTTTCCACTAATATCTAACAATGATCCAATTAGGAACTCATATATATTCTTATCCATTTTAATGAAATTAATATTATGTTTTACATCATTATATCTACAATAGGGTTGCTAAAAAAATATTGCTCATTTCACCCAAATATTTCAATCATTACCAGATTTATTTGTCTTTCTTAATGTCACATCAATGTTTTACACCCTATCAAAATAATAATATGTGGATAATGTTGTTAGTGAAATATCTAATTCATTTATTAAATTTAATGAATTTTTTAATATTATATAATAGATATCCATAGGCAAGAAATTTTAATGACCCATGTATATTGTTTTTCTCCCATGATGAAACTGATAATATGAAGTCTTTTGTTCTCAAATTGGACACGCTTTATTCCCCTTAACAGTCTATCTATACAAATTTCCATATACTATGATTTCATTTATAGTTAAAATAATCATTTCATGTAGTTTTAAATATTCCATTTCATTTGAATCAAATACCCAAAAACCAACCCCCCACAAGATTTTGAAATCCTTAACTAATGGTGGAAAGAAAATATCAATTTCATTTTCGGGTTGCTTTGTTCCATATATCATTATACTCAACATGACATACATTCAATTAATACAATATTCTAAAGATAAGTTGTAAATTACTAATAAAACATCTCATGGACTATATGTACTACTATGGCATTGATATGGATTCATTACATCCACGAACAATCCAAGTATGATGTTTTTAACTTCATTTACAAATGTTGGATTGTGAGGATCAATTATTATCCAATGTGTATAGTCAGCCAGATGCCATAATTTTCCACAACATGTCCACCCATATATGTTCCATATTGACCTTTTTTAATCATGTGAATTTTCTATTTAATGTTTTAAATTAGTAAATATAGGACGATACCAAAATACATTGGTGGGGGTCTTTAGAACTGTTAAATCCACATGTAATTTTTTTTAACTTATACCATGATTCCCAATATTTAGGACACGATGAATGAAATTCAAATTCCTTCTAATATAGAAAAAAGTCATTCGGGTGGATAATTATTTTCTTATACCATATTCCCATCAGGCATAGTATTTTCTTCCCATTATAATGTGAATCATGAAGATCATTGTCTTTAGGAAGAATAACATTCATCAATTATATCAAATCTATACAACTCTTGTCACTCCAACAATGTTTCTACTTCAAGTTTATCAATATTAATAGTGATGATAAAAATTTAAATTCCATACAACCTAGATACAATGGTTTTTCTGCAACGCCATATAGATGCTCAATTTTTAGTTCTTTATCAACTGTATATACATCAATATCATGAATTATTTCTTTAATTTCATCAAATTTATGGTCTTTAAAATAGTCATCATCAATAAAAATGGAATTTTTCACTATTTTACCATGCCAAATCCAAGGGCTATAACATGAATTAAAATTATGAAAATTAGGTGATCATTGATCTCTCAACTTTTCAACTTCTTCATGTTCAATCATTTTAGGCATCATAATAAAAACATGTTGTTTTTTGGAACATTTCATTTATAAAATTCCAAAAAACCTTCAACATAATCCTTATATTCTTCAATTATTATAAGTGTCGTAATACAAATTATAGTCATTATTATTTATAAAAAATATAAAAAATATCTTTTCAATATAATATTATTGTGACAAAATTGAGATTAAATTATTCAAGTAAAACTAGGTTTAAATTTACATCAAATGTGTCATAATTTTAATGTAACAAAGCATAAAAATATAAATAAAATATTCATATTTGAAAAATATATTTATAAATTCTAGAGAGTAAAGGGATATAGTTTAAAATATAATTGATAAATTATAAAAAGAAATCTGTGGAAGTAATTTAAAAAAAAGTAATATTGTTAGATTATTCTTGAAATATTCATTTTATTTTAAATGAAATTTGATAAAACATGAAATTGAATATTATTAAACAAAACCCAAATCAAGTTCACATTTTCCATTTTGATTATATTCTTTAACATTGAATTTTTAACATATTTTTTTCATTAAAAAATAAACAAGTATTAGAAGAAACATTAAATAATACTATAATATAATCATATAATAGATTTCAAGCTACACAATGATGTGTTTTTAATTAATTACATATTTATATAGAATTAATAATATATTTAATTTTTTATTTGTAAATTATAGAAAATGTCAAAGGATAATTATATACTTTGTATTCTACTACAACATGTTTTATTTGAATATACCACACTAATAACTCACATTTTAAATCTTTTAGTCTGCGTTATTTGATAAAATAAATATCCAAATTTATGGGGAGAAAAATTATTTTAGTGTGAACAACATCTAATGAATGTGTAATTCCATGAGAATATAACATAGAAAAAACTCAAAATATGTAGTGGTATAATCCTATTAAATTAAAAATTTAATGTAACCTAAATTATAAATGTAGATAAATTCTGATTGGGTAAAAAGTATGTCTTGGGAGGAAATATGATCAGTGATAGCTTGAATAATAATCTATATTATAATTTGTACCAAATTGGTAATTATACTAAATAGAGTCAATACATAACATATATCTATCAGAATAATACAAATATATGTAAAGAAACCAATTGACTATTCATATTGTGTATTCTCCAATACTATCATCATTATATTGATAGTTACTCATAATATGAAGATTGTATAATTAATATTATATTTTTCATGATAATAATATGATCACTTATCATGAAAAGTGTTGATGTGCATATACACTACTTATAGGATATTGCATATTAAACTATATTCATGTTTCAATGTATGTATACATTAAATTTTAATATTACAATTCAATAATAAATGTGTAATTTTAATTGAAATTTATCCATATGCATGTCAATGTATGCATAAATAATGAGTGATTCACAAAAAATAATCCAAATAAGAAACATTTAGATATCCATTTCAAAAAAATTTATGATGAAATATAGTAAAAACATCCATGAAAAAATTCAGTGAAAATTACCTTCCCTATAGTAGAAACATCATAACATTATAACTTAATTCCCAAATTTATGTTTCTATATAAAATATTAATTTAGTCTTAAGTACACACCTTTTCAATTAAATTCACTGATAATATATATAATGGTTATAATATGATATTCATAATGAGCAGAAATATATATGAACGATAAATTATGAGGTTGACAAAACCTGAGGGTTTATAATGATGGTAATGTGAGATTTGAGTAAAAGGAATAAGAAAAAACAAGTGTTTGGGGATATGAGACATTGATCAAATTAAATTAAGGGTCTATGTGTAATGATTACTTGAGAGAGAAGATATGAGCATGTCAAATGCATAGATATGTGGTTTTTGAAACCAGATGATGTATGATGAAGGAAAAATGATATTAGAGGCCAATTGATTGAAGAAACTGTGTTAGATGTTCCACAAGAGTGAAATGACTTTTATTTCACTAGATCAAATAAACCCTAAATGATTCAAAATATAAATTCATAAATTATTAAATGGTATATCACACCAATTATATAATAACCAATGTTATAATGAAATTTGAATTGTTATATCATGTCGATTATATAGTAACTCATTTGAAAAAATTCATTTTCATTTTATTTATAAAATAAACTATGTGATAATGTAAAAATAAATTTGATTATCATAATGGTTATTATATAATTGATGTGAAAAAATAGCCTTATCACATCGATTATTATATAACTGGCATTATAAATAGGGATACTTGTGTTTTACCATCGGTTATCTGATAACAGACATGATAAATCAATATATATGTCTTTTTCACATCGATTATACATAACCGATGTGAAAAATATGACATGATAAATACTTTTTTTACGACTATCCCCTGTACAAAAGGTCAATTTAAACATTATTGAATATATTTATAAACATCACGATAAACTAGTGAGAATCGAATTGCCAACATGCATGAATCCAGTGGAGTGGCCTTCCACTGAGGCACCCTGATGGGGGATTTTATAAAACATTATACAATTTTATTTATAAAATATATTAAATAAATATTTACTTTAATTTATAAATATAAAAATGAATTTATTTATATTAAGGAATATTTATTAAAATATAATTTTATGATAGTGCATGTTGTGTGAGAAGTAGGAATTTTACCCCACCCTTTAATAGTTGTGTTCAAGATCCAATGTTTGAAACACATTATCCATTTGTGGGACGGTTATTTCATGGAGATAAAAAATTATATAGATGTTTTATAATGATGTTAAAAAAAATATATTTATATTAAAATAAGGACACAAATGTGAAAATTTTCCCGCATACACACATATATGTGAAATTACACACACATGATAACAAATCTGGATTACGATTCCAAACAAGTAGTTTAAATGCTTCACATAAATTCCTAAGGGAGGAGTAAAATCCATCCCCACACATATAAAAAAATAATCAGTGACATGGGTTAGGCCTAAACATACACATTGTAGTTGTTGGGAAATTATAAGGTAGTCTATCAAGATGGTTGGTGGATTCAATGATAAAGATTAATGTAACACCCAACCATGGTCCACTTTTGAGTTCCTAGAAAAGAGGCATAAGAGGACCATAGGTGTGCCTCCCTATACACCAAATTTTTATGAATAGCAGTGGGACCCTAATCCATACAATGGGGAGACTACATCTCCAACTCAGAGTAACACAATAGTCTAAGAATAACAAAAAAATCTGCAATACATCATCATAGTACACAAAAATAAACCAATATCATGTGACATAAAATATCCCATGCATAAGTATAAAATATTAGAAACACTAATTGATAATTTTATTGATCCTAAATAACAAAAATTAAACAAAACTCGACACATGCACGTAGACCTTACTTCCACCCCATCCATCAAACACCTTGTCTCCGTATATGTTCATGTTTAGCCAACTCATTTCATGACATGTTTTGTTATCAACCTGAAAGTAGACATAATATCTACATCTGAACCTAGGTTCCCCTAGTATATTCCATCATGTACATTTATTAAAGAAGAATAAAATAAACATGATACCCAAGAACCATAGGTTTCATTTTCTTACTATGCTACCATAACTCCTTGAGCATCATTTAACTCTGGGCTAACCATGCCACTATGAAACCGGATCATACCTTCTTTAGAACCATTAAAAAAACAAAATCATCATCTCCTTGATCCACTAAACCAATTCTCAACCTATATGTGGAGACTCGTGGTAGTTTGGCGCCCAATAAATGGACATATTTCCCATTGATACTTTGAACAGTCACGCGTTCATATATCAAACCACTACCAAATAACTCATGGAATGGTCAATTGGTCTCATCATGTCACCCACAACACAGCACCTATGGTGGTCCATGTAACATGCTGATATTTTTTGAATTATTACTTATTTGAATTAATTGAATACATTTGATATTTTACAGTTCACACAAGAATGTAACTAGTTTATTTTTTATGTTTTGTCTTATGATATACACAAAACAAATTTAGTCATGCAATACATGTGACATAATTTTTTTCTTGCTCTACACAGAACACAATGTACGTATTTCATTACACACAACAATGATTTTCCTCGATGACTTGCGTAACACGCAAGATATTGTTTTACCGAACAATAGTATATCATTAATATGTTATTATTTAATATAATAAAATATATCCTAGATGTTAACTTCTTATTTATTAAAACATTTTTACTAATTTATGAGAATATATGGTTTACAATAATATTTGATGAATTCATAGGTTACCAATTAATTATAAACGAATATGAAAGCCTATTGAATGTAATGTGAAATATTAGTATTTTGATGGTCACAAATCTATTTTACACTAATAAAAAAATAAATTATATTAATTTGGTGATATTAATGAAATATTTATTTTATATTTTAAATAAAATAATTTTTATATACAAGTAATATATTTTAGAGACATAGTATTACAACAAACTGAATTTTATGCTTAAAAACCAATTTTTTTATAAAGGGATTTCTACTTTCTTTTAATATAGAACCCATTTTAAATCCAGTTTTGGAAATTTTATAGTTTTTTATATAAAAATAAACATAATATTGTTAATAGAAACAAAAAAAAGGCTAGGATAAATTTTTGGTATTTTTCCGTATGGTTTCATTTTTTAACGAGTAGTTAAAAATACTGGATTATAATTCAAAACTACATTTTCATCTAATTTATTTATAAGGAGAAATAATATTTTAATTTTGTTTAATAGTTTAATTATATTATATATATATAATTTAATCCAATTTAGGTAATTTAAAGCAATTTCACATTGTCATTGTATATAAAAACATAGCTAACTTTTGATCATTTTACTTAAATACCTTAAGTTGTCCACCCGACTGCGAGATTAATTTTAAATTAATTTCATCCACTTATATGATTATATCTTGGAAAATAGATAACATATATAGAATAATGATAATTTATAACATCTTATAATGTAAAAATTGTTTTTCACTAAAATGATTAGTGAAATTAATTAAAATAATTGGATTGATTAAGGTAAAATTAAGCTTAACAATAGACTAAACATTAAATTTATGACACATAATAACATAGAAACTTTTAAAAAATAAATTTAATTGAAATTATTCTTCTATTAAACTTAAATTATTTTGTTTTATTTGTTTGGTATTACTCTTTTTATGTAAAAATGTGGGCATACCTATCTTTTTTTTAAATTCTAGGTGTGTCATTTCCCTTCCTTATAAAATGCACCCACCTCTAAATTTTTGACGCCTATAAAACCCATTAAAATTTTCCAATATCTAAACAATAAAATTTACAACATCCCTCCCTTCCTTATATAATCCCTACCTTGGGAATAAGGGAATCCAAGGAAGCCTTTTGTCATAAACCAAAAGGAGTTATCTTATTAAGAGGTAATTCCATCTCTTAAGCTCCTTTATTTAATTTTACATCTCCACCCCATCAACTATATTTATTAAATAATTGTATTAAAAAACAAATATAATAAATATAAAAATATTTATTTATTCTATGGTTTCAACCTATTCTTACACACAACACCATCTATGGGGTAATGAATGTACTATTTACGTGTACGGCGAACTAAGGCCTCACTAAACGACGATTGTTCATTTTTCCTTTACCTCCTCTGATGGTGGAAATTATGATTGAAAATATGATTATATATTTTTTATATTATATGAATTATTTATTTATCTTAGGTATCTACTTTACAAAAAATATATTTATTACTTTCCACTTGGTCCTAATACGATAATATTTTTTATGAGGAAGTGTGGACTACTACCCCTTCAATGCACTGTGATTCGTCCAAACACTACATGGATTGTATTAAATATGGGTTTAATGAATATATATGATATATACTATATCGTAAATATTATTAAATAATTATATAAATTTATACATATATACATATGTGTGATTTGTTTCATTCTTTCAATACGATAATAAAAATGAAAACAACCCTTATGCATACGTACGACATACCGTCTCCATGAACAGTGTATTGCATTTTGAACTTATATATTATATAGAATATTATAATACAAATATAATTTATATAAATTATATTTATATCATGGTTTACATTATTTAGTCAGGATATAATTATAAGGACCAATGATATAACAAATTAAGACACGCGTGAAAAATTAAGCAGATATTACCCGAAGTGAAAACTTAACATAGGCATATTAACAAGAGGGTAATATAAGGTCATAATAACACCATATATATGTATTAGAAAAAATAATTTCATTATTTAAAACAATTATAGTAAATTTATATTTATTATACAGCTAGATTGAACGCCTACGATGAGAGTCAAAACACATGTGAAGGAATTTCATCCACTTTTTATTTCTATGAGATACATGATTTATTCACCACTAATTCCTTTTGTGTGGTGTATATAATTCATGTAGATGTATGTGAGGATTAGTATAAAAAAATTATGGGAATTTTTATGTCTAATATGTTACCATTATTTAACTGGTTTTATGATTCAAATGATAACAAATCGGTAAAACAGTTTCGCCTCAATTTCCCTTTGTTAAGACTCATGTTTTGTAATGAACCTAAATTATTATCATGGTGTATATAATTCCATTTATCATGATATATCATGAATATACTTCATTTAGTGATATTTTTTTCTTCAATTAATTTCCTTTTCTTACATGGAGTGTGTGATCCCATGTTATAAAGTGATAAGATATTACTGAACTAATCACATTGGTTTTAGATATTGATTATGATTATTCTTTATTTGATGATAGATTATAATTCATATCTCAAGAACATTTCAGAATTTTATATTTCCTTTGATAATTCATAATATTATCAAGTATTGTAATCATTTCTATACTTTTTTTAAATAATATAATTAGAAAAAATTGTATGATATCCTGACTTCAAACTCTCTTCAATCAAAAGTCTACGTTCATTCAAAAAAATGTTATCTAAAAAGGGTTTCCTAGAATATTATTATAATATCCTCTCATAGTTAATATACTTATTTACATTTTTTTTATTTTACCAATGTTTTTCAGTGGAATCTTATTGTAACATTTTGGATGAGGAATTTTACAAACCTTTTTAATATGAAAAAAGGAATGTTCTCTTCACCACCAATGACAAGTACCAATTTACCCTCCGTCAATTCCTTGAAGATTTACTTTTTTTATTTTAAAAGTGTGATTTTTATGAAATATGTTTTAAAATTATATTCATAAAATGGTTTTCCAAATTATTTCAATTTATCTTTAATATTTTTCAAATTATGTTCTATGAAAATTATTTTCAAATGGATTTATGTATTAAAAATAATTTTTCAAAGAAGAAGGGGTAATTACATCAAGAATTTTTTTGGAAATATATTTCAAAATTATATCCTATCTAAGATAAAATCCATTTATGTAACCGATGACTCTATTGGAAATTATTCTATGTTTCCATTAATATTCTCTCAGTGAAAGGGTTATACTTAATGTATTGGTGTTCATGAAACTCGTTTCTCTTTCACAGGTTATGTGTTTATGAAATATATTTTCTTTTCATGGGTAATGCATTTATGAAATATGTTTCTCTTCCACCAGTTATGATATTAACGAAATTATAATGAAACATATAACTTTTCCCGCATGTAATGATATGATTACATGTTTATGACACCCATTTCATTTCATGGTTCACGATATGATTGTTTATGACTTTGTGGAACTTGTATATACGATATCATTATGGTATGGGTGTAACCTATATATACCTCTAATGAATTGTTTAATGGTATGTTTTATATAAGATCAAGGCGTACACAAGTAATTTCCTAAACCTAAAACCATGAAGGTACATGGGTTGTATCCCAATCCAATTAAATAGAATGGCATTTGGGTTGTAGACTAAGCCTAAATACAATAAGGTTTGTGGGTTGTACCCCAAGTATTAAATTAAGAGGTTAAATGTCTTGTTATCCCAAGCCTAATGTAGTTACATGGGTGGTATCCCATGCCTAACATATTATATATTCCTTGGTAGGCAACCTTGAAAAAATATTTTCTCTTCTTATGTGCATTCCACAAATTCCATATCTTATTTCTATGATATGATTTCATGAAATATTCTCTTAATTCTATTATGATCAATATATTAGGAACATATAATTTTTATTATGATCTATAATATTCATGGTATGATCTTGAAATATAATTATCAATTTATATACCATTTTTAATGTAATGTTGATTTATTTCCTTTATTAAACCTTACTGAGCATCTGAGCTCACCCCTTTGTTATGTTTCCTTTCCATAGGTTATGAAAAATGGTTTTAGGTAGAAGTAATAATGGTGGAGATTATTATGGGATATGTTGAAGATATTTAAATAGGATAAATTATTTTATTCCATGCTTCTATAGATGCTAAACTATTATGGTTCTCAGGCATGTATGTTGGTAATTTGCAAATTTTTCATCTAAAATGATGTAATATCCATGCAAGATAAGCATGGGTCACTATAGTTTGTATCAAAGGAAAAGTTTTTACCAAATTTAGAAACAATGATGATAATAATGAATTGAATTTTCTATGAATATTTATAATGATATGTCTTTTGATGTCTCTAAGGATACGTTTAAGGATGAGACAATGCTTAGGGAAATGTCCCAAAAAAATTGATAAAGGGTAAAGTGAGTGGTTTCATAAAAACAAATCCCTGTTTGGATACTGCAAGTGACTGTGGATTTTTCATAGATGTACCTAGTGGTAAAAACACTAACAAGATGTCTCAGGCCTAACTCGGGGTAATCTGGTACCTGACAACAGGCCTTGATAAACACCTAGTTTGACATATCTGGGGGATATTATTTGGAAATTCAAAAAATCTTCATGATATGTAATAACGGGTTTATATATGTGATGAAAATGAATAACCTATGATAAACCTAAGGTTTCATAGACTAAATAATTAGGAACCACAATGTGGGCACTATATAAGTAATTTTTCATGGTTATATGATATTTCTATATGATAAATGTTTCTCACACTCTTCATTCTAGTTTTATAAATAGAAGATAACTTAAATGAACAAGGTTTATATTTAATATTTTAGATATCGATTTTATGGGAATTATGAGAATAGATTTCCCAATTTTAAATCTCATAATGAAAATCATGAAGGTTCTATAAGTATTGGTTATACGTCTGAAGATAAAGACACCCCATGAAACATGTGAAGGGTATGTGATGTTATTATATAATTTTTTCCATTAAATTTAAGAATAATGATTAAATTGTGGTTGAGGAACATTAAGATCTATTTCATAATTCATATTCTTGGAAAGATGAATTAAGGAATAAGTTGATGGGGCCTATGTAATGGTTTAACAATAAATATAGTGGAATGAATTTATTATGGTTCTTAATTAAAATATTATGATATATAAATCATTAAATATATGGTTATTTTCATTATCTGTTTTCATTATGGATAAAAAAGAAATTTTGTATTGTGATGAAGTCATATAAAACTGATTTCATAGAATGGTGATATTTTGATTAAGGGAAGGTAACCATTAATTAATTATAGATTTTGATATTATGATTTTTGGATAATGATATAGTGGATATTAATAAATAAATTCGATAGCATGGATAAACCTGGAACAGATTATTGAAAAGGTGTTCTATTTCAAGAAGGATGGTGTTTACAACTTATTATATTTAATTAATATATCCACTAATTGTTGGTGTATGTAAGAATTCATGTTTTCCAAAAGGATTTATTGTAGTTATGGTTGTTATCAGGTATTAAGATAAAATAAAATATTTTCATTCAAATGTTAGGAATCTGACAAAAAAGATCAATTTTGTGATATATGGGGATAAATGATAAGCTACTTTAATTGATTTATTTATAAAGATTTGAATTTTAATATTTTTGTAGAGTTTTAAGTTGAAATATTTATAGGATGTTTAAGTTAAAATTTGGGTGAATATTGTGGGAAAAATTTATTAGATTATGATAGGAGGATTTGATAATATTGTATAACCTATTATAAAAATGTGGTGTTAATGATAATTTATGATAGATGGGATGGAATATCATGGATCCCATGATCTGTTAGTGCCTTGGGAATGAAAAAATCACCTAATTTTTTGGAGAGAGAGGTGAACTGGACCAAGGAACAACAAAGGATGATGTTGTCCTAAAATTTTGAAAATATATCTTTTAGTGAAAATACATTAAATTTATGAAAAATGATCTTGAATCCAACAATTTTATCCTAGTACTTCTATTTAAAATGAATCATATGGTCCCTTAGTTCATCACATATTTATGGATTTCTAATTGTCAAATTTCTCCTTTCCATGTTCTCTATCACCCTCCATCAAAACATAATGAGCAGATTTCACTTCCATGTCTAATTTTTCACTCCCCACCTACTTTCACCCATGTGATAACCTAGTTATATGTTTCCTTGGGTAACCATTAGATATCAATATTTTATTTTTAAAAGAATGTTTACGTATTCATTTTAATGATGTGGGTTTCTAAGAAAGGAACATTATAGTATTAAATCATTAATAACTGATATAAATTTAAAGGTTGAAATTCATTTTAATCGGGGTAGAATGTAACACCCAGAGATTTCATGAATTATTATTATTTTTTCAAATTAATATAATCTTTTTGATATTTTACATTTCACAAAACACTGAGCATAGTTTATTTTTTAATGTTTCGATTACTTAATATTAAACACCAAGATAATCTTTCTCTAAACACAACATAAATTTTGTAACACCCCAAGCTTCCACGGTACACTTCTCTTTGAATAATACTATAGCGTGTGTTTTACGCAACTTCGAGTTCTAACACACCACTACTAATCAAACTAGTAATTATGAATATTAATACCCACATTTTGAAATTTTATAAATTTTATATTTCCAAATGGACTTCATTTTTGGATTCAGAATATCGATATTAGTCTAGGCTGAATTTTTCGTATTTTTCTGAAAACATAGAATTTTTAATGAATATTAAAAAACACTAAGTTATTAGTTAAAAACGACTTTTTATTTAAATAATTATTTATTTTATTTTAATTTATTTTAGGTAAAAATATATATATAATACCTATTTAATTTCAATTTAATTCATTGTTGCCAATTTATATTGATTTTTGATATATACAAATTTTATTGAACTTTTTTCCGCCTTTTATACACCTCCTAGGAGCTTTTGAAAATTTCCAAAAAATTTAATTTTACCACATATGTAAGTTGAATTTCAAAAATCCAAGAGACATGGATGATATCAGTAAGTAAAATGCGGTTCAATAAAATAAAAATAATTTTTGGTGAATATAAACTTTTTACTTTTATTTCCCACAGTTAAAAGTAAATAGGGTAGTTAAAGGTAAAAATGATATTATTTTTACCCTAACACATGTCCTAATTCGATTGGATATGTATAATTAGACCAAAAAAAAACTATAGGAATAAAATATGAACCGTTTTGGTCCACTTGGATAAGATTAGGACATTTATTATTATTTACTTCAATGAAGAGTTAAAAGAGTTAAAGTCCAAGTATAATAACTAAAACATTTTTAATATAGGTTTATACATAAGATAAAATCTATTATAAATGTTAATTAAAAAATCTAAAAATTATTTCCTAAATAATGATATTTTATTTATTATTTTTAGACATTATATAATTTAATTTATTTATGACGCACTGGTGATATAGTAATTACCTTTTTAATGAAATATTAAAATAATTGATATTATAAATACCCAAATAAATATAAATTGAGGAATATTATGAATTACACTAATTTTCATGTTTAATATTACATGTTTGGATTGATTTAATTAACGTTTTTTGAGTAATCAATCTGTTTTGATTTTCAAAAAAATCAATTTCCAAATAGTGTCAAAATTGACATAAAAGAGTTTTTAAAACAAATATTATATTATTAATTGATATTTTATCCCTAAAAATATAAGGTTCGGCCAAAGGACATAGATAAGGTTATATATATTAATAATGAACCACATGGGGTTCTCATGTCTTATTATAGTTATTTTATTAACCATATAATATAGAAATACAAAGACACATGGTAAATGTCAAACTAATTAAATAAGAGTTAAATCTAAAATATATGGTTAATGTAGTGACCCAAACCTATCTAAAACCTACTGTTTTAGTAATTTGAGACACATAACCACCTTATCCTTTAAATAATTCACTTTGGAGCCATTTGAAACCGAAAACGATTTTATTATAAAGTAATAATTATAGCTTTTCCTATGGTGCCCCTCACTCCTCTTATAAAAGGGCACTCACCCTTCGCTCTAATTCACACCTTCAAAGACTTTTGTCTCTTCCAACCTATGATGAAATACCCTATCAATTTCCCTCCCTTCATCGAAGAGTCCTTCCTTTAATCAGAAAGCCAACCTATGGAGCCCTTTTGATCAAATCAAAAGGAAGAACCCGATGAAGAGGTAAATATTCCATCACCTCTTTCAAGTTACTTTCTTGTTCCACATCCTCATTATTTGTTGTTTCCATTATAAAATAATAACTCCAGTATCTTATATATAATTTTATGTTATTATTAATTTGTTTCAACAATATTCATTATTCTATTCATCCTTTTAATGACATGTCACCATACGTGCGTACGTACGGCTTACCGTCTCTACGTTGTGTTGTAATTGTTATTAAATACATTATTATTTGGATGGGAATAATAATTATGTGTAATTGATGTAAAATATAAATATAAAATTATAAATATCCTGTATATATAATATAACATCCAATTATATATTATTTTAATATCAAAAGAAGGATATTTCTACTCGTGCGTACGTACGGACTACCATCTCAATGAACGTGATGAGATTAATTCCCTATAGTATCCATTCTAGACTAATTTTAATTTGATGATTAAAAATAATGTTTAAGACTTGGTATCATTATGGATATGAATAATATACAACCTACCAATAACAATCACAACTTATGTAACAAAACATATAAAATAAAATGACTAAGTAAACACCCGAAACAATGATAATGCTAAAATATTATTAATAAAGAAATATTCGAAGATCATATATGATATCATATTTATGTATATGATTCTTGTATTATTTAATAACAATTATTTAACTATTATAAAAGATTTTAACCTACCATCTACCAAGGAAAAGTCCAAGGTAAGGGTTTATTTCACAATCTCTTCATTATCTGAGGTTGTTTATACGTAATTATCTATTTGGACCTCTTTATCATCCACATCCATGTTTCTCAAAAATTTATTTTAAAATTTTTTTTTACTATTTACTAGAGTATGGGTTAAATTCATTTATACCATTATTAGACCTTAAATATTATGAAAGGAATCTTTCTATTGTTTTCCAAACAAGGTCTTTTTTAACCTTTTAAACAAAATTATGTTAAAAATGTTTTTTTAACTTATACGGTGGTTGCGGCTATTTTCCGCCAATATAAAATCGTCGAAGCTTCCATTACAAGATTATAAGAATATTTTCATAAATAAATGTTTTCTTTTATAATTATGTGACTTTTAAATGATTTCGAAAAAGATATATTTCTCTTAAATAGTTTTGATTTCATCTATGTCAACATGCTTTGAGGATTTTAAGCTTATTTGAATTTGATTTATTATGATACAAAACTTCCATATTTTATTGAAAGTTTTGTGATATGTTTGACTGTGGATGTGTTATTTTTATACCATTCATAGTTTATTGATAAAGTACTGAAATTTTATATTCTAGTTTAAATATAAATATTTATGTTACGTTTAAACCTTTTCATATGAGGAATGCATTGGACTTAGTAAGTGACGGGTGGAGACCACTATATCTCCTTGATGCATCGGTAGGTATCCTAAGAAAAACTAGTGTCTTGGAATAAGGCTTTGAAAAAAATCTTATTTTTAGTCTTGGCACAAGGCCTTGACAATGTGGTTATGAATGTCTGGCATTATGAATTCTATTATTATGAAAGTGGTTGTTGATATTGCATTTGATTATTCGACTAGTAGAATATCCACATGAATATGTAAATGGAATTATTTCATTTTATTTTTTCCATATTATGCTAAAATTAATGTTTCAAAGGATTTTATTTTAGTTATGCCTTTCCATGAATGTTTATGCTTATTTATGAAAGTTTCCTCTATATTGTTATACTTACTGATAAATATGAGCTCACCCCTTTCTATGTTTTATTTTTTCCAGGATACGAAGAAGTATATTATGACTGACCTGCCGGGATAGTCTATGGGATCATAGTGTTGTCTATGGAAACAATGTTTTTGTATTTTTCTATTTTATGATGTAATGTAAACCTTATGAATGTATCTAATACTTCCAAGTCTACAAAACATATCGGTATTTTGAGACTTTATCTTTCGGGATCATTCCAATGTAATGTAATAATGCACTAACTCTGCATAACTGGGGTTGGGGTGTTACAGTTTGTTTTAGAGGAAGTTTAGTACAATCCTTGGAAGCTAGATTTAGATAAACTCTGATTAGAGCATATAATATAAGATAGACTTTGACGATTAGTGTAGAAGAATTTCATAGAATTTTGGTATTATATAGATTTTGTGAGTTTACGAAGAAATACATCTTTGTATGGATACGAGAAGGTAGAGGTGGCTCTGGCACAAATATAGCTAGGGGTAAAACCCAAAAAAACCGCTTTGAGCTAGACTTGAATGGGAACAGGTGCACGACAATTGGTCTTGCTGGACTCTTGGTTACGACACTCCCAGGGGATATGCTTAGGATAATTATCATTTTCATTACAAAACATTATGATGGTTTTATGAGTATATACTTACATAAAGAAAACATTTTTTATGATTATGGTTTATATCCATAAACTGTTCAAATTATGTTAAGTGTATTACAAGTTTGGATTTATGTATTGTGATTCATAAACCAATCTAGTTTATGCCATTGTTTAGAAATGGTGCCTAGTGGAAGGAATGAAAATTGTATCAATGAACTCCCTCCATGTAGGGATTTCCCTCTAGCTCAAGATATTTATAGTGGAGCTAATGATACAACTGGTGCTGATCGGCTTATCACTATACTGGGACAACTCACTCAGGTTATGAATAATAATCTTACCCGTATGGAGCACCCTAATCCACAACATGGGGGTTCAATGTTAGATCGCTTCATGATTCAACAACTACCAAAATTCAATGGGAGTACAAATCCATTAGTAGATGAGCAATGGATAAGTTCCCTAGAACTATGATTGATCATTTCTTTGATGGGTTTTCATGCCATGCTGCATATTATATACGTAACTCGAGAACTAAGATTGATCGTTTCCTTGATGGGTTTAAACCATTTCTCCATCGAGCATTAGTTTCACAATCCTTCTCATCGTACGAAGATATTGTCTCATGTGCTATCAAGAAAGAAATTGAATTCTCTAAGTCTGACAACTTTAAAGCAAAGAAAGTTAAGAACAGATCTACCGATCATCATGGAAATGGAAATAAGGGGAAGAAGGGAAAAGTTGAATATCCATCCTGTGTTAAATGTAGGATGAAATACCCCAGTACTTACTTGAAGGGAATGGGAGTCTGTTACAAGTGTGGTGAGAAAGGCCACCAAGCTCGTGATTGCAAAGCGAAGAAAGAAGCTACCAATGTTCAGTGCTACAATTTCAGGGAGATGGGACATTATGAAAATTAATTTTATAAGTGCCAAAAAATGTACCTAAGAAAAGGACAAGGGATCGAGGCCAAGCTTATGTTATCACTACTTCTGAATGTTGATGCGCTGAAAGATGTAGTGGTGGGTAATTTAATGGTTTCCTCAAGTTTATCCAATAATTTATTTGATTCTGGATCATCGCATTATTTCATATCATCCCATTTTTCTATGAAAATTAGATGTTTCCAATTTGATTTAACAAGAGATTTTTCAGTCAAAACTAATAAGGGAAGTATCATTACTACAAATTTTTTTGAATCAGTTCCCATTAAGGAAAATAAATGTTATTTATCTGTTGATCTGATCATCAAACCGATTATTGAATTTGATATAATCCTTTATATGGATTGTCTTTCAGACCATGATGCAAAAATTTATTGTAAGAAGAAGGGGTTAAATTTTTTGATGATGATAATTATTACCTTATCATTAGAGCAGAAACATCACCACCTAATTTTAATCTAGATCCACCCTCAGTAGCTCAACTAAATTCAATTATAAGGGAGGAATAGAATGAAATAATTGTGGGTGAGGAAAGGAATGTTCAAATATAGGATGTACCTATTGTGAAAGAATATGTCGATGTGTTTCCATAGGATTTACCTGGACATCCTCCAGAACGAGAAATTGAGTTTTCCATTCTCCTAATTCCTGGTTCATGGCCCATATCGAAGACCGCTTATAGAATGGCCACTGTGGAATTAGTGGAACTATAGAAATAACTATATGAATTGAGTAATAAGGGATTTATTCTCCCTAGTGTTTCTCTATGGGGAGCCCATGTAATTTTTGTTAAAAATAAAGATGGATATATGTGGTTGTGCATTGACTACAGGGAGATCAATGCTATAACAATAAAGAAAAAGTATCCCCTACCTCAAATTGAAGATTTATTCTACCAAAATCATAGAGCTCAATATTTTTCCAAGATTGACCTTCGATATAGATATCATCAGTTGTGTTTAAAGAAGGAAGACATTCTGAAAATAGCATTTCGGACCATGAACGGGCATTACGAGTTTATAATAATTCTTTTTGGGATAACTAATGCACCCTCTGTTTTCATGGATCTAATAAAGATGGATATGGGAATAACCATGGATGGTGAAACATAAATTCATTTTCAAATAGTTTCCAAACCATATTTTCAAGAAAGGATAAAGATTTCTCAGACCGATGATGAAGAGTTTCAAAAGAATATTAAAGTTGTGAATGATGGGAGAATGAGTGACTTTGTGTATGAAGATGGAATTTTGAAACTTGGGAAGATATTTTCTGTTCCCATTATACTAGTTCTAAAAAGAGAATTGTTGGATGATGCTCATAGTTAAAATTTCTCTATACACCCAGGTAGCACTAAGATGGATAGAGATTTGAAGGAACATTTTTGGTGGGACAACATGAAGAGGGGGATTTCTGATTTTGTGTCAAGATGTATGGTTTTTCAACAAGTGAATGCTGGAAGGAAACAGCCCAGAGGAGTCATGCAGCCTCTTCCCATACCTGAGTGTAAATGGGATAATATTACAATGGACTTTGTCATGGGAATACCAAAGACTCCTAGAAGGAATGATGCAATATGGGTCATTGTTGATCATCTTACCAAGTCAGCACATTTTCATGCTATAAGAGAAGATTTACCACTTCAACATTTAGAAAGACAGTATATTAATGAATTTTTAAGACTCCATGCTGTAACCCTATTGATTATTTATGATCGTGATCCCCATTTCACATCATGATTCTGGAAAAGTCTTCATAAGGCCTTGGATACTGAACATCATTTGAGCACTTCCTAACGTGCTCAAACAGATGGACAATCAGAATGAACTATTAAAACCATATAAGACATGTTGAGATCCTGCTCACATGAATTTCAAGGTATATGGGATCAATGTTTACCTCTGGTAGAAGTTTCCTATAATAATAGCTTCCATTCAAATATTCAGATGGAACCATATGAAGCGTTATACGGAAAGAGATGTCACACACCAACCTGTTTGGATGATATCTGTGAAAGAAAACTTGTAGGCCCAGAACATATGGAGGAAACGATGTAAAAGGTGAAGGTAATCCAAACCCACATCAAAGATGATCATAGTAGACAAAATATATATGCCGATAATCGATGGAAGGACTTCTAATTTCAAATCGGTGATCATGTTTTCTTGAAGGTATCTCCATGGAAGGGAGTAATACATTTTGGTAAGAAGGGTAAATTATGTCCCAAGTACATTGGACCTTTTGAAATTCTAGAACTAATTGGTGTTGTAGCTTACCGTTTTGAAATTCTAGAAAGTCTCTCCAAAGTTTACGATGTGTTCCACATATCACTATTGAGAAAATACATGCATGAGCCAACACATGTATTTACCTATGAGAAATTAGAAATGGAACTAGATATGTCTTATTGTGAAGAGCCTGTCAAGGTTCATGATACAAGAGAACAAGTGTTGAGAAACCGGACGACTCGTCTGATAAATTTCTATGGAGAAACCATAAGATTGAAGTGGAAATGTGGGAACCCGAGGAGCTTATGATGAAAAACCACACTAGTCTTTTTATGAAGTAATATTCTAGAAATTTCAAGGATGAAATTATTTGTAGGGGAGAATGTAACACCCCAAACTTTCACGACACGGTTCTCTTTGAATAATACAATAGCGTTTGGTGTAGGAAACATTGAGTTCTAACACACCACAACCAATCAAACTAGTAGTTATGAATATTAATACCCACTTTTTAAAATTTTATAAATTTTATTTTTTAAAATGGACTTCATTTTTGGATTTGGAATATCGAAATTAGCCTAAGGTGATTTTTTGGTATTTTTCTAAATACTTACAATTTTTGATGAATAGTGAAAAACACTAAGTTATTAGTTAAAACCGACTTTTTATTTAAATAATTATTTATTTTATATAAATTTATTTTAGGTCAAAACAGATACATAATACCTATATAAGTTTAATGTAATTCGTTGGAGTTAATTAATATTTATTTTATATATATATAAATTTTATTGAACTTTTTACCGTTTTTACCAACCTCCTCGGAGCTTTTGCAAATTTGCATAAAACATAATTTTACCTCTTCTGTGAGTTGAATTTCAAAAATCCAAGAGACACGGTGGATATCAGTAAGGAAAATTTGGTTCAATCAGATAAAAATAATTTTCGGTGAATAGTAACTTTTAACTTTTATTTACCTCGGTTAAAAGTAAATAGGGTAATTAAGGGTAAAAATGATGTTATTATTACCCTAACACATGTCCTAATTCTATTGGAGAAGTGTTATTCGACCAAAAACAACCTTAGGAATAAACTATTATCCTTTCGGGCCACATGGAATAGATTAGGAAATTTATTATTCTTTTATTTGAAGAAGAGTTAAAAGAGTTAAAATCAATGTTTAATAACTACAAAATTTTTAATATATGGTTATACATAATATATATTAGATTATAAATATTCATTATAAAGATAAAATAATTTCCGGCATAATTGAATTTTGTTTATAATTTTTAGACATTAAAAAATTTAATTTATTTATGACACAATGATGATGCATTAATTACCATATTAATGAAATATTAAAATAATTTATATTATAAATACTAAATTAATTTTAAATTAAGACTTTTGATGAATTCCACGAATTTTATAGATTAATATGAAATTTTAGTATTGATTTAATTACATTTTTTCGACGTAATCTTGCTTATATGATTTTCACAAAAATCAAATACCAAATTGTGTTAAAATTTACATAAAAGCATTTTTAAAACAAATATCATATTATTAATTGATATTCTATTCCAAAAAATATAAGGTTCATCCAAAAGACTTATATAAGGTTATATATATTAATAATTAACCACTTTGGGTTCGATTTTCTTGTTATAGTAAGTTTATTAACTATATAATATAAAAATACAAAGAGACATGGTAAATGACAAACTAATTGACAAAGAGATAAATCTAAAAGAAAAGGTTAATGTAGTGACCCAAACCTGTCTAAAACGTATTGGTTGAGTGTTTTTCAACCCATCCCCACCTTATCCTTTAAATGATTCACTTTGGATCCATTATTAACAAAAAATTATTTTTTTTGTAAAATAATATTTCTACTGTTTCTTAAGATGCCCCTCACCCCTCTTATAAAAGGGTACTCCCCCTTCTATGTAATTCACACCATGAAAGCATTTTGGATCACTCTACCCATACCTAAATACCCTATAAACTGTCCTCCCTTCATCCTAAAGGACTTACTTTAGTCAGAAATCCAACCTAAGGAGCCCTTTTGACAAATCAAAAGGAATAACCCGAAGAAGAGGTAAATATTTCATCACCTCTTTCAAGTTCCATTCTTCATCCACATCCTATTTATTTATTGTTTCCATTCCAAAATAATATATCCAGTATATTCTATATACTATAATGTTATTATAAATATGTTTAAACCATATTCATTATTCTATCCATCCATTAAATGAAATGTCGTTGTACGTGTCTACGTATGCCTTACCGTCTCCACGTCGTGGTGTAATTGTTATTCAATACATTATTATTTTTATGGGAATAATAATGATGTATAATTGATGTAAATAATAAATATAACATGATAATTATTCTGTATATATAATATACCATCCAATTATATATTATTTCAATATCAAAAAAATGATATTGTCGCTGGTGCGTACGTACAGACTACCGTCTCCACAAACGCAATGAGATTCATTCCTCATCGTATCCTTTCAAGAATAATTTTCATTTGATGATTAAAAATAATGTTTATGGACTTGATATCATTATGGATATGAATAATATACAACCAACCAATAAAAAACATGCCTTATGTAACAAAACATATAAAAGAAAACGAGTAAGTTTGCAATCGAAATGAGGATAATACTAAAGTATTATTAACAAAGAATCATTAGAAGATCATATATGATATCTAATTTATTTATTTGATTATTGTATAATTTAATAACTGTGATTTAACTATTATATAGGAGTTTAACCTACCCTTGACCAAGGAAAATTACAAGGTAAGGGTTTATTTCACAATCTCTTCATTATCCGAGGATGTTTAAACATAATTATCTATCAGGACCTCTTTATCATCCACATCCATGTTTCTTACAAATGTATTTTAAAAAAATTAATATTTAATATACTATGGGTTAACGTCATTTATACCATTATTTTACCTTATATGTTTTGAAAGAAATATTTCTGTCATTTTCCAAACAAGGACCTTTTTAACCTTTTCCACAAAATTAAGGTAAGAATGTTTATTTAACTTATACGGAGGGTGCGGAAATTTCCCACCGTTATAAAATCATTGAAGCTTCACATACAAGATTATAATAATTTTTTCAATATAAAGGTTTTATTTTATAATTATGTGACTTTTAAATGATTTAAAAAAAGAAATATTTCTCACAAATAGTTTTTATTTCATCTATGTCAACATCCTTTGATGGATTTTAATCTTATTTGAAGTTGTTTTATTATGATACAAAACTTCCATATTGTATTGATGGTTTTGTGATATGTCTGACTATGGATGTGTTATTTCTATACCATTCATGTTTTATGAGTAATGTTTTGACATTTCTTATGCTATTTTTAATATGAATGTTTATGTTATCTTTAAACCTTTTCATATGAGGAATGCATTGGACTTATTAAGTGATGTGGGAAGCCCGCTATAGCTCCTTGATGCATCGGTAGGTATCACGAGGCAAACTAGTGTCTTGGAACAAGGCCTTCACAAAATCGTATTTGTAGTCCTGGAACAATTCATTGACTATGTGGTTATGAAAGTCTAGCATTATGCATTTCATTGTTATGAATGTGGTTATTGATATTGCATGTGATTATTCAACTAGTAGAATATCCATGTGAACAAGTAAATAGAATTATTTAATTTTTTTTTTCATATTATGCTATAGTTCATGTTTCAAAGGATTTTGTTTAGTTAAACATTGCCATATATTTTTATGCTTATTTATTAAAGTTTTCGCTATATTCTTATCCTTACTGAACATCTGAGCTCACCCATTTCTATGTCTTATTTTTTCCAGGATGTGAAGTATTATGTTATGACTGAACTACATGGATAGTATATGGGATCTTAGTGTTGTCTATGGAAACAATTATGTTCTAGTTTTTCATTTTTATGATGTAATGTAAACCTTATGAATGTATCTAGTACTTCCAAGGCTACTAAACTAATCGGTCTTTCGAGACTTGATCCATTTTTATCATGCCAATGTTATGTAATAATGCACCGAATTAGGGTAACTGGGGTTGGGGGGTTAAAATTTTTATATTGATCTATAAAAAACACTGAGGTTATATTTCATTACACACAACAATGCCTTTCCTCGATGTCCTTCATAACACGCAAGACTGAGTTTAATAGAAAAATAGTTTATCATTAAAATTTTATTATTTAATATAATAAGTCATAACCTAGAAGTTAAATTATAATTTATGAATATTATGAACTATTTTATGAAATATATTTATTATAAAAATATAATATCAATTCATTGGATACCCATTAATTAGAAATGAATATGAAAACTCATTCAATCTAAAGGGAAATATTATTATTTTCATGGTCCAAAAGATGTTTGACCATAATAAATTAAATTAATTAAAATTAGTCATTGATATTAATGTAATAAAAAGATAAATATTCAAAAAAATACTTTTTATATTCTTTTAAAATATTTTATAGACATAATATAAGAAAAAACACTATTTTATAATTAAAACCCTGTATTTTTTATAAAGGCATTTTTATTGGATTTTAATGGAGAACCCATTTTAAATCCATTTTTTGGAAATTTTGTAGATTTAATTTTTCAAAAGAATCTTTATAATTTTCAAATAAACATAAAAATTTGGTTAGTATTTTTTTTTTAACTTTTCTGTAATGTTTTATTTTTTTAATAAATTGTTAAAAATACAGGATTTTAACTCAAAAATGAATTTTCAAATAATTTATTTACAAGGATAAATTATATTATAATTTGGTTTAAATATTTAATTAGATTATATTTTTATAAATTAATAAAATTTATGTAATTTGAACCAATTTCACATTGATATTGGATATAAATAATTAGCCGATTTTGATTATTTTTACTTTAAAACCATGCATTGTCCTCACAACAACAGGATTAATTTTAAATTAATTTATACCACTAATGTGATTATAATTTTTAATTTTTTTTTTACATATTTATAATAATCATAATTTATAATTAATAATTAGTTCAACTTAATTTTTACCAAAAAATAGTGAAATTAATGAATATTAATTACACCGATTAGGGTAAAATTAAACAAAACCAATGACTAAAACATACATTTAGGACCCAAAATGACTTAGAAACGTGTCCAACACCCAGTTTCTATCCATTATTCATCCACTAACCTTCCATTATTGAGTTGTTTTTTTTATGAATTTTTTAGGTAATAACTTATGTACACCTGTAAATACCTGAAATTCTAAACATCAACTTTGTATTCAATAGCATGTATGACATGAACCACCATGTGTAAAAAGGGAATATAT
The DNA here is from genome assembly GCA_963277665.1 of Viscum album. Classification (NCBI taxonomy): domain Eukaryota; kingdom Viridiplantae; phylum Streptophyta; class Magnoliopsida; order Santalales; family Viscaceae; genus Viscum; species Viscum album. The sequence goes on from OY728121.1 coordinate 1,082,150,612, forward strand.
TATCCCAATACATTATATTACAATTAAAATCATAAATAAATATATTATATTACATATCATTTAATTCACACAACATCGAGTTTGATTTCATTACACACAAGAGCAACCTTCCTTGATAACTTGTGTTACACAGAAGAGCGTCCTTCCAAGATATCATTCTTTACATGCAAGGATGAGTTTTACAAAAAAAATATTATATTATTAAAATATTATAATTTATTATAATATGATATAACATAGAATTTATGTTAGTAGTTCTAAATATTATTAACTAACTTATGAAACTTTTTGGTTTATATAAATATAAAATGAATTCAATGGTTACCAACTAATGAGAAACTAAAATAAGAACCCATTGGATATAAAATAGAAATATTATTACGTATATGATTCCAAAGGAGTTTTTTCTTAATAAACAATGTTAATTGAAATTTGTTAATTATTTCCATGAAATAATTTTTTTCAATTTTAATTCAAATATTTTTTGTATTCATCAATTATGTTTTATATGCATAAGATAATAAAAAACACTATTTTATACATAAGAACCTATATTTTCAAAAAGGCAATCTTACTGACATTTTATAGAGAACCCATTTTAAAAATTAATTTTAAGACATTAATTTATTCAATATATCATAACAAATATAATATTTTAAATATAAACATATGAATTAGGTAAGGGTGAGTTTTGATATTTTTCTGAAAAGTTTCATTTTTTAATGAATAGTTAAAATACAAAATTTTAGTTCAAAAATGATTTTCCATCTAATTTATTTATAATTCTAACTTATAAATTTAATTGGTTTTAAAGTATAATTATATCGAACTTTTTAAATTAATTCAATTTATTTTATTTTATACAATTTCACTTTTAAATTTATTCTAAAAATGTAGCAGACTTTCGGACATTTTTACTTTAAAAACATGCATTATTATTCGTTCTACATGATTAAATTTAAATTAATAACACCAAATTGTATGATTTTAATATGGAAAAATGTATTCCATATTTTTAATATTTATAATTTATAATTTCTAATAAGATGAATTTTTTGACCAAAAAAATTAGTGAAAGTGAAAAAATTAATTATAATTACTAATGGGAAATTATGCTTATTAAATGAATAAAATATTAAAATAGGGGGAAAATGACCTATTTTCTTCGAAAAAATATTTTTATACCCATATAACAGCCATTCATAATTCATTATTCATTTTTTTGGTTTTTAATGCCTTTTTTTAGGTAAGAACATTGGTACACCTAAGTTTTTTCCAAAACTTCCAAGTGAGTAATTTTCCGCCCCAATAAAAGGCCATCACCTATCCCCATTCATCACACCTCTCAAAACACATAGAATCGGCCAATATCTGCCCATATATCTTCCCAAAATCATTGGACTCAACCATTAATCCTCCCATTGGTACTAAATCCTTTCAAGGATTATTTTTGGTACAAAACAAAAGAAGTTACCCAATTAAGAGGAAATGTCTTCTCTCTAGCTATCTAGTTTCATTTTTATTAGCCTAGCCATAAAATATTCTTATTATATTATTTTATCTCAACTAAATTATCATAAATATACTAGGATTTTTTTCTGTGTTTTCATCCTACAATTACACACAATTTAATTTAATGATTAACAAACACATTGTTTCTGTGTATAGTTAACTACTTCCTCATGAAATAATGATTGTTCATTTTTCCTTTACCACATCTCATTCTGGCCATTATTATGGAAAATATATTTATATATGTTATATATGATATTTATAATTTCATTATGCTACTATTATTTTATTTAGATCATAGCTTAATGATTTCCATATTGTGTTAATATAATAATTCCATTTGAGAAAGTGTGGACTACCGCCCCTCAAAGCGATATGACTCGTTAAAACCATATATGGAATGTATAAATGAAGGTTTAAATAATAATTTATAACCTATATAACATAAATATTCTACTATAATTATAATATACATATGTATAATTTATCCTTCATTTTTCAAAATGACATAGAAATAATGTTTCATTCATTAGTATATACGGCGGATTGTCTCCATGAACGGTACACTTCATTTCTACTCTCAAAATATTATAGATTACTATAAATACCTATATAATAGTTAAATATTATATGAAAATCATGGTTTAAATTCTTTAGTTTTTATATAATATCCTATTTTACAATAGTTGTCCTGCCAAAATTTATTTTGACACATAAATCAAATTTGGTCTAAACACCCGATATAAACATAATTGTTTAAGTAGATCTAAAAAATATAGTAAAAATTGAAATAAAACTATTTATAAACATAAAAAAGTCTCTCAAAAATTTATAAAATTTAAATTATCTTATTATATAGGATGTTAAAGGACGTTCACTCGAATGGTAAAACTAGGTAAGGGATTCCCGTCTCCGTTTTTACATTCGTGAGATAAATTCCATGATGACAACATCAATATTTTGTGTGTTGTATCTACTGATTTTTTTGTATTTTACAATTAATAATTTTTTCATCATGGTATTTTCAGCTTTCATTTTATGTTATTTCTACACGATGAGTATGATTAAAATGTTTAAAATTGGTATAGGACACATTGGAATGTTTAATGACTATTTTCCACTATAGTAACTTTAATGATCATTCAATTGTATTTCCATTGAAGGAAACTATATAACCACTATTAACTAAACACTTTCATTATCCTATCGATATTAATGTCCATTTTCAATTATTATAACCATTTTTTCACTCATTATTACTCAAAGTGTTTTAAAATTTTTTTTTAAAAAACCCAACATTGTTTCTCTCTTTTGTTGGATAACCAAAATTCTTCCAAAAATAAATTTATTTAAATGTTTTCAAGAATGTTTTTTATATAATTTGGTAAATACATTTTACACTTTTTTTATTTTACCATTATTTTTAAACTATTCTCCTTATATCTTTCTAAACAAGTAATTTTTCTAACCTTTAACCATGAAAAAATAATGTTCTTTTTTACATCATATAGATTATATGGATTTACCCTCCATCATTTAATTAAAGATAAATTTTCATGTCTAAAAGGATAATTTTTATATAAATTATTTTCAAATTCATTTTCAAAGAAATGGTTTTTCAAAAAAAAAAGCAAAAAAAAGGCTGGTTTCTTCAAGAATACTTTTAAGTGATATTTTTATAGTATTTCTACTCATCGGAAACAAAAACGCTTTTTACTACACAGTGTAATATTTTATTTATAACATCCTTATTCATCCACTGGATGGTTTATTATTTATTTCTCCATCTGTATTAGTCACATTCACTTGAATCATTAGTTATTCCCCTTGAAATATTCAATTTCTTTTGATAATTGAACATTTAATTTCCCCCTAACTATCCCTTTCATTCATCATGGATATTATTATTTCCTAAATTGTATTTTTTTTATACAGTATCCACCTTTACAGTTATTTTATTGTTTGAAAAAAAATTTATAATTATGTATTCTTTTTTAAATATAGATATTTTATAAGACATGTCATTTATTCTAGTTTTCTAATATAAGGAATGATTTGGACCGGTATTGACAATTGGATCCCAAGCATTATATATCCCCTAAATGCATCGATAGGTTCTCATGAGATAAATAAGTTCTCAAAATCAATTTTTACCATTAATTTTAACAATCTTGTGAAATTTATTGACGGTATAGGTTATCATGTTCCTCATATATGACATTAACTAAGAAATCAATTTGATCATTTAGTTTTAGTTATTATTCATCTGTGGGATTTTTCATTGAAATATCAATTGATATATTTCATTTTCAGTTAAATTGATTAAATGGAATGTGTTTTAGTTTAATACATTTTCATATTTACTACACATTATCTAGTTATTATAATTTCATGGGTTTTCATTTATTACCCTTCCATATTACTTATCATTCTAGTTTAGTGATTACATGGAATGTGTGTTATGTTTTTTATCTTTCCATTTAGATTAATCTCATTGATTCAATATTAATTCCACTATATTTTTCACTCACTGAGCATTTTATCTCTCCGATATTATTTATCTTTCCCCAATAATACAAGAAGTTTACTATAAATGATATGCATGGATTTATTATATGGAATGAAGTTATCCTTTATGTTATTTATTTATAAATAAGAAAGAAAGTGTGTATCAATTACTATATTCTTTTTTAATAAAAGTCTAATGTATTTATCTACTTTACTAATACTATTAAACTCTTGATCATTCAGAATTTTATTCCTTGTAATCATTCAAATGTAATAGTATCATTCGTTGGCTCCAGGCCTTCTCAGGTTCGGTCACTCTAGTTGGTATCATAGAAAGTGTAGTAGGAACCTTGCGAACTAGATTTAGAAATAACATAGGTTAGAGAAAATAACTCAAATATATAAATTTAGATTAATTATAGAATAACATCATAAAATTTTGGTAAGGTTTAGATTATGTGATTCTTACTATAAATGCATCCTTTTCTGGATATTACAATAGGATGTGGTTCTGGCACAGATTTACCTAGTAGTTATAAATCTGACAAGGTGGTCCAATCTTTACTTAGGGTAACCTCGTACATGACAACGAGCCTTACAACACACCTAGTTTGAAACTCCATGGGGATTTTCATAGGATCATCCAATTTTTATTTACAAACCAATATGATGAATTTTAATGAATAATGAAAATTAATATCTTGTGTTAAACCTAATGTGTTTTATATTGATGATAAAGTGTCATGATTTAGAAATCCTACAAATTGTATTATTGAAAAAACCCTATACCTAGGAAGGACCAATGTGGAAATAAATGGATAATGTATTTATTTATTGAGGGTGTATTGAAAACCCTTATCAAAAGGATATTAGGTAATTAACCTTTCTTCAAGGAAGTCAATTTGATTTATTTTGTAAATTATATTAAATTTCTTTTAGAAATTTATAGCATGTATGTTAGGTGAAAACCAATAAAATATGGAAAGGTCATTGGTCATGAACCCATGACCAAAGGATGATAGGGGTTTCACACCAATCACACACCTACAAAATGTCCCTATTAATTTTATATTTTTATAGTTATAATATTTGATTGAATAATATTAACAATGAAAAGTTAGTATCACTTTTGAGAATTATAGGTTAATCAATTTACAATATTAGTTTAGGAAATTATATAGAGACAAATATTTATATTTTTCACTCTTTTATGGGCCATATAATCCTTTAAATGTTTCTTTTTGTGCTTGAAGCATAAAAAATCCATTATTATTAATTAATTTATAGGAGAAAATTATGAATTATAAATTGATTGAAACAGATGGAAAAGTTAGAATTTTTCACATAAAATTGAAACCTATATTTTAGGAATATTACCCTATCATATGGGTATATAAAATAATTAACCATAATTTTGAAAATGAAGTAGAAAAAAATTCATCCATAATAACTTAATTTTTATTGAACTGATTGTCTCTTAAATATTCAAAGATTTGTGGCTTTAAGGCCCTCAAAGTTCCATTGATCATTTAAATTTTTGTGATTTATAACCTCAATAACTCCCTATAAATACTTATTCTTTTCCTCCAGGTGCTTATCTCTACATTACACTAAATATATATAACATAGACACCTAGTTCTGTGGTAGTTAATTTGGAATTTATACATCCCAATATCTATTTTCTAGAATATTTTTTACAAACCATTATCATGATGTGGGATTTAAACATATGAAATATAAAAAAATATATTACCAAGATCAATTTTAAATTACAAGGATGAAATTTAGTTAAGGTGTGGAGAATGTAACACAGCAAAATTCTAAAGTAAAACCCATTATTCAAAATCATGTATGACACAGAACACCATGTGTAAAAGGGAATATATTAACTCGATACATTAAAATATATTTACAATCATAAAGAAATATAATATATTTAATACCTTGTAATTCTAACAAAACCAAGTTATCTTGTGTTACACAGATGATACACCTTCCTCAATAGCTTTTGATTCATGTAAGAGAAACATTCCATGATAGCTTACATTATACGCAATACCAAGTTTTAGCGATCAATAATATAATATTAAAATATTATTATTTAATATAACATCATATAACATAGATATTAAGATAGTGGTTAGGAATAGTATTGACCAAAATATTATAATTATTGTATTATATAAATATAAAATGAATTGATTTTTTACTAAATAATGGGAAATAAAAATAATAACCAATTAGATATAAAAATAAATATTATTATTTATATGCTTCCAAAGCATTTTTGTCATATAAACCATAGTTATTTATGATTAGTGACTTAATTTAATGAAATATATATGTTATATATTCAATAAAATATTTTTTATATTCACCCATTATATTTTATATGCATAAGATATGAACAAACCATATCTTACACATAAAAATCCATATTTTTTTATTATTAATTTTAGAAAATTTTAATGGAGAACCTATTTTAAATATGATTTTGACACATTAATTGATTTAATATGTAAAAATAAAACTCATCATTTAAATATAAAAAAATTGTGTTAGGGTTACTTTTTAATATTTTTATAAAAAATTCATTTTTCGTAATTAATAGTTAAAAGTACAGAATTTTAGTTGAAACCTTTTTTGTTATCTAATTTATTTGTATTGGAAAATTATAATTTAAATTGGTTTTAAAGTTTAATTATATGATATTATAATAAATTAATACAATTTATATAATTTAATCAATTTAATAATGAAATTTGTTAAAAACATAGAAAACATTTTTTTCATTTTTACTTAAAAAACCTATACTGCCATCTAGTATACGGGATTAAATTGTAATTAATTTTAGCCACCTATTTTATTAGAATTTTGAAAAATATATTAAATATTTTTTATCATAATAATTTATTCTTTCTAATAATACAACCTTTCTTGACCCAAAATATTAGTGAAGTTGATTAAAATTAATTACAATTTTTAGGTAAAATTAATCTTGATAAAGAACTAAACCTTTATATTAGGGGCCCAAATGGTCTAGAAACATGTCCAATGTCCATTGGTTGCAGATACATCATCCCTTTAATGTAAATTATATATTTTGATTTGTTTTTATGATTTTTTTTGGTAATAACATTTTCACATCTAACCCTCAGAACTCTCACAAAACCTTGGTTCAGTCATTATCTACCCAAATAGGTTCCCAAAATTACTCTCCTAGACCATTAATAATTTATTTGGCTAGAAATACTTACTAGTACTTTTTTATTCTAAGGGTTAGACGTAATCATACACACAATTCCATCTAATGACTATGGTGTATAGGGTTTCATGATATGGTGAACTACTACCCCATAAAACTATGATTATTCGTTTTTCCTTTACCACATCTCATTGAGTATATTTTGATAGAAACTATATTTATAATTTCAATATACTAATATATTTTAATTTAGATCACACCACTATTCTTTCCATATTGTGTCAAGATGATAACTTTGTTTGAGAAAGTGTGGACTACTACCCCATCAAAGCGATTTCACTTATTCATTCCATGAATAGAACATATAAAAAATGTTTAAATAAAAAATGTAACATATATAAAATATATATGAAACTATAATTATAATATACATATGTATCATTTATCCTCCATTGTTTGAATACTACAATGAATTGAAATTATTGTTCATTCGTACATATGAACGATTGTCTCCATGAAGGGTGCACTTCATTTCTAATATCAAAATATTATATAATACTATAAATACATTTATACTAGATATATATGATATTAAAATCATTGTTTACATTTTTTTTAGATTTTATATAATGACCCCTTTTACCATAGTTGACCTACCAAAGTTGATTTTGACACATTAACTGAATTTGGCCTAAACATAGGATGTAAACATTACTATTCAAGTGGTTGTATACAATATAGTAAAAAGTGAAATAAAATAAATTATAAACATTAAAAAGGAAATAAATAATGTATAAAATTCACATAATATTATTTTATCGAAATTGAATGTATTTTCAATCTAACGGAAACCAAAGGCGAGAGATTCTCATCTATCTTTTTACATCCATGAGATAAATTTCATGTTCAGAGCTATTATCTTTTTTGTGGAGTATTTAATTTCCATTTTGTTTTATTATATCTTGAATAAATTTATTTTAATTTTATTTAAAACATTCATTTAATGTTTTTCCTCCATGAGGATTAAAATTTAAAATGTTTCAATGTGATATGGGGCACATTGGAATGTTTAAATATTAGTTACCTCAATAAAAACATTAATTATCATTCAAAGATATTTACATTTGAGTAAATTATTTAATCTTTTTTTTCAAAAAACCCCTTAAATTATCCTCTAGTTATTTATGAACATTTACAATAATTAGAACCATTTTCCACTCTTTAGTACTCAAAAAATTTTACTAATATTTTTTCATAAAACCCAAATGTGTTTCTCTCATAAGATAGAGATCTTGTATTATAATAAAAACAATTTTTTATTTTAATGTTTTCAAAAAATATTTAATTTTTTTTAAGGAATATATTTGTACCCTTTTTTGTTTTACCAATTTTTTCACTGGAATCTTCTTACCTCTTTCCTTACATGGAATTTGTATAATCTTTAAGTGTGCAGAATTAATATTCTTTTTACGTTGTATGGATTGTTCATATTTAACCTCTATCATTTCATTGTTGCTTATTTTTTATGATTAAAATATTAATATATAAATAAATTATTTTTCAAAGATATTTTTAATGAAAAGTTTTTTAATTTGTTTTTAAAAACAAAAGGATATTTTCCTCATGAATTGTTTTAAAAGATATTTTTATAGTATTTATATTCATCAATAACAATACCCCTTTATTTTTACACCACTTGGGATTTTTGTGATAATTATATCCTATTCATCCTCTGGATGGTTTATTATTGATTTCGACAAGGATAATATTCACATTCTCTTGCTAGAATCATTTTTTATTCCTCTTGAAATATGTAATTTCTTATTATCATTAAACATTGAATTTACCCTAATTATCCATTTCATTCATCACGGATATTACTATTTCTTAAACCGTATACAATTTTTCATACGGTGTCTACGTTGATATTTATTTTATTATTTAGGAAATATTGATAATTATGTATTCTTTATTAAATATAGATATTTGAATAGGTCTATTATTTATTTTTGTTATTTGATATGAGTAATTCTTTGGAATGGTATTTACAGGTAGAACATGGACTTTGTATAGCTCCTTGATGCATTGACAGGTTCTCATGAGACAAATATTTTTTGAAAATGGGTTTCTACCCACAATTTAAATAATCTTGTGAAGGGTATTGGGGGTATATGTTTTCATGTTCCTTAAATATAAGATCCACTAAGAAATCATTTCCATCATTTAGTTTTAGTTATTATTCATCCATGAGATTTTGTGTCCACATATGAATGGATATATTTCATTTTCCATTAACTTATTAAATGACATGTTATTTAGTTTCATTTCATTCAAAATTTATTAGAACATATATAATTATTTAAATTTAATTATTTTTCATTTATTTTTCTCCCATTTTTATCATTTCAGTTTATTGATTACAGGGAATGTGTGTTCAATTATTTGACTTTACATATAGTTTATTCTAATTGATTCAATATTGATTCCTCTATATTTTTTCCTTAATGAGAATTTCAGATCACCAATATTATGTTTCTTTAACTAGGAATATAATATTTTTACTATGAAATAAATTTATGAATTTACTATGTTGAATAATTTCATCCTCTAATATATTTACTTATAAATAATAAAAACATTGAAGAATTAATTCTTGTATTTTTTTAATAAAAGAATCAAGAATGTATATAGTTGAAAAAAACTACTAAATTCTAATTCAGTTTGTATTTTATTCCTTGTACTCAATACAATTTAATAAAATTAGTCACCAACTCTGGGCCTTCGGGGTTTGGGATTCTACAACACCTACCTTGTTTTAAAAAATGTCATGTGTCCCCTTTCCCTTCCCATTAAATGTCCACCACGTCTATCTCTTCCTCAGACTTCTAAACATCTTAGGTTCATCCATGATATACCCAATACACTTCCCAAAATACCTACATTCCTCCTATAATTTATTCCTTCAGAATAAAGCAATCTATGGAAGCCTTTTGGCACAAACCAAAAGGAGTTACCTGATTAAGAGGTAACTCCTTCTCTCAAGATCCTTTATTTTATATTCCCTCTCCACCCCCTCCAATAAATTTATTTCATTATTTTATAACAACAACAGTATCCTAAATATACTAGGAAGTTTTTATTCTATGGTTTTGACATAAAATTTAACACACCATCATCTAATGTTTAACGAAGCTACTATTTACATGTTTGTAGAACTACCACCTCACTAAATGATGATTCTTTATTTTTTCATTACCGCCTCTCATGGTAGAAATTATGATGGAAATACTATTTATACATGTTATATATTATATTTATAATTTCATGATTATTTTTTATTCCTTTTACAAAACATATCATTTTAAATTATCATTTTTTCAAGTTCCATACCCATTTGTTCATGTTATGCTTATGCATTTCCATTATTCACCCTTACTGAGAATTTGAGCTCACCCCTTTTTTATGTTTCCTTTACCCTAGATTTGATGAAATATTTTAGTTAGAAGTAATAATGGTGGAAATATTTGTTGTATATTTTGATGATCTTTCACCAGGATAGAAGATTTTTTTCCATGATTCCAAATACACAAAAATGTTATGGTCCTTGGTCATGTATTTTTGTAATGTGCCGAATATTCGTCTAAAATGATGTAATATCCATGTATGTTAAGACTGGTAATCTATAGTCACTAACCCAAGATTCCATAAACCATATTGTATTTCCTGAACCATATATAACCAAAAGGGGTCCTAACATGGGCGGAACGGATTTCATGATCTTCACGGGTTGGTAACATGATCCCAAGCATCAAGAACTACCTTTTGGAATGATTTCGCCACAAAGAACCTAAATCAAATTGATAAATAAATTGAATATATGAGTACCCCAAAAAATATGACAACAACATATAGGTACAATCATCATTAAAATAAATTCCAATACATCAAAAATATTTGATGTACTAAAAAGTGAAAAAAACTAAAATTTATGTGACATGATGTCACCTCTAGACCCTCACCCCTACTAACGAGTAAACAGGACACCATTCCATTACATTAATCAAATATAACATGATCTATATACACCCAAATGTGTATAAAAGATATGGAAAAAATATCCCATTGAAACCCCAATAATTATTTCATAATAATACATTATAAAATAAACAAATAGTGCACTAATAAATAAAACAAGTATTGTGATATTGTTTTAAATAAAGCATAGAATAACCTCCATTTTTACCAAACAAAAAATAATTATAGGATTTAGTTTTCCAAATCATTTTTTTCACACACCATTAAATCATATCAATTATAACCAATTATGTATAAATATTCCATATATACAAAAAATATGAGGACTATAAGGATCCTCTTTACTTAATAGTGTTAGTAGGCCACTTGGTGTGAAAATTAACATTGAGATATATGTGTATGGGTAAGATTAAACTCTTGAGAGTGACTACTTATCACAACTAATGGGACCTAGTACACACATTATCCTTCAATAACCTGTGTAAGGGAAAACAACTTAACCCTAATGGTATATCCCTACATCATCGTCAAACACTTTAGGGTTTATAACAATAATTTAATTCAATGGAATTTCATATTTGAAAATGAATATCCATTTTTTATTTTTTATTTGTTTCTATTGTAAACTATATATTTTTCAAGAATTTTTATGTAAACCCAGAGAATGTTCATAATTGTTTTGTTAGAAGTTTTCTTGATAAGTAATTGTGTGAATGTTTTCATGTTGAAACGTTATAGAACATTCCAAATCAGGTAAAATGAAAATTTATTTATCTTAAAGTTCCTAAAATCTTGAAAACACCATCATTCATGATTTTGATAAATTAATGGACACTAAAGTGTTCTGGACATAGCGGTACCAGAAAGAAAAAGTTGTAGGAAAGCTGGATGTGTATTTTTTTTAAAAGTAAATTTTTTTTGATTATATGATCCATAAAGTAAACCATTAGACTAATATTTTGGTAAAAACTTTATATTTTTATAATTAGTAATTTGAAAAAGAATAATATATTTTTTCCCAGAATCTATCTATCAGACAGATCAGAATAGAGGTATCAGACACTACATATCGATCTTAGTTATTGTACATACCTAATCGTACATCATAAATTGTTTGATTTTATACAACAAGACGTTTTGATGCAGTACATAAATTGAAGATCATAAAAAACAATTTTTCATAATGTTGATGTGTTCTATTTGCTGAGATTGGGTGGTTCTGAAAAATACGAATGAAGTAGATGATTCATCAGATGAGTTGTTTTTTCCAATTTATTAGAAGAGATATTGATAAAGATTAATCAAATGAGATATTGATGTTGATCAATTATATGTTCCTTTTAAACTGATTCATAAGTGAGAGAATTTATAACAATATCTTAAGTTGTTGTTCATGAGTTTATGTGGTTTTCAAAAATTAAAAATAAATGAAATGACTCAATAAATCATATTTAAACACCTAAAAAAGATAAATTTGTATATCATGTATCTAATAATACACATATCTTCATAAAAATTTATATTCAAGTCTATTGATGTTTCTACAAGATATAGATGGAGTAGGAAACTAAACACTATTTAATTTGAAAAAATGTTGTAAACCATTTCCTGTTGGATTGGAGAAATAGACTGAGAAAAGTTTTCATTGAATTTTTTTCCGTTATTATTATATCATCAAAGGGAAAAGATAATTTAATATAGGAAGAATTATTTAAATTTATTGATTTTGTATAACACCTGTTAAGTAATTTAAATTAGACAAATTCTTTTATAAAGTGTGAGCTAAGAAGAATGAAGTTCTTATTATAACCTTTTTTGTCTGGTTGTGCATGTTTTAGGTAGGTCATGTGGACATGAAAAGGGTTAATTTTTTCATTAAATCATTTAGTTAATGATTGATTCATAAGAAACATTGTAATTTTATAAATTCTAATGATGGTATGTTTTTATCGTTCATGTTGTTTTATTTCTTGTTTGGAGTGTGGAAATTCGAGAGGTGTTTAGAATATTTAATAATAATATACATTTACCTACAATACTTGAGAAGAGTCAAGAAGATTCTAAATTAATTTCAAATGAATTTAACATTTAGAGTAATAAAATTTGAGAGAGTGGGAAAAAGAAATTGGTTGCCACCCTTAACTTTATTAGAGCACCTACTAATAGAGATGAAAAGTAAATTTGTACTTATAACGATTGAGAGAGAGAGAAGGATGAATTATGGAATATTTTTATGTTAGATATTATTTTTCTCAACCAAATTTATTTTCATGTTGAATAATTTTTTCTAGATATATATTTTTTTATCATAATATTTAATATAGGTTTTTTCAGACTACCGATTAGAGATAATACGATACATCGGATCAGTCTGAATTTTTTAGCATATGTCTGTTTACAATAGATTTGTTAAATAGATGACTAGAATGTTTTCTAATAGTCATATGTTGATTAATGGTGCATAAAAAAGGTTCTATCATATTGATTTCATCAAAAATAGTCCATCATAAAAAGGCACATCAGTCAAAGGTTCCGAAGATACCTTTGTGGAGCAGAAAGATTCAATGTTTGAAACTTTTATTGTGGATCAAAGTTATAATGAAATATTTTAAAATTTATGGTAGTTAGTATAATATTCCCTATGTATATATATAGAAGGTATACAATGCGACATGGAAAATTATTTATTCATTTATTTTTAAAAGTGAATTTCTATAAACCCGTAAAAGTGGCTATGAAAATGCTGTAGGTTCTCATTCTAAGGCTGTAGCTTATAAATCATTTGTTCCTTATTTATTTTTCTATTTTTCATTATTTTAACGTTAATAAAAGTTTATAAGTATGATACTCTAACATGATTCTAGGGATAACAATCTTAATGTTGAATATAGTGACTGATTCATCCAACCTTCTCAACAATTCAATGATCCTTATGGACTTCAAGTAGTATTAGAGTGAGGTTACCCTATTGAGTCATTATCATGAATAATTTAAATTCAATCTATTGAACATGAATTAATAATTTTTATGGAAAAATAATAATGGTTTGAAAAATAGAATGTATCTCTATATTATATCTATTGGTTAGGAATCTAGGGATGCTTATACAATTGGGTTTCCACCCATTAGGAAATATGGCGATGTAACTTTTACTGACAAGAGAAACATATATTATTATATAAAATATATTAATGAAATTATTATGTCTCTATAATAAAGTTTTTATATAAAGGTTATGGGTCTAAAAATAGTAAATATTATGTGGGGCAAGATTCAATGTATTTTCAAAAGATATACTAATGTTAATTAAGGAAAGATAAAAATATGGTGTTGAAATATTGACGACATAAGAATGAGATATAAAGAAGATATTAATGAGTACCTCACCAAAGTAAATGAAGTTGTTTTTCATACCATAAGGTTCAAATATAGCTTGAAAGATTCTAAAATTGTTAATAATACCATTAGAAACATTTGAGATAAGTTTGATTCATAAATATCTTCTTTAAATGAAAAATAAAAATTATCTCTTGATGAATTTCATAAATTTATTATTTCCTATGAAATGAAAAAAGAACCATAATTTAAAAATAATAATAAACATGAAATGGAATTTTATGTTATGAGAATGATGAAAATTCAAAGTTTTAAATAATTTGATCTTTGAGATTTTAAATATAAGAAGTATGATGAGTTGAATTAAAAAATGGAATACCTTATCTACATGAACTGTCAATGTGGAAGACCGAAGAAATGAGGAAAAATTCATTTGAATTTTTTTTAGTGTTGTGGAATCAGGACTTTTTCATTGAATTGGTCCAAAAAGAAAATTTGTGGTGTTGATTACCATATTGATGAAAATCCACAAAAGACGATGTTTGATAACACTTCACGAAAAGAAAGTACACTAGTGAAAATAAGTTGCTTTCGGGAAATAGAAGAAACATTATGATTAAGAATGTAAAATATTAAATTGATATGATTGATTCATCAGAAGATTATCATTCATAAAGAATCAGAACCATATTTGAAAATATCGAGTAATAGTAAGATTCATCCAAATGTGAGGAATAATGTCATGTAGAATCTTCTAGAGAGTACCAGATTAGATCAGAACCGCTTTCTTATCTTGAGAAAAACAAATGTCTAAATAGTGTTCTCAAATTGATGAATATAGTTAATGGAAAAGATATTGAAATAATAAAATATTTTTCTATGTAGTAATAAGAATACATCTATATAATCTTAAGCTACAAACTATGAATTGTTGAACAGGGAAAATGGTTGAAGACCTCAGAATGATGTTGTATCCAAAGGAATATTTTGTTCAAAATACTCCATCAAAACCCTATGATGCTAAAATAAAATTATGAATGTTTAATTAATTTTTCATAAAGAATTGGGAGGCCAAATTTGAATCTTGTAAATCAGCAATAAAATACCATTCCATGAATCAAGTGAATTATCCACCATCCAAAAATAATGTTTCCATTGATATTAATGAAATTTCAGCTGTTGATGAAAGTATATGTAAATCTTGGGTTGATAAGGGATATAAAAAAGTATATCACATCAGAAAAAGTTTAGTATTTCCCCTAGAAGAAGGTATAAAAACTTCCAAATGAAACAAATTCAGAAAAATATAATGAACAACGATAATCTTGTTATAAGAAATGATCATTCGTCTTTAGAAAAAAAATTCAGGATTCTATTGGGATAATTGAATTTAGTGGAAAATATTAAAATTTTTGGCCTAGTTTTTTACTTCCCCAAATAAGGTATGGAAAAGGGGAATCAATGGTGGAATAATAGAGATAAACATTCCTAAACCACAGAATGTTTGAAATGTGAAATCTCAATATGTATGAAATATAAAAAAATGAATTTCAGAAATAAGTATATGTAATATGATACCTATTTGGCCACCATGTCGATGAATTTATGATATTTATTATTGGTAAAAGTTATTATGGTAGAAAAGTATATTGAAAATATAATGAAGATTGATAATAAAAGAGAATTTTTTGTTGAGACATCCTTAATAGGAATAACATTGAATAAATCATGGATTGTTGATAGTGGTTTTTCTTCCCACATGATGGGAATTTCTAAAATCAAAAAAGATTTTTTTATTTTAGATGGAGAATATGTTACCTTTGAAAATGACAGTTATTTAAAAATCCAATGAATAAAAATAGGTGAAATTGAAGAAAAGATCAAATATAAGGGTTTTCCGTTTGTTTATCGGATCAAACATAACTTACATAGCGTGATATAACTTTGTGATGGTGGTAAAGGGGTGATCTTCAGAAATGATTCATGTATCATAAAATAAATGGAAGATGGTAATGTTTTAACCATGTTAGAGAGAACCAGTATAAATATATTTCAAATAAAATAACATTACAACTCCTATTACATGAGTGATAATGTTTAAAAATGTTACGGAAGTGAAAAATTTGGAATCTTGGTAATAAAATTGTTATCATAAAATTTAAAATTTGATGTTGTTAGATACTTTACTATATTTAAAATAAAGTAATATGATGTATTATAACTTTATATAAAGGACAAATAGTTAGTAAAATCTTCAAGAAATTATAAATTCATCTTACTTGACATCTTGAGATTATTCGCTTCGATTTATCTTATCTGATGAGACATCAATAAAAAAGATTTATAATTTACCGATTTTATTGATGATTTAACCCAAATCAAAAAAATTATATTTATGATTCATAAGTTATTGGTACTAGAAATGTTCAGAGTTTTTAAGAGGGAATTCGAGATAGAAGTGGGTGTTTCTGTAATGATTTTGATAATTCATAATGGAATGGAAAACATGATTAATTCACAAAAATAATATTTTAATAAATATGTAATTAAAAATCAGAATAATTCACCATAAACCCCTCAAAAATGTTTTTTTATAAAGGAAAAAATTATATTTTGTAGAAATGGGAAGAATAATGTTGGATATAAATTAACACTCGATGTTTATTTTGGAGAGAATCCATCTTCACTACTGTACAAGTGAAAAACTAATGATTATTAATTCTAGAATCTAAAAAGACTTCATATGAAATTTGGTATAATAAAATACCATAAGTAAAATATTGTATGGTTTTTGGAAGTCCCTATTTACTATAAAACAAGAATCCATATCTTTGGAAATTTGATATAAAATCTGGTGAAGGAATGTTCATGGGATAATCACCCAACAGAAAAATTTTCAAATATAAGAACAAAAAATTATAGAAGTTGGTAGATTCTATTTATGAGAAATTTATTGAAAATATAACTTCCTTAAAAAATGATTTTTAACATTTTCTAGAAGAAAACTGAAGATTTCAAATGAAAGTGAAGGTGATCCAAAACAGATATATCAATACTCAGAAGAATCATGGGATAAGAATCTAAAGATGGAAACAAAACATTTAATTTTCCAAACATACATAAATGGTTTGAAACTAAAAATATACATGGAAATCATTGTGATATGATTCAGACTGCAGGAAGTATGAGATTAGAAAATCATATATCACCCATTTTTAAAATTGAACTAGAATAAAATTTAGACATTGTAAATCAATAATAATGGGTGAATGTAATGAATGAATATTTGGGTCAAATTCAGAAGAATAAAATGTGGGAATTTATTCCATGACCAATATATAAAAGTTTTATTGGAAAAAATGGATGTATAGAAAAAAGTTTAATGAACATGGATAATATTAATGAAACATAGCCAGAATAGTTTATAAATTGTATGCATATGTGGAAGTTATGGATTTTGGATAAATTTTTTCCCTAGTTTCATGATTAGAATCTATTAAACTGTTTTAGTATTGGATTCACATAGAAGTTACAATTTTTACTAGAGGGATGGAAATTCATCCTTCATAAATGGTGTGATGGAGGAATAAGTGTACATTGTGAAAACATGAGGCTTTCTACATGATGAATATGGTACCAATGTCTGTAAATTGAATAAACCCTTTTATGGGATGAAACAAGTGTCTTGTTCTTGGTATTCCAAACAAGATAGTTGTTTCACAATATTTAATTTTTTTAATCGAACAATTGATATAAAATTATATGTAAAATATGATAACTCCAAAACTGAGATTGTATTTGTGTATATAGATGATTTAATTTTTTTTGGAGACGAAGGAAATTTTTGTAAATAATTTGTTGAAAAAATGGAGAACAAT
This sequence comes from Viscum album, assembly GCA_963277665.1. Classification (NCBI taxonomy): domain Eukaryota; kingdom Viridiplantae; phylum Streptophyta; class Magnoliopsida; order Santalales; family Viscaceae; genus Viscum; species Viscum album. Next base: position 1,082,169,087 of record OY728121.1, read on the forward strand.
TTTGACATATCCATCTTGGGAGAATATTGTGTTTGTTTTCATATTATAAAATAGAGTTATGTGACACTGAGTATAAAATAATAATAATATTTTGCATCTACCCAGTATTTTACTCAAATATTTTATGTGAAATATTAGATGGAAGATTTGAAAATATAAGTTTCTACACCATTGAAGAAAATTTGATATAATAATAGTGAATTTTATCTTTGTAAAAATCCTTTCCAACACTCAAGATCAAATAATAATTATATTAAGTTTCACATAATCAATTAAAAGGTTTATGGTAGACATGTTTTACTATAATATATTTCAACAAAATATCATATTCATCATGTTTTACAGAAAAAATATTCATGGGGATATGTTCGAATAATTAAGGACACGACTTCATGTTTATCCACACCAAAATACTTCAATAATACCTTAATGAAATCCCCTATTTTTCATTGGATTATGTTGAAAAAGGGGGAGAATATGAACATATTTATACTATAAGGGGTCATTTTATACTTAAATAAATCTGACTAAGTGGTTATCATAAAATTGGAGAGACAAATCAAACTGAGAGAGAATTAAAAGTTAGTGGTAGCTTATCTTAACATGGATCCATAATTTCTTGTTACCGATGGAATAAATTCATTTAAAAATATTACTTTATATAGTATTGTGGTTTTATGACACTTGATTTTGTGAAATCCTTCTTTTTGGTAAAGGTTAAAAATACTATTTGTGAAAATCATGAATTTTCAAAAATGATGACTTCAAAAAAGTTATTAATAAGATTTTTCAACAATTCCTAAGGGGTATATCAATGATCCCTTCTGATTTTATGTTTTCACAATGTTTTCTTTTTTTACAATTAAATTTATGTCATGAATGTTTTAGTAAAAAAATGTGAGTGTTATAAAAAATTGTTAAAAATATTCTAAATAATTAAATGTGGGAAATTTAGTATTATGGGATGTTTTAGAAAATTCCAAATCATTTAATATGGTCTTTTATAATCCTAAAGTTCTAAACATCATTAAAATATCATGATTAAGTATTTTGATAAAATAAGGGATGTTTAAATGTTTCTGATGCTATGTATTTACCACAGCGAAACCATATGGAAAATTAGAGGATAAATTGAACTATAAATTTGTTCAAAAAAGGTAAAATTTTTATAATAGGAAGATCCATTAAAAGGAAAATGTAGGAAATCAGTTTTTGTATCAGGTATGGATAAGTTAAATTTGGTTCTAATTTTATTTTATATACCTAAATTTGATTCCTAATGAGTTAGAGATATTCTTGGGGGGTATCTAGGGCATGTTCTGAGCCCAAGATCCGTCTTTTTGAAACAAAATGAAAGTCCCATTGTTAGAACAAACAATGTGAGTCTATACACATAGTTAGATTTAACCCTACAATGCTAGAAGGAGATTAGTAGTAGGGAACATGGTTTTCCCTAACCATCATATTTGGGCTTCATGACCATGTGAAAATTATATTGTTTTTAGCAGAGTTGGTTTCAATAGTTTCCATAACTCTGTTGCCTAAGTGTGTGGGTACCCCCTTCCTACAGTAGATCATGCACAATAGGTGCATGGTTTGGAAAATCATGTAGCCAAATAGTTTGAATGCCATATTCTAGTGATTTTAATATTTTTTTCTTAATGATCAAATTTTAAACTCGCCTTCCAATATTTATTTCTCTAAAAAAACATCTCTCTAATTTCACTCTTTTGAGATCCCTAGAATTCATAAACTAGGAATCAATCTCAAACATATGTCCAGAGTATGATCAGGGAAACGTAATTCTTTTTCGATCCAAACTAGTAAGATCTTAAATCCTTTTTAATATATCATCATTCTTCTTTTTATCGATGGTGATATTCAGATTAAGGTTCAAATTCCATATTTTCATGGTGTTGTTCAATTCTTCATATTTTTTCCAATCCAATCTAAACAATAGGATAATAATAGATGATGTTATTCATACAAATATGAGGTATATGGTCTCTAACTCATACCTCATGTTTCAATATCTAAAAAATTATAGTGGATTCATTCCAATTTCGTTGGGAATCATCAATTTAATTTATATTCATTTGTGTATCCATAAGAACTATGTTCTAATACCCATTCCATAAAATAGGTTCATTGTTTGTGGTTAGATCGACAATGTTGACCACCCCATGTAGGGTATGTCCATATTTTTTCCTTTTAGTAGGATATTATGAAAATATATGCCACCATTTTTGTGTACATTAACTTATGCCTTATAATGGTAAGCCACCCTCAATATATGACTTGTAAATTGATAGGTTGTGAGTACTATTCTTTCCTCCACTTTACCCGCCCAAGGTAATTTATTCAAATTAAATTATGAATGATGAAATGGAAAATTGGAATGTATATTTTATATATATAAATTTTCCAATTTTATATCAAATGAATTTAATCCTGTTGTACATCCTTAGTCCATCTATTTCATGTAATATTAGGTAATGGAGAGAACCAAGTAATGAAATAATAAATGACTTAATTGGATGCATTCTCCTCACCCATATCAAAATAATGAAAATAAATGATAGAACTAGATGAACTTATGAAATGATGTGACTATTAAATTAATTATTCCATTGTAAGGATCCTAATTTAAAATGTACATTGAAATTATTATCAGAGTGGTAAGGCTCGAGATAGATTTTAGATTCCTGAGGGAATTCCTTGTGCGGCCCTCAATTCAATTCATATTTATGGATTGTATTGTACTTGTTTGATTCCCACTATGGAACCATGTTCTCATCTATGATTGGATTATCAATATGCAACCATAGGGATCCCTCTTTTATAATTATTGGATTGCTTAGATACAAACATTTGATCCAAGATGGCTCTTACAGACATGAGGTTCCATTGTTACATCCTTGTATATAACACTTGATTGTCCCCCTTTACATTGGAAGTATTCATTGGACTGGGTTGGAATCATTAATTTGGAATACCTTGGACAATGATCCTTGGATTACACTCTTACTCCTATGGCAATGCTACAATTACAACTAGGTTGGTGACAATGGAGGTCTAGTATTCCTTGGTTATCACCTATGAACTCTTTTATTATAAATGACCAGGATTACTTGCTATATCTTAGATCCATTGTTATTTTTGTTTCAATTCTGTTATTACCTCATGTGACCTGTTTATATAACCATGAAGATAATTAATTAATGAACTAGTCATATTTTCATACACCAGTCAAGGGATGAAGTATGTACTTGGGTATTTATGTTACTATACTACTTCACTTTTATATATTAATTCCTTCAAACTATTTTAGTTTATTTTACATAGATATTCTATTATAGAAACTATTTATGGTGGCCTACTAAGATTTATCTCACACACTATATGTTTCACCATTGTAACAACACAAACTTTTATTAATGAAAATTACTCTTGGTCTAATTAAATGCCCTAATATGTAAAATGGTTATATAGTACATATGAACATACTTAGTTTAATGTTCTTAGATTTTAAAATACCATTAAAAATTGTTATCTTTTCTAATAGAGACATTGAATAGTGATATCATGATTAGTATAAATGACTGTCTTTAACAAATCCAATTTACTCAGAAAAAGAATGTGATGGCCTCATCCAATTGAATTTCACTGCACGAAGCCCATTTTTTGGAGCTCGGAAAGGAGGTGGAGTCATTGGGATTCACTCTTTACCAATCCCAATATGAGATTCAACACATTAATCTTTAACAAAACCTTCTAGGGGGAAGTTGAATTTAATAGATATTACCACCGAAACAATGTTATCGGAGCCACCCCAAGAGTATATCACCATTACACACCTTACCCTTAGGTCTTATGTAGGTTTTATAAGGAGATATGTAACAAGACCCTAGAACTATTATTATTTGCATTAGTTTTTTGTTGAATAATGAATATGCATTCATTTAATTATTGTTACATTGTAAATGGTTTTTAAAGAAAAATGAGTATTTTTAGTTAATATTTAAATTCAATTAAGAAACATATTTTTATGAATTAATATATTTTTGAGTTAAATAATATTTTAATAAAATATTTTTAATAAATTTCTTTTTATTCAATATAAATCAACATATAATTTTTATGAATACAATTGTAATTTTTGTTATGGTTTGAAAGTTGTTTTTGTCAAAACCCATGAATTTTTTATAAGTGTCAGTTATTATTTTAAAAGAAAAAATTCAAATATTTAGAAAATTATTTAGATAAAATGAATATTATTTTTGGATTCAGGATTTCAAAATTATCTGACGGTGAATTTTTCATATTTTTCTGAGACATACCAATTTTTGGGTAAAAATAAAACACAACTTAAATATATAATGTGCTTTATGAAATTATAATGAACCAATAGTTATTTAATAAAATAATATAAAAGGTATATTCGGAGAATATATTTTTTACCTTTAATATAATGTGATTTTAGAATTGTTTGATTAATTTTATGGTGCCTTAGTGGACCCTCCAAGACATATAAAATATCTTAACTTTTTAAAATGATTTCCTTGGGAGTATGAATCACCTCCACTTAAGAAATCCTAATATTTTATTATATTAAGACATTTTACTTATAAAATAATGTTTTACACTAAACTTTTGAAAAAACCATGGTAAAAAAGCAACAGATGGTTTGTGGTTTTGATTAGTTTAATATGTAGTGCCCAAAACCTAAATAAAAAATAATTACCTCTTCTTTCCTATATAAACCCACTCAGTCTCCATTTTCTATTCACACAAAACATTTGTAGCTCGATCAACCTATTACCTCCCATCACTATAATCTTTTCAAGGTGACCCATTTTCCCAAGAAGCCTCTCTCAAGCCTCTCTCAAGCCTTCGGTATCACACTTCCAAGTAAGGGATTTTTTCCATTCACATTTTTTTCCAAATTTCTTTTTTTATACCCTTTGTTTTTCAATTATAAATGCTTTAGTATGATTTTAAACCTCCCCCATACTGACCTACATATTTTTTTAATGATGATATAACTCTTTCTCCCTCATTAATTCCTCACATGTTCACCTATTACAGTGCTGAAATTCCGTAATGAATTTCTCTCTTCTCATTTACATTCAAAAAAGTTGTTTATATTATGCATATAAATTACATTAAATTTATTGTTATATTTTGTTCCAAGACCACAATACTGTAAATTTAATTGATAAATGATGATATACCCATATATCTCTATTGAACCCATTTTATGATTTCTATTTGACGTCATTATGCTGCTAATGTTACTCCAAAATATCCATGCCAAAATTTTGGTGTAACTGAATTCCCAACCCATTTTTCTTAAAAGGGTATTCACATTTATGAACATGTAATTTTTTATTTAGTACTTACATTTTTTATTCCACATCTCTCATTCATGGAATAAATTATGATTTTTAATTAATTCATGTGGTATGATCTATGTGGAACTCTTATTCATGAAATGAAATGTTTGTAAAGGGTGATCCCTAATAGCGCTTCAATACATTTGGGTAAATATTAGTATCATGATAAGCCAAGTGAAATGAGGGTTTAATCATGATAATTCAAGTAAAATTAGGGTTTACACATGCTAATTCAAGTTCAATGAGGGTTTAGTTTGTATCCATGAGCAATGAGGCATGGCTCATGATAATATCAAGTTAAATGTTGTTTCCACATTGTAATGTTATGATAATCCTAATATATCATGCATTTATGTTCATTTTTCTGTTTATCTCCATTGATATTCTTATCTCCTAACATGTACTATATTCTTCATGTTATTCTTTGTTTACTCCCTTACTGGGCTTTATATCCCACTTTTTTCTTCTGGATGTCCCCAGGTTATATAATGCAATGCTAAGTATAAAGGAATGTTCTATTCATGTAAAAGAAGTTTTCAATAAATATGTTGTGTTTTATGTTCAATGTTTTTATGTAATAATCCTAATTTCCCACGAAACAAGACCTATCGATCATCATAGTTTTCTTAAGTGAATGTTTATGTAAGAAATCATGTTTATGTGTGTAATAAAGATTAAGGTTGTTATAGTTGGTATTAGATGATAGGTTTAGTTATTTTCAGGATTATTATTAGAAACCTCTAGTGAAAGCATCAGGAATAAGGATAAGTATAATAATAACATCGCTAAATTTTTGTGAGTTTAGATTACATTTTTTATCAATAAAATATATTCATATCTGTATATGAACAAGTAGAGGCAGCTCTAGAATAGATGTATCTATGTGTAAAACCCAAAAAAACCACATTGATCTAGACTCGAATGATAACTAGTGCACAACAATAGTCCTTGATGCACTCTTGGTTACAACAATCCTAAGATATATTCTTTTGTAAATTCATATGGTTAGTATCAACCATTATCATGGGAATAAAAAATGACCCTTTGAATATATTTTGGGATGTAGATCATGGATAACATAGGTTGAAGCCTATAAATTTATATGTTAATGAGATAAGTGTAATTTATAAGTTATCCATTTTTTTCATTGAATTAACCTTATGTGTTACCCCTAACATACCTTATATTCCAGACAATGTCTGGTAATAGGAGGACTCTGGTTAACAACTGATGTGTAGATCAATGTGATGATTATTCTAATGAGATTCCCAATCAAATGGGAGATGGAATCGTAAACTTTGTCATGATACTCTGTCAGTTATCTCATTCTTGTAACAGTAACATAGGTCATGATGAACGTTCAACCCCCCCCCCCAGAAAGAACAAGATTAAATTGAAAGATTCAGGAGAAAAAGGCCTCATACTTTTACTGGATCGTCTGGTACCTCAATCATTGAACCATGGATCAACTCCATTGAGAATATCTTCCCCATTCTTCAATTTTTTGAACAAGAGAAGGTACTTATTTAAGATTATAATATGGAAGGTAATGATAATCGATGGTGGATGTTGATCAAAAATATGAAGCCTGATGAGGAGATCAAGGCATTGGAATGGAAAGATTTACAGAAAAAAAATCAGTAGATATTTTCCTCAAACCCTCCTATATAAAAAGGAAAGTGACTTCCATGCCCTCAAGAAAAAAAAGACGACGAATCCATCAGAGAATATGAGGAAAAATTCACAATGATTTTATGATACCACCGCATATTATTCATTACCACTAAATTCATGGTTGACCACTTTTTTGGTGGGCTATGAAATAGCCTGTGGAAAGCTCTGACAATCTGTGCCATTGATAGCTATGAAGAAATTTTCTGATTTTCCCACAAAGTCGAAATGAAGATCAGTGAATCTGTTGGTGTCATGAAGATAACAACTGGAAATCTGACATTAATTCTGGCGGTATGATGGATAAATCCAATAGTTCTGAGAAACACCATCACCCCACTTTCCAATGGTGTGGAAAGAAGTACCCCGGAAATTGCCTGAAGGTGACAAGGAAATGCTTTAGGTGTGAAAGAGAATGGAACCTAGCTATTAACTACCAATAATAAAAACCCATTTTTTGCGACAAAGGAGTGGGATTCTATATTTGGCACTCAACGTATTGTTCATTACATAAATTGGAAAGAACCAGGGCACTTTGTAAACCAATTACCTAAGGAAAAGGATTTCAGAGGCATCCAATAACCACTAGGGCCGAAATGGTGGGATTTTTTCCATCATTACCACAGAAAGAAACCCTAAAAATGAAGTGGTGATAGGTACGTTAGTTATTCATTCAATAATAGAGAATTTAATTTTTTATTCTTGTTTTATTCATTATTTAATATCCCTAAAGTGTATTCAACCAATTCCAACACCATCAAAAATAATTGAAGTAGGGATGTTGGTGAGAATGAAAAATAGGGAGATCATTTTATCCATTGAATATAACTCCTCCCCTATCACAATTAGTGGATTGAACTTCCCATAAAACCACTTAATACTATCTCTGGTTAAATTTGATGAAATTCTTGGCAAGGATTGGATATCCCTATATAGATCCAACATAAATTTCCATGATTGGAAAATCACTCTCCATATGGAGTATCGACCCCCGATTCTGTACAAGTGAAAATAGGAGGATGAATATTCTTTATCACCATCATCTCAAGCATAGATATTAGTACATATCAGCATGCGTATCATGCTCAAATAATTGAGTCTAAGGAAACAACAATCCTTGAAGATATTCTTATAGTGAGTTAAATCATCGAAGTGTTTCTTGAGGAATTTCTTGGGCTTCCTTCTAGATGATATGTTGAATTCTCAATTGATCTTAGACTTGGGGAATTTCTAATATCCAGGACTCCATATAGAATGGTTCTTTTGTAGCTTTAGAAGCTAATTAAACAACTACAGGAGAACTTGGATAATGTTTTTATACACCCATGTGCTTCACCATGGGGTGCACCAATCCTCTTTGTCAAGAAGAAGGATGGGTCAATGCACCTTTTCATTGATTATCATGTGCTCAAAAAAAATCACGGCAAAGAACAAGTACCCTCTACCAAGAATTTATGACTTTTTCAATCAGCTACATTTACTACAATACTTCTCCATGGTATATTTGTGGTTGAGATATTACTATGTAAGGGTTAAGATGGAGGATATCCCCAATATTGATTTTCATACTAGGTACGAGCACTATGAATTCATAGTAATGCCTTTCTAACTCATTAATGGTCTGTTAATCTTCATCTAATTGATGAATAGAGTCTTTAGATATTATATTGAAAAAAATTGGTAGTATTTATAGATGATATTATAATATTCTAAAAAACCATGGAGGAGCATGAGGAAAATATAAGAACTGTACTAAAGTCCTTGAAAAATGATAATCTATATGAAAAGTACAACAAGTGTGAGTTCTAGATGAAGGAAGTATCATTCTTGGGTTATATCATCAATATCAATGGGATATCTATAGATCCTTCCAAGATGTATGCAATTGAGGGAAGGTTGAGGCCAACATCGGAGAAGGATATACTTTTCTTCATGGGGTTAACTGGATATTATCTCCAATTTTTTTGAAACTTCTCGCTATTATTGAACCCTCTTACCAAGATGACTTGGAAGGGAGTCAAGTTTTCATAGTGTTATGAATGTGAGGAGAGATTCAAGGAGTTGAACATGTGGCTTATCATTGTTCATGTGCTCACAATTCACACAAGAGTATAACTTTTTGTTGTATTTTATGAGGCATCAAAGAAGGGGGTGGGCTATGTTTTGATGAAAAATGAAAAAGTCATTGCATTTTTTTCAAAGAAATTGAAAGTTCATATGAAAAACTATGCATCACCAGATTTGGAGTTGGCTGTAGTAATCTTCGCTTTTAAATTTTGTTTGAATTACCTCTTTGGGGAGAATTTTGAAATATGTAGGATCAAAAAAGCCTCAAATATATATTCACACATCATTATTTGTATATTCACCAACGAAGATAGTTAGAGCTAATCAAATACTATGACTAATTAATCCATTACCACCATGGGAAGGCGAACAAGGTGGTAGATGATCAAAGTATAAAGGACCCAGTGATTCTATCATTAATGGGAATTGAAAAGGATCCAATCATATTAGATTTGATGAAGATGGACATGGGAATAATAATGAAGATAATATCATCAATCCTTTAACAAATTATTTCTAAACATTCTCTTTTGGAAAGGTTAAAGGATTTTAAAAAGGATGATGTGGGAATTCAGAAGAAAGTGGAAACTATCAGAAAAGGTAAACCCTTGAAGTTCAATGTTAATAAAGAATGAATTGTGAGATTTGGGACAAGACTACGTTTTCCATCAACTGCAGATTCAAAGAATTAACTTTTTGATGATGTAAATAGTTAGATTTTCTCCATTCACCTAGGAAACACAATTATGTATCGAGATCTCTAAGAGAATTATTGGAGGGATAACATGACGAAGGAGATCTCCTAGTGTACATAAAAGTAACTAGTATATCAGTAAGTTATGTCTAAGAGGAAAAGTCTATGGGGATGATGCAACCATTTCCCACACCAATATGGAAATGGGAGAACCTCATCATGGACTTTGTCACAAGAATTCCAAATACTTCCAAATGAAACAATGATGTCTAGGTTTTTGTGGATTGTATTAAAAATACTACCCACTTCCTTGAAATAAGAGAGTATTTCTCATTGGATCAACTGGAACATATATATATCAGAGAAGTGGTAAGGATTCATGGAGTACCAATATATATTGTGTCTGATCAATATCCAAGATTGACATGTATGTTCTAGAAGAGTCTTCAACATGATCTGAATAATGATTTTAACATCAGTGCGACTTACCATCCTCAAATTGATGGAAAATATGATAGGACTATCCAAACACTTGAGGACATGTTTAGAGAATGATCGATGGACATCAAAGGAGGATGGGATCAACATCTTACTCTGGTTGAGTTCTCTTATAGTAAATGTTTCAACTCAAGAAACCAAATGGCTCCTTATGAATTCCTTTATGGGAAGAGGTAAAGTACATCGTCTTTTTGGGATGAAGATGGAGAGTGAAAACTCCTAGGTACAGAAATGATCATAGAAATGGTGGGGAAGGTTAAAACCATCCAGTATCTCATTAATGCTACTCAGAGTCAATAAAAGAGTTATGCTGATAATCATCGATGAGACCAATATTTTGATGTTGGGGCCATGGTATTCCTGTGCATATCATTGTGGAAGAGAGTTATGATATATGGTAATAGGGTAGATCTTAGTCTAAGGTACATCGTCCCTTTTGAGATCCTTGAACGCATTGGAGAAGTCGCCTATCAGCTAGAACTCCAACCAAACCGATCTCAAGTACACGATGTATTACAGGTATCACTGTTGAGGAATTACATACCTGACCCATTTCATGAACTCAATCCCGAGGTGGTACCATTGGACAATGACCTCTTCTATGAAGGGAAACTGGTGAAGATCTTATATCGTAGGGAAAACATTCTATAAAATAATACAATTCCCCTCTTCAAGGTGTTGTGGTGAAACCAGAAGTTTGAAGAGGAAAGATACTAATCAGAGAAAGTGAAAAAGAAGAGTTACCCTCATCTGTTTTAGGGTTGGAAAAGGAAATTTTGCGGGTGAAATTTATTAAGGAGGAAATATCAAAATGACACCAAATTTTATTAATGAAAATTCCTCTTTCACTAAAGAGGAGTGTATAACCTAGGAATTTTGGAGGTTCTCGAGTGAAACCCACGCTATGCACTCTTCCAGTTGGTGACGATTGAATCCAAAGCTCCGGATCCTCCCCCCTTGGCAGGGGATGAGGCTTCTTCGTCCCTCGGGAGAGTAGGGTTCCCATTCCATCCCTTCTACAACCCAGATTTTCATTAACCATTCTTCAAATCATCGGTAATCCCTAATGTACCGAACCTTATTGATGTACTCCCTAATCTCCAGTTATCAACCTCTGAGTTCACAGAAACCACAGTTCTACTGAACCTCACCCTGATCGCTTGATTTAAGCAAAGGAGACCTTCTGTCGATGCTTTTGATAGATTCTTATTCACCTCATGGGACCTCCAAGAACGAGCAACAGTAGGCTTACATGACAGACACCATATTATGATTCTCTTTGAATTGAAGGAGGAACTCATCAAAGCATGGTTGAGGTCCCCTCTTATATGCAACAAGATTTTCTTTTTTCCTCCTACAATCATCCTTCGACTTTCATATGGAGCATGATTTTCCCTCGGTGGCTGTTTGGGTAAGCTTCCCCAACCTTCCTTTACCTTTTCAAAATCCATCGATTATCAAATTGTTGGGTAATCTTGTCAGGGGTTCTTATGCGATGATAGTCGCACTGAGAAAGTGTTTCATCCGGTCGATCCTCGAGTCTATGTAGAAGTAGATGTGTCGCGGTTACCTTTTGATTTTGGTTGGATTACTATCAGCAATGAATACAGATGAAAACAACAGGTGATTTATGATGATTGGACTTTTTTTTGTTCGTCATGAAAATTCCTGGGACACTCTCTGGATATTTTATTAAGGATACCATCATCCCAAGAGGTCGAGACTCGTCATTGGGATTCATATGTATCAGCAAATAGGGAGGAAGTTTAAAGGGTAAAACATCAGTGGTTCACGGGGGAGTTGGACCGGATCAGGTGGATTTTGGTTCAGATTGCTGTGGTAGGGGTCTTCATTGACCATGAATTTTGGAGCAGAAAGGATTGGAGGGTTTTTACAAGGAGTCTTAGGGGAGTGTTCATGGTCCTATTACGATGGAAGCTATGGTGACCAAAGAAAACCCAAAGGTTTCCAAAGTGTTTAAAAGGATGAGGTGGGATTTGGAGGGCTCTTCCAGGATGTGTTTACGGAAGGATGCCTACACGAATCATGTGGAGGATCAGGTGGTACAACATAGGAATGAAGCTGTAGAGGATGGGTGAAACTGGCAGAAAGAGAGGTGATTATTTCTTCCTTGGATGTGGCCAGCCCAGTCAGAACTACAATGTTTGGGGATCCTACTCATTTGGCCAGGTCTTTGCTTCAACTGTGTAACTGGTTCGATTGTATCTTGGAATTAGGATTGAACACTAATCAAGTGAAATATTGAGAGGTCAATTGGGGTTACCTAGGGAACCACATTGATGAAGGTTGGGGTCATGAGGAGGCCTCTATGGATGTAGAGGTTCCTCCTAACCTAGATACAAACAATCTTTAAGGAAAAGAAGATGAACTAACGACAGTGGTTGAGGGTGAGGGAAAAGAAACCATTAAAGGAAATGGAGTTGCGGTTAAGTGTCTTTCAGTGATTAAATGCAACACAGCTAAATAGGGGAGGGGGAATGACAAGGGTTTCAAGGAACCTATTTTAGAGAATTGATTTGACAAGAGGGGGTATGTTTCTGGAGGTGATAAAGAAAATCATAGTAAATTGGTCAACTGGTCCTATAGTGATATTGTATAAGGTGTGGAAAAGAGGTGGATTGGGGATGTGGGAATGTTGTCGGATACCTCAAGAAGAAAAACAAGGAAGGACTGTTTTTATCTGTCGTGACTAGTAAATACTAGAGCTGCATCTAAGCAGGGTCTTGGGGGGATACTTTCTTTCAAATAAGTTAGATTGTATGTGAAATCTTTTCTAGGGAATCTCTCACTGGATCAAATGAGGAGTTGGGACCAAGGTGATAATCTCTTGTGGCAGTATAATCTAGCTTCTGAATGGGAATCAGCCACTGCGGATGAGGCCTCCTCTATTGGGTGTGGTGATGAGTATGTATATTATGATTTGTAATGGTTGTTCTTTTTTGTTCTTGCCATTTTATTTCATGATTTTTTTTCATGGTTGGTGTCAGTTGTGATTTTGTTCGGTTTATCACTTATCCAAAAAGATAGTCACGATTTCTCACTTTTCCTAAAAGTTTTTGAAATAAAAAAAATTAATTTTTAGTCGGTATTATTTTCTAAATTTTTTATATAAAACATATTCACTTCCTTAGTTTTATGTTTTTTCATTTTAAAAAACTGTTACGAATTTTTACTATTGCTAATATATCCATTGAAAAGTGATCACATGATTAGTATAAATATAGTGATTTAACAAATACTTTTTACTCAGAAAAAGGATTTGATAGCCTCCTCCAGAATAATTTCTCTATACGAATCCAATTTTTCAGAGCTTGAAAAGGCAGTGGTGTCACTGGCCTTCCCTCTTGACCAATCCGAGCCGAGATTCAACATGTTAATCATGAACAGAACATCCTACGAGATATGTGGATGTTAATAGAGATTACCACCCAAGTGATGTTATCTGAGCCACCCCAAGAGTGTGTCACCATCACACACTTTACACTTAGGTCTTATGTGGGTGTTATAAGGGGTTATGTAACAAGACCCTAGCACTAGGATGATGTGTATTAGTCTTTTATAGAAAAAACAATATGCATTCATTTTATTATTGTTACGTTATAAATGGTTTTTAAAGCACAAATAGTCTTTTTTGTTAATATTTAAATTCAATTAATATATCAATTTTTATTAATTAATGTATTCTTGAATTAAATAATATTTTTAAAAAATATTATTAATAAATTAATTTTTATTAAATATATATTATCATATAATTTTTATGAATACAATTGTAATTGTTATTATCGTTTGAAAGCTGTTTTTGTCAAACCCCATTAATTTTATCTTAATATCTGTTTTTATTTTAAAAGTGAAAACTCACATATTTATAAAAAAATTAGATAAAATGAATATTATTTTTGGATTCAATATGTCAAAATTATTTAACTGTGAATTTTTTATATTTTTCTAAGATATTTGATTTTTTGGATAAAAATTAAATACCGCTTAAATATATAATGTGTTTTAAGGCATCATAATGAACAAATAATGATATAATAAAATACTACAAATGTGATACTCTAAAAATAAATGTTTTCCTTTAAAATAATGTAAATTTTTAATTTTTTTAATAATTTTTATGGTGCATTAGTGGACCCTCTAAGACTTATAAAATATTTTATCTTTTTAAAATGATTTCCTTGAGAGTGTGACACACCTAAACATAAGAAAGCATAATATTTTATTATTTTATTCCATTTTCCTTTTGAAATAATTTTTTCCACTCCACTTTGAAAAAAACCATTGGCAAAAACCATCAAATGTTTTTTTTGATTGGTTTAATGTGTAGTATCCAAAACCTAAATAATAAACAATTCCCTCTCCTTTCCTATATACACCCACTCAATCCCCATTTCCACTTCACTAAAACAATTTATAGATAAACCAAGTTATTCCATCCTCTCACTATAATCCTCCCAAGGCGCCCCATGTTTCCTAGAAGCCTCTCTCAAGCCTCTCTCCAGCCTTTGGGATCACACTTCCATGTAAGGGATTTCTTACTTTCTCATTTTTGTCCAAATTTATTTTTTTTGTTATACCTTTTTGTCAACTATAAATGTCAGATTATGATTTGAAACCTCCCCCATATTTACCTCCTTAATTTTTAATTATGAGATAACTATTTCTCTCCCATTAATTCCTTCCATGTACATCTGTTACCATTATGAAATTCTATAATGAATTTCTATTTTGTCAGTTACATTCATGAAAGTATTTTATATTATGAATCTAAATTTCCTTAATTATGTTGGGATATTATGTTCCATGACCCCATTACTATAAATTTCATGTATAAATGAGTACATATCCCTTTATCTCTCATCAACCAATTTTAATATTTCTATTTGACGTCATTATGCTGCCGAAGTTACACCAAAATTATTGTGTAAGAGAATACCATGCCCATTTCGTTATAAAGGGTATTAAAATTTAGGAACATGTAATTTTTGATTTTGTACATACATTTATTTATTCCACATTTTTTATTCATGTAATAAATTTGGACGTTTAATGGATCCATGTTGTATGGTCTATGTGGCACAATTATGCATGAAATGAAATATTTATAATTGGTGCGCCCTGATAGCACTCCAATTCATTGGGTAATGATTAGTATCATGATATGGAAAGTACAATGAGGTTATTCTCATTATAACTCAATTTAAATTAGGGTTTAAACATGCTAATTCAAGTTCAATGAGGGTTTACTCATGCTCCATGTGAAATGAGGCTTGGCTCATGCTAATATCATGTTAAATGTTGTTCCCACATTTCAATGTTATGATAATACTGCTATATCTTGCGTTTATGTTCATTTTTATATTTTTCTCCATTGATATTACTATTTGATAACACGTACTATATTATTCTAGACAATGGCTAGTAATAAAAGGACTCATGCTAACAAACTACGGGATGATCAATGTGATGAATGTTCTAATAAGATGCCAAATACGATGGGAGAAGGAATCAAAATATTTATCATGATACTCTCTTTGTTAACGTGGGATTGGAATAGAAACATAGGTCAATAGGAACGTTAACCCCCCCTAAGAAATAACAAGCTGAAAATTGAAAGCATCATGAGACAAAGGCCTCCTATATTTAATGGATCATCAAATCCCTCATTATCGAACCAGGGATCAACTCCATTGAGAAGATCTACTCTATCCTTCAATGTTCTTAAGAAGAGAATATACTTATAGATTCTTATCATATGGAGGGTGAAGCATATCAATGGTTGAAATTAATAAAAAATATGAATCCTATGGAGGAGATCAAGCTTTAAGAATGAAATTATTTCCATGATAAAAAATTTCATAAATATTTTCCTCGAACCCTCCGACTTAAGATGGAAAGGGAATTCATTGACCTCAATAAAAAACATTAATAATCTATTAGAGTTTATGACGAAAACATTACCAAGCTTGTACTATACACCTCAATATTTTTTGATACCCATTAATGAATGGTTGACCACTTCACTAGTGCAATGAAACCTAGCCTACAGAAAGCCATGGAAATCTGTCACTTCGATAGCTATGGGGAAATTGTCTAATGTTCCCTAAAAGTTGAAATGGAGATCATAGAATCTTAGGGGTATCATGAGGATAAGAAGTCGAAAGAAGAATTTAATTATGGTGGTCTGATGTATAAATCCAATGGTTCTAAGAAACTCCATCACCCCACTTTTTCAAAGGTGTAGAAAGAAACACCCTGGAAATTTCCTCAAGGGGATGAGGAAATTCTTTAGGTGTGGAAGACAATGGAAACTAACTATTAACTACAGACAATAAAAACTGCTACTACAAAAGAGGAGAGGAATTCTCTGTTGGACCCTCAATGAATTTCTCATTGCTTCAATTGCAAAGAAACATGGATTTTTTCAAACCAATTCCCTAAGAAAATTGTTTTCGAAGGCAACCAACAACCTCCAGGGTTGCAATGGCACACTTTGTCCATCACTACCACTGAAGAGAACCCCGACAACGAAGTGGTGATAGGTAGGCTAATTTTTCATTCAATAATAGTGAATGAACTTTTTGATTCTGGTTCAATGCATTATTTTATATCCCAAAAGTTTAGTAGAACAATTCAAACACCACCAAAAAACCATGAATGTACAGATGTCGGTGGGAAAGAAAATGGAGACATAATGTTATCCCATGAATATAACTCATCACCTCTCACAACATTTGGATTGAACATCCTATCAAACCTCATCATACTCCCTCTGGTAGAATTTGATGCAATTCTTGGCATGGATTATATTTCTATATATAGATCCAACATAAATTATCGTCAGAAACATGACTCTCCATTTGGAGTATCGACCCCCAATTTTTTAATAGTTCAAGGAGGAGTATGAATCTTATTTTGCACCATCATCTCAACTATGGATATCATTACACTATGTGTACATGTATCTTGCTTGGATGATTTATTATTAGGAAGAAACCATCCTTAAATACATGCCTATTGTGAGAGAATTCACCTAAGTGTTTTCTGAGGAATTTCTAGGTCTTCCTCCTAGAAGAGATTCTGAATTACCAATTGATAATAGACCTAGGGAATTGGAAATATCCAAGAATCCATATAGAATGGCTGTTTTGGAGATTAAGGAGCTGAAGAAACAACTATAGGAGAACATGGATAAAGTTTTTATACACCCATGTGCTTCACCAAGGGGTGCACCAGTCCTCATTGTCAAGAATATGGATGGGTCAATGTGCCTTTTCATTGATTATCATGAGCTCAAAAAAATCACTATAAAGAACAAGTATCATATACCATGAATTTATGACTTGTTAGAACAGCTTCATTGAGAACAATACTTCTCCAAATTAGATTTTTGGCCGAGATATTACAAATTAAGGGTGAAGAAAGAGGATATCCCCAAGACTACTTTCTGTATAAGGTACTGGCACTATGAATTCATAGTGATGCCTTTGTAACTCAGGAATGTTGCATAAATCTTCATGGAATTGATGAATAGAGTATTTAGATATTACCTTGACAAATTGTTGGTAGTCTTTATAGATGATATTCTAATATTCTCCAAAACCATGGAAGAGCATGAGGATCATTTAAGCATTGTACTTGAGACCATGTGCAATTATAATATCTATGAAAAGTACAATAAGTGAATGTTCTGGTTGAACGATGTCTCATTCTTGGTTCATATCATCACAAGAAATGGGATATCTTTGTATCCATCAAAGACCTCTGCAATTGACGGATGGCTGAGGCCAACATCAGTGACAGATATTTGTTGCTTATTGGTGTTAGCTAGATATTATTTCCAATTTGTGAGAATTTTTATCATGATTATCAATCCTTCTACCAAGATAACACAGGAGGGAGTCAAGTTTTCTTTGAGTGATGAATTATAAGAGAGATTCAAGAAGTTGAATAGGAGTCTTATCCATACGCACGTGCTCACACTACCAAAGAGTGGAGAACTTTTTGGGTATTTATTAATGCTTTGAAGAAGGGCATGGGATATGTGTTGATGAAAAAAAGACAAATTAATTGCCTATTTTTCAAGGAATTTGAAATTTTATAAGAAAGACTATCCAACACATGATATGGAGTTGGATTCAGTAATCCTCACATTAAAATTTTGGTGACATTACCTCTTTGGGGAGAAATGTGAAATATATGGATAAAAAATCCCCATGTATTTATTCACACAGAAATATTTTAATATTATTCGATTAATATGGTTAGACTTGATCAAAGACTTGAATTATCCATCCATTACCACTATGGGAAAGAGAACAAGGTGGTAGATGCTCTATGTAGAAAGGACCCACTGATTATATCATTGGTGATAATTGAAAAAGATCCAATCTTCATAGATTTAAAAAAGATGGACAAGAGAATAATAAAGAATTGAATATCATTAATCCTTTCACAAATTATTGCCCAAAATTATCTTTTGGAATGGCTAAAGGATGCTCAAAAGGACGATGTGAGAATTCAGAAGAACGTGGAAACTATCAGAAAAAGAAAATCCTTGATGTTAAATGTCAATAAAGAAGGAATTGTGATATTTGGGACAAGACTACATGTTCCGTAAAATCCAGAGTTAAAGAATTAACTTTTTGATGATTCACATAGTTCGAATTTCTCTATTCACTCAAGAAACACAAAGATGTATCAAGATCACTGGGATAATTATTGGAGGGATAACATGAAGATGGAGACTGCTGAGTATACATCTAAGTGCCAAGTATGTCAGAATGTGAAGGATTATAAGGAAAAGTCTCAGGGGATGATGTGTCGTTACACATACCAACATGGAAATGGGAGAAAATAATCATGGACTTTGTCACCAGACATTCGAAGATATCCAAATGAAACAATGATATCTTGGTTTTTGTGGATAGTCTTACAAATACTGCACACATCATTTCAATTTGAGTAGTTTTCTCATTAAATTAACATGAATGAATCTATAACATTCACATTGAGATGTTCAAAATGCTTCCCTTTGAGAATACTTCTTAGCCTTAGAGAGAAAATTTGAGCTGTATATATAGTTATATATATATATGTTATCTAAAGATATTTATCAGGAAGTTAGTATTTCTATTTTAACTGGGGAGTGTCATGTTTTATATCATTTTATATGGAAATTTTAATGAATTTAGTCACACTAAAAATGATTCCCCTATACGTCTTATATATATATATATTGATCCAAGATCTAGATTTCATATTTCAACAACTGTAATTTAGTATTAAACTCTTCACATAGTTATTTAGGTAAACAATCATAACAATCTAAAAACATGTGATTATTTTATTGTTGAGTGGTAAACCATTTTTCCATATCAATCATATATTAAATAAACACAACAATATTGCTTTTTTATAAAATTCATTAGTGTTTTCCAAATAAGTGTCACTCAAATATCACAACAGGATGTGGTTACCTAATTAATAATATTAACAATGACATCCATTCCATACTTAAAATATTCCATACCCACCCTAATTGGGAATGAACCTACCATGATGGATGATTGAGATTGTGAAATGTGTTTACATTAAATGGAAACTAACCATTAGTATTTTTTTGATTTTTCTAATGGACACCCCAATTTAATATACCTCACATGAATTTAAAATCCATTACATATCATTAAATCTTTATTATCTCATATGCAGTTTTATATACATGATTTTAAAATTTTAGTTTTGAATTACTGATTTCATTAACAAAATTAATGTGTTCAAACTATATTAATGTGTAACTCTTTACATAAATCACATGTTTGTGTTACATTCTCGAAAAAATCCCGAAAAAAATTATACAGATACAAATTTGTCTTCGGAAAAAGGTTTGTGAACTCCAATGAGGAATATTGTAGTTAATGTTATCCAAACCCACACATGTATATAATATGGAATAATACTAAAGTAAAGTGGGTTTTCTGACCCCAAATCCCTCTCTCTAGGGAGAGTTCACTTAATATGAAATTCAATTAATTATATCTCTAAAACCAAATATTCACAAACTACATACAACAATTATTCTCAATATCTTATCTCTAAAAACAATATAAGGTCAAGGTCGATGAAAAATATATCTTATGTTACTATACATAAAATATAATTACATACACAGTCTCCTAAAATAAATTTATAACATAAATTTATCATACACAATATATTCATTAAAAATTATAATCATTAAAATAACACAAGAAAACAGTAATAAATAAACACTTAATTTATTTTTCAAAAACATGAAAAAATTAAAATTTGAAAATATTATTTAGATATAAAAAATACCATTTTTTTATTCCTAACACCAATAACTTATAAACCCTAAGTATAGATGTAAAAAATAAAATTTGTAAAATGATTTAGTTATATCATATTTTATGACGAATAATATAATTATCAGTCTTAAAATATGGATAATACGTAGGAGGGAATAGTTTGTGATCTAATCATATTATATGATATAAAATCAATTGTATTCTATGATTTAATTATTGAATATGATTGGATATATAATAAATATATGGTTATATTTTATGATAGAGATGGTATCGTATTTAAGGTTTAATCCCATGTTTCCACGAAAACCTAGGATTGGGTCCTATTATAAGATATAATATATCATATGAAAAGACATAATTCAAATCCTAGAGATTCTTTTATATCGTGCCGTGAAATATAATTCAGCCATATGTTGTGAAAAACCAAAATAGAAAACATTTATCCTAACATATTTTATTAAATAAGAATATTTCATTTCAATATTAATTTTATTGAAATAAAAGTAGATTCACATATTTAATCCCTTGAGAAACAAAATTTGATACCATTTTTGGGTTTTAGGAGATAATTGTGTGATCTTAGGTAGAACAGCCAATCCCATATATAGCCAAATCTATTTTCATGGATTCAACGTAGCTGGAAAATAAAGAAAAAACATACCTGAAACACAGTTACATTATCATCCATATAACTCATTAACGGAATATGTTTTATGATGATCATTGAAACATTAATCAAATGATTCTTGCATCTGAAGTTTTACCCCAACCTTGGATCACATATAACATCTTTAAGGATTTAAAAATTCCAAAGGTGTTGTAGGTCCTTCAATATGTAACAAGTGCAGTTTTTTGAAGAACAGAGATTCAACCAAATTTTAATGAAACAAATGAAACCAATAGGAGGGACCCCTTTACTCATTTGAGAATCATTGATACTCTTCATTTTATGAAGAACATTGACCATATAGTGTGTATTGGGATCCATCTCATAGCTCCCATATAATATTGATCATTGTATTTCCATTCATTTAAAACTTATATAATGTTTTTTCAATTAATAAATAATACAATTCATTGATTATTATCCAAAGAAACTATACAAGAGGTGGCGAACTGATGCATGCACTCAAATGGAAATCATATTGTAAAACATATCTTATTATATGATATTTGAAGAAAAATAAACCAAATCATAAATTATAATATATACATATTTTAATATGTTATATTAATCACATTCATATCATACCATACTATTCTAGGCATTCATAAGATATGAATCACCTATTTTAAGTGAATACCCATCAATTTCCACATTCCATTTTAAAACATGCTATAGAAACTCATGTAAAAAACATTTCAATCAATATTATGATCTATTGTAACCCCTATATGTGCCACAATCCTTGAAAATTCAATATTCATATGATTTATGTTTGGATGAAAACATAATCATTTCCCATAATTATAGGTTCCTAGCATCATGGAAGTTGTTTTGGTGGGTTTGAAATTAAATTTTATTTTAATTTAGAGTTTCCCAAAACCTCTAGAGAGTGTATTACATGTTAAATTTATAATTAATTGCATTATGTTTATAAGAAATGAATATATCATCTTAGGATCCTTTATTCATTTAAATTTTTTATCTTTTAGAAACCCATTCATTTTACCTTTGTTTCACTTTAATGATTCAAGTGTAAAATCCCTATAGTGGTGATCCACATGTTATCCATTAATTTATTATCAATTCTAAATGATTTATGGGTTATAAAATTGAAAATAAATTTTTTTTCATTTCTTTTCATCATCCCTCCAACATCCTTCACTCTTGAAGGAGTTCAAATCATAATTGAGAAGAAGAGAGGTTTAATTCTGAAGAGAGATAGATAGATAGAGAGAGACGTTTGTTGTTAAAAACAATTCTCTACTCTCATTTTTTAATTAATTGTACACAAGAGACACTACCATTTATTTTTATATTCAGATTTTAGATTTAAATAATATATGATTATGTGAGATCCTTAAATAATAATATAATACTTTAACAAACCTCATTATATATAATAATAATATTATTATTATTAATATTTTATGGTGTGTACTAACTTATGCACAAACAAATATTATTTTACCACCATGTGAATAAATATTTATCATAGAATGTGGTCTTAGTTCACATGAACTCCTCATCATTTATTGAATTCCTGAATACATATTTGATTGATTTAAATAAATATTTTATTCGCAATCTAGAGAATAAATATTTATAAATAATCAAAAAAGAGTATAAATTTTTTATTGACAAACAATAAAATAAATATTTATTATATATTCACATAATCAAATGAATTATTTCTTGATAAATAAATATTTATTAATTACAATATGAATATTATAGATCAATAAAACAAGAGTGAAAGTAATCCTTGGCGATGAGAATAATTTAAATTCCTTTAATTAAATTAAAAATATAATTTATTCAATATCAATAGAAACACTAGTTTTAATGATCCTCTAGGGTTCATTCTTACAAGAATTTGGTAGGTATTCCTAAAGTAAAATATTATTATCTATAAATAGGTCATGAATCACAGGATAAATAACAAGGTGTCACAATGTTGAAAACCACATAAGAACTCTCAATGTGTAATAAAATATCAACCTATCTACATAATACATATTTCATTGACAATCATTTATAAATTTAATTACACCATGGAAATGAAAATCACGAGAAATTTTTTTTAATGAAATTTATAAGACATAAAATTTCAAAAAATATAGAAGGGACATGTCCTTCCCCAACTTGTCCATTAATAAGAAATTTTTCATGGTGCACTCAACTTACCCTATATACTGGCAACATATGGAATGGTATTTTTTGTCAATAATTCTAAGTCGGTGGTTCCTGACATGTGTTGGTCGGAGTGGATACTCAAGAGGGGGTTGAATTGAGTTCCAATTAAAAATTTCTTTTAAAAATATTCTTATTAAAATCCCCCAAATTGAAAACTAAGTTAAACTATTATGAATTTGTATGACATTAAAGGGTCAGTTTGGTTCTCAAAATATTGATTAGTTCTCAGTTAATCTAATCTAATGATTAATTAACTTTTGAAGATAACCTAATACATTACAGTACATACAAACACTAGCTAGATTAACTATCAAAGTAACATTAAAACAATTTTATATTTCAAAGTAATTAGCAGCAGAATATTCAATATAGGTTAAAACCAAAATAAATAAGCACAACAGTTCTAAAACAAGTGGATTAGTCTCAAGCCGAGACTTAGTCCTCTCAAAGAATTTATATAAACTTTGATCCACACCCTAGATCGGGGTAAACAACAGTACAAAGACTGTCCAGGTCCTAATACCTCAACCACAGTTCTACGTGGGAAAACAAAAACAATAGAACACTGGCTATCTAGGTTACATTTGACCTCTACCACTATCCACAGTGGGATACAAGAGAGTTACAAAGGTTTTGTGTGAGTATTTTTAAATCCTCCAGTTTCACGCAAGAGTCTGTGTGTGTATTAAATATACAGACTTCACACACTGCTCAAATGGTAAGTACAAGAATCACTAAGAGAGTAGATATGATTTTAGAATTTTCTAGTGATTTGAAGTGGAGCTCTTAACTACTTGGATTGATGTAAATGAAGCTCTGAGTCCTTCTCTTGTTTATTTCAAGAAAACATAGTGGCATGGTTCTCTTCCTTCACTTCCAGTGTAGGTGTTCAGCTCGAGTATGAGTAATCGTTATAGCACTTGAACTTCTTCTTTGAAGTTCTGTTCTTTGTGAGTATGAGGGTTCTTCTGGTTCATTGTGTATCTGCTTGTTGTGTCGTGTATGCATGGAAGAATTTTCTCTACTTTTTTGTAGTTTTAGGTACCCTCTCATTGTACCTTGACCTCCACCAATAGGAATTATTACCTTTTCATTGGTACGAGGTACAGTTCCTTGACATGCCGACAACCCATATTAATTAATGGGAGTTGCATTAAATTGAGAAAATATGACTATTAGTATAATTTAAATAAATAATAAAAGTTTATGCAAAAGAGTGATTATAACAGTCGGCTTGTAACTATTACTCCTTCTATCGGTAGATTTGCTTGTATCGGTAGCTGTTTGTATCGGTAGCTCTTTATCTCTATAGCAGTAGATCCTTATATCGGTAGCTTTTTTCTATAGCGGTAGCTCTGTGTAATGGTAGCTCTTCTTGTATCGGTAGCTTTCTATATTTGTAATGGTAGATCCTTGTAACGGTATCTCTTCTGGTATCGAGATTGGTACACATATACCAATGGATTTCATAACGGTAGACTTGCATGTATCATTAGGTCTGTTCTGTACCTTGAATACCGGTAGACTTACTCTAATGGTAGATCTGGTGTAACGGTGACTATCTGTACCAGTGTACTTCATATATCTGTAGCTTGTCTATATCAGTAGTCTAAGTATCATCAGCTCTGTATCAGTGAGCATTATATCTGTAGAGTTACACATACAGGTAGACTCGATGTTTCGGTGACATGCATACTAGTAGACTTGATGTATCAGTAACCTGTCTGTGTGTACCAGTGGACTGGACACTTAACTAACTTATGAAAAAAACATCCAGATTGAGTTAGCTTTATTTCAAAGTAGGATTAAAATCTAATTAATATATGAATGAACATTATTTGGGATTATCAACATATTAAAACATAATTAAGATTATCAAAACAGGTGAGGTCAACAATCTCCCCCTTTTTGATAATAACATCTTATTGAATTTTTATCCCAAAATAATGAGTAAAATATCTGAGGATATAGTATTAAATGCAATGGTATCAGAGAAAATAATAAAAAAAAATTACTAGACTTATGTATCAGTGGTATTATAAAATAAATAATCAGTGGGATTAATGTTTTCAAATGTAATACTGGAAATGTTAAATGTATCGGAGGTAATATTATATTTATCATAATCTCATATATGATGCTCATATATATAGACTTCTCATTTTGCTCATATTTCTCCCCATTTGTCCTACCATATGGTGAATATTAGTTATATTCTCCCCCTTTGTGATTAGGAAAAAGAAGGAAACAAACAAAGGTAAAAGTAACATAATGGTAAAAAGAGAACAAGAGCATTTGCATTTTAGGGTGCCAAAAGATACATAGAAAAAAAATGAAACAAAATGAATAAAATGGATTCCTATCAAATGTATGAGCCACTAGTCAATCCACCTCCTGGATGCCTACTTGAGATTTTCCTTTGGGATCCGAGGTAGACTCAGACTGTGGGGATGCAGGTGGAGGTTTAGGAACACCAGAGATGATCAAAGGAGGCTGAGCTACTGAAAATATTCATGGTCTATGCTAAGTAGCTCTCTGAGTGATCATAGGAGTAAGGCTTCAGATGGCTTGGGCTGGAGTCATCTGAGTAGGAGAAGTAGTAGAGGCAGATACAGGTAAAGCTAGAGGTACAATCACTAGGCGAGCATCAACATGCAAGAAGGGTAACAAGATATTTCTGAAATCCAAAATGATTCCTCCTCCTCTCTCCATGGGAGATATGAAATCTTCCTTGTTTTCCATAAATTTGTCCAAGGATGGAGTTAGTTCCATGAGCCTACTTATTTTCTCTCTTAAGAATTGAGTTACTGGGGGTAGTTTCAAATTCTCTTACAATAGTTTGATGTGATTTTTGAGTTGATGCTTGGTGTAGACCATTTGGAAATAAAAGTCTACCTTTTATTTCACTTCCTTCTAAGAAGTAGAAGCTTCTCTCATATAGTCTTCAAAAATCTTCATGATATCCCAAGTGTTAGACACCACTTGGTTCATGGAAGATGAGTCCACAAAGCTACTGGTTGAAGCTGAACCAAGCTCCTCCTTCATCAATGCTCGAATCTGACCCATTTCTATTGAAGGTATGGAGGCAAGAGAACCAATGGAGAAGGTTACAGTTTCCTTGAAACTTTTAGTCAACCCATTGATATGATTTTTCACTTGATAATCATGGCTGCTGACATGATGTTCCATGGAGGTCTTAAATTCCTCATAGACAGATATCATATGGCTCACAACACTTTTGACATAGGCTAAGTCTTTGTCTTCTTGAGATTTTGAGCTCATATTAGATTCTAAAGATAGAGCTGATTTCCTTAGAAATTCAACACCTTATACCAATCTAGACACTTGATTCTGAGAAGCCTGGATTTCTGCCATCATCTCTTCCACAGAGGTGGACACACAACAACAAATACAGAGTTCAAAATATTTTTCCATGTTCCTCAGCTCCTCAACAAAACTATTCATTAAATAAGAAAGATATGCCTTCAAGGACTCTTTCATTTAAGCATTCAAAGATTAAAGGCCATCCCTGGTGACCAGATTTTCGGGCACAATAGCAGGTTCTCTCTCAAGCACAATAGTGGCCATTGAGTCAGTCATAACCGATTGAATTGATGATACCAGTGGACTTTCCATTCTTACGACTTCTTACACAAAACTGGTATTAAGATATGACTTCAACTTATCCAGATCACCTCTTCTGACTATATCTTTAGGTAACAACTCATACTGAATATCATAAGTGACTTTTGGTCTATTTAGGGATTCCTCATTATCAGAATCTAGATAATATAATCCAAAAACCACAAAACCTTGGTCTTCTACCCAGTCCTAAATTTCATTGGCTAATGAAACATTTCCAAGCCTAGTTGGATGATCCCCCTCAACTGGTGAATTTTGCTGTATAACAATAGCATTCTCATCAACTCTTTCTTCCTTAGAAGAATCTTCTACATCCAACTCCATATCTACAAAATCAAGAGGCTCATTATGAATAGGTATAGGTCCTTCCTTCTTAGTCATTACATCCTTAACAGGCACAACTGAGCTTCTAATTAATGAAGTCAAACTTGAGAAAATAGAAGCAGATGATTCAGATTCATTTTCTTCTTCTTCTTCATTCTCAAGAGCTGGTAGGTCTTCCTCATCAACTGGTGTTTCTTCTTCTAATAATGTTTCCTTTACATATGATATAATTTCAGCAACAGGACTTGGAGTCAAGTCCAGATCCCTTCCATCAGCTATAGAAGTCTCCTCTTCATCAGTATCAACACTGTACTTAGGTTCTTATTCATCAGGTCCTAGACCTAGATCCCTCACATCCTTAGGCTTGGAAGGATGATCCACATGATTATAATTATCATACTGCTTCTCATCATCACTAACTCGTTCTCTCTTCCATGGATTCCAATTGATCTTCATATACTTACACACAGTGCTTGTGATACAAAAGTTATTCATTATCACCATTGTCTCATCTTGATACTCAGCTACTCCATTCACTTTGATAATAACTGAGATCAATTTGGAAAAGAATAACGAATTTTTTTTTGACTTGGGTCTAGTCATATACTCTATTTGATTAATTAACAGCCTACACAAATTCACTTTCACACCATGCCTCATCAAATGAAACAAGTAAATATCCTGGAATTTCAGATTTGAAAAGTCCCCTATCCTTGGACTTAAAACATGCTGAATACACTTGAAGTGAAGTCTGTTTTCTCCATCCATTTCAGAATCCACTACTTTTCTAGGTTTTCCATCTCCTATTAACTCTTACAAGGTAGTTTCATACATGAATAAGTTTCTATTATGTGGTACTAATTTAGAGAAATAACCAAATTTTCCTTCATGTGGTACTTTCAGGCATTCTGACCACTCAACAGATGAAAAATCTATTTCCTTTCTATTCACAAAGGAAATCATCCATCTCTCAGCTTCTGATTTCTCAAAACTCAAAAACTCATAGAACTGTTTTACCAGGTTTAGATAGTAGGGTCCATTGTTATTCGAGAATAATTCTATCCATTTCTGTTCTTCCAGAACTTCTAGATTTAATGATTCAAGGGACATCATCCATTCTACACACATTTCATTCTCAAGTACTATCTCTCTCTGAACAAGATGTAGATTCTATGGTTTCATTTCTTCACATCCACTGCTAGACTCACCTTTGAGTCTCTTGGCATTTGGAGCATCTTCTTTTGCGCTGACCGAAGTTCTCTTCGCTCTTTCCATTGTTAGAAACATGATACTTAGGGTTCGAGAGAAGGTTTGAGAGCTATGTCTTGAAGGTAAAGGAATTAAGGTGGATCAAAAGAGGTAAAGACTTATGTTTTATCATTTAGGAATCACAAAAATGAATAAATAAAACATAATAAGTGAAAATATAGACGATACAGATTTTTGGTGGATTAGGGTGTGATGTTTAAAATATTGCAACCTAACGGTAACATATACCGGTGAGAATTCCTATCGGTGAGGATTACTAATGGTGAGGTTCACTAACAGTGAGGTATAACGGTGACATTTCTAATGGTGAGGTTTCTAACGGTGGGGTTTATAATAGTGAGGTTTCTAACAGTGAGGTTTCTAACGGTGAGGTTTCTAAAGGTGAGTTTTCACACGGTGAGGATTCTACCAGTGAGGTTTCTAACGGTGAGGTTTCTAATGGTGAGGTTTTTAACGCTGAGGTTTCTAACGCTGAGGTTTCTAACGCTGAGGTTTTTAATGGTGAGGTTTCTAACAGTGAGGTTTCTAACTAAGTTCTTCCTAGTCAGTTTTCAAAGTGAATGAATGTTGCAATGTCCTAATTTTCTCTGCCCCATCCAAGACTCTTTATGAAAAGAATTTAAGCAAGTAATGTTTTTTTAGCTAAAGAATTCAAATCAACTGCATAAAAATTTTCATTTCTCAAAGAAGAAAATTCAACAACATTTATGGAATTAAAAAAATTATAATAATAATTTTCAAATTTAACATTGAATCCATCATCACACAACTGAGAAATACTTAAAAAATTATATTTAATCCCATCAACAAATAATATATTAGAAATTGAAACTGAATCAGTGTTACCAATCTAGCCTAGGCCGATGATCTTTCCTTTTGAGTTATCACCAAAGGTGACATAACCTCCATCACCTTTGATTAAACTATTGAAGCATGAAAAGTCTCCTATCATGTGTCTTGAACATCCACTCTGCAAATTACCATTTCTTCCTACAGGAATGTTTCAGGCAAGTTTCCTACAAAACAACTTTAGATAGAAATTAATATTGGTACCCAGATTCTCTTGGGTCCAGACAGGTTTGCAAGAAAAGCTTTTAGTACCCAGATTTGTCTTATGGGTCTCATATAATTTATAGAATCAATAGATTTTTAAAGATAAACTCTGTTTGATCTATAATTATGTGAATAACTAGTTGAAGCATATGAACTTCCTGAACTAGTACTTGCAGCATTCTGTCCAGATTGAGGAACAAATCTAATTTTAGTAAACTATCTCTATCCTGGATGATAGCCTATTTCAGTGGTATATTTTGGTGCCACTTTTTACCTAACATTTGAGTTAAAGTATCCTTTACATTTGTGAATTTCTATAAATCCTTCCTTAATTGCTCATTTGACAATTTCAATTAAATATTTTCCTTAAGAAATTGAGCATTATTTTCCGTTTTTATATCAAGTGCAGATTTAATAGAGCTGGTCAAAGCATGATATTTATTTATGGTGTGATACTTGTTCTTAAGCTCATTATATGTTTATTCTATCATATTACAATATTCAAAAAACTCTTCACTAGTCATATTCTCAGATTCAGAATCATAATCACCTATAGAATAGTATTAATTTAATGAAAGAGTATCCAGTGTTACCTTAGATGTGTTTGTCATAAAACACTGTTAGATTTTTTAGACTTTTCATCATGAGTAGAATCAGAATCGCTTGAAATTTCTTCTAAAGCACTCCAAGTTACTTTCATAGATTTCTTGTACTTGTTGTCCTTGTAGTCATATTTCTTTTTGAATGCCAATTTTTTAGATTCTGCTTTTACATGTCCTTTACTTTTGCATTCATAGCAGACAATTTCATCACTTTTATCAGAATTTTTCTAATCCTTCTTCTAATGGCCTTTGTTGTCATATTTTCCTTTTTAGTTTAATTTTCTGAAGAATTTATTATTCCTATAGAACATCTTAAATCTTCTGGCTATCTGAGCCATTTAAGCATCACTTTCAGAATCTGTAATTTCACTTCTTGAGCATTCATTAGGTATGTGAAATATCTCCTTATCCTTTCTCCTCGAGGTAGTAGATTTAAATGCCAATATATTTATTTTTGGTTCATCATCTTCCTCCTTATTCACATTGAGATCTTCCTCATACATCATAAGCTTACTAATTAATTCCTTAACATGAAGTGAGCATATATCACATGATTATCTTATTGAAACCGATTTGCCTCTCCATCTTTCTGGCCGACATCTTAGTATTCTCATGATTTGTTCCTTTGCAGGAACAGCTTTTTCAAGTGTGCTCATAGTGTTGAAAACGTCATTGAACCTGATATACATATCAGAAATAGGTTCACCAGACTTCATTTTAATATTATCATAGTTAATAGTATATGTGTTCAGTATGATTTCTTTGACATTGGTTGTTCCCTCGTGGGAAATAGCCAAAGTGTCCCAAATTTCATAAGCAGCCTTACAAGAAAATATGCGATTAAATTCTTCATCTCCTAAAGAACAATATACGGTATTCATTTCGTTATAATTATTATTGTAAGTTGTTTTAGTATGTTCATCCCAAGTAGTTCTAACAGTTTTTGGAATATTATATTGAGTCTCTATAGCAGTCCAGATATCAAATCCCATACTTTCGAAATGAATTTTCATTTTAAGCTTCCATTAGGAATAATTTGTGCCATTAAAGAAAGGTGCAATATTGGTAGAAGAACCTTCTAGTATATTTTCCATAATTAGATTTTAGAAAATATATTTAAAGAGATAAAATTTAGAACTAAGAGAAATTTAAGATCTTAAAGATACAACTAAAATAATAATTAAAAAAAGAGTATTTTGAAAAATGTTGATAAACAAAAATCCTCCGAAACCAAGTGTCGGTCGGAGTGGATAATCAAGAGGGGGGTGAATTGAGTTGCAATTAAAATTATCTGTTAAAAATATTCTTATTAAAATCCCCCAAATTGAAAGATAAGTTAAACTGTAGTGACATTTTATGACTATAAAAGGTCATTTAGTTTCTCAAAAGATTGATTAGTTCTCAGTTAATCTAATCTAAAGATTAATTAACAGTGGAAGCTAACTTAATGCTTTATAGTACATACAAACACTAGATAGATTAAATATCAAAGTAACTTTAAAAAAATTTATATTTCACAGTAATTAGCAGCGGAATATTCAATATAGGTTAAAACCAAAACAAGTAAGCACAATACTTCTAAAACAAGAGGTTCAGTCTCAATCCGAGACTTAGTCCTCTCAAACAATTTATATAAATTTCGATCCACACCCTGGATCAGGGTAAACAAAATTACAAAGACTATCCAGGTCCTAAGACCTCTACTACAGTTCTACGTGAAAAAAAACATTTGCACCTAGGCTATCCAGGCCACACTTAACCTCTACCACTATCCCCAGTGGGATACAAGAGAGTTAAAAAGGTTTTATGTGAGGATTTTGAAATACTCATTTTTGGTACAGGAGTCTATATGTGTATAAAATATACATAGTTCACACACTAATCAAAAGGTAAGTAAAAGAATCACTAAGAGAGTAGATATGAGTTTAGAATGCTCTAGTGATTTTAAGTGTAGCTCTTGACTACTTGGATTGATGTAAATGAATCTCTGAGTCCTTATCTGGTTTTTCTCAAGAAAACAGAGTGGCGTGGTTCTCTTCCTTCACTTCCAGTGTATGTGTTCAGCTTGAGTATGAGTAATCAAAATAGCACTTGAATTTCTTCTTTGATCTTCTGTTCATGGTGAGTATGAGGGTTCTTCTGGTTCATTGTGTATCTCCTTGTTGTGTCATGTATGCATGGAAGAATTGTCTATATTTTTTTCTATAGTTTGAGGTTCCCTCTCTTTGTACCATGAGCTCTGGAAATAGGAATGATTACCTTTCCATAGGTACATGGTACGGTTCCCTGACATGGCAACAACCCATATTAATTAATGGAAGTTGCATTAAATTGAGAAAATATGACTGTTAGTATAATTAAAATAAAGCATAAAAGATTAAGCAGTAGAGTGATTGTAACTGTCAGATTGTAACTGTTACTCCTTCTATAGGTAGATCTGCTTGTATCGGTAGTTGTTTGTATTGGTAGCTCTTTGTCTCTGTAGCGGTAGCTCCTTGTATCAGTTGCTGTTTTCTGTAGCGGTAGCTCCGTGTAATAGTAGGTCTTCTTGTATTGGTAGCTGTCTATCTATGTATTAGAAGCTCCTTGTAATGATATCTCTTCTTGTATTCAGAGAGGTACACATATACCAGTGGACTTAATAATGGTAGACTTTCATGTAATGGTAGCTTTGTCCTGTACCTTGCATACCGGTAGACTTACTATAACGGTAGCTCTGGTGTAATATTGATTGTCTGTACCGGTGTACTTCATATATCGATATCTTTTCTATATCGGTAGACTATGTATCAGCAGCTCTGTATCGATGAGATTTATCTCAGTATACTTACACATACTGGTAGACGCGATGTATCAGTGACATGCATACTGGTAGACTTGATGTATCAGTAACCTGTCTGTGTATACCGGTGGACTTGACACTTATCTGACTTATGCAAAACACATCCATATTGAGATATAGTTAATTTAAAGTAGGATGAAAATGTAATTAACATATGAATGAACATTATTTGGTATTATCAACATATCAAAACATAATTGATATTATCAAAATAGGTGAGGTCAATAACATGCATTAATGATAATATTAAACACTAAGAACCATTACACATGCTAATAGATAGGAATATATCATGACACTAAAACATGAATAATTCCTACCAGAAGGTCTATTATCATAATCTCCCATATTGTATATTACCATGTGTAAAATTCATGAGAAGAAGAATCATAAACTTATGAGAACTCTCATATGAATATCAATAAAATATGTACCCTAATATAGTATGTTATCCAACCATAGAACTATTTTAAATAATACCATCAAGGAATTTCAATATTTTTATCTTAGAGGTGAATTGTTATAACTTTGTCAATGCTAAAAATACTCTAGGACATTATCACATTAATTTTATATGGAATAATAATCAATATGTGATAAGATAATTATGTTAATATTAACCCCTTTGAATATTAATGTAATGTAAAGTACAAAGTAGTTTGTTCTAGGGCTCCAAATCAAAAAAATTCTCACTTTTTCAAAAGAAAACTAATAAATATTGGTTATTCCTCACATGAAAAACATTATTCTAATGAGTACGGATACAAATTATAGGATTAACACATTTCTATCAATAGGGTTAGTAAAGCCAGATGTATGTGATGTGAATCTTTTTACTACAACATTACTGTCTTGATAAAATGCCTCAAGTAAACATTTTACTAATTATCCACTTCTTATTCTCTTGTCAGAATAATGAAATCCTAACTAAATCCTTAGTCAAATATTATCATAAAACGATAAATCCAATTCTTTTGGTATAACCAAATATCAGAAAAAGAATTTGTGAAAGTGGTTTTTAAGCCGCATCAGAAGCCGCAACGTACTCGAATATTGCAGATATGGTATCCAATGGTTGTAATAAGTTTTTATTTCATATTATTATATACTTATCACTGAAACTATGTAAAATTAAACTAAATAAATATAATTGTTCAATTCTATTGATCACTAGTATTCCCACTTCTATAGAAACCATGAACTCATCATGTTTTTTCCACTTAATGTAAAACTATTCTAACAATAATTATATGAAATTATGTTATATCTATTTGATATTCACCTATTATTCTTGATGTATTAGAAATATCAAACATAAATACATATCATGACATATGAGATGAATCCCTACAAATTAATATTGTGAAATTCATTTAATCTCTATAATCACATACTATTCCCTTGTGTGTTCTATTTGAGAGATTGCATGCTGAAATTAATTTGACCCTAAATTTATTCAACTTTTAATTATATAAACTACATTAATATATGTACAATGATTGGATTTATAAAAAATAATTGATTCATTTTATAGATCTAGTTCCCCATAACAACGTTTTTACTTTATGTTATACTTAGAGATATTTAATTCCTTAGTCTTAACAAGATGGTTAGACATTAATATTTTTTTCGACACTTTATTAACATATCCATCTTGAAAATTAATATTTCCCCACAAACATGTTTGAGAAACATTCCACTCATTCATTTCAAAATGAAATTTATTTGATGAACACGCGTGATTTATTCAGTAATGAATTTACATAATATGCATATATTATTGGAATTTATTGATGTCTCTGACACATTTTTTTATTCCTAGTATACATATTCCATATGGTCCCCTTTTCATATTTTCATACAGATATCTTCCATAAGGATTCCTCTAAATAAGTTGGCCTTGATCATCAATAGCCCAATATGATGATCATAAATATATTCACTAATAAGTATATTGTGAAAAGGATTTTAGTCATAATGAGAGGTGAATAAGTTTTCTCGTAGAATAAACATGCAATAATCTATCAAGATATATTGGAACCATCTTATACCATCAATTTCTAGTTTTTCTTGAATACTCACAATAAGTATCATGTCTTAGAATCATTACAAATATTGAATCCTTGAGTTTTGGTACATGAAATCCATCACTTGAATTTATAAAAACATATCAATTGTAGCATATTATAATTTACTTTTCTTTTCAGGGATATTAATTTTAATAGAATAATATATTTAAAATCCACCATGGTGAACATAGGCCACCTCTTTGGTTATAAATTCTTACATAATATGTTTATCCGGAAAAAATGCTCCCCCTAATCTCAGTGGACTAAACTATTCCTATATGAACCCATTTGAATCTATAGCATTAAACCATATAATTTAATTCTCCTCCCCTTATATATAATGAAACAGGAAATGATTATGGAAATAATGTTCATCTTGACTAGAAATTAATATCATTAGTTATCGTATGATCATTAACTAACATGTACCTTACTGTTTTGATGTTCATTTTTTCTAAGGTTATATTTTAGAAGAAAAAATATAAGAAATAATTATCGCAAAATTCAAATTAATTATTGTCAAATGTAATTTTATATTATATCTATTAGAAAATATATCTATCATTTGGTATTTTTTTCTCTTCCATTTACTAAATATATCTTTAAAAGAATAATTTATGATTTTCAATATAAATAAGACTGAAAATTGATCATCATTTTACTACCATCATGACATTGATGTATATAATATATTTTGTGTAAGGTATAATATTTAATCCACATATATGATCATTTAATAATTTAATAAGATATTATCTAACAAGAAAACTCATTCGTTCTGCAATATTTCCCAAATTCAAACATTTACATTACAAATAATTTCTAAACCCTCTTAAAGAAATCTCATGATGTTTCCTTTTTTTATAATGTTTCATTTTCTAATGTTGAACAAACTCTAAATTCCTTTTTGATGTACCTTTATTTAAAAAAACTATTTCTCTGAAACATGATTTAGTATGATTTTATGTCCATCATCTTAGCTCAATTGAAACAAAAACACATATATGGGTATAAATAGGTAAACTAATTTCAGTTTTATTTCATAAAGAATTATATTTTCACAATTAGGTAAGAGTATTATATTTTATATTCACCATTCACTATAATGGATTTTTCTCATTCAAGAGTTACTGAACATTTATTTTAGTATTTATGTATTTTAAAAAATTTATTTTGAAATGAAATTGTTTCTCAATCTGTCATGCTAGCCAATTAGATAAATTTTTTGGTAAAACAATTTTAAATCTTGAATCAACATAATTAGGAAATGATAAATTTTGAGCATCCTATGGTTAACGTAGGAATCACCATTTCTCATATGCTTTTGTGTTCGCATTATAACCTTTCTATTCATTAACATTTCAGATATTTAAATAAATTAATGTTATAAGAATATTGTGTGTAATTCAGATGAAGTGAATAAAAACTTTATAAATATACCAAAATATGATGCAACTTATTTCTTCTTCAATGTATTGAAATTTATTTTTCATTTCCAATTATTTTAACATAAAAATAGACTAACTTCATGTTCATTCTTCAACCATTAAATATATTTTTAGATTAAAGGGTTTCAAAAAGGATATTTTGGTTTTAGATTGTCCATGGGATATTTATCCTTGTATTTTAATATTTTCACCATAAGGGGTGGACAAGAAGGTTTAAACTAATCCATATAAACAAGGATATTTATGAATAAACTTATCTCGTGTTACATATCAATTTCATTTATTTAGTTTAGTAAAAAATAAAAAAATATTGTTCGTAGGGATAATAAGATAAAAATACTGGATAATTTCTTACCCAAGTGGAATCCCAATTTCTATAATTGATCAATATAACCCAACATTTATAAATAATGGTTGGTGGATAGATTTAATTCTTTCGGTTTTCACTAATATTGTGTGGTGACAATATTATTTATTTCCATCCATTACTTATATTTCTTAAGATAACAGAGATGTGATATTATGGTGTAATAATACTTATATTAATGTTTTAACATCAAATATCCAGACATTTTTCATAAATAATATAATGTACATATCGTTAATCCTCACCATATATCAGGTAGGCATCCTTTTAAAATTACATGAGAAATAATAATACTTAATTTTATTAATTCTTTCACTATTTTATCAAGTCCCAATATCCCTCACCATTGAAATCAAAATGTATTGTTGTAGGGACATTGTACTGTAAATGATCAATATTCCCCTTTTTATAACCCCAATGAGGGTTGGTGAAGCTACTTGAAGGTATTTAAAATGTAGTTGTTTCCAATCATTGGGTTTGCAGGTACATGATTCATTGAGTGGACTACCCAGTCCTAAATTCCTGACATTGATTTCCTCAAAACCTACTTCAAAGTTACAAAAATCCTAATGAGGGCTACCTCTCTTGATTAAAGATTGTTAATACAACCAATAACTGTTATAGGAACTCCACTTTAAAAATAAGTATGTCAATAAGGGTTGATCAAACACATTGTTCTAAATAATTCATTCCAAATCATGTAATGGAAATTCATGTGTGACATGATTTTTAGTTGTGGTATTTTAAATAATTATGCCCAAATTTTATACTTTGTTAATGATTTTAATGAATTGTAAATATTATGTGGATTTTACTTAATTAATTAACCGTGTGTGATAAAAAAGTTACAGAAAATGTTTTTATTTAATTTATATCATTGAACATTAATTAATATATTTATGTGATTGTGGTCTTCAATCCATGGTTTAAATAATTCATATAAATTAATTAATTAATATCATGATCATGATTATATCTTATGGTTGACCTATAAAGAAGATAATAAAACAACCTATGACCTAGGGGAACAACTCCTTGTATCGGTCTTTGCATGAGTTACAACATTCCATATGTCCACCTGTGTATCACTTGGTTTTGAATCATTATGGTACTATCTTGAACTACCTTCATGTAGATTGGGATTATAGGTTATTTAAATGTATATATAACTCACATGCAAGTAAGGAAAACCAAAGTATTGGATAAGGGGAATTAATTAAATAACCTTGGATATATTGGTCTTACAATATAATGAAGGGAGGTATGACCTACTGGACATTAAATTTAGTTTAATATTAAATAACTGGAAATCCATGTAACACATTAAATTAACTAAAGCCAACATTTTCATAGGTATTTTTCAAGATCAAGAATGGTCAAGAACATGGAACGTATATGAAAAAGTGAAAGTAATTCACATTAATTTTTATACCATATTCATTATAAAGAAAAACATGCATGAATTAATTAATTAATTAATTAATACCATATTATCTTAATGACCATATAGATTCACTTAGAGAACCCATCATTAATGGCATTAATGAAAAAAATAGTATAACCATTAATCACATATTATAGAAATAAATTAATTGGATATTTAATAATTCATTCAAACCTATATTAAATTGGAAAACACGCTATGTATTCCAATAAATTATATAACATTTCAATATTATAATTTTGCAAAATAATTTAATGCAATTATATTATTTATTTGGATACTAAAAAATGTTTAATTACGAGCTACATGATGTGTACCTAAATTTTAATGCACCCCAGATACATGCAAGGGGCATCAGTGTGTAACTCAGAAGGAATACGTGGAATGTATAATCTAGCTACAAACCATGTATAACTCTAGTCATGTGTCCGCTTGAACTAGGAAAATACTCATATTTCTCTTCTGACATCGAATCACAGAAGGTGTATGCTAGATACATGACATATGTTCCTCTTGTTATATGTCTATTTAACACACCAAATAGCTCATAATTTATTGCATACAGGAGAAATAATGAACCAAAAGGTGTGTAGAATCGAGATACACATCACGTATTTCATTATTACTCTTGGATATCATCCTCATGTGGTTTTTTCTATGCTTATGACCACAGGGGATTCATGAATTTCACCACTGAATTGTGTTGACTATATAAAAAGTACAGTAGCTACAAACCATGTAATCTGAAAAGTTGTGTGCCATGTTTTACCGGTCTATATGTGGATTGAAATAAATGCACCATGTATAGTTACTTTTTTTCATCACATGCATCCCAGGACACATCCAGATACAGTTCACATGGGTACATAGTGTGTACTCTAACTACATGTCATGAAACTCAATCATACATGAAAAAAATATTAGCATATTTCGATGGAATATCTGGTCATTATTAATTATTTCTTACACCTCTATGAAAATGAAATAATGAACAATGAGAATTAAAATGTAGATAACCTGTTAATTAAAATAATATTAACGACATAATAATGTAAAAATTAAATATCTAACCTCTAATGTGTAAATAGATCAACAATAAAATAATAAAATATAAACCTAAAATGTGATTTATTTACTACCACATGTAGGTTCTGGGAGTGGTGGAATCACCATTTGTGGTAGTGAAATTTAAATTTCTTTTTATTTAGATTTTTCGGAAACCCTTATAGAGGATATTTCACGTTAAATTTATGAAAAATTTATATATTATTGTAATAAATGATTACCTCATATTAGGATCATTTCTTTAATGACGTTTTTGATCTTCTTAAAACCCTTCCATATTACCGTCATTTCAAATTATAAATACAAGTCTAGAACCCATCTAGCATCGGCCCACACATTCTCCATTGTTATTTAAGAAAATTTAGTTGCTTTTTTTTCTACCATGGTATATCAATTTTCATGATCTATTATTCTTAATCACTCCAATATCCTTCAGGATTTAACGAGTTTGTCTTGTTCCTAAGAGGGAGATACGAGTAATTTTAGAGAGAGAGAGATTGAGATAGGCAGATAAGTTAGTTGTGCACAATGATTCCATATTCTAAATTTTTAACAAATTCTACATAGTAGACACAAACATCTATATATAAATGTGGGGTTTTGTTTAAAATATTATTTAATTCCATAACACACCATTGATAATATTATAATATTTTAACAAAACTCATGAAATATAATAATAATAATTCTATTAGTATTATATTATGTCTCCCCCTAACATTCGTATGAACAAATATAATTTTTCTAGTATATATATTAATATACATTACCGTATGTGATCTTAGTCTTCTCAAATTCATCATCATTCCCTGAATAACATAATTAATATTTTATTCACATAAATTAATTTTTATTCTAAATAGAGAAAAAATATTAAATATTCAATAAATAATATAAATATAGTATTTACAAACCCTTGAATAAATATTTATTGTATATTCACATAGTCGAATAAATTATTTATTAAAAAATAAATTATTTTTATTACACATTGAATAATATAGATTAAAACAACTTGAATTAAAAAAATCATCAGTGTTAAGAATATTAATTATTCCATTAATTAAATTTGAATAAAATATAATTGACATCTAAAGAAACACTTAGTGTGTGACCCTCTATGATTCATTCTCACTAGAAATAGGTGGGTACACATAAAGTCCGAGATTACTATACAGAAATGTGTTAAGGAATCTGGTATAAAGAACCCAATTTGTCAATATCGACAACCCCATATGAATGATCACTTTGAAATATAATACTTTTTTCTAAATATCTCATCAAGAAGGTTTCACATTAGTGTCATCAACGTATAAACTTGTTATGCCTTTTGTTGACTCTCTAAAATAAATTTTGTCACACCAGGACCATGGAATTTTGTAAAAAATGTATTTCAATCGAATGAATGAGGCATCAACATTTATAAATATTCTTGGAAAAAAATACTTCCTCATCTTATACATAAATAAACATTCATTTATGATGGACACAATATACCATACTTCCTCCTAACATATCGCAGGATGACATTTGTCAGTAAATCTAAGTGCATGGGTCTTGACATGGATAATGAGAATATTAAATTATATGAACCATTACACAAACTCATAGACAGTAACATCAGGTGACACAAAAAACATTAATAATTCCTACTTAATGTTATGTTCTTATAATATTTCTCATAGGATATTATCAAGTGAAAATGTTAGGATATGAAGCCTCATCCACTTATGAGTACTCCAACATGATGATCTATATACCATGTTCCATGTCATTGTAATGTATCTATTCATATAACTATTTTAAATAATACCATTATGGAATTTAAATGTTCATATCATTGCGAGATACTTCTGTGACCTTATCAATGCGACATACACTATATGACATTATCAAGTCAATGTTATGTAGAGGCATAATAATTATTTGGTAGTATATTTATATTATTATTAACTCCTTTTAATATTTATGTAATATAATTTATAAAGTAGTTTGTTCTCTAAAACCAACATAAAAAATAATCTCCTGAGCTTCAATATCGATAAGTTTACCTCAATCATATTTTCTAGAACCAATGTTTCTCAAACATTGCCTCTTAGGAATAAATTGAAATGAATCTATGGATTCAATTATACTCAAATGGATAATACTAGAGAAAATGAACACCAAACAACATTTTAATATTGAAATATGATTTTTGGATAAACATCCTAATGTATATATTCCATAATAAACCCTTAGTCCCCCACACTCATTTTTCATATGTCTATTGCTCTTGAATTTCTATCATATGGATCAATGCTCGACCAAATTTCCTTGACTCATATATAAATTCCCAATCTCCTTACTTATAATTTTACATGAAATATAGTACCCTATACCCTCTACATTTGTTTCTTTTCTAATAGATTCCCGGGATTTGTTACCTCTATAATTTCTCACTATATAAACCATCAAGTCCCATAAAATCAGAAAAAAAATGATAGAAGGATAAATTCCCACACTAATCAAATAAACATTACACTAATGAACTCAAGATACCTTTGAGTCACATTGAATTCATTTTCATGATCCACAATTAAACATCATTCCAATATTTTCATATTGAATAGTCTCTATATTAGAAATACTTTGGTCATTCAACCACTCACTGAAGTTTGAAAGAGTTGTCATCAAAATAGCAGTCAAATACACATATTAGATATTGAAGGAAACATTTTTATAAAACCTAATAAAAATATACCTCAGTAAATTCTAATAAATCCTTTCCCACTCATCATTTGACATCACTTATGGTTTTAATCCCCTCAATAGAAACTCTAGAACCCTTTTGAATAAATTGTATTCAATCTGTATCCTCTATAATATGAAACATTTCCTATAAAAATTAACAATATGGAACTTACCCACATAAAAAATAATCATTTTGGAATACATTAACTTAAACTTGATTCCAAAAAATATAAACAGGTCAGCAATTTCATTGCATAATTCTTCACAAGGAAAATAATAGAATTATGCTTGACACCAAGTTCTGAACACTTGACCAGGGGACTGCTATAAAATATAAAACCAAGATCTAACACATCTTATTGTTCCTAAAACCTATAATATGGAGATTATCCTCAAAACCATAAAATAAGTAACAACATTTCAGATCATAAAATATAAAATAAAATCAATGTTAAAAACCAATCCATTAAACAGGGCTCCATAATCTCATACCAAATTTCCTCAAACTCAAATAAGAACATAAGAAGTTAAATGAATAGGAAGAACAAAGAAAGAAACTAAACAAAAAAACCTTGAATAAAATTGTTCTATAATTACCCTAACTAATGGTATAAATACTACAACCATTGGATTTGTAGAGGAAACCATAGTGTCACAATAAAAAAAATATTGTAAACATACTTATAAATGGAAGAATATTTATAAATAGTTCTTATATTTTACCAGTGACCCCACATTTCATTTATAAAATATTTCACATGGTTAGACCAAGTGAAACAATAATATATCTCTACAATCAACCAACAGTCAATCGAGAGAACTGCTAGTAGCCTGCTTATTATACCAACATATCTTTTTTGTTTCTAATGTACAATGTATGTGTTCTGAATCATCCCTCGACATCTTACACACTTCTAAAAATTTCTATTATTCTCCACAATTTCAGAATTTAGGTTCCACTAGAACATTATCATTTGTTTTCATTACTGGATTTATGGAACAACTCCTTGATTCAACTACATAGCTAAAAAATGGTCCTCTATAGACAGTCTTGAAATACATTATCAAATAGTACACTTACTCACGAAATACCACATGATCCTCTAGATTGTATATGAAAATGTATATCTTGGTGAATCCTATCAGTAGATTTACTTCCTATTTCAACACAGTAATTCACATAGTAATAAAATGTCTCTTAAACTAGGTTAATTATAGGTAATTTCCATTTCCCATTTAAGA
This sequence comes from Viscum album, assembly GCA_963277665.1. Classification (NCBI taxonomy): domain Eukaryota; kingdom Viridiplantae; phylum Streptophyta; class Magnoliopsida; order Santalales; family Viscaceae; genus Viscum; species Viscum album. Next base: position 1,082,212,731 of record OY728121.1, read on the forward strand.
TGAATTTGTTGCATTCTGAAATATTTTGGTTCATGTTTCCATACCTTTTCATAAGGTCACAATATAATTAAGACATAACCATTTGGTATTCAGATCAAATATTTGAAAATATATTAATTTTCCATACTGATCCCTTATAATCACTACTTAAACCATCAAATACCGAGATAATATTCTATAACCCAATGAACCAAATACATATTGATTTTTGTGATAATGAAATTCTCATAATAATTATGTACATTAACATTACATACCCAACTTGGTGATGGTTTTCCTAAAATTTCTGGACATTTGAGTATTATAGAAGATGTAGTCAAACATTCTTGTTTCTGTAATATTATTATTTGTGGTGAGAAAAATCTTATAGAGAAGGAGTTTTTAGTGTACTATGTTATTTTTTTCTTTCACTCTATATTTATGAAAGATTATAATATTTTAATTTTTTAACCTATTCTTTCAACCAAATTAATATGGTGCAAGAATATTAATTTATAACTTATATCAGAGCATATGATTTGTGTTACACACCTAAAATAAAAGATAATAATATTCACGCATATCCCAATCCATATTATTCATTTGGTGTATAAAATCCATTCATATTAAGGGTTAAAATAATTTGAAACTGAAATCTATGAAAGATTAATTATTGTGTCATAGGTTTCCAATTGATTCATTTTTTTAATAATTTAACTCATCATGTTAGTTTAGCCTGACCATATTTCCCACTACCCATAGATCAATTCCTCATAAAGTTCTCAAATCTAATACAATCCCAGCACCAAATTTTTGTGAATCATAACTAATCATTATATTAAAACGCATAACTTGAAGTAAAATCATAGTCTTGACAGAAATAATCAAAATTTTAGGAAACAACATTTCATATAACTTCCAATATATATGAAATTATAATGATAAGATTATATTTACAAACATTCAAAATTAGTCACATTAAATGAATAATTGAATATTGAATTCATACTTGTTATTGATTTGTTATTACTTGATGTTATCAAATATTAATTATTACTAATTATTATTTATACTTATGATTTGAAAGTGTTAATATCTCCCCATTAGTACTAATTGGTAATGAATTATTTATAATAAATAATAAATAACTCTTAAAAATCCTAAAAATGATTAATTTATTGTTAATTTATACGAATTATTGTTAATTATAACTAATTACTAATAAGTATGATTACTAATTAATACTTATGATCAGTAAATCTGAATTAAACCTTGTTTTTACTAATTAATTATAAATTTCCACTAATGAATGTTAATTAAATATAATTACTCATAATTATAGTTATTTAATTTTATATTTATTTTAATAACTATTAATTATTTCAAAATTATTGATAATTAATATTATTTATTTCCAATTAATATAAGTTATATCTAATTATACATTTTTATTAATACTTAATTATTAATTACTTATAATTATTGATAATTAATTTTAATTACTCCTAATGGTGATTAATTAATTATTAATTTGGGGAAATTATATTAAACTATAACTATTCACAACCGGTTATAATTAATTTTTACTATTTAAGATTAGTTATATCTAATTAAACATAATTACTAATAATAAATTATTAATTAACTTTAATTATTATCAATTAATTATAATAACTCTTAGTGGTGAATAATTAATTTCTAGTTTCCCCTAATTAATTTTAATTATTACTAATTAATACTAATTATGGTTAGTTATTATAGATTGCGGTTATATATATCTAATTGAAACCGCTTCTATGGCACTGACGTTATTTATAAATTTCTTAAAAAAGATCTAATGATTGTTAGTGGTAGACACTAAAAGTAGTATTTGATGCTCTGACTAGAAAGTATAAAATCCTATCAATAAATTTTTCATTGTCTGAGTTTGATGATTATTAAAAAAAATTTGAAAATAGCGACTGTTTGTGTCTACTCTTTTTTCAGTGATCGATATATTATTCATGAAATTAAATATTTTCTTTCAAAATGCGTACAAATCTCTTTGAATGTGTAAATAAATCATACTATGCTTTGAATTATTGTAGTTATCATTACTATTCTTTTCAATAACACACACTTATATTTACATTAATTCATACATGTATTTTAATAAAGTAATTGTGATAATTTGTTTCTAAAATAGGAAAAAATATTTGATCCTATTTTATACATTCGATTTTTTTAATTCTCACCATATAATAGATTATTCATAATGGAATATTTTTTACTTTTTAATCAATAATATATCCTAAAAATTAAGTAATTTTTTTACCAATGTGAATAAGCTTCAAAATGATAACTTCACACTAATTATATAATTAACCAAAATAGTGGAAAATATGAAAACATATCTATATGTGATTTTGACTCGAATAAAAGATAGAGGAACTATTGATTAACACTATTTTCATACACTACATATCATTAATATATAATCCTTGTGATTAATCCATATTCTTCATCGTTAGTTATAATGGTTTTTTTTATTCCGTATTTTTTTTAATTAATAGATCATTTTTAAGATGTTTTTAAAAATTTTCAAAATATATATTTTTTAATACACAAAATATATATATATTTTTTGAAATAAAAATATTATTTATTCCATGAACTACACATACACTCCGTTTTTATATTATTTTGTTAACAAGTTTTCATAAAATTTCTTCCATACAGTTTTTTCGTTACGACTCTTCTTAGATGAAATAGACATTAATAAATATTTTAGGTTTCAAATGTGTATTTTTCTTATTTTTAGTATAATTCCAAGAATGTATAATCCAAATGGATAATTATATAACAATAAAACATATAACGAGAAAAAAAATTAATTTTACCTTTCTTTTAATATAATTTTTAAAATAGAAGTTTAAAATTGTGCATTCTTTCTAAAAAAACAAAAAAAAAATTATGGAAAGTATTGATGATTTTGTTGAATTTATAGGTTTAAATCTTCCATAATTCGAGAATTGTTTCTACTCATTCTGTGATATTTTACATTTAATAACTAAAAATGATTTTTTATGTTTTGACTCAATATTTATTTTTCATAATGAATTTACGAATTCTTTTTGTCTAATTATTTATGAGATTAAACAAATTTAATTTCATTTTGATCATTAAAATTTCTCTTGTATTAGTTGATTGGGTTATAAAGTTGTGTATTATTTGTTGCATATTTGTGCACTTGATAAGGTGTTAGTTTATTTTGTCCCTATTTCATTGCAGAAATTGGATTTGAAGGATATTTTCTTGTATCATTAGAGAAAACTTATATTTCCATATTTACTAGAAGGAATTTTCATTGGTTTTCAAAACTCATAACATACTTCATAAAAATTCCATATCATAATGATATTTAGTAATTTTTTAACATTATAAATTTCTTAAAAATAGTCTTCTTTATTTTCACTATCCATGATAAAAATACTCTATCCTATTGTTCTATAATTTAACAAATACAAGATCTTTTCTATAGATTTGTATAATTAATTAACAAAACACTATAAAAAAACCCTACAAATCAATAAAATCATTCTCATGGGTAGTAGTTTATATTACAGAAAAAAAATCAATCATTTTGGTTGACAAATATCATGTATAACCATTTTCAAAATTACATTACACCATTATATTAGTATATAAATTTAAAAGGAAAATATAAAAAGAATAAATAAAATAAAAATAAATTTGAAGTACCACATAAAAAATGAATTCTATAAAATTAAAATTAATTTTATTAATAATAAAATCTACTATAATTTTGAAATTAATTAATTTTAAATACTGAGAATTTAAAATTTAAAAGTGATTTTGAAAATAACGCCACTGAAGGAATATAAATTTACTATTATATAAATTCATAAATATAACATTAAATTCTTTAGTCATTTAAAATTAGCTATAATAATGTTAAAAAATCAATTAAATATTAAATTATTTTCAAGCATATCTTTACAATTTCAAATGAAATTTTATTTATAGGAAAAAATTATTTTAATTTAGTTTATTAATAAAATTATGGACATTATGTGATGTTAACTACATAAACATGTCCTTAACACAAACTAATTTCTAGAATTAAAAAAATTTAGGTTATTAAATTGTATTTATTTCAAAATATAGTGTCGTTAACAAAAAGTAATGTTAAAATCAAACATATTTTCAATATAATAAAATTGATGGACCATTTTTAGGATTAATTTTTTTGTACGGTCCTTTGTTATCATTATACAATAATCATATAATTAAACTCACCTCTCCAAACAGATGACACAAGAATCAACTTTTCATATATTTTCATGAAACCAAATACACATTTTTAAAAAATAAAAAAAATGACTTAATCATATAATAACCTTTTAAAAATAATATATTTAATGTAATGAAATTTATTTTTAAAATAAATTTATGGAAAATTTTTAAATGTGTTTAAATTTTTTAAATATATACCAGGAAAGATCAGTCAGAGGAAAAACCTCTGATCATTTATTAAAGAGAAATAAACAGTGCAGTAAATAAGAAAATGGATGAGGGTGAACATCTTACCCAAACCCAAAAAGTAGTCCAAACCAAAATCAGACAATTTCATATCATAGGAATCAAACCAAGAAGAGACCAACTAGTCATGTCTTCAATTGTGCCTTCAAAAACTCAACTCAATAGAAAAATTCATCTTCAACCACTAGATCAGAAAAACCCAGTGCAAACTCCTCATAAACTCCACTGTCTCTCCGCTTGCCTCTTCCTTCAGAGCCAATCCTCCTTCAAAACCATACAAAAATCCTTCATGCTCCACCATTGTTGGAACACGCCGTCACCACAATGCCGAAACAATCCAAAAGCAAACCAAAAATCCAGATCCAAATCCAAACCAGAAAACCAATATCGCATCCAGACAAACATTTTTTAAACTATGTGGTTCAATATAAATTTTGTTGTTTGTAAGAGAAGGCTTGGATATTGGTAAAAATGTTTCGAGGTCATTGGGTAGCATGAAAACATGTATGATGAAGATGAGATTCTAATTTCATTTTCTCTACTTATTTTCCACCCAATGATGAACATTTATTTTATTTTATTCATTGAATCATCAGTTCTGCAAATGATGGAATGATTATCTGGGTAATATAATAAATAATCAACTCATTCCATTAAAATTTCTCTTTATAGTTTTGTATGTAGTAAATCTTAGTACACGTTAGATAGGAGGCTATGTGAAGTATGTACTAAAAATCACTTTTCCATATCTATGATCCAGTCTACAATTTCTCTGCCATTATCTAGTAATTGTTAAGGTAGATCTAGAGTGAGGAGATGCAGATCACCAACGTCCTAGACCATTTGGTCATCCTATCAGGGGAACCCACACTCCCTCATCCCTCTAACTCCTCGGATTTGTACCACCTATTAAGATTTCGATCCATTAGTGGAAAAATACTAAACTCTAGTGCTCACCAACCACTGGAGGCCGCTATATAGGTCTGTACATTTGATCATCCATCTTCCCGTAGGTCTGATCAATTTAATAAATAGAAGTTTTTGATGTTGAAAATCGATAAGTGATAAAAAAAAGTAATGGAATATTGTGGATATTGATGTTATTATCCATTCTAAGGGTAAAGAATAACATTATTTAGGAAACTATGTCCAACATTTATAAGTGTTTTTTGGGATGTATTAGTACATTCACTTGTAGAAATTTATTACATTATCTAATATTTATTAGAATTTATGTAATAAAATGTATGTTTGTATATTTATTTTTATTAAGAATAATAAAATTATTTATGAATATATATGTGTGTGTGTGTGTGTGAACACAAACCTCAACCCACCATTGTAATCAGTGAACTTAGATATGAAACCCTCCATCCACAGCTGCAGGTACAAGTCATCATATCTCATTATGTTGTATTTTAGATTCATTGAGTAAAAGTTTTGCACAAAATATTGTGCCATGAACAAATCACATATTTAATCTTTTTGGAATTTTATTTCAAACCTATAAACAACCAACATGAATAGAACCCCCATCATCAAAGAAGTAAGGGGAGAAACCTACATACTATAACATTATCGATAACTATATCTAAAAAATATTAACTTTTAATCAATACATATCTATTTATATTTCATGTTACTAATTATCTATTTATATATATATGTGTGTGAAATTTTTTATTTATTGATGTACTCAAAAATGAAAATTATGATTTTTCGAATACTATATTCAAATAATAGAGCATATTTTATAGTAGTAGAAATATGAATTTTTTCATCTAAATTTTTTTGTCCCTGTTTTATGTAATGGTTATTAATAATTTAGTTTTTAAAAATAATTAACTCAAATAATTTTATTTATCCATTCATTCAATAATATGTTTTGAATTTATTTAATATTTAATATTCTATAATGTACACATTTAATTATATTATACTGTATTTTTTTTATTTTAAAACATAATTATATTTAATTTTTCAAGAAACAATTATTTCTTAAATAAAAATATTACTATTTTATTCAGAATTATTTAAATTATTATTAATAGTAATTATTTTAAATTTAATTAAAAAAATAAATTTACAATCAAATAAATAAATATAATATTGTAAACTTATGTTCTTTTAAATATAATAATATTTTTTAACTATATATACATTTTTATAATTAATAACCCATCAAAAATTGAAATAATTTAATTTTATACATAATTACTAAAAATCATACCATCTTATAATTAATACTATTTCAGAAATATTATTTGCTTTAAATTTTTATAGTTTCAATAATAAAAATAATATTATTGATATCTATATATTGAATAATATATTTTATATTTTAATAAATTAAAATATTATTAATAATATAACTTATTTATTGTTATATTCAAATAAAGTTAATAATTTTTATTATAAATAATTATTAATAATGAAATTTTAAAAAATATGTAGTTAGTTTTACTTTATTTTTCTATACTTCAAATTTAATATTTTAAATTTATTTTTCATTAAATATTTTATATAATATAATATGTATGTATAAATATATTCAAATATAATTATTCACATTTAAAATTAAAAATATATAAATTTTTATAAACAATAGTATTTCTTAAAATATAAATTATATTATTTCGTAAATAAAATTTTAATTATAAAAACCCCATATTTAAATTTTCTAAATCATTCAATATATATTAAATAATTCAAAGTATAATAATTCAAACAGAAATTAAATCATAAAATGAAAATTAATTAAATCAATCAAATAACCATATAATTTAAATAAATAAATCACATAAACAAAATAAATAAAAAATCTGGAAAATGAAAATTTTAAATTGCAATTTTACCCACTCGAAAGCTGAAAATAAATATTTTAAGAGAAATATTCAGTAGAGAATTTTTGAAAAATATCATATTAGAATAATGGAAATAGAGGGTGCATGGAGGGGGTGGGAGGCCCTCATATATAATTTTGTATAGTGGGAGGCATGAACATTGTTAAGGCCTAATTAATAATCATTTCAAACAAGGAGGGAATGGAGTTAACGATTCATGGTGAACAAGGAAAGCATGACATCATTTCACAGCTACATCAACCTTATTCTCAAAATACATAAACTGGTATCCCATTTTTTTAGGAAGATAAAACCATTTATAAAAACTATTCAGTCGGATAGATTTATGTAATCATAACATGGTCATGAAGATGAAAATAAATATGTGATCAATTATGACTAAACAAATGGTAATTAAAGATCCAAAGTTTTATTTCATTTTCATTTGGAGAATAATGATGAAAAATAACATTAAGGAGGCCAGTATGCCAAACATTTATGGAAGGGTTCCTAGAAGTAGTCATACAGTCACTATTCGAAATTTATTCGTTCATCAACTATTTATTAGTGTTTTTATAAGGGTAACATAATTTAATTTGGTGTGTGTGTGTTTGTTTGTTTATATTATATATTAACACAAACCCCAAACCCCTATTAAAATCCTTGAACTTCCCAGTTTAACACTCCATCCACGGTTGCAGGTACAAAACCCAAGGGCTCATTATACGGTCATGTAGGATCACTGGGTAAAACTTCTTCATGACCACATTCCCATGCACAGCTTGCCGATTTAAAAATTTTATAATATTATTAGAAACCTCACGAAAAACTAGCTATAATCTAACTCTAAACATCCATGAATCCAAGGGAGAGACCTACCACTAGGACACCGTGATAGGGGATTTTCATAAACATTATAGAATTGTATCAATAAAATTAATTATATAATCCTATTTTTGAATCTATAAATATATTAATAACAAATTATTTATATATATTTATTTATAAATATTATTATGATTGTGAATGGTAGCATGATAAGAGAGAGTTTTAACCCACCATTTGCAAGAAGAATTCAAGACCCGATGTATGATCCCATTCTCTTGTTGGGGGAGAGTTATGTTCTAGAAATCATTCTTTGTATAGGGGGTGATATTGATGTGGAAAAATATAATAATATTAAAATATGAGCACACATGTGTGCATGATCCTACACACACATATATATGTGAAATTACATATACATGATAATAAATAAATATTAAGAGTTCAAACAAGTGGTTTAAATTCGTAATTAACTTTCATAGGGGTAGAGTTAAAATTTTATATTTCTCATAATAAAAAAATCAGTGGTGTGGGTATGGACTGTGCAACGACATTTCATTTTTGTGGAAATTCCAAGGTATGAGATTAATATTAGGGGTGGATCCACTGCAAATGATTAATGTAATGACCCTCTTGTAGACACTTATCAGTTCCCAAACAAGATACATCACAAGATCTTATGTGTGCCTTTGTATATTCCATAGTTTAGTGACTAGAAGTGAGACACTAACACATACAATGGGGAGACTACACCCTCAACTCGGAGTCACACAATATTGAAAAAATTTACAAAAAGATCTATAACATTTAATTAGAGGAAAGAGAATTATAAAAAAAGACATCAATACCAAATATCTCATGTTTAAGTATGAATGTTTACATACACTGATTCCTTGTTGGGTCAATATGAAATTAAAAATAAAACAAAATATGGTGCATGAAAACTAGCCGTAATACCACCCCTAGGACTCACACACCATTTCTCCACATATGTTCATGATATGCCAACTCAATCCATGACATGTCCTATTCTCAACATGAAATCATACATCACACATTCACATTTAATAAGGTGATGTTATTATACTTCATCATTTATATGTAAGAATGAGGAATAAAATAAACATGACCACTAATGAACATGTACATTTTGTGCTTAATAGGACACCATGACTCTTAGTGCATCAAGTAACATTGTGTTAACCAAACCAAGATGACACTAGATCATACCTACTCTAAGACCATTCTAGAATATTCCACATCATCTAAATGAGAAACTACATTGATGCTTATAAAATTATTGAATACTCGGGCTAAGGTGTCACAAAAATTTTCGCCCCTCTACCTCCTAGAACATGGAACAGTTACACATTAATATCACAACCCCCTGTCTAATCACTATAGGCAACGTCAATCGGTCTCATCACGTCACCCTACAACGCAACACCCAGGGTGTTCCTTAACATATGCTTCCACAAAACAAATCAGATTACCCAAACCATATGTGAACTAAATTGGTCTTGATATTCTCTAATAGTAATTACTAATCCCCATGGGGTTGCGACAAGTGCACAACCATTACGAACATCCCTAGGAAACGATTTTTCCACAAAGAACTAGAAGCATGTTGATGAATAATTAGAAGATTATAGTATTCCAAAATTCATGACATCAATAGATAGGTACAGTAATTTGGTAAAAGTAGTTCCAATACATTTAAAATAATTTATGTACTAAAATGTGAAAAACCAAACTTTTTGTGAAATAATTTCAACTCTATAATCTCACAACCTACTAACAGGAGAAATGACCACCTTATAATTACCTTCATCAAATATGAAATTATCCACATAAAACCAAATGATTATGCAAGGTGTGAGGAAAGTTCCCATTTGGTTTCCCCAAATTATTTCATAATCATTCATTAAATAATATTCCAATTTTCACTAATAAACAATGAAAAATCAATGAAATGCATTTTGGCATGAATCATGGCATAAGAACCATTTTTACAAATAAGAACCCATAATATTAAATTGATTTCTAAATAATTTCAGTACACACACCAATAAAGAATTTCCTGGAAGAAAAATTAATAAAACATGCCCATATATACAATCATTATTATGAAAATAAGGATCATATTTTCTTCATTTTATTAGTAGGCCACCTAGAGTGCATATTACCATTGAACAATTGTTCTATGGGGTAATATGACACTCCAGAGGTTGACTAATTATCAGAAATTATTTTACCTACTACACAAATATACCTAGAATAAAAGTTGAAATGGAAAAGATTTCATCCCTTAGGATGGATCCCTACTTCATCATTGATCACATTCAATTTTATAACAACAATGTAATTCAATTTTATTTTATCCTTGAATATAAATATCCTTTTTAATGTATTATTAACTATGTTTTTTTACAACTATCATTTTATCAAGACTATTTTTTTAAAAGGATAATATACTTAAATGTTATATTTAGAAAATTTTGGATTAATAAGTGTCTGAATGTTAGTGGGTTAGAAAGTTTTATATCTTTCCAAATCAATTATTATGATAATTTCAATATCTTAATGTTTCCAACATCATGAAAATCACATTGTTAAATCTTTTGATAAAAGATGGAAATTTTATGTTCTATAGAAGTAGCGCACCGAACACAGCGACACTAGAAGAAAAAGTTGATATAATGGTGGAAGTGTATGTTTGTTCAAAAGAGTACACATTTCATATTAGAAGATCCATATGATGAAAAATTACATGAAGCTTCTGGCATAATGTCAATTTTTGTATAAGTCGTGATTTGACAATGAAGGGGATGTTGTTTACCTAACACTGTCCATCGAACTAATCAGAAGAGACGAATTCAACATTGATGATCATCATTGGTAACTCTACAAACCTGGTCAGATATGAGATAGTTATTGATTTTATAAAAAGGGATGTATTGTTCCAAGAAATAAAACATAGATTATTAGAAAAATAATTTTCCAAAAATATTGAAGTGTTATGGTTACTAAAATAATGTCGTTTTGATAAATATGAAAGAAGAATAAGATTTATCAAATGAGATATTGATGTTCATTCATTAGATGAGATATTGATTTTGATTCATCATATGATCTATGGATTCTGATCCATCTGATCATCTTTTGACACTGATTCATTAGAAATAAAAAATTTAATGAATCTATACATTTTTTGTTGATGGGTTTGTGTGATTTTAAAAAATGAAGAAGAAATGTAGTGAATCAAGAAGTTTAATATGAATTATTGAGAGAATTAAGAGATCTATTTTGTAATCAGATGGAGTTATTCAGATAATGAATGAGTTAGATTGATTTAATTAGCAACTAGATAGATAGAGAGTAATAAACTAAAGTATTTAGAAGTTTCTACAATGTAGTCAACCATTTCCAGATAGCTTAGAGAAAAGGGCTAATAAAATGTATATTTTTTTGTTTTAAGAGTATTATTTTACTATATTCAGTGTGTTAATAACTTTTAATATGTGAATAATCATATATAATTTCTGAATTTTTAAAAATCTAGTTAATTAATTTCTTCGAAAAATAAATTTGTTTACAATGTGTGATCTAAGAAGAATAGATCTTTTACCCGCGCCTTATTGGACTAGTTGATCATATTTAATGTGAGTCAAGAGGACCATGAAAATGACGATGTTTTTAAAGAATCCATTCCATACTGACAATTTTTAGGAATCTTTTTAAAGATATAGATTCTTACGATGCTATGTTTTTTTCTTCCAAGTGGTTTTTTATATTGTTTAATGTATGCAATTTTGATAAGAGTTTAAAATATTTAATAACATTATTATTTAAAGTAGATTTATTGAGAAGAGTTGAGAATATATTGAATCAAATCAAAATTCATATGAAATTTGGAGTTATTTAATTTGTGTGTGTGGGGAAAATAAATTTATTTTTCTCCCTAACATTTATTGGAGAATCTATAAATTGAGGTGAATAGTATATTTGTTATTATCTCTATTCATAGAGGAAAAAATATGAAATGATGAAAAGCCTTGTTTTATGGGTTATTTTTCATAACGAATGTAATATTCATGTTGCAAAGGTTTTCCTGATATATAATTTTGATTAGAATATCGAACAGAGTTTTGTTCAGACTTACAGTTAGAGAGATTCCAACTGAGCAGATCGGCCTTTTTTGAGTAGAAATTTAAGGAGAATTTTTTTTAAATAGGTAGATCATAATGTTATGTAATATGTTCTTATTTATTAATGGTTCATTGGACTAGGGCTAGAAAACTGAGTTCATTGGGTAGAGTCCATCCGAAGAAGGTACATATAAAAATTTATCTAAACAAACCTTTGTGGACACGAAAGTTTCAAAGATATTTTATTTGGGACTCATATTTTGTAAAAAAATAAAATTGAAGGTATTAAGTTTAATATATCTTATTGGGATTCATAATGTGTCCAATGGGATTTGAAACAAGTTATATTCACTTCTTTATAGTAGTTAATTTCTGTAGAATGATAGGAGAGGCTATGATAATGATGTAGGTTCTCACACTATGGCCAAACCATGTAATTCATGTGTTCCATTTTTACTTTTTTGTTTCTTCATGAATTTTACTTTAAAAAAATTGGATAAGGCAGAAACTCTAACAAGTTGTGGGTTTTAATTTTCTTAATTTTAAAATTTTTAAAAATATAATCCCTGATTCAAACCCTCTACCCCCAGTGATTCAATAATTCATAGGAAATTCATATGGTTTTAGAGAAAGGTTCTCTTGTTTAATCCTTATCATGGATAATCAGAATTTTATCAATAATAGTGTAATTCCTAATTTAGGGGGAAAATTATGGCTAGAAAATAGATCTATCCCCTACCTTTTATCACATGGAATAAAAGTTGTTGATGCTGCTATAATTGAGTCTTATACCATTGATTATTATGACCCTATGAAATTTGATGATAAGAGAAACATTAAATCTGATGTAAATGTTATAAATTATATTAATATATATCTATCATAGAACATTTATATGATGGTGATGGGTCTCAAAAGATAAAAGATTATATAGAAAAATTCTGAAATAATTTGTGAAGGAAATACTAATGTGAAGGGAGAAATGATACAAATATGGAATATAAAATTTTAAAACATAATAATTATATATTATGGAATGATTAATGTGAACTACAATGGATTAAAAGGATTTTTTTATAATACCAGAGGTTTTGGAGTTGTTTTTTATTATTCTACAATTGTTAAGAAACTAATAAAAAATGTTCCGAACATGTTTTATTATAAAATAACTTCCTTAGATGATAATGAATATTAATATATTTATGATTTTAAAAACATTATTATTTCCTATTAAATAAAAAAATATCTATCATTCTAAATAAGTATTGAAGAAGAAATGGATTTTGAATCTATGAGAATGATGGAAATTCATGATGTTGAAGATGTATATCCTTGCAATTTTTTTGATAAGGAGGATGATGAGTTGAATGAAAAAATCAGGTATATTATCTCCATGACTATTTAACAGTAATATGGACATAAAGAGGAAAGAATACTCCCAAATATTTTGAGTGTTATAGAATTAGAAATATTTCTATGAATTTCCTTAAACATAAAACGGGTTTTATTGAGGCCATTCTAAAGAAAAAACATGGTGTAAGAAGTTGGAAAAAACATCCATTAATGCAAGTAAGTAAACTCATGGAAAGAATAAGTTTTCTAGAATTAGAAGAAGTATAGTGAGTAGGAAATTATAATATAGATTAGATGAGATTAATTCATCTGATTATGAAAATATAAAAATAATCATAACCTTCATTGATTTTTTTTATAAAAATGAAGATTCATTAAATAATTAAGAAGGAGGTGAAGAATCTCATGGATATTATCATATCAAATAAAAACATGTAACATATCATGAGAAAATAATATCTCTCATGAAAGTATTCAAAATGATGAATAAATATAATGGAAAAGTTATTAGAGGAAAAATATATATTTTTTATAATGAATAAGAATACATCTAGGAGATCTTAGGATAGAAACTAAGAATATTTTAACAGGAAAAGAAGGTTTAATACCCCAATAATATGTTGGAAACTAATTAATATGATTTTAATAAAACTCAATTAAAACTCTTTGGGGATGAAATTTCCACAATAAAGTATAATTGTTATTTCTATAAGGATTTATAAGTACAATATGAACCATCTAAAAGTGAAAAAAAATTACCAGAATTATGTGAATTTCCCATCCTTCAAAAAATAATGTTTCATCTGAGTTTTCAAAAATTTCATGTGCTAAGAAAAGTGTTGGGGAATCCTTATTTGTTAAGGGGTGTGAAAAATCAATCACATCAAAACAAGTTGAAAATTACCTTGAGAAGAAGGTTTCTACTAGCCCAGAGGATATACATGTTAAAAAATGTTATAAACATCAACAATATTATTTCATGGAATGATTAAATTTCCATAGAATACCATGATTTTATTAATTCTATTGGTGTTGTAAAATTTATGTACACATATCTTTATATTGTTGTGATAATTTATTACTTCATGGAAGAAGGTATGAATAAAGGGGTGGTGGTGGAAATAGAATTATTAAATTTCCGAAAGCATAGAAAGTTGGAAATGTGAAATCTCATGATGTTATAAAAATTAAATTGGAAAAAAATTATATTTGTGAAAGAAGCATGTGGAAGAAGTGACCAGGTTAGAAACCATGTTGAATAATGTATGAAAAACATCTAGGGAAAATATCGTATGATAAAAAATAAAGGGAAATTTGAAATAATATTTTTGAGGAAATATAATTTTTTGTTTAGATATATTTAAAAGAAAAAACTGAAAACCCCAAAGATTATTAATAGTGGTTATTCTTCACATATGATGGGATATTTGAAAATATTAATAGATGTTAAAAATTAATATATAGGATTAGTTACCATTTAGAATAATAGTTTCGTAAAATTTTGGGGAATTTGAATATATGAAATTAAAGATAAAAATTTGAAATATAAGGAAGTTATATTTAATGATGTGATTGATCATAAATTACTTAGTTTGATTCATATTTGAAATTATGGAAAATTAGTGATATTCAAAAAAATATTCTTGTATCTTCAAATGTATGGAATATGGTGATTTATTCACCAGTAGGGAAAAACTGGTGGAAATATCATTCAGATAGGATAATAATAAAAATCCTATTACATTAGTGCTGATTTTGGAAACTAGTTGTGGAATCACATACATGGAAATCTTAGTTAGAAGAGTATGACCAAAAATAAAAAATTTGATTCTATTAGAAACATTCATGATTTGAAAATAATGTAAGATGGTGATTTTATAAATTTTCAGAATGTAATGATTCTTACTATAATCCATCAAAAATTAGAAGCTAAATCTACTTGAACACTTGAGATTATTCACTCTGATTTATGTGGGTATATGAGACATAAATCAACAAAAGGATATTTTTATTTAATATCTAATATTTATGATTTTAAATGGATAACAAAAATTATTTTTGTGAAACATAAGTTAAGGGTAGTATAAATGATCATATTTTTTACAAGGGATATTTAGAGAAAAATGAGGGTTTATGTAATAAAGATGAAAATTTTATAATGGAATGTAAAACACATGTAATGAATTAAATTCATATTTGAAGAAATATGGAATTAAACATTAGTACCATGATCTATTCACATCTCAGAAAAATGGATATAAAGGAAAAACATAAGTTTAATGGATATCGGAAGAGGAATGTTTAGAAAATATAATCATTCTTTGTTTTTTATGCAGAGAAGATGTTCTAACTATTGTATATGTGAAAAAAAATTAAGGATGTAATCAAACAATAGATCCTATGAAAAGTGGTATAACAAAAAAAGAATTTGTGTAATATTTCAAGGCTTTTGGAAGTCCTTGTTTACTAAAAAATAAAAATTCTAAATCATTATAAATTTGGTGACAAATATGAGGGAGAAATTTCATGGGATATTCTCACAACAATAGAAGTTACGAACGTTGGAACAAACATTTAAAAATATTAATGGATTCTTATGATGATAAATTTATTAAAAATCCAAATTCCTAAACAAACGGAGTAAAAAATATTGAATAAGAAAAAATGAATATTTCTTTAGATAGTGAATGCGATAAAAACATATATATCAAGACTCAAAGAATTGCATGATAAATAAATTATAGCAAGAAAAAACATTTAAATTTCTAACCTTACTGAAATATATTGAAACTGAAAATATGCTAGGAAATCGTAAAGTTATGATTCAGAAAAGAAGATGTTTGAGACTATAAATCCATAAATCAATCATTTCAAAAATTAAACTAAAATCCGTTTATGAAGCAGTAAAACATAACGAATGGTCGAATGAAATGAATGAATATTTAGATAAAATTTAAAAATATAAAATATGGGAACTTTTTCCATGACCTGTAGGTAAAAATATTATTGGAAAAATAAGGGTGCATATAAAAAGGTTAATAAACATGTAGAAATATCAAAAAAATAATGAAATACTAATTTTTAATGGATATAAGCATCTATAAGTCCTGGATTATGAAGAAAATTTTCCCCCAATTTCAATATTAGAAACTATTACAATCTTTCTAGTAGTTGATTCACATAAAAGTTACAAATTTTACCAAATGCATGAAAGTAATCTTTCTAGAATGGTGAGATTGGGTAAGAAGTATGAATTGAGAAATTTTTTGGTTTTATACATGATTAAGATGGAATCAAGGGTTAAAAATTAAAGAAATCCTTTTATGGTTTTAAATAGTCTCCACGTGCCTGTTATTATAAATGTGATTATTTTTTGATAATTTTATTTTTTCTAAGGGGAATTTTTATTGTAAATTATATGTGAAATAAGTTTACTCCAACACCTTTATTGAAATTATGTATGTATATTATATCATTATTGATGGATAGGGGAAATTTTTGTAAATTATTATCTAAGGAAATAATGAAAAATATTGCAATGTCAATATTGGGAGAATATTATGCGAGTTAGCATAGTAAGAAATTGAGTTCAATAACTTTTAGGATAATATAATCAGAATAAATTTTACAAACCTAGTCTTGTGCTCAAATTTTATGGCTAAAATTTTAGTTAGAATATTTCAAAGTTTAATTTTATACATCATTGAAGTAACATTGCAATAATCATAGTCAAATTAATATTTCTAAAAATCACACCCAACGCAAAATTTCAAATTACATTTATATTAAGTTTAACATAGAAAACGTTATCAATGGAGATTTTTTACTGAAATATATTTCAAAAAAAACATAAAATTATTGATGTTTTAAAAAATTAAATTCTATGAGAGATATTTGATTAATTTTTCCTATAAATTTATTCTCATTGTCCCCAGAAGATATACTAAAAACCATAAGATAATCACCAACCATGCTTTGGATTATGTTGAAAATTGGGAGAATTTGTATAACATTATCCTATAAAGGGGGTTTTCATAAACAAATATCATGCTATGGTTATCATAAAATGGAATAGAAAGATAAAAGTGAGTGAAAAATAAAAGTGAGAGGAAGATTATCTTAACTTAGTCACATATTTTCTTATAATGGAGGGATATAATTACTTAAAAAACATTACTTTATCAAGTTTTTTTGTCTCAAGATACTCACATAGGGAATGGTTTTTCTATGGTAAATGTTAAAAATATGTGTTTTGAAAAATTATAACTGTTGGAAGATAATGAGTTGAAAAAAATAACTGGAGTTTCAAAAAATACAAAGTGAGATAATGAATATCCTTTGTGATGTTTTTTGGTGACAACTAACATTTTTTCAAGTACATTTTTTAAAAATATGTGGATGTTCATAAATTCATATGTTGGTAATTTTGAAGAGAAATAAATGTGTGAATGTTGTGAATTTAGGATGCTGTTGAACCTTCCAAATCAAGTTAAAATATTTGTTGAAAATCTTAAAGTTCTCAACATCCTAAAAATATTGTGATTTATTATATCGGTAAATGAAGGGTAGTTGAAGTGTATTGAACAAATATTATTAGACATAGTGTCACCTAAATGAATAGTTGTATGATGGGTAGAAGTGTAAATTTTTATGAAAATGCAGAATTCATATAATCAAACAATCCATCGAATGATGATTGTGGTATAAATTCAATGTTTGTATAAAATATGATTTGAATATAAAGATATTATTTTTCCCTGACTCTATACATATGATGGATCAGATGAACGGAATCATATGATGATGATTGTTCATATTGACTTTACAGACCTAGTAGAATATGATACAATTTCTATGTATTGACACAGTTATAATTTGATCTAAGGAATCATACATAGATCATCAAAAAAAAATTTCTCAAAAATATGGTAGTGTTTTGGTTGCTAAGAACTCGTGGTTTTGAAAAAATATGAATAAATCAGAAGATTCTTTAGAAGATCTGTTGATGCCAATTCATCATATGAAATGTTTATTCCAATTCATTTGATGATATCATAATTTTGGTTTATCAGATGAGATTTTTACATTGATTCATTATAAAAATAATTTTTATGAATCTCTAATGTTTTTCTTATTGTGTTTCTACGATTTTTAAAAATTAGGATGAAATGGAGTGACTCAATAAATCATATCAAAATTCCTAAGGAAAATAATGGGGTAGATCATGTTTGTAATCAGACATAGTTCTTAGGAAAAAGAAGCATTTAGATCTATTTATGTTTCTACCATAAAAAGAAATAACAAGTATCATAAGTCTTTATATATTACAACGATGTAGCCAAAAATTATCTATAGGCATGAAAAAACTGACTGAGAAATTTTTTCATTGTATTTTTTGATATATATGTTTTTGCTTTAGTGGGTCAAGATAATTTAATAGATAAAGAATTAATTTGATGTTTTTACATTTTAAATCTCCAATTAAGTAATTTCAATTAGAAAAAAATAAATGTGTGTGGAGATAAGAATGGATTTTTAATTGGAACCACATTGGTCTGGGTGAGTGTATTTTAAGTGGTTTAAGAGGATAATTAATATGATCAGTATTACATAAAATCATTTTTGGATTGTTGTTTTTTATGAAAATTTGTAATGTTCTAGATTATGAATATTCTATATTTTTTTCATTGAGGTTGTTTTGTATATTGTTTAATGTAAGGAACTTAGAGAAAAGATTTAATGATTTTTGAATATTCTAGTTTACTATAGAATACTTGAGAAGTGGTATGAATATTTTGAATTAAATTAAAATGAATTTGAAATTCATATTTATGAAATTTTAGTGAGTGGTAAAAAGAAACTGGGTTCCTTCCCCTAACTTTATTAGAGAAATTATAAATATTGATTCCTAATAAATCTGTATTTTCTACTATTCATAGAGAAAAAAGTATGAAAGGATAAAATTTTCTATGTCAAAGGTGATTTTTCCTAGCTGGAGTTTTTTCATGTTGATGAAAATTATCTAGATATAGTGTTTTAATTAGAAGACCGGACAAAGGTATATTCAAATTACATGACATAGAGAATCAAACTGAGTGGAGTGGTCTAATTTTTTTTGAGTGGAAGTTTGAGAAGAATAGATTTTTTAAACATTATGATTAGAAATTTCATGAATAGTAAAATGATTAGAAAATGATAATCATACTAGGGAAATCAAATTGAGTTCATCGGACAGAGACCAGCAGACATAGGAAAATTATATAGAGTTTCCAAACAGACCTTTTTGGATAAGAATGTTTCATAGTTTTGTACTTTTTTTAGGATCAAATTTTTTTAGTAAATATTTCTAACTAATGGGAGTTAGTATAATATTTCCTATCAGGATATAGAATATTTCAAATGGGATTTGACACAATTATTACTCAATTATTAATTATATTTAATTTACATAGTCCTATGGGTGTGGATATGGAAAGGATTTTGTTTCTAACTCAAATGCCAAACCTTGGAAATCGTGTGTAACATGGTCACATTTATATTTATATGTAAATTTTAATTTACTAAAATTTGATAAAGTTGAACCTATAACAACTTGTATGGGTTTTGTTTTATCAAATTGAAATTTGAAAAAAAAAATTCAATCATTGATTCAAACCCCTTCATAGAAATTCAATAATCCTTAGGAACATAAAAAACAAAAAAAAATGCATCCTTTAAAACATTTTTCATTAAAAACATCACGGTTATATTCAATTTTTTGAACAATATTAAAGAATACAATTTTCTATAAAAATAATTTTAATTTCTTTTAGGAATCTTTTGAAATCAATTTATAAGAGCATTTAATCAAGGTCTATATGATAAATTCATGTTCTGAAACCACTTACCATGAAACACTTTAAATAAACACACCCATGGGAAAATGATAACACATGATAAGAAGAGAGACATATTAATTAACCATATATCCTATAAAATGAATCCTGAATCCTAAATATCCAAATTGGAATGGTATCGAACAAATAATCCAAAAGAGAACACTTACCACCCCAATTACTGATCAACACACTTTGAGGATTCTAGATCCATCCATCCTTCCTTTATTACACAAAAAAATAATAGGAATTAATATTAAAAACCTAGATCAAAAATTAAAGCATTATAATAATCCAAAACATTGACTATAACATGGGGAATCATAAGAAGAAGAAGATCCATGAAATGAACAATGATGAAAACACCAAGAACGGTACACAGGATCCATCAATTCATCAATCCACCAAGGTAATTGAGTTAAGAGTGAAAAAACCATAAGAGATTATCCATGTTAAATAGGATGAATCATGTTCAAATGGGAATAATTTTTAATTAAAAAAGTTTTCTCAGGTAGTATAAGAACATATGTGTGCCTAACTTCAATGACCCTAATTGCCACAATTGGCCAGCTGAAAGAGACCATTTTCTAGCCGATGGATTTTGTAGATCTTAAAATCCAATGGGTGGATGTTGGGATAGGTATAATTATTACACTTCTAGAAACCCTGTATTCTAGCTAGTGGGTTTTATGTTTTTTGTCCCCTCTACCAACCTACCATTGTCTAGTTGAGGGATATCACCAGCCAGCCAATTGACTACTTGTAACACTTATAACTAATGATACTAAACCACTAATATTACAACCATAAAATAGCCAC
Organism: Viscum album; assembly: GCA_963277665.1. Classification (NCBI taxonomy): domain Eukaryota; kingdom Viridiplantae; phylum Streptophyta; class Magnoliopsida; order Santalales; family Viscaceae; genus Viscum; species Viscum album. The sequence continues at coordinate 1,082,234,115 of OY728121.1, forward strand.
TATAAATCTAAAAAATAAACAGTAAACCCTTCCTATACCCATCAACCCAAGCAAAAAAACAAAAAAATGAAGAATCTTGAGAGAAAAAGGAAGGAATGAAAAATATAATCATGACAATTTTAGTACCTAAAAACACCAATGACCCAAACTAGGAGGGACCAGGTGGAAATACACCTTTACAAGTAGTTACATGATTTCAAATACTCTCACATATGTAAGAGAATACCTTACTTTATTTCTGATCCATCATTGACCGAACTGGGGGCATACATTCTATAACACTCGATCACCAAATGAAAAAACAAGAGGAAATTTTTTCAATATTTATATGAATTTTTCAAGATCTAATCCATCACATGATATTTGTGAACCAATTGGATCTTCACCATTTTCTCATGAACTAAACTTTATCCAACCAAGGAAGCTTCCTATACTTTATAACAACAAAGTGTGTTTCTATAAGGTTAGACAGAAAAATCCTCTACATATTTTTTCTAGTGGATTGTTGGTAACTATTATAATAAGAAAATGTTGAAAATATCATATTTATATCCCAAATACCACAAATGTTCAAGACACGAGTATAAAACTTATCTTCTGAAATCAAAACTTTTGGTTCTATCTTCCCAACTTTCTGGGGATGATATGTTGTTCTCAATCTGACCTGAGTATCCATTTCCTCTTAGAAAACCATACAAAACTATGATGTAAAACGAGGTTCTATATATGCGATAATGGAGATAGGCATTCCATTAAGCCTTATAATCCTCTACATGCAATACTTTCCCATGTATTCCACTTTAGTAGTGTCATAGATTAATATAAAATTATAAGATTTAGTCAACTCATCGATCACCGCCCATACGACATTATTACCATTGGGAGTTCTAGGTAACCTCAAAATAAAATCCATAAAAATTATATTCATCTTCCATGTTTTGTCAATAATATGTTTAAGAAACTTATAAAGATTAAAATTCTCATCCTTATTCTATTAGAATGTATAGAAACAAGATATAAATTCAGCTATGTCTCGTTTTGTACTAGGCCACCATAAATGGTGTTTCATGTAACAAAATATATTTTTGGTGCTAAGGTTGAAATAAAATTACAAAAAAATAAAATCTCCCAAAATATCATTCCTTGAATTCGAATGGAAAACATACTAACTTATGAATCAAATCGTACCCTCTGAGGAAATATACCACTCACTAATGGTCCTGCCAACTTATAATCAGTTCTTGATACTCTAAAACTAATTTTATTTTTATTTATCCTATTTAATCATCTCAAGGAGAGAGGATGTCACATCAAAATTTTTCATATAATTAATAAACTCCTCTTCAATTATTCTAATGTGAATTTATGTAAAAAATTCCCATTAAGATCCACTCATAATTGCTTCCTTTAGAGATTGAGTGGGGAACATTCTACTAGTAGCATCATTAACCATGTTAAATTTCCCATGTGTATAGGCATTGTTGAATTCGAATCACTATATGTAATTGACCAAACATCTCTGTTGGAGTTTTATATATATTTAAGAAAATTTTAACCCCAAAATTTGTAGTTAGAGAATCTGATAAAATTTTCACCAATAATAAAATGACACCAATTTTTTAGGGAATCCACCATTGTATAAAGATAAAAATCATGAGTGGGAAAATTATTCTCATGGGGCCAAAGACGATTTGGGCCATTTACCACTATATGATATCCCTATATAAGGCCACATACAAAACCTAAACCAGAAGCATCATAGTAAATAAGGTAGCCATGTCAATCTTATGGTAAATTTAAAACAAATGTTATGGTAAAATTTTTCTTCAACTCATCAAAGTATCTGTCACACATCAAATTCATTAAGAAAATCACCCCCTTCTGAGTGAGAGAGGTCATGAGAGATGCAAGATTCATTATGTCCTTAACAAACCACTAATAATATACTGACAAGCCCAAGAATCTATGTATCTCAAATATGTTCTATAGTTATTCACAAAAAAATGAAACCAATATATTTTTACTTCAACTGATATTCTAGATTTATAGATTAAATGTCCCGTGAATTTTACTTCATGGATATATAATTTTCACTTTCATAATAAAGCATAAATGTGGTGATCCCTCAGAATCCCCAAAGCAGGCCTTAGATGAAACACATGATCTTCTTTGGGATAAGAGTACACTAGGATTTTACCCATTATATCTAAATGAAAAGTGCCATAACAATATTCAAATAATCAATTCATTAACTCTATAAAGATATCAGAATATTGGAAAATAAAAATGGAATGGAAATGAACTCAAAATGTACTTACCTTCTCCTAAAGTAATTGAATGGAATATTTGACTATTTAATATATTGATTATGGTATCTTGAGAGAATATCATTTATAAAAAACGAAATTTCCCCTTTAATATTGCAGAAAAATAATCAATGTGTGAGAATATGTATTTTTTCTTGACCATTACTCTATTAAGATTATAGTAATTTATTATTAGTTGAAGAGTATCATCAGACATATTTTAAAAAAGAACATGGGATTCCTAAGGTGACACACATGGGTGTCAAAATCCATTGTCCCTCAAATCATCCATATAAATTTTAATATCCTTCAACTTATCTAGAGACATGAGGAAAGAAAAAATCAATATTGTTTGAGTTTGGGGTACTAAGTTAGTCAACCTATCCACCTCCTATTGTATAAGAAAACTTGAAATGTTTTTTGTAAACACTTATGGTAACTTATTTACTATTAGAGGATAGATACCATGACAAGACTACTATTCCAAAACTACTATTGTTAAAAATTTACAAAGCTCTGGAAAATACTTCCCCACAAGAAAGGACCTTGGATCTATTTCTTCCTAGAACACATAAGATCTCCCGTCATAGGTGGGGAAGAGACAAATGATCATAACAACTGATCTAAGCCTTTTGATTGATTATTCAATTCATCTAGATAATCAAATCAAAGAGTTCCAGGTTGAGAACCAAGAAAGCCCATACCATCTCTACATCACTCATAATGAAATAGTATAAGGTAAAATGATCCCTTGATCACTCTTCTTTCCTAGATACATCACCAATTCCATGACATATGGTATGTGTTATACTCTATATTTTAGAAGATAAAAAACATGAGTTGAAAAAATGTGTAAGAGGCACATGTATCAAATAGAGTTGTCACTATAGTTAATGAAACATAAATGGTACCTACAACAATCATAGGACCAACATCAACATCTTCTAGAAACTCCTCAATTGGGTGAAACAAGATCATTAAGAGGCATGTAGATATATCCATATAATATTTGAAGTGTCTTACTACTCTATATATCCTCTCGGTGTTGACGAGGTTATAATAATGAAAGGAACAAATAGATATCAACAAAACTTCTGTATGTAGTGATGATTTTCACATGAATTGTTGACCTTTGGGTAGGGGTAAAAACAGTTCCTTTTTCCCATATGGGCATACTGATAACATATCATGCCATTTTCCTCTAGTGAGGATGAATTAAGAGACCCATGAGAAGAAAAAAACAATTTCCCCCTATAATAAAAATTATAAATAATTTCACCCTTAAAAGAAAAACATGATGTTCCACTAGAGGAAATAAAATCTCTACTCAATCCTCTTTTACATTCTCGGTGAGGAAATAGTATTAAGGACCAATCCAATACTAAAGGACATGTGGTTATGTTAAATATAAATTCCTTATATTGGATATAATATTTAATATCTATTTGAATTATTTATGCATTCATATTCTATTTAGACCCCACCTTAGAATAAAACATGGATATATCTATGAAATGATTAGCATAATCCATCCTGGAATGGTCTACATGATCAAGTTTTAGAAACATCATGGGTTTTAAATGGTTATATATTTGAAGAAAAATATCTTGGTGGAAATGGCCTTTGATTCCTTACCCACCCTAACATCATCTTTATTATGAAAGACAATTGATTCCCACCACACTCGACTCGGACCTTCCATCTTAAAGATAGTGCATGTTTCCTTGACTGAGTAAGGAGTCTCTGCAAATTCAAAAATCCTCTTGATCCTTCACAGTTAATCCTTTACCTCTTAATTATAATTCATCATTTTAAAGGATGATGACTTCAAGAAAAAAACATCTTATATTGGGTCTTTTCCTCATTCCTTTGAGGTTCCACCTCGATAACTTGAAGAGGGGAAGTTCGGAACTGTGTTCAATAGATCAGACCTTGTGCACCACCACATTGATTATTTTATGATCAACCAGAGGGGATCGCTTTCATGGTTCATCAACAACACCCTCTGGAAAACATGGTGGATGTATTCTAAGAGGTGTGAAACATTACATCAATTTATAGATAGGAAAAATAATATAAGATAAATTAATAAATTCTAGTTTAGAATATCATAAAACAACTAAAAATATAAAAAAAAATATAAAAAATATTGGTATTAAAACATAGACCATATCCACCACTAAATTGAGTATTTTATGATCTTTATTGGGGTTCCCTACAGTGGATAATCAACACCACCCTTTGGAGGAATCGTTGAAATTCTTTTGTGAGGCATGACACTATACATTAATAGGCAGAGATGTAAAATAATATTAGACCAACGAAATAATTCCATTTCAAAATATCACAAAATAACTAAAAATATAAAGAATCAAGAAAAATAAATACTTTTATTAATTCTCAGTCAATTTTAACCACTGCATTGATTAGTTTATGATCAACTAGTGGGGTTTCCTACCATGCTTCATGGACAATACACTATAGAATCTGTAGAAGTATTCTGGGAGGCATGAAACTATACATAAATAAAAATAGAGGTAGAATAATATAATTTCAAATAATAAATTCATGTTTATAATATCATTAAACAACTAGAAATAAAAATAATCTTGAAAAATAATGATTGGGATAAAAACATCCCAAATCCTGAAATACACAATTCACATCAACCTGTGGAAACTCAATGCTCGTCACAATGAGAGATGGTAGGAAACTCACTAAATACATACCCTTTATGTTCCCATATTTCTATTTCTAATCTAAAAATACAACCCAAATATTCATATCCGAGATAATAAATAAATTCCATCGATTTCATTCAAATTTTTCATGAACTAACATGTATTATCCGAACTATCCATTACCTAAATGGGTCTTGACAAGGCATGATTGGTGTCCCTTGTCCCATTGGCTAGAGACCAGATCCTGGAAAACAAGAAAAACCATTGGGAATGATTTAATCATAAAGAACCAGAAGAAATTTTATAAATACACAAAATATATTAATATGAAACAAAATAAGGCAATAACATATAGGTACAATCACTAAGAAATACAAGTTCTAATACATCAAAAACAACTAAAGTACAAAAAAGCTAAAAAATAGAACTCTGTGTGATAAAATATAATCTCTATAGTCTCACAACCAACTTATTAGTAAACTCATTTCGTCCCTATGGAACATTTACCATACCCGCATCGCAAACTCTAAGATCTTTATACACCCAATGGTGTATGCATGGTATGATTAAAAGAGACTAGAATTTTACGACCATTTTTTTTGTAAAAAAATTATAAAACAAACCAGTTAGGATAAAAATATATTAAATAAATATATGTGATAAAATTTTAAAACAATCTTGGAGTAAACACCCCGTTTCATGGAATAATAAAGAGTGATAAGAAACATGCTTCCAAATTATTTTAGTAGACACATCAATAAAGCATTTAATGGATCACAAATTAACAAAATAATAATTTATATGAAATTAGTTTTAGGAAAACTAGGATACTATTTACTTCATATTGGACTGTAGGCTACATGTTTTTCATATTACCCTAAAATAAAAAGTATATGAGGAAAGAGTTCATCCCTAAGGATGGCTCTTTTCCTCATCCTTGATCACATTTGGGTTATCAAAATAATGTCATTAAAGGTAATTTCAAATTTGAAACCATAAAAACATTCTTTAAACATTTTCTATTAAAAATAATAAGTGAAGATTTTATTATTGAAATCATTTTCAAAAACAATAATTTATATCAAAATCATTTTCGTACATTTTATCAACCATTCGAAATGAATTCAGAAGAGGAATAAATTGAAGTCCAAAAGAGAAATCCATGCTACCAAGTCACTTACCTTACAACATTTAGAATAACCCTTCCCATGGGAAATGTTATGCCATGTTGAGCCATAGACCATACGAACCTAGAAGATATAATAAAATATAAAACCCTAAATCATAAATACCCAATCATATATGATCTAGAACAATGAAGGCCAGGGAGAACACTTACCACCTCAATTCCTAAACAATGCACTATAATGATTTTAGATCCTACCAACATAACTCAAATCCAAAACAAATATAAAAAAAATTAATATTACAAACCCAGATCAATAGTTCCAACTTTTAACAAAACCAAACCATTGAGAGAAACATGAATAATTGGAAGAATAAATATTTCCAAGCCATAAACAAATATAAACCCCCTAAAAGAGGTACATGGTTTTGATCATCAATTAGATTCACCATGGTAATTGAGTTTAGAGAGATAAAAAATCCTAATAGAGTCTCCAAGATGAATGGGATGAATTATTTTGTTTGAGTGATTATAGGTACACATGTTACTATGGACAGGTATTTCTCATTGTGTCATTGTGAGGTATATTATAATAGGTATGTTTTGTGATTTTATACACTAGCTCACCTATGTTTTTTTGTTCGGATTAAACCAAGTAGAATTTGTGAGGTTTATTTCTAACATCGCAATGGTGAGGATGTTTGGCTAACTACCCCCTCTAGCCCTAGTCCCTCATCTTGGTAGTATTATAAAATATTATTCACAATGGTTAATTTTCCCCATATATGCATGTAGAAGGTTGTAATGGATTGTGGTTATTTCAAACATGTGTGTCTTTGGATATAGTATCGAAATAATTAATATAGTTATGATGTGTATAGGATGTGATGGATTTAGGTAACTTAATCGGTGTATGGGATATGGTGGACTGAGCTATAATACCCGATGAATGATACACATCATGCTTGCAATACTGGATACCAAAAACTACTTGGTTACTATTTAAATATGTGATATGGGATGAGAAGATAATTTGATGGATGAGATGCTTGTTTTGATGTGAAGACCATGTGTTTATGGATTGTCTTACTTTTGGATATTGATGACTTAGGATGTTGGACATTGGGGTAGGGAAGAAAACAAATGGAGAAGTGGTTGAAGGGTGACCTTTTAACATCATTACTATAATATATGATATATTTTATGTGATTCCTGGTGATATATAGCTAGGGTGGGGATGGGAACTTATTATACCTATATAGGTGACAATTTAGTTTCACTTTTTTCACACCTTTCTTTAGGACACTTTCTTTCTCATTTTCTCAAGAGGCTCCAGGGGGATTCTTATTGAGTATATTGTTATCCTCACCTCCACATATTTGTAAATTGTTTTAAAAGTTATCAAGATCCAGTTGGAGACTAGGATAGATATTACTACCTCATCATTTTTCAGGAGGTCTTTGGGCATCATAGTCCTTTATGATTTTGTCTTTTGGTACCTATAGTTGCTTTTCAATTGTATTATATTTTTAGGATATAAAATGTACGAACTTTTGATTTATTTAATCAATATGTGTAGGATTTAATGGATGTGTATATCTTCCCTATCCCTTTATCATGTTCACTTAGAAGGTAACTAATCCCATTTTTATGTTCATTATACCCTTGGATCTAATCACTATCCTAAGGACAAAAAGAGGCAGGACTCAGGTGTCACTATCTCTCTTCAATCATTTCTAGCATAGAAGGGGTACCTGGGGGGGGGGTTGTGACATTATTCATCATTAAATATATCCTCAAAATTAAGTAAATTTTTTAACCAAAGTGAATCAAATCATAAATTATATCTTCTAAGAAAATAAATAATTATAAAAAATAGTGGGAAATTTAAAAAATATATAAAAGATATATGGACTAGGATAAGTTTTAAATCGAATTATAATTAATAAAATTTCCATAAATTACTTATCATTAATGAATAATCATTTTCATTAATCCGTATTCATTTTCAAAGTTTTAATTATTTTTTAATCCTTATACCTTTTATTAATATAACATTTTTAAGATGTTTTCGAAAATTTTCAAAGATTATATTTTTTAATAAAAAAACTAACTGTTATTTTTTTTTATAAATCAAAATATACATTATTACATCCACTACACATACGTAATCTTTTTTGGATTATTAATTCAACAAAATTTTTAAAATCTCTCCCAATAAATTTATTTTTTATCATTATTCATATATAAAACAGACATTGATTAAAATTTCATGTGTCAAATTATTATTTTTCTTATTTTTATTATATAACCATGAAAATAAGAACCAAAATTATTAGTATATAAAAATAAATATTAAAAAATCATATTTTCCATTCTATTTAAAATAATTTTCAAAATATTAGTTTACAAATTATACATTTTATTTCAAATAAAAAATATTCATAAGGAAAATTAGGATGACTTTTCTAATTTTTATAGTTTTAAAAATTCATCCATTAAGAAATTTCTTTATTCATTTTTGGTTATTTTTTACCATTAATAGATAAATATGAGTTTTTATAGGTTTATATTAATAATTTTTTTATTTTAATGAATTCATGTAATCATTTGTCAATATTATTGATGATATTTGTTGATTATTGATGTGTGTTGAGCATTGTAGTTTCTAATTTTTCAAGAGACATGGTGATCAATTGGTGCATTATCTTGTGTGCTTTGATAGAATTGATAAGGTGTTGGTTGAACTTTTCACTACTTCATTTCAATATAGTTTATTAAAATATTATTTCCTATTTTGTTAAAAATGGTAATTTTTTCCATATTTATCATAACACATTTTCAATGGTTTTCAGAAGGTAGAACATAATTCATAAAAACTTCATATCATAATAATATTTTATAATTTAAAAAATAATCAATTTCTAAAGAAAAATATAATTTTTATTCATTTTACAATTTTTGGTACAAATACACTTCCCTATTATTCAATAACTGAAAAAAAATTATATAAATTTTCTTAGAGGCTTATACAATTCATCAATGAAACACTATTAAAACCACATACCAATTAGTAAAATTAATCTCATGGATCATAATGTATATTAAACAAAAAATCAATAATCTTGGATGAAAAAAATATCATGTTTTACCATTATAACTTTATATTGAATCATTCTATTAACATATATTTTTAAAATTAATATATAAAATGTCCATATAAAAGGAAAATAAAATTAATGTACCACATAATAAAAATGAATAATATATAATGAAATTTAATATTTATAGTAATATAAACTGGTAAATTTGTGAAACTAAATAATTTGAAATACATTAAATATAATATTTTTAATTGATTATGAACTTAATTTATCTTAAGGATTTTTTTTTTATTAGATAAATAAAATTTTATATATAATGACAAACATATATAATTATATTTATAATTCATGTAAAACAAACTATAAATTTGTTAATAATAGTTTGAGTTACTATTAAATTTTTTTAAAACATTTCATAAAATTTACAACTGAAATTTCATTTTTAGGAAAATTTATTTTAATTTATTTGATTAATAAAATTATAGACCATTAATGATATTAAATTAAAAAAATATATCTTTAAAAAAATAATTTCATGAATTAAAAAATATATGGTTCTTAAATGATTTCATTATTCAAATTCAGTTTCTTTAACATGAATTAATTTTTAAATAAAATGTTTTAAAATGTTTTTTAAATTAAAGGCCCATGTTTTTTATTAATATGTTTTTACATTCAATTTTTACCATTTTTCAATATCCAAATAGTAGCACAAATATTTCTAGGTGGATAAGACAAAATAATCCTTTCATATATAAAGGAATAACCTACATTTTTAATTATGTTAAAAAATATATTTCTTAAATAAAAATACATATTATTGAAATTTATCAACTATTAGACATAAATTTTTATTGCATAAATTTTTTAATATTCACCATATATATATATATATATTCTTACCTCAAACTCATTTTACATGAAATTGAAATGACATTAAAATAGAAATGAAAATAAAATCTTGGAATATGGGTTGACCAGTACATTTCAAGACTAGTAAACTTAAATATATGTTCCTTTTCTTCATGATTCATTTTAATCCATAACATATGTGTCATATTATTTATATTTATGATATGTTTCATAAATATAGGGAATTATAGAATAGATATATGGTACTGTGACCCATTTTAGACCCCTCATGGATGGAAAAAAACCATACCCCATGTGGATTAATTTACAAATTCTTGAAATATATATATTTTTAACGGAAAAATAGTCCACATGTTCAATAAAATATCCATGATCGAGTAAAAAATTTATTCTGATAAGAACCTTAAATTTACAGAAATATAAATATTTGATCAATATTTTTTAATATTTTCAATTAAGAATCTCAAATTAAATAAATAAAGGGGACCAAAAAAATCTTCTCATATTTTTATTCTATTCTAAATTCAATGGATTTAAACCATTACACAAAATTATAACACAATATGGAACCTCATTAGGTTGTTGGTTTAGTATTTATGAACATTACTTTCTTCATCATTTATTGCAATAAATAGGTAGCTCTCAGGCTCATAATGAATACAAATTTACCTTAAAGGTTCATATGTATATTTGTTATTCCTTCCTCACATCTATTTGTGGAACAATATCAACCTCCATCTCAATAACACTTCTATTTTAGTAGTTTTAAACTTCATAATGTTTAACTTTCCTTCTAATAACTACTTGATCTATATATTTTCTCTAAAGGAAAATTCCATCTTGAACAAAAAACACATTCTGTTCAATGCGGTTACAGAAATAATATTCACTAGTTTCATTGGGATGGACAACAAATAATAATTTCTCTAACTTGTATCCTATATTGTCTGAAGTAATGAGCTATATGAGTTCTTTTCTACCCCAAATACACATAAAAATATAATTCCATTTTTTCTTGTCTATATCTCTTTTGGTGTATTTATTATTTCTTTAGATGGAATGTGGATCAATAAGAATGAAAATAAATTTTGAACATAACCCCATAATGAAATAGGAAGATCAAACTAATTTAATATTGATCATACTATGCCCAAAAAAGATTGATTCCACCTCATAGAGACACTATTTCACTATAGTGTTCCCAAATGAGTTTTTTTAGATCAATTCCAAAATATCTTAGTTTTTAGGGAATTCCTGGAATATGTCTTCACCCCCTTGATTTGATTAGAGGATTTTAATAATTTTCCCATTGTTTTTTACATTGTAAATAAGAACATTGAAAATTTTAAAGCATTAACTCTTGTGTCTCATCGCATACTCAAATCAATATAAATTAAAATAATCAATAAAAGAAATTAATTACCCATAAACAACATCATTTAGGACTTCTTGGTATACAGAAATCACTATATTTGAGATACAATAATCCAATAACCCTTTCACCTATTCCATTAAAAGTTTCTTTGGGCATATTTCCTAGTACAATATAATAACAATTATCAAATTATTCATAATCTAACTATTCAAATAATCCTTCACAATGGAGTCTCTATATTTGGTTCTTGTTTATATATACATGGAGGCAATTCCAAAGATAATTGGGATTATAATCTATCCTAACCTTATTATTTTAAATTATAGAAATTGGATTATCCATATATGTAATATATAATCAATTTATCATATTCCCAAGGCTATAAAAAATATCATTCATAAAGATAGAATAAAATTTTCTTAATAGTGAATTAAAATACCTTATTGTACAAAGAAGATATAGAAATAAATTTTTTATTGTTGGAATATAAAAATCCATCAATTAATGATTTAATCCACTTGGTTATGTCTTATCATAAGTGAAAACATGTGGAGAAAATCTTTCTAAATTTTTACAGGAATAACCCTTTAACTATTTTTTAATTTCATCATATCTTTGAGGTTATATTTTTTAGAAAAAATATCTGAATTACACCTCGCATCCAAAACCGAGGATTTAGAGTTAGTGAAATTTTATGCTTTAACAAACTTTTTAAGATTCTCAGAATACATCTCTTTGAAAAAACTTCTCAAACTTAGAGTGAAAATTTGAAGTGTGTTATAGCTATACCACTAAGTGATCTAAGAATGTTTATCATGAAGTGAGTCATTATATAAAATGGGTGAGTTTCATGTTTTATATCATTTCATAAAATATTTTTAATGAATATAATCCCATTAAAAATGATTCTCCTAAAAATCATTTATATATATATAGTTAGCCAAGATCCATATTTTATTTATAAATGACCCTAATTTAGTGTGAAATTCATCACATAGTTATCTAGGTAGAAAATAAAACCAATAAAAAAACATGTTATTCTTGGTTAGTTGAATGGGATAATATTTTTCAATATCAATAATATAGATAATAAAATCAACTACATTTCGTAGGTTCACCAACCGTTAGGGTTTCCTTGCTATGTGTCGCACAACTCCCAGAAGAGGATGGGGTTACCTAACCCTTAAGATTAACCATTCTCACAATTCCCTATGTACGATAATCCATTCCCACCCCACTTTGGTGCGAACCTTCCAAGTTAGATAATTGGTTTTTTACATGGTCTTTCATTAGAATGAAATTAACAATTTGTATATGCAGTATTTTTTTAAATGACTCTCCAGTTTGACCAACATCGCATGAATGTAAAACAAATTGAACCTCTTGAATTATTTATTATCTCGCATTTTTATTAATTTGGTCATATATTATTTTAACTATTTAGTTTTTAAATCCCTATATCATTAACAAAATTAATTTTTCCACACCATATAAATGTGTAACTCTTTAAAAAACTCACATTTGTGTGTTCCTCCCCCAAAAATTAAATCTAAAAAAATTTAAAAAGCATCTCAAAAATATGTTATATAAAATCGTGATGAGTAATATAGGATTTATTTTTATGAAACCCCAAAACATTATAGACAAATACATAGTCCTCTATGATAGTGTGTTTTCTGACCCTAAATCCCTCTATAGAGTGAGACATTAATTAAGAGAAATTTCAATTCATGAAATCTATAAAACAATTTATGAATAAACAGCATTAAATAAGTTTTAAAAATCTCATAAATATAAGATAAAAATGAGGTCATGGTAAATGAAAAAAAAATATTATGATATTTCACTTAGCATATAATGTCGGAAACTATCTCATAGAATAAATTTATCACCTAAATTCAGCATAAACAATATTTATACTCAAAAAACACATTATAAACAATAATATAATACAAGAATAAAGTAAGAAATAAATAATTTATTTTAGTTTTAAAATACTTTAAAAAAATTATTAACATTTAATATTTTATTTTGATATGAAAAATCTCATTTTATGATTCCTAACACTCATAATATAAAAATAATAAGAAAAAATTTGAAAAATAATTTTTTTTACATTTTTTATTAATTACATATTTTACAACTGATAATATTTTTATAAATTCAAAAATATGACTAATAAATTGGATTTAAATATTAAATGAACCAATAAAATTCTGTTATATAAATTAAATTGTACGATTTGATTGAATCATTCAATATGATCGGACCTATCATAAATCTCATATTATATTTTATTGTAGAGATGGAGTCAGATTTACATTGTGATCCCCTATTTCCATACCAACCCTATATTGAGTAATAAATTATGCTATCATACATCATATTATATGACAAATTAAATTCCCATTGATTCATGTATATCATATCTTTCAATATAATTCATTTATACATTGTGACTAACCCAAATAGAAAAAATATAACATATTTTCTTTTATGACGTAGCCAAAATGAATTATGTTATTAATTTTGTTGAAAACCCAAGATATTCATATATTAATTCATGTTAGAACCTAGAATTGATACCATTAATGGGTTTCAAGTGATCCTCATATGATCCTAGGAAGTAAAAAACCCATATATGTCCAGATCTATCTTCATACATTCAATATATAAGGAAAATAACGAACACAACATACCTGAAATAGAGTCGCATTATCCTCCATATTCTTCTTTAATGTTGACTGTTTTATGATGTTCATAGATTCAACAAACAAAATATTCCAACCTCTGAGGTGTAACACCAGGCTAGGATCCTAGATCATATCTTGATGATTTCAAAATGTTGAAGGGTTTACAGAGCCTTAACATTATAAAAACAGATTTTTTTTATGAATAGATCATTGTACTACCTTTCATGAAATGAGTGACATCAAGATGAGGTAAACCTTACCTTATATAGGCACAGTCTATTCTCTTCACATAATAGCGATCATTTTCCATATCACACATATCAGATATCATCTCGAGGAACTGATACATTAAAGCTAATTGTAGTGTTACTCATTGAAAACATCAACAAAGTTGTTTCATGTGATAAATAATTAATTTCATGGATTATAATCCAAATAAACCTTATGGGATGTGGAGACAAGATGAATTAAATTACATGGTAATCATATCATAACCCTTATCATACTATATGATATTGCCAGCAGAAGCATCCTATGATTCTATAATAATATGTAAAAATTGTATGAAATGGTATGTATCTCATTTATATCGTACCTCACAATTCTGGGCAGTCATAAGATATTAATTTCCCATTTTAAGTTAATATCCAACACATTACCCATGTCATATTAAAATATATGATAGAAAATTAGGTCAAAAAACTTCCAAAAAAAGATCAGGATCTTTTGTAATCCCAACATGTTTCACACACCCTGAAATGAAAACATAAATCTGTTTATTGTTTGGATGAAAACATCATACCTTCTTATTATATCTTTCTCAGGGTATAGTGGAAGAACCATTTGTGGGCATGAAATTGAAATGTTATTTTAATATAAAATTTTCTAATACCTCGAGATATGATCATTCATTTAAAATTTATAATTAATTTATTTATGATTTGAGGAAATGACTACATAATCATAGGATAATTTCATTGATGACTTTTTTGATATTTCAAAAACCATTTCAAATTACCCTTATTTCACTATAATTATTCCAGTGTATAATCCTTCTAGATGTGAACCACTTGTGCTTCCTTGATCTCTGAGCAATGCTAATTGGTTTCTAGGAACTATGCAAATGAATCAATTGTATTGTATTTTTTGTTTTGATAACTCTTTGATCCAATAGGCTTGAATGATTTCTTCTCATTCTTAAGAGGAAGATAGTATGAATTCGAGGGAGAGAGATATATAGAGAGAGAGATTTCTATTGTGCACAATGATTCATTATTGTCAATTTTATTTTATTTCAACAAAATATAAAGAACCATCTATTTATAGAGTCATGGTTTACATTAATATATTATTTAATAATTTAATATCCATTAAATAATACAATAATATTTTAAAAAACCTCACTCCATATAATAATAATATTATTATTATTTTGTATGGACCCGACATGAGTTTCCCGGACTCGGTGCCTTATTTTATTTCATTGGCATATAAACATGGAATATGCATCCAAAAGGACCAAGTAGTTTAGTATATTTTGGAAACGAGATACATAAATATGTTCAGAATTACATCTTTAAATGAAAACAATGATATTTTATTCCATTAGAAACATCCACGCCTCCTAGATTATGCCCGCAAATCACTCATAACTTACTTCTTCATATCCTTCAAAAATGAAACATAAGAAACAGGTGAGCTCAAACAATCAGTAAGAGTAAGAAATATAAATAAATATTACACAAACATAAACATTAGGCATGGTGTGTATATAAAAACACATGCCTTTACAAATAATAAACTTGAACACATTATTTTAGGAATATGAGTTGAGTAAATATTGCGATAATAAAACATAATCATGGGTATTATACTAGTCGAATAACTACATGAACATTAAATTAATAGCATCATAATAAGGTAATTTAATATGACGGACATTCTGGAACATTTTTTCAAGGCCTTATCCAAACACTTCTAAAAATGAGTAAGGCCTTGGCCAAAACCATATATCAAATTAGGAAAAGCCTCGGCCAATTCCACTTCTATTTGTCTAATGAGAACTACTGATGCATCGAGGTATATATCCAGCCCCACATATCACATAATAATTCCAATTCATTCCTAATATGATTGGGGATAAACATAAACAACATATACATTCATATTGAAACTATCATATGAAATGTAACTAACTTTCCCCAATCATTAAATACAAAATACTAACCATTTTTAGTAATAAGGTAAATGGTTTTAAGATAGATCATCCACAATAAAATTAGCCTTAAACCATTTAATAAAATATGTTAAATGACATTATAAATTTTTAAACCCAATAATATATATGAATCAACAAGAGTGTTAAATCAGACGAAAATACTCTTATAAAATCATTCAGAAATTCTTGAGATAAATACTCTTTTATTTTGAAAGTAAGAGTTATTTTGGAAAAATCCTTGTATAAAACCATAAGTAAATTAAGATAATATTTTCATAATAAAATGAGTTATTTTATAAACATAATGGTTTCCCAAAAAACAGATCATAGAGTACCCTTGAAAATACGTAATAATTTGAGAAATTCCCTTGAAACAAGCTTGTATTTCAGAAAAAAAATTTAAAGATCCTTTTAAAATGGTTAACTATCCATAAAATAAGCTATTTTTCTGATTGGTAAACATATATAGAACACTAACACAGATTTTATCAGTATTACATGATAATATACAAGAATTTCATTGAGGTAATTAGACAATAAATGTAACCCAAATTAAAATGGATGTACAGGTGAGAAATCCCTTACCACTTTGTAATCAATCGATTCGTATGCCCCAAAATTAATAATATTAAAAAGATACATTGAATACCTTGAATATGAATATATTCATGATATGTTACATCGATGGGTATTATTCACAAACTATAAACAAGTATTAGTAGTGAATACGGAAAATCTCACAGAACCCATTAGACATGTATTTATATTATCATAATTCTTTTTAGTTCATTTATGCCATTATTGAAAAGTTTTTATATTGAATTTTGTCATTCTGGTGTGTTCATTTTCATTATTTTCATAATCGGTTCACTTGTTCTAAAGTAACGGAGTTCATGTGGAATGGATGTAAATATCCATAATTAAAATTACATATTATTTTTGAAAATATAGAAGATTAAATTGTCATCTATATCATTTTGTTACATGGAAATAGGATGAATCATTAGATGAAATATTTATGACATTCACTTAGATTGTTTTAGAAGTATTTTTATTATTAGGAACCAGTTTGGTGATATGATTTAAGAATATGTACATATACTGGTTCTTGAATATTAAATATATTATAATACATATATTATATTTTGGTCCAACCATTAAAATCGTTTCATGACCAGTAATTAAGGATAAATTGAACAGCGAGCTTTGTTGTCCATGAATGTTATAAATTGGAACCACATAGACGTTGATTTCATTCATAAAATAAAAACGGATAGTGTATGAGTATTGATGATGGTTCTTAAATTAACATTATATAATTATAGTATATAGATGATAATTTATTTATTGTGTTCATTTGGATAGCGGATGTGGGGAGATGATAACAAAATAATATAAATTGAAATGAAACGAAATGAAAAAGAATGGTGCATTACCTCTGGAAATAAACTCCATGAGAACCTCCATAAGGGAAGGTTTTTTGGTCTTTGGGAAAGCACAAGAGCTTCTTGGATGTGTGGAGTGACTAGGGAAGGGTAATTGGTAAGAACATTAAGGTACTTCAAGTCTTATAAGAGTTAAGAGAAGAGGGGGTGAGGGGGGTTTATAGTGGAGCAGAGGTGGGTTTTCATAATTTTTTTATCATTAGTTTATTAATTCCTCTGAAGACGATTAATAGTGATGATTCTATAATGTCTTAGATTTTCTGTGTATTTTTTAAGTATTTTATGGAATTATTTTGAGATCGGGAATGAAGACGAAACTTCATTCTGAGGCCCAGTGAGTCCGGAATGGTTGTTTGAACTTTTTAAGTTAAGTGAGTCGTCACTTGGGTGCGGTTTAGGCAGTTTTCAAAAAGATACTCGGATTGAAAATCAAAGGGAACCATTGCATCTAGGATGTCGACTTTACCTATTAATGAGCCTAGCCTTGACCAGCGCAGGTCGAGGGAAAAAGATGATTTTCGGACATTTTTTGAAAAATTAAAATAAAATAAATTTCTAAATGTTTATTTTATTTTTATGGAAACATCTGTTGCAGCGTGGTGACGGGAAATCTAGTTCCTTTATATTTTTTTCATGTCTTAATGACTCAATAAAGGAAAGTTGGACTCATTAATTCCACATCATAATGGATACCAATCACGTTTACCTTTTTATTAGGATAATCGAACATCGATGGTTGGCGAAAAATTGAGAGGAAACTCTGGAGAAAACTATCGGAAATGAATGACGACTGATCATAGCTGTGAATTGGTATACCAAAAATGTTGAAGGATCACAACAATGATGGTAGCGTGAAACCTTCGTCAGCAATCATGTAAGAACCCAGTTTTTATTTTTGAGGTACAAGCTTCTTCTTTTTCCTTTTCCTTACGTGTTTTTGAGAAAATATGGAAAATGTGGAAAATCCTAAATTTTGGAACTACACGCCATGTACATTTCCACACGTCGTGTACTTTAGGCTGTGTTGGGATGATCACACGGGGCCTGTAGCCATGTTGGCGACGAGGGGTTTAGGAACTGACTACACGCCGTGTAGTGGTACCTTACACGCCGTGCAGTCAGTCGGAAGGCTTAAACAGTAAGGTGGTGGAGTCGCCGCCAGCTGGGCGATAGTACACGCCGTGTACTTAGGAGTACATGTCGTGTACTCAGGTCGACGGATGAACAGTGTGGTGGTCCCGCCAAATGAACAGTTAAATGAAAGAAGTACATGACGTGTACTCAGAAGTACACACCGTGTACATTGTTTTTTCGGCTTCAAACAGGCAGTAGCCTCCTCATTTGTAAGAGGAGGCATTTGAGCCGTTTTGGAGACAAGGAGGACGACCAGAAATTTGAAGATCCACCGGGGGTTCATCTGGAATCGGTTTCCGCCTCGGATGATCCCGTTGGAACCGCACGGGTAAGCCCTCTCCTCTCCTTGTACTATTCTTACCAATTCTTTCTCAAGGGGAAGTTATGTAAGTTTGAATGGGTTTTGTTCGTCGTCAGATCTATGCCGTTCTTGGGCGTTTCTGGAGTCAGTGTTTGGGTATAACGTTCGTTGGCGTATAAGGTAGGTGGATTTGTGTTTATTTTCCAACTGTCGTGCGTTTTTTGTGCATTTTTGTGCCATGAACCCATGTTGGGGTGTTTTTTGGCTGAGGCCGTTGCTATATTAAATGCCTAGAATTTCATAGGTGATTAAATTGGGATAATAAAATGCTGGTTGGGATCGTTTCTTGGATCCAAAACCACACCCGGGGTGTGTTTCACTGTTTAGTCGTTTGGCCAGGATACTCAAGGGTATGCCTTTAAAGTATTAATGGTAGAATTGCGTTGAGATGAATTTCTTATTACTGCTTTTTTACCTCTTGGGCATGGCCCGGTTACTTGTTTAGCCTAAGGGCGTTGTTGTATTTGGCATGAGGTTGTTGTGATTAGCCTGAGGGAACTAAACTATTTAGCCCGAGGGCTGTAGTATTTCGCCTGAGGGAAACCTTTCATGCCTGAAGGATTGACTTTTGTGCCTGAGGGCAACACTTCCTACGCCTGAGGGCAATTTCTATTACGCCTGAGGGCTATACCTGCTGGTTGGATTCTGTTTACCTTAGGGTAAGATTTTACTTGTCTGAGGACATAGACTGTTTACTTAGAAATGCACTATGGTGATTTTTAATATTTAAATGGATTAAATGGATAATAAATTTGAAATATAACTAGTAATTAATTACTTTTGAGTATTGCTTACTTTATTTCATTTTACTACTGCAAACTGTTGTTGCATGCTTACATGCAGTTGGGCACGAGCCTTTGGTGGGTGCCTACTGAGATATATTTCTCACACCCTGTTTGGGTCCCGCTTTTCGGCCCAAACAGATTACGTTGTTGCAGGTGTAGATAGGGGAAAGAGTCCTTATACAGGTACTTGAATGTTGCTGAGGAGTAGGAGGGAATGGGACTGAGCCTAGCCTCGTGATGCCGTTGCCAGCTGTTTTGCTTGTTTTGTTCTACTGTATTGATGTATAACATGTTCTGGCTGTTTTCTTAGAACTTGAAACATGTAGAATCATCACTTCTATACTGTTGGTTATATCCACTACTGTAGTTTATTTCAGTTGTGCATGGTTTACTGCTTCCGCTGGTTGTTGTATGTTTTCTTTCGTATTCTACTGCGCTACACTTTGACAAATGAGGGCATAGTGTCCCCACTATCAGACCTGTGCCCTCGCTGCTAGTCAGTAGCCTCTGCCGTTTGGGGAAATGTGCTTGAGGTCACATGGCGAACTGGGCTCGGGGCACCAGTTGCGTGGCACCCGGGTCCGGGATATTACAAAGTGGTATCAGGGGGGTCTCTTTTCTTTGACTTACTATTTGGAGCTGTTGTCAAGGATAGGATGGAATGGTAGTTGGTAATAATCTGTGCCCGGGCATAGCTAACTCGTGTACATGGAAAAGCCAGTCTACCTCGTATTTTGCAATATTTTGATTTTACAATTTTACGGTTGAGATGTTTTCACCGTTGGGTGACGCACTTGTATTGTGCTGTTATATCTTATTTACGGGTTCTATTTAGTTGCAACCCGATGAGATGAGGGTATGCCATCTCATGCATCATATAGTCACATGCTAGATATCACATGCCATGTATAGTTTCCATGCCATGTAGGTGCATTAGAATTCACATGTTGTTGTGATATTTTTTGTTCTAGAAAATCATGCTGTTGTGATAGCTACTTGATAAATACCTGCTTGGTGATAGGATATTCCTTGTGTGATCTTGTTTATAGAATGGATGCCAAATTTTTGTTTTTGGGGAGTATGGGCCCACATTGACCGGAATTTGGTGGATCATTGACTGTTTGTTGGTTATAACACATATGAGATGTCAAAATTTGACTCGTGGGGAGTATGGGCCCCCACGGGTCAGAATTTGACACTTAGGTGTTGTTTTACGGTATTTTCTGGGTTCTGGAGGAGTTTCTGAGGCATACTGTCTAGAAACTCAGTATACACACCGTATAGTATTTTTATACACACTTGTACATTCTTCTGTTTGGGAAAAAAATAAACTTTTTAGGTACACGTCGTGTACCATAAGTACACGCCGTGTAGTCTCTTCCCGTTTCACAAACTATGTGGGCGGTGACACAGGAAAGGGAAGAGCTTGGGTAAAACACGTCGTGTAGTTTTTACACGTCGTGTAGGGTGACCTAGATTCCGGTCGTGTAACTAACAACACGGGTCGGTGAACTCCTTGACAGAACATGTCATGTCAATTATAGACACGCTGTGTAGTGTGACCTGGGGAATCGGCTGTGTAACTAACAAGATGGGCCTATGTCACCACTCCCTGAACACGCCGTGTACCGTTGGGACACGCCATGTAGTGTTGTCCAAGGACATACCGTGTGGTTTTAGCCATGTGGATGAGAAACAGGGTGGTGTACACGCCGTGTGCGGGTGTAACACGCCATGTAGTGTCAAGCCGAGTAGTCAACCGTGTCACAGACGACACGAGAAGTTGGAAAATAACACCATACACGCCGTGTAGATTATTTACATGCTGTGTAGTTTTGTTCGACGGAAGCTGTGTGGCTCAGCTATGTAGAAGGACCTGGGCAGGGGAAGGAAAGTCAAGTACATGTCATGTAGTCATTGTACACGCCGTGTAGTCTTGTTTTGAAAATTTTGTAATGCCTTCTTCCTCTTGTTCCCTTGTGGTTCTGTCACTTTCAGTCTTAATAATATTGAATCTGAGGCGTGATTTTGACCTTATAGTGTCATGCCGCATAGACGACCGTGATTTGTTCACCAGGAGACCGGCGACAATTATACTCCGTAGATGGTGGGCCATGGGCTACCAGTTGATCCTCCAACAAAGAAAGAAGCGTAACCATCTTTTATACTAGACACAGGTGCAGAGGCACAGTTCCATGAAGGCTTTATGCGGTTCATGCAGACCTTTCAGGGAGCACCGCAGGATGCTACATCTATGGCTGAGCTGATGCGTATCTTTCATCAGCAGCATCCGCCTACGTTTTGAGGGGATGGTGGACCACAGGCTGTAGAGTCTTGGTGAGGATCGATGCAGACTATTTTCGAGCATCTTGAGATGCCTCCAGGATGGAGGGTCAAGCTCGCGGCATATATGCTGCGTGATTCCGCCAAGACGTGGTGGGATGTTACCCTATATTCAGAGCATCACAGAAA
The DNA here is from genome assembly GCA_963277665.1 of Viscum album. NCBI lineage: Eukaryota > Viridiplantae > Streptophyta > Magnoliopsida > Santalales > Viscaceae > Viscum > Viscum album. Next base: position 1,082,256,688 of record OY728121.1, read on the forward strand.
CATGACGTGAGAAGATTTTCAGGCAGTCTTCTATGACTTCTTCTTTCCAGAGATGCTGAGGGTAGATAGAGCTCGAGTGTTCATGAATCTGCAGCAGGGAGCTATGTCGGTGATGGACTATTCTGGTCTTTTTACGGAGCTTCAGCATTTTGCACCCGTGCTAGTGGGTGACGAGATGTTGAGAGCTAGACGTTTTGAGGATGGTATTCAGTATGACATCTGAGAACTGGTAAATGTTTTCAGGTTGCCTATTGTACACGCGATTGTGAATCAGGCACTGATTACACAGAAGAACCTGTGAGAATCTAGTGGTATGGGCCAGGGCGGTTCATCACCAGTTACTGGTACTATTTCTGCTAGCAAGAGGAAGAGACAGATGTACTTCTCTTAGGGCGACAGTACCCGCCAGGAAGCTTCTTCAGGTGGACCGGTCAGGTGCTACCAGTGTGGTAAAGATGGGCACAAGAGGCCGCAAAGTCCACGCGATCCAGTAGAGTTCTGAGATTGCTCCAAGATGGGTCATAGGCAGCGGTTTTGCAAGGCATTTCTACCAGTGGCTAGTCAGAGGGGTTCTGTATAGACTCCGCGTGCAGGAGCAGGACCAGTGGCTTCTTACCAGTCAGGGAACTGGAATGCGTCAGGGCGTGCAGACAGATATGGTGGTCATGGTTGTGGTAGCCAGACACCAGGATCTCAGAGGTAGCAGGGCGGGACAGCTCAGGGTAGTCAGGCTGTGTCGCAGGGCCTCAGCACTGGGTAGGCATATGCAGTGCAATAGACCCAGTAGGAGCAGGATCCCAGACCTTCTACAGTCAGAGGTACTATTCTAGTAGCTTATGTCATATCTTCAATACTTTTTGATATGGGTTCTACAAATAGTTTCATATCTGTGCCTGTTATGGAGAGCCTTGGGCTCTGTGTTTCTACTTCTTCTGATATCATGACGCTAGACACTCCGTTGGGGACTAGAACGGATGGTGTGTGTCAGTGCAAGGAGTTCCCCCTTGAGGTTGGAGGGTGTCACTTTTATGGGACCTCTATGTCATGGAGATGATGAGTTATGATGTCATTCTCAGGATGGACTGGTTGGTTCCCTTTCGAGCCTTTGTAGACTGCTATCGTCGGAGGGTGCATTTCACGTCACTAGAGGGTGGAGAGTTTCTATACAAGGGTGAATGGGATGTTCAGGCGAGTCGAGCTGGACCAGAGCATCATGGGCGAGGTGGATTCAAAGCCCATATGGCGATCATATATATGGATGATCCGGGGACTGGTCAGACGTATTTCCCTCCAGTTGTTGATCGTTTCGGGGATGTTTTCCTGGACGACTTGTTAGGTCTACCTCTGGTGCGTGAGGTGCATTTCTCTATCGATCTTGTGCGAGGAGAAGCACCAGTGTCCATTCCTCCTTATAGGATGGCCACTCCTGAGATGTAGGATCTCAAGAGGCAGTTAGAGGAGATGCAGGAAAAGGGCTTTATTCGACCCAGTACTTCTCCTTGGGGTTATCCAGTCCTTTTTGCGAAGATGGCGGATGGTAACATTAGACATTGGGTGGATTATCGGAAGCTGAACCAGTTGACGGTTAAGAACTGATATCCCTTGCCAAGGATTGATGATCTGTTTGATCAGTTTCATGGAGAACGAGTGTTCTCGATGATTGACTTGAGATCGGGATATCATCAGTTGCGCATGAGACCATCGGATGTACCAATTACAACTTTTCAGAGCAGATATGGTCTGTACGAGTACTTGGTTATGTCTTTAAGACTAACAAACGCACCAGCGGTTTTCATGGCTCTGATGAATCGTGTGTTTCATCTTTATCATGATTCATTTGTGGTAGTATTCGTGGACGACATCTGGGTGTACTTTCACACTCGACACAACCATTCCACCCGTCTTGAGATCGTATTGATTACACTGAGAGAGCATCGGCTATATGCTAAGCTCTTGAAGTGCCCCTTTTGGAAGGACCAGATTCACTTCCTGGGTCATATCATCTTAGAGGCAGGAGTTTCAATAGACCCAGATAAGGTGAGAGTAGTAGTTTCCTGGGAGCAGCTTATGAACGCGTTAGAGATACGAAGTTTCTTAGGGCTGGCTGGTTACTACAGATGCTTCATACAGGACTTCTCCATCTTAGTAGCACCGTTGACGGGTCTGACAAAGAAGGGTGTGACGTTCATTTGGTCATAAGATTGCGAGGAATATTTTCAGGACCTGAAGGGAAGGTTTACATCAGCACCAATCCTGATACTCCCAGAGCAGGGAAATACATATACAGTATACTGTGACGCATCAGGGATTGGTCTGGGAGCAGTTTTGATGCAGGGCAACCGAGTTGTTACATATGGGTCTCGGCAGTTGAGGCCACATGAGAGGAATTACTCGACACATGATCTCAAGTTGGCTGCAGTGGTGCATGCGTTGCGTTGTTGGAGACATTACCTGTTGGGAGAGAATTTTGTGGTTTTCACCGACCACGAAAGCCTCAATATATCATTACTTAGCGTGACCTGAATATGAGGCAGAGGAGGTGGGTTGAGTACCTACAATCCATCGATTTTGAGCTTTCCAATACACCTGGTAAAGGTAATGGAGTAGCCGATGCAATGAGTATGAAGACTCAGATACATGCAGTGCAGGAGGCCAGTGGTGAGTGGCAGCTCATGGCATTGTTCTCTGAGATGCATCTAGAGGTGCACAACAGTCAGGGGCTGGCTTGTCTTTCTTCGTTTTCTGTGACTTCTACCCTCCTGGACAGAGTGGGGATGAGACAACTATCTGATTCGGAGGTCCTAGTTCTACGGGAGTCGTTGGCTAGTGAGGACCCTCCTCCCGGTTGGATAGTAGGGGATGATGAGGTTTTGTATTTCCATGGACGAGTATGGGTTCCAGGGGATATACACGAGGAGCTGATGCAGGAGTTTCATGCTTCAGATTGGGCAGTTCATCCCAGGGTTACCAAGATGTACTGTGACTTGAGGTGTCAGTACTGGTGGTCGGGTATGAAGAGAGAGATAGTTGGGTTTGTCAAGAGCTGTTCCACCTTTCAGCAGGTGAAGGCAGAGCATCAGAGGCCAGCTGGGCTGTTACAGCAGTTACCCATTCCAGAGAGGAAATGGGATGATGTCGTGATGGATTTCGTGACTGGGTTACCGAGGTCACCTAGATGCAATGGCGTCATGTGGGTTGTTGTGGATAGACTCACGAAGGTAGCTCACTTCATGCCGATCAAGGAGTCCTTCGTTGTTGACGAGCTCGGAAGGCTATATATCCGAGAGATCGTACGTCTTCATGGGGTCCCTCGTTCTATCATTTCTAATAGGGACACCCGCTTTACATCTCATTTCTAGTAGAGTTTTCATAGGGTGCTGGGTACACAGGTGCTTCTAAGCACAGCATACCACCCTCAGACAGATAGACAGTTAGAGCATACGATACTAGTTCTTGAGGACATGCTGTGTGCATGCATCCTAGACTTTGGGGGCTCTTGGGAAAAGCATATACCCTTAGTCGAGTTTGCCTATAACAATAGTTTTCAGGTAACTATTGAGATGGAACCATACGAGGCTTTATCTGGTTGTCCATGCCGATCACCTTTATGCTGGTTAGAGGCAGGTGAGGCAGCTTTACTAGGGCCAGAGCTCATATAGAAGACATCTGAGTAGGTCCAGTTGATTCGGAACCGGATGGATACCACGCAGTCTCGTCAGAAATCTTACGCTGATCACCGTAGATGACCTTTGGAGTTCATGGTCGGGGATCAGGTTTTCTTGCGTGTTTCGCCGAGGTTGGGACACAAGCGGATCAGGAGATAGGGTAAGCTTTCACAGAGGTATGTGGGGTCGTTCGAGTTTCTGGAGAGAGTAAGGCTAGTTACCTATGGGTTGCAGCTACTGTAGCGATACCAAGCCATGCACGAAGAATTCCATGTGTCTCAGTTGCGTCGCTATCATTCATACATGTCTCACAACTTTCAGCCAGAGGAGGTTGAGATTTAGCAGGATGCGTCCTTTGAGGAGCATCTGATCCGTATTGCTGATAGGAGCATGAAGGTTCTCTGAGGCCGGTCAGTCCCTCTCGTATGGGTTCTATGGGAGTATGGCCGAGTGCAGAACGAGACCTGGGAGCGGGAGGCTGACGTACGTGCTCAGTGGCCAGAGCTATTCTGATCTTTATCTTCTCCACCCTGGGAAGGGAAATTTGGGGAAGAATTGCTATAAGGGGGGACGTTTGTAAGAACCCGGTTCTTATTTTTGAGGTACGGGCTTCATCTTTTTCATTTTCCTTAAGTGTTTTTGAGAAAATATGGAAAATGTGGAAAAATCCTAAATTTTGGAACTACACACCATGTACTTTTCCACAAGCCGTGTACTATTGGCCGTGTTGGGATGAGTACACGGGGTGTGTAGCCATGTCATCGACGAGGGGTTTAGGAACTGACTACAGGCCGTGTAGTGGTACCTTACATGCCGTGTAGGCAGTCGGCAGGCTTAAACAGTAAGGCGGTGGAGTTGCCGCCAGCTGGGTGACCGTACACGTCGTGTACTCAGGAGTACATGTCATGTACTCAGGTCGACGAATGAATAGTGTGGCGGTGCCACCAAATGAACAGTTAAATGAAAGAAGTACACATCGTGTACTCAGAAGTACACGCCTTGTACTCAGAATTACACGTCATGTACTTTGTTTTTTCAGCTTAAAACAAGCAGTAGCCTCCTCTTTTGGCAGAGGATGCATTTGAGCCATTTTGGAGCCAAGGAGGACGGCCTGAACTTTGAAGATCTACCGGGGGTTCGTCTGGAATCGGTTTCTGCCTTGGACGATCTCGTTGGAACCGCATGGGTAATCCCTCTCCCCTCCTAGTACTGTTCTTAACAATTCATTCCCGAGGGGAAGTTATTTACGTTTGAATGGGTTTTTTTCTTTGTTAGATCTACACCGTTCTTGGGCGTTTCTAGAGTCGTGGTTTGGGTATAACGTTTGTTGGTGTATAAGGTACGTGGCTTTGTGTTTATTTTCCAACCATCGTGCGTTTTTGTGCGTTTTCATGCCACGAACCCATGTTCGGGTGTCATGTGGCTGAGGATGTGGCTATATTTAATGCCTATAATTGCATAGGTGATTAAATTGTGATAATAAAATGCTGTTTGGGATTGTTGCTTGAATCCGGGACCACCCCTGGGGTTTGATTCATTGTTTAGATGTTTTTCGAGGATACCTAAGGGTATTCTTTTAAAGTAGTAATGGTAGAATTTCCTTGAGAGGAAGTGCTTGTTTCTGCTTGTTTACTTGTTGGGCATGGCCCGGTTACTTGTTTAGCCTGAGGGCGTTGTTGTATTTGGCCTGAGGGTGTAGTTGTGATTAGCCTGAGGGCACTGCACTATTTAGCCTGAGGGCTATAGTATTTCGCCTGAGGGTAACCTTTCGTGCCTGAGGGATTGACTTCTGTGCCTGAGGGTGACACTTCCTATGCCTGAGGGAAATTTATGTTACGCCTGAGGGCTATACCTGCGGGTTGGATTCTGTTTACCTGAGGATAAGATTTTACTTGTCTGAGGACGTGGACTGTTTACTTAGAAACGCACTGTGGTGATTTCTAAAATTTAAATGGATTAAATGGATAATACATTAGCAATATAACTGGTAATTAGTTACTTTGGAGTACTGCTTACTTTATTGCATTTTACAACTGCACACTGTTGTTGCATGCTTACTGTCAGTTGGGCACGGGCCTTTGGTGGGTACCTACTGAGATATATTTCTCACACCCTGTTTGGGTCCCGCTTTTCGGCCCAAACAGATTATGTTGCTGCAGATGTAGATATGGGAAAGAGTCCCTATATAGGTACTTGACTGTTGCTGAGGAGTAGGAGGGCATGGGACCGAGCCTAGGCTCATGATGTCGCTGCCAGCTGTTTTTCTTGTTTTGTTGTACTGTATTGATGTATAACATGTTCTGGCTGTTTTCTTAGAACATGAAGCATGTAGCATCATCACTTCTATACTGTTGGTTATATCCACTACTGTAATTTATTTCAGTTGTGCATGGTTTACATCTTCCTCTGGTTGTTGTATGTTTTCTTTTATATTCCACTACGCTACACTTTGAAAAATGAGGGCATAGTTTCCCCACTATTAGACATGGGCCCTCGCTACTAGTCAGTAGCCTCTGGTGTTTGGGTAAATGCACTTGAGGTCACGTGGCGAACCGGGCTCGGGGCACCCGTTGTGTGGCACCCAGGTCCGGGATGTTACAAATCGATCCCAGTTCAGGTAGGGGTTGTTATTTCATTCCTCATTCCCCATTCATGATTTAAACGATGAACACAGGTCAACCACGAACAAGTGGATTTGAGGATTTGTACGTTCTAGCAGGAGGGTTTTTATTGGGATGGTTTTGGGGAATTAATTACCTATTTTTTTATTATTGTTCATTCCTACCCCATTTAATCCTACTAATGGGAGTGGATCAACGCCGCGACAAATGACAGTGGAGGTACGTTCCTCATGTTGTTTTATTGGATTTATTTCCATCTTTCATCTTGCGTGTTCTTCTCGTTCTTCGCGAGGCGATGGTCACTGGATTTGTTTCCAACTGTCTTACGATGCCACGACCCCAAACTGAAGATCTGATATTGCAGAGACCCTATGGAGGTGCCACAGTCATGACGGACAACAAGTCGGCACGGATCGGAAAAGGTTTTTCTTCGAGCGTTCTTCACGCAGGAAGATCAAAACATATTTTAGGAGCCGATCAGAGGCCTGAAAACATCGGGAGCATCTTCGTGGTGTCGGGGCGACCAAAACCCAGAAGTTTCGTGACGATCAGACGACCGGATCGACGAACAGTACATCACCAGAGGTGCGATGGCAGAGGTTCGCATTTTTGGATATTTCAATAATACACGGTGTGTAATAAAGAAAAAAATTTCGTGCAGTACTGGAAGCGGTGGCTAGGGTTTTCAAGGTCAGAGGAGAAGCACACAGCGTGTGACCCTAGTCACACGGAATGATGGAATTTCCCCAAATCTCGACATGTATTTTGGGAAGTACACTGGCATGGGATGATCTACATGGCTTCAGAACACATTGTGTATAGCTTGGAAGAGGCGGCTACGCGGGACTCAGCGTGTATCCATGGGGTACACGGACACGGGATGGAGTACACGACTGTGTACTCCCTCACATGGCCAGGCGAGGCCAGTAACGTGGGTAACCCCGTGTACCGATTACATGGGTTAGAGTACATGGGTTGAAGAATATGTACGAGCACATAGCCAGCATACACGGAGTTGATCCCAGTCACTCGGACACGACGTGTACACAGTATTACACACAGTGTACTAACTTTTCTAAATGACCAACCTTATGAAATGGGTTGTTGTACACGGGTAGTACCCGAGGTCTGACGACACGACGTGTACTTTTTGGAAAATGGCATGGTCCTCTTATTCACCGTATCTTGGAAATCTTTCATTTGGGATAGTTCCCCTTCATCTCATTCTCCTAATGGTCGGGCGTCATTTCCTTCTACAGGAGTATGATCCCTTTAGTATAACATTTTGTGATAGAGTCAGGAATCCATCCAAGAGGCCCGAATCGAGATCCTCTATCCATTCTTGACCCTATGTAGAGTCCGACATTGACATGACCAACTCCACCTGGAGTTGATCCTCTACCTAGTAGGTGAATTCCGGATGAGTCGCAGCATCCACCATGGCCCTGGCAGTGATCCTCATCTATGTAGAGTGATCTTTCCCACTCAAGAGTGTGTCTCCCGTAATGAGTACATCTATGTATCAGAATATTCCCACTCATGAGCGTGTCTCCTATAATGAGTGTTACTACCTCTCGTGACAGTTCTCGATGAATAGTACTTATTAGAAGGACTTCATCAGAGCTATAAGACTCATGGAGCATGTTCTCCCGGAATGAGTGCTTCGTGAAATCTTCGAACTGAATCCCTAACGGGGGTATGTGGTTGTGTGACATGCCTCTAGACTATGGGTCTAGGTTTTGAGTATATATGGTATGTGTTTCTCTTGCTATAGTTTTTGTAGACATACACTGTGCATAGCTGACTCTACCATTACATTATTACTTTGTGGTTTTGGGGTCCTCTACTGAGTATTTTTATACTCAACCCTGCATGGGATTTTCCCGAAAGTGTTGTGTCTTGTGCAGACGAGCTTCCTTTTCATAGAGTCCAGGGCGGACCAGGATAGGACCAAGCTTTCTGAGTCCCCTACAGGCTAAGGCAAACCTATGGCTACAAGAAAAATCCCCAGTACCTTTTGTGTTTATGGTTGGAATTTTCATTTTTAATAATCTTTTTTTGGGTGGGCTTGTATTCTGGCCCTGTACTTTACCTTCTGTCATACTATGTTGGTTGGGTTTAGTGTATGCATGCATTTTTTTCCTTAGTGGTTTCTTTTACATTTCGTAATTTTGGGTCATGAAGATGTGTGCGTGTGTACAAGTACTTAGGAAATGCCTCCCATGTTAGTAATATGACTACTCGGTGTTAGTCACCAGCCCCTGGCCAATTGGTGGCGGGCTTGGGGAGTCGCGGCACGGGCCCCACTAGGACGAGTTATGACAGAGTGGTAACAAAGGTGGTCGGTTCTACCTTAGGACTTAGAGTCTGTGATTTTGGTTTGGGGAAATGGTGTTGAGTGTTTCGAGTTCGTCTTTTAGGCCAGAGACTCCAGTCTTGGTGCGGCTGCTGACGTATCCATACACCAGGACTCTGATAACCTGCTTTTGGACTCGGTGCACGAAAACACTGGTTGTGAGGAAATAAAATAAAGTTACATGAATCATATATGAATGAGTTATGTTTTCCATACCCTTTGTGTCAGCTGTCTAGATATACTCTTTGACCGTGGTACATCTTGTTTCATTACAAGATTCCTCCGCAACATATACCTACTAGGATTCAGTAGCATAGTCATGAAGATGGCCCCCTCAATGATTATGCTTCGATACGGGGAAACATTCACCAGGTGTTTCCACTAGGTTGTGCACGCGCTGTACCACAACCAGTGGAGCAGCCCGTGGTACCTGCAGTACCAACTAACGAGGGGTGCAGGCTTAGGGAACTCCATGAGTTTCAGAGATAGAGACCCCTTAGGTTCCTAGGCGATCCAGACCCTCAGGTGGTTGAGGACTGTCTTGAGGCGGTGACTAGAGTTTTCTTACTAGTGAGGATACCAACAAACTAGACGGTGATCCTAGGAGCGAGCCTTCTTCAGGGTCCGGCGGGACGATGGTAGAGTATGACCACACAGACTCATGACCAGGATACTCTTTCATGGACGGAGTTTGAGTGACTCTTCAGGGATGAGTTCTCTCGGGTTACACTGAGAGAAGTATGCATCCAGGAGCTTCTTCAGATCTAGTAGTGCAGTATGACAGTAGCTAACTATTCATCGAGGTTCACCAACCTCACCCGGTACTCGATGGATTTGGTTAGGGATCTTGATGTGGGAAACATCATAGGAGGACCAATGATAGAGGATCGACAGTCCATGTCTCTCAATCCGGATCCAGTTAGCATAGGGAGAAGTGATACTACGCGTGCGACGGTAGGGGATATCTAGCTAGAGATTGTTCAACCCGTCGAGCTGCTGATAGGGAAGCGGTGGATGGACCACTGAGGCAGAGGCAGAGAGTGGAGAAGACAGACATTCCGGGAAGCATAAGTGGTAGAGGAGCTGGGAGAGCTGTGGGTGGTGGCTGATGCTTCAACTTACTTCCACCACCACCCCCAGGAGGTCCGCACCAGGTACAGGGAACTGGGGGAAAGGGTCGGGGAATACTGCATGTGGTCGAGGCATACAACCTAGGGGATCCAGGGATGATTTGAGGTATGATATGTCTCTTTTATACCTTATCTATCGTACTTATAGAAATAGGTTCCGGTCATTACTTCATAACGACATGTCTTGTATGAAACCTCGAGATTCCTGTAGAACTGTTGACTCGATCCTTATGGTTGGATACACCTACAGGAGGAGACTCGATAATCACACACTTTGCAGACAGTGTGATTTTACCCTTGGAGGAAAGAGTTTCAGCTAGATCCTCTTTGTGGTAGCATCGAGGCCTTATGACGTTATTCTCGGTATGGATTTGTTATCTTTGGTCCATGCCCATATTGACTGTTTTAGGAGAAGAGTGTGGTGTGTCCGCAGTGATGGAACAAGGTTTTCCTTTGTGGGAGAAAGGGAAACCCAGGCAGTGTAGAATGGGATTATGCATAGGAGGGTGCAGCCAATTGCTCATGAGTTAGATAGCCATGCCCTGGGAGAAATGGATGTTGTGGGCCCTTAATTCCCAGCAGTAGTGGCGGAATACGAGGAAGTCTTTCCTGAAGATGTTCCTGGACTAACCCCCCCCCCCCCATTGAGAAATCAACTTCTGCATTGAATTACACACCGGGACGAAATTGATTTCTTCATCAGCATATCAGATGGCTCCCGAAGAGCTTTGCGAGCTTAGGGTGAAGTTGGAGGAATTGCAGAGCAAGGGTTTCATGAGACCCATCGTTTCAACCTGGGCGGCCTCAGTCTTGTTTTCCAAGAAGGTAGACCAGAGTCTGAGGTTGTGTGTGGATTACCGGTGCCTGAACAAGGTGATGGTGAAGAACAATTATCAACTACCAAGGATCGTTGACCTCTTTTATCAGCTGAGAGGGGAAAAGTGGTTCTCAAAGGTGGAACTTCGATCAGGCTATCTCCAGTTACGAGTGCGGGATGAGGATATATAGAAGATAGATTTCAGATGATGCTACTATCACTATGAGTACTTGGTATTGCCTTTAAGTGTGATGAACGCCCCCGTAGTGTTCATGGGACTGATGAACCCGATCTTCCAGCCATATATGGACCGGTTTGTAGTGATCTTCATTGACGACATCCTTGTGTACTTAGAATCATAGGAGGATCACGTGAGACACATGCGGATTTTTCTAGACGTACATCGGGAGCACCATCATTATGGGAAGTTCTCAAAGTGAATGTTTTGGATTCAGGAGGTCCACTTTCTGGGACATGTCATCTCAGCAGATGGAGTAGCTATAGACCTAGCCATGGTGGAGTCTGTGTTAGCATGGGAGCCACCTCGGAGCGGGACAGTGGTGTAGAGCTTCCTTGGGTTCGCAGGATATTACCAGAGATTCATTCCGGATTTCTCCTGGATATCAGCATCGATGACAGCCTTGACCAGGAAGGGGAAACCCTTCATGTTGATGGAGAGGTTCCAGAAGGAATTTGAGAAATTGAGACAGATTTTGACGAGTGCCCGAGTCTTGAGATTACTGGAGGAGGGTGTCGAGTACATAGTTTTTTCGATGCATCCGGGACCGGGCTAGGTTGTGTCCTGATGTAGAGGTAGGAAGTGATTGCTTATGGTTCACAGCAGCTTAGGCCACATGAACAGAACTATGTGACCCATGATCTCAAGTTGCCAGCAGTAGTCTTCGCATTGACGATGTGGCGATACTACCTTATGGGACAGCGATTTGTCGTCAACTCTAACCACAAGAGCCTCAATTACATATTCTCCCAGAAGGATCCGAATCTGAGGCAAAGTCATTGGATAGAGTTCCTCTATGACTATGCCTTCAAGATTATCTATAGTCCCTTGAAGGGGAACAAGGTGGCGGATGCTCTGAGTAGAAGGTTGAGCTCACAGCTGTTGAGTGAGGCGACAAAGCAATTAGCCACGTTGCAGTTTTCCTTCATGGATAGAGAAGATACAACCTACCCGCAGTTGATGGTTGTCACCCTCCCACTCTTACAATGAGTTAGGGAAGCACAGCTTGGGGATGTCAAATATGAGTATTTACGTGCTCATTTATCTATAGGACATGCTACTGATGGATATTCACGAGGTGGGGAGCACGAACTTATTTTCATAGGACGCACTGTTGTACTAGTGGCATTGCAGGAGGACGTCATGAGGGAGTTTCATACCTCCCCCTTAGCGGTACACCCTCGAGTGGAAAAGATATACTAGGATCCCCGATGATAGTTATGGTGGTTAGGCATGAAGAAGCAGTAGCGGAGTTTGTTTCTCAATGCCTTACATACCAGTAGGTGAATGATGAGAACCATTTTCCAGCGGGATTAGCTCATCCCCGGGAAGTTCCAGAGTGGAAGTGGGATGGAATATCGATTTACTTCGTGATAGGATTACCACGTATTCCCAAGGGGCATGATTCCATATGGGTGATCATTGATCGAATCACCAAGTCGGCCCACTTCCTAGCTATCAGAGAGCAGAGTTCCGTAGAGAGTGTAGCATGCCTCTATGTGCAGTAGATAGTTTGGCTTTATCACATCCCCTCGACAATAGTCTCGGACCGAGATTCCCATTTCACATCCAAGTTATGGAAGGGATTTCAGGAGGTTTTTGGGACTCATCTACACTTGAACACAGCGTTTCCTCCCTAGTCAGATGGTCAGACGGAGAGGACCATTCAGGTTCTGCAGGATATGTTGCTAGCCTGTGTCTTGGACTTTGGTCATAGTTGGGAGGAACACCTACCACCGTTGGAGTTTAAATACAAAAATAGCTACCACTCCACCATTGGTATGGCACCGTTCGAGGCCTTGAATGGGAGAATCTGCCGGTCCTCGCCTTGCTGGACTGACCCCGGAGAATTAGCACTCATGGGTCCAGAGATGGTGTGACCTACCACCGAGAAGGTGCAGATCATCAGGGAGCAGATGAATAATACACAGAGCTGGCAGAAATCTTATGAAGATAGACTACAGAGACCTCTGGAGTTCGAATAGGGAGACCATGTCTCCCTTTGGGTCTCACCTCGACGTGGGTTATGGAGATTTGGCCGAGGCGGCAAGCTATCTCTGAGGTTCATCAGAACTTTCTAGATACTATGCAGAGTTGGAGAGGTGGCATACTGACTAGATCTACCACCATAGTTGCATCGGTTACATGATGTCTTCCACAAGTCGCAGCGGAGGAGGTACGTCCATGACCCACAACACATCATCGACTAGGGTGAGCTGGACATTGAGGATGGTGTGACCTCTGCTGATTACCCAGTGGAGATCGAGGATCATCAAGAGAGGATCCTTCGAGGGAAATTGATTCCCCTAGTGCGCATCCAGTGGTAGCACGAGAATCTTCAGGAGAGCACGTGGGAGCAGGAGGCCCAGATCTGTGCCCAGCACCCATATCTTTTTGAGTAGACTTTGATTGGATTTTCAGGGATGTAAAGCCCCCAGGTGGGGAGAATGTAATGACTCTAATTTTCCATGTATTTTATTATGTATTGTATTGAATTATTTTGAGACCAGGCGTGAAGACGGAACATCATTTCGAGGCCCAAGGAGGCCAGAATGGTGGTTTGATCTTTTTAAGTTAAGTGAGTCAGCACTTGTGTGCGATTATGGCAGTTTCCAAAAGGATGACCGGATTAAAAATATGAGGGAATTGTAGCGTCCAAGATGACGACTTTACCTAATAACAAGCCTAACCTTGACCGGCACAGGTCGAGAGAAAAAGTTTATTTTTAGACTTTTTTAGCAAAATAAAAATAAAATAAATTTCTAAATGTTTATTTTATTTTTATGGAAAAATCCGCTGCAGTGCGGAAACAGGACAATTATTTCCTTAATATTTATGTCATGTCTTAATGACTCAAGAATGAAAATTTGGACTCATTAATTATGAAACATAATGGATGTCAATCACGTTTCCCTTTTTACTGGGAGAATTGAACGTCGATCATTGGAGAAAAATTGAGAGGAAACACTGGAGAAAACTCTTGGCAATGATTAACAACAGATCAAAGCTGTGAATTGCTATGCCATCAACATTGAAGGATCTCAACGACGGCAGCAGCATGACACCTTCATCAGCAATCAATCCCAGTTGAGTTTGGTGTTTTTATTTCAATCCTCTTTCCCCGTTCTTTATTTAAATGATGAACGCGGGTCAACCATGAACAAGTTGATCCATGGATTCGTACGTTCTTGCGGGAGGGTTTTTATTGGGATCATTTTGGGGAAATAATTTCCTGTTGTTGATTATTGTTGATTCCTTCTCCATTTAAGCCTACTAACGGGAGAGGATCAACGTTGTGATGAACAATGACGAAGGTTCATTCATCATGTTGTTTTATTGGATTTCTTTACCTCTTTCCCCTCACGCATTCTTCGCATTCTTCACGGGGAGATGGACAATGCATCGTTGCGCACCCATCTTGCGATGCCACAATCCCAAACTGGAGATCTGATATCGCAGCGACCCTATGGAGGTGTGACGGCCATGACAGACAACAAGTCGGCTCGGATTAGAAAAGGTCCTTCTTCGAGCTTTCTTCATGTGGCATGATCAAAACACGTTTTTAGAGCCGATCAGATGTCCAAAAATATCGGGAGTAGCTTCATGGTGTCGGGGAAACCAAACCCCAGATGTTTTGTGATGATTGGATGACTGGATTGATGAGTGGGACATCACTGGAGGCACGACGACTGAGGTTCTCATTTCTGGAAATTCCCAGAATACATGGCATGTACTTCCAAAGGACACGCCGTGTAGTACTGGTAGTGGCGGCTTGGGTTTCTATGGTCATAGGGGAAACACACGGCGTGTGACCCTGGTCACACGGCATGTTGGAATTTCCCCGAAGCTCGGCATGAATTTTGGGAAGTACACAGGCACGGGATGATCTACACGACTTCATTACACGGCATGTACAACATGTCAGAGGTGGCTACGTGGGACTCGGAATATATCTACGGGGTACACAGACATGGGATGGTGTACACGACCATGTACTCCATCACACGGCCAGGTGAGGCCAGTAACGCGGGTCACCCTGTATACCGATTACATGGGTTAGAGTACACAGCTTGAAGACCGTGTACTCGCACATGGCCAGCATACACGAAGTCGACCCCAGTCACTCTTATATGGTGTGTACACATTACTACATGTCGTGTACTAACTTTTCTAAATGACCAGCCTTACGACACGGGCCATTGTACACAGGGAGTAACTCAGGTCTGATGACATGGAATATAACTTTTCTACACGCCATGTACTTTTTGGAAAATGGAATGGTCCTCTTGTTGACCGTATCTTGGAAATCTTTCGTTTGGGTTAGTGCCCCGTCTTCTCATTCTACTGAAGACCATGCATCATTTCCTTCTACATTAGTATGATCCCTTCATCATAACATTCTGTGATAGAGTCTGGCATCGTTCCGAATGGCCCGGATCGAGATCCTCTATCCATTCTTGACCCTAGGTAGATTCTAGCATCGATGTGACCAACTCCACTGGGCATCAATCCTCTACCTAGTAGGTGAATTCTGGATGAGTCGCGACATCCTCCATAGCCCTGGAAGTGATCCTCATCTGTGTATCATGATCTTTCCCACTCAGGAGTGTGTCTCCTGTAATGAGTGCATCTATCTATCAAAATCATCCCACTCCGGAGTGTGTCTCCCATAATGAGTGTAACTACCTCTCGTGACGGTTCCCGACGAACAGTACTTCTCGGATAGACATCATCATATCTCTATGAATCATGGAGTGTGTTCTCCCAAAACCAGTTCTTCGTGTAATCTTCAACCTGAATCCATAACGGGGGTATGTGGTTCTGTGACTTGTCTCTAGAATAGCGGTCTGGGTTTCGAGTATATCTGGTTTTTGTTTCTCTTACTATATGTTCTGTAGAAATATACTGTGCATATCTGATTATACCTTTACTTTATTTCTTTGTGGTTTATGGGGTCCTTTACTGAGTATTTCTATAGTCACCCCTGCACGGGCTTTCCCCGCACGTGTTGTGTCTTGTGCAGACGAGCATCCTTTTGAAAGAGTCCAGGGCGGACCAAGATAGGACCGATCATTCTGAGTTCCCTACATGCCGAGGCGTTCCTATGGCTATGAGTAGTATCCCTAGTACATTTTGTGTTTATAGGTTGGACTTTGTAGTTTTCAGACTCTTTTTTTGGGTGGTCTTGTATTCTAGCCTAGAACTTTACCTTCCGTCGTACTCTGTTGGTTGGGTTTAGTGTATGCATGCATTTTGTTACTTAGTGTTTTCTTTTACATTTCATTATTTAGGGTCTTGTAGATGTGTGCATGTGTAAAAATACTTAGGTAATGCCTCCCATGTTAGTAATACGCCTACTCGGTGCTAGTCACCAGCCCCTGGCCTATTGGAGGTGGGCTTGGGGAGTCACGGTGCGGGCCCCACTAGGACGGTTCGTGATAGATTATATGACCAAGAATAGTAATAAGTTCAGGTGAGTTCGAAATAAGTGGGATTACATCACTTATGATGTCATAAAAAGTTCATTTAACTGATAATTTGTATATACGATATTTTACCATATTTCAATATTCATCAAAAATTTGTGTATTTCAAAAAAATACCAAAAATTCACCCTAAGAATTTTTCGAAGTGTATAATTCAAAAAATAACTCCATTTTTTGAAGTAATTTTTTAATTATTTTTAATTTAATTTTTATATAAAATCATATTTTTTTCCAAAAAGAGCACTTTAAAACTATAACTTGTTTTATAAGACCTAAAGAAATTAATCAAGGTCATGTAAAATTATCTTATAATCATATGAAAATAAAGCAACAGTTTGTGATTAAAATTTATGAAAATAAATTTATATTTTAAATTAATAAATTAATCATAAAATTTTAATTTAAATATTTATGTCATACAAAAATACTGATACTTATACTATGACTGTTTTTTCACTTTTAAGATGTCTAAATTGTATTTATAAATTCATGGGTGAAGTATATATTTTTTTATATGATTTAATATTCATTATTACGCATTACTATTCATAAGGGTATGTTACTATTCATAAGGGTTTGTTACTATTCAATAAAAATTAACATTGTCTTATCAACTCTTAATATCATTCTGAACGCAACTACGTATTTCATTTTTTCAAAATTTAAATCTAATAGGTGGAAAATCATGTTTACCAGGTTATAATAAAGTGGTGTTTTTTAGAGACTCAGTGTTTCATTCATTCTATAATAAATCTATTTGTTAATTCTTGGGTTTTACAATATCCTCACAAAAATATTTCATCTTCAAAATTTTAAATTGAACCTCAAAGGTTAATGGTTGATACTTGAAAATTCCCTTGTGGGAAAACCACATCAAGAATATAGTTAAAATATTCTATTAATTTGAGGAAAGGGAATAAAATTGGTTACTATAAAACAATGCATTCTAATTAGAAGACATGGTCAAGGAACAATAACCAAACCATCATATAGAAACATTAAACTCTAAAACACATACAATGATCAACTTAAACCATTTTGTAAATGGTTACAAAAACCAAAATATAATGATTCAACACGTTATAATGAAGACCTATAAATTTAAAAGAAGATATTATCATTAACCCATAATCAAGAAGAAGAAGCTCAAAAATTCACATTCCAAAAAAGTGAATAACATCCTCATGTATACTATCGAAATATGTAGATAACTTGAATTACCCAAAAATTCATATTAGAAACATGAATTCCTCAATATTTTTTATGTAAGATACAGGTTATTGGACATATTCCTTAAATCAAAAAGTGTTCTAAACTCCATCTATGATAGCATATACAACTTCCCGTCAAGTCAATAATCAGTTCCAAGGTAGCCAGTACTTATCTGAATCAATCATTTCATCATCATTATCTCAACATGAGATCTATATTAATGGTTGTATTTCCCTCAATCATGTGTTTTCTAAAAAGTTTAACTTTCTTCTAAATCACTTTTCCTTTGTACCACTCACCATATGACCTAAAATCCACAATGAAATAGTATTAAAGTAAAATACTTATATATCTAAAAATTCATACAACCAATACATTGCTGACAAAATATTACAATGAACTGATTCTTGACTAGGAATATTAATCATTCTACTTAATCTATGGTAGAATCATAACTTGATCCTGATCCAAAATCATCATTTGGGGTATATTAATTTGATTCTTGGACATTGATTCACATAGTTTCCCATCTACTTGTAGTTGATGCATTTAATATTAGGAAATTCATTCCTTGCCTTTTAATTATGAGCATGGTGTCCTTTTTCTCCACACTTGAAGAAAAATCATTTTCCTAAAAAGTGGATACCCAGGTGTTTCCTTAAAAAATTATCACATGTGGGAAAATACATCTTTCCCTTATTCCCTTTATCCGTGTTTTTCCATGCCATACTCTTCATCGTTTTCTTTCCTTAAATGTCATAGGACTCAGATAAGTCTTTACATACCTTGTCAACACATCATACTATTTACTAATATGATGAGGATACTTGAGAGACAATCTTCCTTTGAAATGATGGATTAAGACCATAATAGATATGATCCTTCATACACTTCACATCTCATACATTGGTGAAGTTCTCATTTATTATGTTAGGTTCCATTTCAAATCAATTCCATATTATATATTACCTCACAAAATTATGAAATCTATATATCTCTATACATTGTATAACACATAACATAAATTTATACTTCATCAATCCTAGAACCATAAACATTAGTTTCTTTGGGGAACAAATCCTTAGTTATAGTTTTTAATAAGCTTATGAATTTATAAAATAATTTCCATCGGGAGTGTCAAACCAATAGTGAAGCAAGGCATGTTTTCATGTACTAGTTCTCATTCGAGTCTAGCTCAAAGCTGTGTTTTCGGGTTTTACCCCTAGATATATCTGTACCAGAGACACCTCTACCTGTTCGTATCCATACCTGGAACTATTTTCTTGATAAAACACATAATATGTTCCTAATAAAAATTCTTGGATGTCCATGTATTCTTATCCCCAACGTCTATATTTGGATTTTGTTCACTAATCTACTTTTTCTATATCTTGTTTCCATGTTTTCTAATAAATATCATTTGATACCAACTGTAAGGACCCGACCCTAGTTCCCCAGACCCGGTGCCTTATTTTTTTTACATTGGCATATAACCAAGGAATATGAATCTCGAACGACCATGTAGTTTAGTAGATTTTGGAAACAAGACACATAAATATGTTCATAATTACATCATTAATGGAAAACAACACTAATTTATTCCATTGGAAACATCCACACCTCCTAGATTATGTTGGAAAATCACTTATAACTTACTTCTTCATATCCTGGGAAAATAAAACATAAGAATCGGGTGATCTCAGATGCTTAGTTATAGTAATAAATATAGTGGAATATAACATAAACATAATCATAAGGAATGGTGAATAAATGAAAACACATGGCTTTAAAAATAATAAACTTGAACACATTATTGCAGGAATATGAGTTGAGTAAATAATACCATAATAGAACATAATCATGGGTATGCTACTAGTCTAATAACCACATGAAATTTCAATTAATAGCTTCATAATGAGGGAAGTGAACATTCCAGACATTATGAAACATTTTTTCAAGGCCTTGTCCAAGACGTTTAAAAATGATTAAGGCATCGGCCTAAACAATATATCAAATTGGGGAAGGCCTCGGCCAAGTCTGTGACTATTTGCCTCTTGGAACCTACCAATGAATTGAGAGAAATTGTGGGACACACCCCTCACATAATAATTCCAATTAACTCCTCATATGAGCAGGGATAAACATAAACAACATATAAATTCATATTGAAACTATCATATTAAATGTAACTAACTTTCCCCAATTATTAAACATAAAACACTAACCATTCCGAGTAATAAGGTGAATGGTTTTAGGATAGATCATACACAGTAAAATTATTCATAATCCATTATATAAAATATGTTATATGACATAATAAATGATTAAACCCAATAATAAATAATAATCAACATGATTATTTAATCATACGAAAATGCTCTTATAAAAACATTATGCAATTCTGGAGATAAATACACTTTTATTTTGAAAAGAAGAGTTCTTCTGGAAAATTAATTGTATAAAACCATAAGTTAAGTAGGATAGTATTTTAATGATAAAATGAGTGATTTTAGAAATATAATGGTTTCCAAAAAAAACATATCATAGAGTGACCAAGAAAATAGGTAAGAATTTGTGAAATACCCTTGAATCAGGCTTGTATTTTGGAAACAATTTTGAAAGTTCCTTTTAAAATGTGTAAATATATATAAAATAAGGAATTTGTTTTGTTGTTAAACATATATAGAAAACTAAAATAGATTTAATGAGTATTAAGTAATAATATACAAGAATTCCATTGAGGTATTTAGACAATAAAAGTAACCCGAATGAAAATGGAGGTTTGAGTGAGAAAACCCTTACCACTTTGTAATCAATCGATTTGTTTGCCAAAAAATTAATAATATTAAAATGATACATTGAATACCATGAAAATAAATATATTAATTATATGTTACATAAATGGTATGTATACATACACCATACACAACTATTAGTAGTGAATACGGAAACCTCACAAAAAAAGAAGTGAGATAAAGAAACCCTTACCTTGTGTCTGAATGTGTTCTGCTCTTGAACATGAGGTCCTGGAATATGAAATTAGACTTATTAATAACTTATTTCTTAACCTATTATACTTGTATTTATTTTATCATAATTATTTTTAGGTAATTTATTCCTTTATTGATAAGTTTTTATATTGAATTTTGTCATTCTGGAGTTTTTGTTTTCTTTATTTTCCTAATCGATTCACTTGTTCATAAGTAACTGAGTTCATGTGGAATGAATGTAAATATCTAGAATTGAAATGACATATTATTTACGAACATTCATAAGTTTTAATGACCATTTCTTTCATTTTATTTACATTAAAATAGGATGAATCATTAGATGAAATATTTATGACATTCACTTATATTATTTTAGCGGTGTTTTGATTATTTGAAACTATTTTGGTCATATGATTTAATAATATGTACATATACTAGTTCGTGAATAATAAATATGTTATAATACATATATTATAGTCTGGTTAAACCATAAAAATGGTTTCATGCCCAGTAATGAATGATAAATTGAAGAACAAAACTTTGTCATCCACGAAGGTTATAAATTGGAACCTCATGGACATTGATTTCATTTATAAAATAAAAAGGGAGAGACTAAGAATATTGATGATGATTCTAACATTCACATGATATAATTCTATTATATATATGATACTAGATTTATCATAGTAATTTGTATAGAGTATGTGGGTATAGGATAACGAAATAATATAAGTTGAAATGAAACTAAACGAAAAAGAAGGGTGCTTTACCTCTTGAAATAACCTCCTTGAGAACTTCCTTACGGGAAGAGGTTTTGGTCTTTTGGAAATCCCAATAGAATCTTAGACATGGGGAGTTAATAGGGAAGGGTAATTGGGAAGAACATTGAGGAGCTTCAATTCTTTTATGAGTGAAGAGAAGAGGGAGTGAGGGGGGTTTCTATAGTGGAGGAGATGAGGGTTTTCATAATATTTTAATCATTAGTTTATTAATTTCCCTCAAGTCCAGAAATAGTGACGATTACATGTCCAATAATAGTAATGAATGAATTTTAGTTCTAACCAAGTGGTATTACATAACTTATGATGTCATAAATAGTGAATTTAACTGATAATTTGTATATATGGTATTTTACCGTATTTCATTATTCATCAAAAATTCGATATTTTATAAAAATATCAAAAAATAACCCAACCATTTTTAGAGGTTTAAAATTCAACAATGAACTCCATTTTTTGAAACTAATTTTCTAAATATGTTTAATTTATTTTTTAAATAAAATCATAATTTATTCCAAAAAGAGCACTTTAAAACTATAACTCATTTTATAAGATGTTGATAAATTAATCAAGGTCCTATAATGTTATATTATAATAATGTGAAAATAAAGTAACAATTTGTGATTAAATTTCATTAAAATAAATTTCCATTTTAAATTATTAAATTAATTCGAAAATTGTAATTTAAATATTTATGCCATACAAAAATACCAATACTTATACTATGATCATTTGTTCACTTTTATGATGTCTAAATTGTAGTTATACATTCATGGGTTATGTTTTTATTTTTATGATTTACTATTCATTTTTATTAATTACTATTCATAAGGGTATGGAACTATACATAATGTTAAGATACTATTCACCAAAAAATTAAGTTTGTCTTATCAGACACTAAATATCTTACTGAACACAACTGTGTATGTCAGTTTTTCAAAATTCAAATCACGTAGGTGGAAAAATAATGTTTACATGACAAGGTTATTACAAAGTGGTTTTTTGTAGAGAGTTGGTGTTTCATGCATTCTATAATAAATCTATTTTTAAAGTCTTGGGGTATTACAGATTTTATGGCTTGTGCCAACATGTGTACTGAAAAATATTATTTTACCATCATGTAAATTAGTATTCATCAGCAGATGTAATTTTTCTTCACTCGAACCCCTCATCATTTATTTATTACCTGAAAAAATATTTTATTCACTAAAAAATTATTTGGTTTAAAATATGTGGAATAAATGTTTTTTAAATATTCATTAAATAAAATAAATATTTTATTCACATACAAGTGAATGAATATTTATTATATATTCACATAATCAAATAATATATATATTAATATATAAGTTATTATTTATTACCTTCTGAATATTTTAAATAAAAAAACTTATGTAAAATTAATCATTGATCTTGAGAATAATATTTATCCCATTAATGAAATTAAAATAGAATTTAATCAATCTGAAAATAAATACTTATTGTGTGATCATCCTGGATTCATTCTCATATTCATTTGGAGGGAAAACCTAAATTCCAAGATTACTATCATGAAATGGGTCAAGGAACCGATGTGAAGGAACCTAATATAAATATTTCAACAACCATATATGAATTATCATAGTGTAATATAATCCTTTTGTCTCAATATCTCATGAATAAGTTTTCCAATCGGGGTCATCAATTAATATTCTTGATACATATTTCCTTGAATATCAAAAATAAATGTCGTTACACCATGGACATGAAATTTATGCGACCATTCTATTCCAATAAACTAGTTATGACATCCAAATTCATATATATGGGAGATATAATCCTTCCCCAACATGTCCATTAATAACATGTCATTTATAATGCACCCAACATACCCTATTTCCAGCAAATAAATGGGATGGCAATTTTTCTTTACAAATCTATGTACTTGAGTGAAAAAGTACACTAATGAAAATATGAATGTATAAGGACCATTACACATGTTCATAGATAGGAATATCTATAGACATGAAAACATGAGGAATTCCTACTGGCATATCTATTCTCAAAATCTCCCATCATAGAGTTTACCATGTAAGAATATCATGAGAAGAACCCTCATCCACTTATGAGGACTCAAACCTAATGATCTGTATAATATATTCTATATCATAGTATGTTATGAAATCATATAACTATTTTAAAGAATATCATCATGGAATTTAAAAATTCTCATTATAGAGGGGAACTACTATGACCTTATTAATGTGAAAAAAACCCTTGGAATTTAATACATAAATGTTATGTAGAAGAAAAATCAATATTGTGATATGATATTTACATTAATATTCACTCCTATTAATATTCATGTAATAGAATGTAAAATTTTGTTGGTTTGAGGGGACCAACTCCAAAAACTACCACTTTATATAGATCCAACTACTAATTACCAGTTAGTCCACACATAAAAAACGTTTTTTATGAGTATGGCTATTGGTGATAGGCCTACCCTGTTTCTGTGTCTAGGTTTGGTAAATCCACTTGTGTGTGCAGTAAATATTCTTTATTGGAACATTATCATATTGAGAAAATCCCTCAAGTAGCCATATAATTGAGTATCCACATATTGTTCTCATTTAATAATCCCATTATCCAAACTAAATTCACATTCAAATATTATCATAAAAATATAAATTAATTTCTTTTGGTATAACCCAAACTTAGAATAGGATGTTTATAAGCATCTTTTTAAGCTGCATCTGAAGCCACAACATACTTGAACATTGCAGATATGGAAACCACTAGATGTAATAATTTTTTCATGAGTATTACTATATCCTTGTCAGTGATACTAGAACTAATTTAACTACATATGCATCATTTTTAAATTATTATGATCACTAGTATTGCATCTTCTCCAGACACCCAGGAACTCATCCATTTCAATTTCTCCAAGTACTATCGGATTGTCATAATTAATATTATATGAAATTATTTTTGATTTATTTTATAGTCACATATTGTGATTAATACATTAGTAATATCAAACTCCAATGCATATCATGTAATATGATATGGATTCCTAGTACATAAGATTATGAAATTCTCTTAATCTCCATAATACATTCTTATGCATATGCATGATCAACAATAAAGACTATATGAAAACAAATATTTGATATTGAAGTTTTTAATCTTATATTGTTAAATACTATTTAAATATATGTACTATGAATATATTTATCATACTCATATATTTATTTAGTATATCTTGTTATCTGGAACACTATTTCTACTTTAAATCAAACTTGGAGAAATTTTATTCAATAGCATTAACAAGATGGTAAGGAATAACATTTTTTCATTTTTTATGAACATGTATATCTTGAAAACTAATAGTTCTACCACTAAACAGTTCATGACACATCTCATTCATTCATTACCAAAAAATATCTATGATCATTATGCATGATTTATTCATAAATAAATCTATGTAATCCATATGGCTTTTCAAAATTTGTTCATGCCACCAAAAATTTTAGTTAATCCTTGTATAAATATACCATAGGGTCTCCTTTCTTCATGTAATATAGACATATTCCCATTGTATTCATATAAATGAGGTGGCATTAACTTTCTATAGCTCAATATGATGACCACAAAAATATGATTTGACAAGTAGAATTAAATAGGATTTTATTCGTGGCATGATGTGAATATGTTTTGTCATAGACTAAAATCTATATAATATATCATGTTATATTGGCACTATCTTGTACCATTAATGTTTAGTTTCTACTGAATACTCACAAGATGTATCATGTCTTATAAATATTCAAAATAGGAAATCCCAAAACATTGACACATGGAATCCATCACATGAATTTATACAAACTTGACTAATATATCATGTTACCATTTAGTATTTATTTTTTGGAATATTTATTCTAAAATAATAATATATAAATCACCCTCCATCATGCAGATAGATAACCTATTTAGTTATGAATTCCTACGTAGTATTTTTCTATGGAACTACCCCTCCAACTAATCTCAGTGGAGTCATGTATTCCTATTCAAACTCTTGTGAATTCATATCCTTAAAACATATAAGTAAATTCATATCCCACTATATATAAAGACATATGATTACTTTATAAAAATGTTTTCAAGATTTACTAGAAATTAATGTCCTTAGTGGTTGTAGGACCATTAACGTAGATACACATTATTGTTTTGATGTTTTTTTTATAGCTAAGGATAGATTTAAATAGACATTTTTTAACAAATATGTATGTTATTGTTATAATTTATTGTTATCATATCACATTTGATATTGAATCCACTAGAAAACATAGTTGGAATATTTTTATTTTTTGTATTTATATTTACAAAATATGTTTTCATGGTAATAATGAAATATTTTCAATATATATAAGACTCTCCATTGATATTCCTTTTACTATAATTACAATATTGATATATATATAAAAAATGGAGTTATGGATATCCTTTACTCCAAGTATATGATCAATTTCTACTTTGAAAAGATATTATCGAACAATCAAGTTGGTTGTTTCTTCAATCTTTACTAAGTTAACTCTGTTACTTCATTGAGAATTCCTAAAATTTATAAAATGAATATCATGAAGTCGCATTTTTTAGAGTGTTTCATGTGGCCATGTTGAACTAACTCTAAAAATACTCCTGATGTATATTTATTTAAAAATGTTTCTTTCATTAAAACATTATAAGTATCATTTTTATAAAAATAATCATAGCTCAATTGAGACTAAAACCATTGTATGGGAATAAATGGGTAAATTAATTTTACTTTTATTTGATAATGAATTATCTTGTCACAATCATCCAAGAGTATTATATTATATATTCACCATTCACTACAATGGATGATGGTGATTCAAGAGTTAAAAACTATTAGTTTAGTTTTTAAGTACCATAAAAACATTTATTCAGAAATGAAATAATATCTCATTATCTATATCTAGACACTGAGAGAAATGTTTTGGTAACACTATTTACAAACATGATTCAGTCCAATTACTAATTGATAAACAGTTATTTCCCCTTGTATGATATAATAGGAACCCTTTATTATATAATTTTGAGTTCACATTATAATCATTCTATTCATGCTCGATTACTGTATTTAAATTATATATATTGTAATATTCTATAATTAATTCAGAAGAAGTGAATAAACAAATGATAAATAAACCTAAATATAATGAAATAGATTTCTTTTTAAATTCATTATAATTTCTTTTCCAATTACCATTATTTCAATATAAGAAGAAAATATCTGCATCTCCATTATTCTTCCATTGAATTGTTTTTCCTTTTGAAGGGAATCGTAAAGGCTATTTCGGCTTCAAACTAGCCATGGGGCCTTTATCCATGTATTTAAAAAATTTCTTCAGAAGCAGTAAAGAAATAGTTTTCAACCAATACATATCTATATCATGAAGTATGGATAAAAATTTCCTAAGTGACTTATCCATTTCATTTATTTGATATTTTTTAAATAAATATAATCTTTCGGGTGCATATAATTTGATAACATTAATCCATAATTTCTAATCCAACTGAAACTACAATTTTTAACCGATCAATATACCCCCTCATTATGAAATAATGATCAATAGTTATATTTACTTCTTCAATTTTACACTATTATAGTGCATTGAAAATATTATTTATTGTATCATTTCCTTCTCTTTCTAAAGATAATGGAGATGGGATATTATTTTGTAAGAATCCTTGTATTTTGTTATATGATAACCTCTCTAGACATAAATTATAAATGATAAAAATGAAATTGGAAGTGTCCTAAAAATATCTATAGTAGGAATACTTCTCAACATTTCTAACCTATTAGGGTGGAAATATATGAATATGGGATTCCAACACATAATACAACCATTCTGATGATAATGCATCACATAAAAAATGGTGCCATATTAGGAAATTTGTCTTTTTAAGGACATGCGCTACCTTAAGAAGTTATCACACTATTTTTTTGGTTTTTCATTCCATTTTCTACTGTAATTAAACCATACAATAAGAAAATTAAATGATAAAAAATTATGTGAGAAATAAAAATAATTAATTTTAGCAATTCTCCCACTACTTTATCAATCCCCAGTATCCCTCGCCATTAAATTCATAATGTCTACATACAAGGAATTTCTAGTCGAAAAGATACGTATGACCCATTGCATAACCCCAATGGGGTTGGTCAAGATACCTTATGGTATTTAGGTAGGAAGGACTTTCCAAATAGTTGGTTTTTCACTCCTTTATCCATTTAGTGGACTCCCCAATCATAAAATCTTAACTAGGATTTTCTCAGCCTCTATATCCATGTTACATCAACCATAGAAAGGGTTACTTAACATGGTGAAACATAGTTATTTCAACCCATAAACATCATTGTAACTCTATAAACACCATAAAAATGTAGTTTTAAGGCATTAATTCGTAATAAAGTAATGGAAGGACATGTATGAAATAATATTTAGTGGGGGATTATAATTTATTATTCATTAATTTTAATTTTATATCATTTTCATGACTTGTAAAAATTATATCGATTTTACTTAACTAATCGAATGACTCATCATGCTCTGCCAAAACAATCTATTTATAGAACTAGGGTTTAGACAAAAATATTAATTAATTGTATACCAGCCATTATATAATATTATAATCTTATTAAAAACCTCATTCTATATAATATTATTTTTATTATTTTTATTATTTTTATTATTTTTATTATTCATTGGTGTCTGCTAACTTGTGGACTGATAAATATTATTTTACCATCAAATAATTTAATATACATCTTCGGATGTGATCATGGTTTGCTCAAGATCAACGTCATTCATTGAATACTAAAATAAATATTTTATTCACATAAATAAATATTTTTTTCACAATCCAACTTATTTATATTTATTAAATATTCAATAAATAAAATAAATAAATAATTCAAAAATTAGTGAGTAAATATTTACTATATATTAACTAATTGAATAAATAATTTATTAATAAAAAATAATTATTTATAAAATTATGAATATTAGGAATTAATAAAACATGAGAAAAATTATTCATTGGTCTTGATAATAATATTTTTTCCATTATCTAAATTAAATAAAATTTAATTGAGAACAAAATAAACACTTAGTGTGAGACCCTCTAGTAATCCTTTTCCTTGGAATTAGGTGGGTAAACCTAATGTCCAAGATTACTTTCTAGAAACAGGTCAACGAGCCCAAGAGAAAGAACATTATTTCTCAACGTCCACAACCACATATGAATGATCACAATGTAATATAATCCCTTTTTCTCAATATATCATCATGTAGGTTGCACATCTGTGTCCACAACCCATATGATTGATACATCATTATTTTACAATCTGACATAATTATTGTTACACCATGGCCATTCAATTTATGAGAATTTTATATTTTAATGAAAGGCTTAAGACATCAACTTCTATATTGTTTTAAGGGTAGAATCATTCCTTGACATATCCATTACCAATATCTCATTCATCAAACACCTAATGTACCCTACTTACTATAAACATATGGCATGCCAATTTTTGTTATTAAATCTTAGTGCATGAGTCATGACAAAAAATAATGATAATATTAATCTCTAAGGACCATTACACATGCTCATATAGAGGAATATTTAATGACACCAAAACATGAATAATTCATACCAGTGTATGTGTTCTCATAATCTATCATCTTGGAAATTACTTAGTTTGGAATTCATAAGAATAATACTCATCCACTTACGAGTACTCGAAATTGATGATCAATATACTATGAACACTATCACTTCACATTTACCAACCATAGAACAATTTTAAAGAATATCATTATCAAATTTTAAGGATCTCATCGTAGTTGGAAAATTATATGACCTTATCAAGGTGATAGATATCCTATGACTCTATCACATCAATGTTATATAGAATAAAAATCAATATATTATAAGATATTTATATTAAAATTCACTCCTTTGAATGTTCATGTAATAAAAACAGGAAATTATATTGTTCGATGGTTCCTACTCAAACAATAATCTCTAGAGTGTCATCATCAAAAAATCTATCCTTTTCATATCATCTGGAAAAATAATTTATCATACTCCGCCTCATAGACATAGAGTGAAATAAATCCATGGATTCAATTATCCTTGAATCAAGCATACTATAGTAACTCAACACAAAAAATACCATTTTTTATTGATAAAGGATTTATAGATGAACATCCCGAATCAAATCATCCAAAATAAACCCCTCAATCCCGAAATTTTTTCTTTTGAATCCACTTCTTCTCTCAATGATAGAATATGGATAATGGCTCGACCAAATTACCTCGTCTCATCTCTAATTTCTCTTTTTTTACTTCTCTAAAATTTCCAATGAAATATAATACCCTATACCATTTTCACTGCATTATTTTATGATAGAATCTTTGGATTCCTTACCTCTAGCAGTTCTCACAGTAGTAACCATTATGACCCATAAATTTAAAAAAAAATTATATACGTTTCAACATCGGAAATGATCCAATAAACTTTACCACAATGGACTCAAGATATCACTAATTCGCATTGAATACATTCTAATAATCCACCAATTAACATCCTTCTAATATTTTCATGATGAAAAATATCTATATTAGAAATGATTTGTTAATTTTCCTTCTTATACATATTGGTATGTTTAGTCATCAATTAGTAGTTTTATCCACCTCTTAGATATGGAATTCCAAATTCCGAGACAACCTAATAAAAATCACATCCAGTTCATTATAATACATCTTTCCAATGCATATTTTTTCATCACTTCTTGTTTGACTCCCTTCAATAGAACATCCATATCGATTCAAAAAATATAGTCTTCAAACTGTATACTCTAGAATCTGAAATCTATCCTATCAAATTTATCAATCAGGATCTTGCCCACTTCCAAAAGTATCCTTCCAAAATCAATTAACTCCCATTGAATTCAAAAAATTTAAATGGATAAGTGAATTATTAGAATAATTATCTTACCAAGACAATCACTGTAAGATTATCGACAATTATTTCTAAGCTCATGACTAGGATGTGACCACTAGAAACTCTAAAACCAATATATGACACCACTTATTGATTCAAAAACCTATAATATTGATTTTATCCAATATAAACCTCAAATGTAGAAAAAAAATTCGAACTCCCAGAATAAATGACACTTGATGTCAATAACCAAGCTCTTAAATTGGGCTCTATAATCTCCAAATAAAATTTCCTTAGACTCAAATAAGAACTTTTGAAAGAAAAAAATAGAAAGAACAAAGATAGAAATGGAATAAAAACTCTTAAAATAACATGGTTTAGTAATTACCCTACTCCATGTTAGGAATACTACAATCATTGTATTAAGATAGGATACATTATTTTAACAAAAAGATATAAATGTACATAGAAATATAAGAAGACATATAAATAGACCAAGTATTTTACAACTAACCCCACATTACATTTTATATATGAGTTTATCTAGTTACAAAAATTGATACATTATTCTATATTTGTAGTCAACCATCAATAGATCAAGACAATGTCCAATGTCTAGCTAATTATACAAACTCAACTTGTAGCTTTCGATATAAAATGTATTCTTTGGAATTCATCCATCAACCTCTTCCACACTTCCAAAAAAACATCCATTAATAAAAAATGTTTCATACATTATATTTCTTTCCCCTACATCATCAAGTTTCCTGCATAGAGTTCTAGAACCACTCCTTGAATTCCATTACATAAGTGATTGTTTGGCCTCTATAGTGAAGTTCAAAAATACGTTGTAGAATGGTAAAATGACTAACCAAATACCACATGATCCTTTGGATAGGATATGAAAATATATATCCTGGTGAATCCCATAATTAGTTTTCCTTACTCTTTCATCATAGAACATCACATAATTATAAAATGCCTCTTAAACTAGATTAATTATAGGAAGTTTCCATACCCCCTTGAAGATAACATTTATTCACTCCATAATATTTGTGTTCATGTTTCCAGAAATTTTCCCAAGATTAAAATCTGTATAACATTTACCCTTTTGGTATTAACATAATATATTTGAAAATATATGAATTTACCAAATAGATAACTTATAATAACACCTTAATACATAACTAACTATTCTTATATGATATATCACAATGAACCAAATACATAATTATTTTTCTTATGATGACCTTCTCACAATAAATATGCACATTAATATTAATTACCCTTCTTGATGATAGTTTTTTGTACATTGTTGGTGGTGTGTGTAATATAGTAGATATAGAGAAACATTCTTATTTATGTTATATTATTACTTCTGGTAATAAAAATAGCAAAGTAAATGTATTTTTACTTGACCATGTTATATTTTTTTATGGTCTCTCTTTATATAGGCATGATTCTAATAGTTTAATTTTTTAATCTATACATTCAACGAAATTAATATTTTCGAATCATATTAATTTAAACATAATAATATTCACAAATATCGAAATCCATTTTATTCATTGGGTGTATAAAACCTATTCACATAAATGGCTACAATTATATGAAAGAAACATCTATGTAATAGTAATTATATTGTGACGTGTTTCCAAAAAATCCCCTTTTTTCATGAATTGAACTCCCCGTGATAGTGTAGCCTGACCCAATGTCTCAATACTCCTAGATCAATACTCAAGAGAGACCTCAATTACTATTTAATGAAAAAACCAAATTTGTATGAATCATAGATAAACATTCATTTTAAAATTATAATTGGAAATCAAATCATAGTCTGGATTGAAATAATATTAATATTATGAAATTACCATGTATATAACATCTAGTATACATGATATGAAAATTATAAGAAATACTTTTTGAATAATAAAAATTATTACAATAAATGAAGTGTCCAATTATGAATTCATACTTATAAATGATTAGTTTTTACGTGAAGTTAAAGAATATTAATTATTAATATAAAATATTTCTAATTATGATTAGACAATACAGATAAATTTTTATTAGTACTAATTGATTGTTATTTATATATTATTTTAATTTAGTAGTTATAACTAATCCTAATAATGATTAATTTATTATTACCTTATGAAAATTATTTTTAATTATTAAAAATGACTAATAAGTATGATTAATAATTACTACTTATGATCAGTTAATCTTAATTAATCCTTATTATTAAAAATTAATTATAAATTAACTCAAATTTTTAATTATTAGATATAATTACTAATATAAATGACTAATTAATTTTTAAATTATTTTAATATATTTTGATAATTTTTAATTATTGACTATTAATATTAATTATTACTAATTAAGAGTATTTATATCATATTAAACATCGGTATAACTAATTAATTATTAATTACATATATTTATTTCTAATTAATTATAATTACTCCAAATTATGATCAACTAATTATTAATTTTTTCTAATTACAATACACTATTACTAATTACTTCTAAATACGATGGAATATTACTAATTAAGATTAGTTATATCTAATTAATCTTCATTACTGAAAAATTAATTATTACTTACCATCAAAAAATATATATTTATTTAAATTACTTCGAATTATGATAATTTAATTTTTATTTATCCTAATTACTATTTATTATTACTAATTGCTACTAATTATGGTCAATTATTACTAATTATGGTTAGTTGTATCTAATTGGACCTCATTGTTAATAATTAATTAATTATTTCACCTTATTGTTGTTAATTGGTTTTAATTACTCAAAATGATGATTAATTATTTTATAGTTTATTCAAATTAAAGGTAATGATTACTAATTTCTACCACTAATAATTAATTTTTACTTTATGAGTAGTTATATCAATTTAAACTAAATTATTTGTAATTAATTATTAATTACCTCTATATATCATTAATTATTTATAATTACTCATAAAGAGTATTAATCATTCATTAATTTATGGTAATATAAATTAATTACAAATAATTATGACTAATAATTAGTAATTTTGATTTTTTTATATCTAACTATAAATTTTTATTACTAACTAGTTAATAATTACCACTAATTACAAATAATTAAGGAAAATTAATCCTATTCATAAGACACCCTTAAAAATGAACTTAAAGCCCAATCAATAAGAAACATGTCCCGAAGACCTAAACACATGGGTCACCTTTATATCAGTATCCATCTTGCGCATCCCTTACACCGAATTCCATCAGAACCACCATCTAAGACCACCCTCACACCCCTATGCATTATCAGTAGTGATATTCAGTCTGTCTCCCTTCTGAATCGCTCAAGTGAAATCTACATTGTAGGATTCAAGAAGACGCCCAAATAAACACAGGTAAGTGTTCTTGTAGTGAATCAAACCTCCATTTTAATGCAGTATAGAATTTTCCCTTACCAATTTCATAGTACTTTGACTCCATATTCTATATTAATTAATTATCCTATGATATAATTCATTAAAAATATTATAATTTATTATTATTAATTACATAATATTTAAAATACAATTACATGTAAACATATTAATAATGCATAAAAATAAATACAAGTAATTACATAAATATTTACAACAAAAAAATACAAATACCTATTATAGAAACATTCACTATAAATGTGATTCTTTAAATTTTTAATCACCTAAATTCAACTGATGATGGAGGAATATTCAACAAATATGGGAGGAATTTGATAAAGGGTGAGAGATGAGGGGGAAAATGGGAGGGGTATGCATCTATAGGGGAGTGGGAGGAGTGGTTAGACAAGAAAACTCATTTCTCGTTTATTAAAATTAATTCCACTTTTAGAGGTAATAAATTTCATCTTAAAAATATAGAAACATGTTACCACTATAAACCCCTTCCCATGCCACTAACTCATGGAAAAAACATTAAGGCTGACAATGCATTTCAATAAAACCATATATGTGTGGCCTCATTCTACGCCTTTTTAAACATATTTTTATAAAATTAAACTAAACATGATATAGTATTTTGAGAAACCGAATAAAAAAATTGGCTTAAAATTATTGAATGAAAAAGGAAAATCAATCCATATGATTTGGGATGTTAGTTTTCAATATTGTTTAGAATTATAGAAATATATATCTTATTTTTATTTTTATTTTTATTTTTCATTTTAAATTTTTTTTAAACCACTTCATTGACATAGATGTTATTTGTAAATTTAATAAAAAATATTCAAGGATTTATGTTGGTAAATGCTAAAGTAGTATATATTAATTTGACCACCAGTTAGAAAACATTTTTAGTAAATGTTTTATTATCTAACTTTGGTTAGTTTTTATATATTTTTTAAATCAAATGTGAGAGTGTTCTACTTCTCTCTTTTTTTCATTGATCGATGTTTTATTCATGAAATTAAATATTTTCATTCACAATTCATGTGAGTCACTTTGAATATGGAAATAAATCATAATAAGTTTTGAATGTTCAGATTTCTCATTAATTTTATTTTTTGAATGACACACACATAAAATTAATTTCAATCATACATTAACTTTATTAAATTAATTAAGAAAAAAATTACTAAAATAAAAATTACATTCAATCCATTTCTATATAGTTAGTTTTTTAATACTTTTCTTATATTAGTGTGTTCATAATGAAATATTTTGTAGTTTTTAGTCATGAAATTCATCTTCAAAATTTATTTAAATTTTTTATCATGGTGAATAAGCTCCTAATTGATAGCTTCACACTAAATAAATAATTATCCAAAATAAGAGAAAATATAAAAACAAATCCAACTGATATTTTTACTCTAATAAGGATTAGATAGAGGTTTAATTAACACAATTTCCTTACATTCCTTGTCATTAATTCATGATCCATTTCAATAATCCATATTATTTATTGTTAGTTTCAATAGTTTTTTAAACATATTGTTGTAATTAATAGATCATTTTTGATATGTTTAAAAAAATCAATAATAATATTTTTTAATAAAAAACTAAACATTATATTTATTAAAATAAAAGTAGCTATAACTACATGAACTAAACATACACTCTCATTTTTAGATTATTTAGTAAAAACATTTTTTTAAAATATATTCCAAGAAATTTCTTCTTTACGACTCTTCTTGGATGAAATAATAATTAAAGAAAATTTAACTTTCAATTTAGTACTCTTCATATTTTTATTATACATCCAATCAAGTACGAGACGAACTTATTATCATATAACAATAAAACCTACAAATAAAACATTCAAATATTTTCCTTATTATTTAATATAAGTTTTAAAATAGGTTTTAAAAAGTTGAGAATTGTATTTCAAGAACAAAAATGGTCCTATAGAAAATTTTTATGTTTTTTATTGATTTTTTAAATATATGATCATTTGTAAAAAATAATCATTTTGTGATTATATACTTTTAAAAAATATATAGGAGTTTTTACTAGGTTTTGATTCACTCTTTTTACTATCATAATGAATTTTTGTCAACTTTTGGTATTATTATTTATGGGATTAACTAACTGTCGATGTGTTTTTAGTGTTACGGTCTCTCTTTTTTCACATTAGTAGGTAATCATGTTATGCACTATCATTTGTGATTTGGTGGTCTTGATAAGATGTTAGAATATTTTTTCCCTACTTGATTACTGTCATTTTTTTGTAGGATATTATCCTATTTAGTAAAAATGAAAATGATTTTATCCATGTTTACATGAATTCATTGTCATTCATTTTCAAAACACAAAACATAATTAACACAAAGTTCATATTATCATAATATTTATTCATTTTTAAAAAAATTTAATTTCTACAAAAAAACCTATCATTCGTGGTTGTTTGGGTAACACGGCTTCGGCGCGTTTTTAGGTATTTTTGAGCAGGACCCATTTTACCTTCTTTTTCATATTGTATTGTTTATGGGTCCTCTAGGATGCTTTTGGGTATGCCTAGTAACCAGTTTTCGTGAGTGGTGCCGGGTGACGGGTCGTGGCTCATCGGGGAATTTTGGTCGGGGAACGCCAAAATGGTTTTAATTGCAATATTATTGTGTTAAACTATTAGTTTAAATTATTTAAGCCTTTTATAATTATTGGAGGCGTTTAAGACCTCAGTTCTGGTATGGTACAACACCTAGTGTAGTGCAATTCAACTTTTTAGTCTGTTTTGCTGGTTTATGTTTTCTTGTTTAAACATGTTATATATACAATTGCTGAATTGCATCTGCTGGACCCTTTGGGTTGTGTTGGTCTTGGCCCGGTTATGCTTGAGTGATGCTGATCAGAAGTTTGGGCTCTGCCCGGGTTACTTTGGGTGGTTTGGACCATGGGATTGGGTGTCATGGATGTCGGTTTGATGCAGTACAACTGTCAGGTTGGGCATGGACCGGGTTACTTGGACTGCGAGGCCATCGGACTTCAGCGACATGGTCGCAGGGACACGAGGTGTCAGATGTTTTGGTGGCTTAGGACTATTTTGGGTGATTACCACTCACCGGGACTTTGAGTAGTGTGCACACAGAGATACTCCGTGATGAGGTGGTTTTGACCACTCATCTGGGTAGAGGCCCTCGTAGTTGTGGTTAGGTATTTTGGTTGGGGGTGCTTGCCGTAGAAAGCCACAGGGAGGTGAGGAGCCTTCAGGGAATGGGCGTGCCTTCGGGACATTGGTACTTGAGACACGAGGTGTCAAGAGGCACATGGTGCCAGATTACTATTCTTGGGCGTGCCTTCAAGACGTCGGTACTTGAGGCACGAGGGGTCAGGAGGCACATGGTGCCGGGATAATATTTTGGGCATGCCTTCGGGACATCGGTACCTGAGGCACGAGGTGTTAGGAGGCACATGGTGCCGGGTTACTATTTTGGGCATGCCTTCGGGACGTCGGTACATGAGACACGAGGTGTCGGGTGGCACGTGGTGTCGGGATACACGACAGAGATTCCGGCGTTGGCCGAAGAAGGTGATACTCCATGGTGGCTGTTGAGCACCAGTGGAGTTTGTGTTTACTTGTGCATAGTGTTGTTTACCGCTTTCCTTGAAATTCATGACTCCTTAAACAAATATATTTGGTATGCACCGTTGGGTGGTATCTTACTGAGATTTGCCGCACACCCTACACGGGCCCTTCGGGATGCATGTAGACTTTATGGATTTACGTGCAGGAAAGAGGCTAGCTACAGGAGCTAGGCTGTGTTAGTTATTTCATGGATATGGTATGGACCTTGAGGTCGTGCCTAGCTGGGTTTACCTTGATTTATTTACTTTTCTGTATTGGCTTGCTTGTTGTAGCTACTGTTGGTTAGACATTGGCGCCCTTTTTATAGTCAGTTGTGTATGACCTACTTTGGATGCATGTTTTACTGTTTAGTAGTAGTTACATGTTATTAGCATGTTGTTGTGTTTAGTTATGATGCTGTTGTTATAATTATTACTTCCGCTGTTTGTTGATATTGGATATGCTTCCGCTCTGCGGGTCTGGTTCGAGTCTGCTGAGTCTTTCTTTCCGCTGCATCATTACTGTTATACTCGGACCAGTACCCTTACTTTGATCCTCCGAGAGGGTATAGCCTCACAAATATACCTATTCAGACACTCGCTGCTAGTCGGCACCCTTTGGCGTTCAGGGGAGGTGCTCCTAAGGTAGTGACACCTGACCCGCTCGGCACTGTTCGGGTGGCTAGCCGGGTATGGGATGTTACAAAGTTGTATCAGAGGAGTTCTTGACAAGGATTTAGTAGTAGTGTTTTTCTGGCTACTAATGAGATTGAGACTTCTCTTTTTTATTTCTACTGGTTTTACTATTTTGGATATGGTAGAGTGGAGATAAGTTCTGGTTACTGGGACTGGGTTTTTTAGCTTGTGCTTGGGTGCCTGCAGCCCCAGGTAAGAGGGATGGACCTAGTTTCCATGGGTGGGAATTGCTGTTTGGTTTTTCTGAGATTAAAGTTTATACAATTTCCACCTCGGTGGCTCACTTGGTGTGTGATGTTCTGCATTGTGATATGTGACCCTTGACCCGGTGTAGGGAGAATTGGACCTTGGCTCAGTATGGAAAGGCTTGTTGCTTGGCATTTGGTAGGCACATTTATAGGGTATTTCAATTTCATAATTGCACGTATGCTTTGTGAAGTGATAATACCATGTGAATAAAATAAATCAATTGCAATGCTTTATCTGCTTTGAAATGTAAAATGGTGAAATTCTTGATAGAATTGCTAGTTGTTGCAATGTGTATGCCATGCTTTATTTTTTTGTAGAATTGCATGTGGCAGGGTTTTGGGTCTGACTCTTATTATAGAAGGCAGGTATTATGACTGAGGCAGTGTAACTGTCAGGATTGGGCGACTTGGACGTCGGTTGAGGCAACGTGAGTTGTCAGGACAGGCATAGCCCGAGGTACTATCGATACTTGGATCTGTTGAGTGGGTAAGGAAGCCATGAGCCCGGGTTGTCGTGGGGAATGGGTTGTAGTGAGGGGGAGTAAGGGTAGTTGTTATGCACTGCCTTTTACTGCTTTCCTTATCTGCGTAGAATATATTGTTATATATATATGGGATGTCTGAACATTTATGGTATTCAGAGGGTTACTTCTTCACGGCTCGATGGAGCGGCAGGCAGGAGATGATACAGTACCGCAGGATCAGGGTCAGAATTCGGTACAGGAAAAACACGAGCCGCAGGTACAGGCTCAGGGACAGGATCAGGTTCAGGATCCAGTACAGGAAGGACAGCAGCTAGGTTTAGCATCGTTCGGGTCGTGGCTCGAAGTGAAGCTCTGGGCTAGCCTAGTACGCGTCTTGCAGGGGATGGATAGTGGCATTCAGGGTGCAGAGCCTTCTATGGCGTATCTGATGTGTGAGTTCCAGTCGCAGCACCCGCCACTTTTTCAAGGAGAGGGTGGTCCGCAGGCGGCTGAGAACTGGATAAAGAGTATGCAGATGATATTCGAGCAGCTTGAGATGCCTCCAGGGCGGATGGTATAGCTGGCGATGTAAATACTGAGAGGACCGGCGAAGTGTTGGTGGGACGTACAGGTTCAGGCTCGTAGACACGAGGGACTGGCATGGCAGGACTTCGAGGGAAGGTTCTTTGAGCACTTCTATCCGGAGACACTGAGGGAAGAGAGAGCTCGGGAGTTCTTGAGTCTTCAGCAGGGTGACACATCTATCATGGACTACACAACTACTTTCATAGATTTGTCCCACTTTTCACCTGGTATGGTGAGCGATGATGCAGCTAGGGTGAGGCGCTTCGAGGATTGCTTGCGACACGCCATTCGGCTCCAGGTGAACATTTTCAAGCTGGTTTCTTTCTCCGAGGTGATGAATCAGGCACTTATAGCCGAGGGCAAGGAGAGGGGTGAATCTCGCTTGGGTAGGATGACATCTTCAGCTGACGGTTCGGACAGCAGGAAACGAGGACGAGATGTGTTCCAGCAGGGCAGTCAGGCCAGGGATTTAGCTAGACCACCTCGTGGGAGTTATTCAGTGATTTGCTTCCAGTGTGGGCAACCAGTACATGTTCGGGCGTAGTGTGACAGGCATCCGAAAGATTGTCGGGCATGTGGACAGGACGAGCATCTGGAGAGGTTTTGCAGGCAGCCTTCTCAGATAGCCGGCAGGCAGGGACCAGGACAGACTGCAGCGTCTGGAGTTGGTTCAGGTTCAGTACTCGGATTGGGTAGTCGAGGTTCAGCTGTGCGCGGAGGCTGTGACAGAGACAGTGGGACCCAACTCAGGGGTCAGTGGCCGGTGACTGGAGCAGCACCGCAGGGAGGTCAGGCATTAGGCAGTCGTGTTTCAGGCCAGGTGCACACCGTGGAGCTTCAAGAGGCTGAGCAGGCCGGTGAGCCGATGACAGTTAGAGGTACACCATAGTATTATCTCCATGTTTGCTTTTTGTCATGACCTGTAGAGGTATGTCTGTTTTGAGTGCACGAGGTGCACAGAATCTTTGTGGACTGACTAGATGCTAGTCAGTGGGTTGGCACCATCTCGGGTGACAGATATATAGATATATATATGTATGTATGAGGTGTCGTGGGCATCAGGGCATCGTGGATGCGGGTTACATGAGGTGTCGTGGGCATCGGGGTATTGTGGATGAGGTTACTTGAGGTGCTAGGCATTAGGACCTCGTAGAGGCGGACACCGATGCGGTGCAGGATACTTTGGGTGTTGGAAGTGACAAAGGAGCACCAATGAGGTGCAGGGGTGATGATGCGTCACAGGAGGATTTTTCTTTAGGAAAAAAAGGTTAGTAAACCCTGTTTGTTTTACGTTTTGTTGGTTTGAAACCAGGTAAGGCAATTCCTAAGGTGGGGAGCCCCCTTGAGGAATTTGGACAGAACCATTGAGACCGGGGTAGTCCGGGTTGTTTAACTGGGGTGGGCATGTTCGGTTCCATCTCCTGGTTTCGTTTGGTAGCTCGGGGACGAGCTACGGTAAGGTGGGGAGTTTATAAGAACCCGGTTTTTTAGAACGGGTCAAAATCCTGACCCTGTTTAAATTTTTGACTTGTTTCCGAGGAAACTAGATTAAATGGGAAGTTTCTAGAAATTTCCAGACTACACATCGTGTACTTTAAGTACACTCCATGTATGTCTCAGTGAGTGGCTGACTGTGTACTCGCCGAGTACATGCCGTGCGGGTGACCGTGTAGAGTTTTCTTACTACACGGCATGTAGTTTTGAACACGCTGTGTAGACTGCTGACCGTGTTAAGCCATATAAGGCGTGTAGGCCATTGGCTGGGTAAGAACCAGGGACATGCCATGTTCCCTTCGGACACACCGTGTAGTCTAGTCATGTATGAGGGATATACAAGGTGTGTGGGTATGTCGGTGAGGAAGAGAAGAGGAACCCAGTACACGCCGTGTACCTAGTGGTACACGCCATGTACTCATGTCGGCAGGTTCAGAAAGTAAGTCAGCGGAATCTTTCCATCTTATGAACAGTTAAATGAACCATACACGGCGTGTAGTCCCAAATTACACGCCGTGTACTTTCATTTTGTCTCTTAAAACGGGCAGTAGCCTCCAATTGAGGCAGAACCTCATATCCTCTACCCGGATATGCGAACCAGGCCGGTCGAACCTCTCTTCACCTCCTGATCATATGTCCGAGACCCGTTTCGATCGCTGATTAGTGCGTTGGAACCCCCTCGGTAAGGCCTCGATTCCACTTTGGCCGTTTTGTCTGATTTTCGTTCTAGAACGAGTTATAGCCCTTTGAGAGGTCTTGAATCTTTTGTAGATTTACCACTTTTTTGACCAAATTGGCGGGTGTTTCCAGAGGAGTAGAATCGTGCGAGTCTGAGGTAGGTGGTGCATACCGCATTTTGTGTTTTCGTGGTTGTTTGGGTAACGCGGCTTCGGTGCGTTTTCGGGTATTTTTGATCGGGACCCGTTTTATCTTCTTTTTCATACTGTATTGTTTATGGGACCTCTAGGATGCCTTTGGGTATCCCTGGTTACTTGTTTGCATGAGCGGGGCCAGGTGAGGGGTCGTGGATCATCGGGGCGTTTTGTCCGTGGAATGCCAAAATGGTTTTAATTGCAATATTATTGTGTTAAACTGTTAGTTTAAATTATTTAAGCCTGTTATAATTATTGGATGCATTTAAGACCTCAGTGCTGGTATGGGACAACACCTGGTGTAGTGAAATTCAACTATTTAGTCTGTTTTTCTGGTTTATGTTTTCCTGTTTAAACATTTTAAATATGCAATTTCTGAATTGCATCTTCTGGACCCTTTGGGTTGTGTTGGGCTTGGCCCGGTTATGCTTGAGTGATGCGGATCACAAGTTGGGGCTTTTCCCGAGTTACTTTGGGTGGTTTTGACCACAGGATCGGGCATCATGGACGTCAGTTTGAGGCAGTACGACTGTCAGGTTGGGCATGGACCAGGTTACTTGGATGGTGAGGCCATCGGACTTGAGCGACATGGTAGCAGGGACACGAGGTGTTAGATGTTTTGGTGGATTAGGACTATTTTGGGTTATTACCGCTCACCGGGACTTTGAGTAGTGTGCACACAGAGATACTTCGTGATGAGGTGGTTTTGACCACTTATCTGGGTAGAGGTCCCTGTAGTTGCGGTTAGGTATTTTGGTTGGGGGTGCTTGCCGTAGAAAGCCACGGGGAGGTGAGGAGCCTTTAGGGAATGGGCATTCCTTCGGGACGTCGGTACTTGAGACACGAGGTGTCAGGAGGCACATGGTGCTGGGTTACTATTCTTGGGCGTGCCTTCAAGGCGTCGGTACTTGAGGCACGAGGGGTCAGGAGGCACGTGGTGCCGGGTTAGTATTTTGGGCGTGCCTTCAGGACGTTGGTACTTGAGGCACGAGGTGTCAGGAGGCACATGGTGCCAGGTTACTATTTTGGGCGTGCCTTCGGGATGTCGGTACTTGAGACACGAGGTGTCAGGTGGCACGTGGTGCTGGGTTACACGACAGAGATTCCAGCGTTGGCCGAAGCAGGTGATACTCCATGGTGGCTGTTGAGCACCAGTGGAGTTTGTGTTTACTTGTGTATAGTGTTGTTTACCGCTTTCCTTGAAATTCATGACTGCTTAAGCACCTATATTTCGTACGCACCGTTGGGTGGTATCCTACTGAAACTTGTCTTACACCCTGGACGGGCCCTTCGGGACGCTTGCAGACTTTATGGATTTACATGCAGAAAAGAGGCTAGCTACAGGAACTGGGCTGCGTTAGTTATTGCATGTAGATGGTATGGACCTTGGTTCATGCCTAGCTGGGTTTACCTTGCTTTATTTACTTTTCTGTATTGGCATGCTTTTTGTAGCTACTGTTGGTTAGCCATTGGCACCCTTTTTATATTCAGTTGTGTATGACCTTATTTGGATGCATGTTTTACTGTTTAGTAGTAGTTACATGTTATTATCATTTTGTTTTGTTTATTTCCGCTGCTGTTGTTATAATTATTGCTTC
Source organism: Viscum album (assembly GCA_963277665.1). Taxonomy (NCBI): domain Eukaryota; kingdom Viridiplantae; phylum Streptophyta; class Magnoliopsida; order Santalales; family Viscaceae; genus Viscum; species Viscum album. The sequence goes on from OY728121.1 coordinate 1,082,300,005, forward strand.
CGCTGTTTTTTGATATTGGATATGCTTCCGCACTGCGGGTCTGGTTCGAGTCTGCTGAGTCTTTCTTTCCGCTGCATCATTACCGTTATACTCGGACCAGTACCATTACTATGATCCTCCAAGAGTGTATAGCCTCCCCACTATACCTATTCAGACCCTCGCTGCTAGTCGACAGCCATTTGCGTTCAGGGGAGGTGCGCGTAAGGTAGTGACACCCGACTCGCTCAGCACTGTTCGGGAGGCTGGCCGGGTCTGGGACGTTACATTAGGAATAATTTAAAATGTTTCAAAAAATTTAAATATATTTATATTTATATTTATAGAATGATATCTAATTCCCTCAAGGTGTAGCTCAGTTTTATCTTCCCCTGTAGGTCTTAGTGAGGTCTCAAGTGGAACCTCACTGAGTACTTCCTGGAATTTTTATGTTTCAATATTTTCATTATATTTTCCCCCATTCCCAACATTAATATTAATATATATTTCTATCCATATACATATAAATTAAATTCTATGAATCATTTATTTTTATTTAGTATAAATTATGTAATCCTTGAGTGAAATTCATTTAATGAGTAACTCTTGTAATTAATTTTTGCATTTTTATGGCCCTTAATTAATTTAAAAAAAATTGATCCAATTTTTTATATAATTAATTTGGTTATTTGGATGTGCATGGGGATTATCATCAGTGGATAAAAATCAACGACACATGTTCTAAAATATGAGTTCTAATATATATATTTTGTTGTTGGTCAAACAGAGCTTGGATGTTTGTAGATAGGTTTCTAGGTCATTGTCTAGATTGCAAGAATCTTTAAAGAAGTTTTTATTATCATTGCATTTTTTGTTCCTATTTTCCTCCCAATGATCAGCATCGATTTGATTGTGCTTATAGAATCTTTTGTACCAAAAATGTTCGAAGGATTTTGAGAGTGATTTAATAAATCATCTACTCATTCACATGACATATACCTTTATGGTTTTGTAAGCAGAAAATCATGGAGCACTTGAGAGAAGAGGTTATGAAAACTTTTACTTTGAGGCACTATGTTAGATCTATGATATAGTCAAAAATACAACTTCATCATCTAGTCACTCCTAGGGACGATCCAGAGTGCGGATATGGAGATTGTCGAAGCCCATTCCCATTTGGTTATCCTATCAATGACAACTAGTCTCCCTCATTACTCCATCTCCTCTTGCGTCCACCACCAACAAGGCTTGTAAGGCATCAGGGACATGTTCTGGACACTAGTGGTGCCCTGGTGTGAAAGGTCGCACCATTCGCCATGCCACCAGGCCTCCAGGACACAAAAATGACCAACTAGTATCATCAGAAGGCCACATAAGAGAAGGCCCTTGAAGAGGATTCAGATCAAGTAGCATCCACCAGAGGAGAACCAACCAGATTAGAATAATGAGAGAGTATGAAAATTTACATTTTTTACTTTGAACCATATAGTTCTTCATGGGGTGATGCAATTTGATCATCCATGAGAGGTGGGGATCCAGGTTCCATCAATGATGAAGATGCTGGAGAGGGGTAGTTCCATAGTGTAGTCAAGTGCTGGGATTTAAAATGTTATATATAAGGCCATGGTACATTTACCCTTTATTTCATGGATGGTGATTATGTCTCTAGGCCTACGACTCCTATAAGGGTTCCCCCTCAACCTTTAAAAGGGGGATTATACAAAAATAAATAAAAATCTATGGAATTTGGGATTTTTTGGTATAAACATGGTAGCAAATGATTGATGTGGTTGGCGTTATTTTACATTAGAGAACCAAACAATAACATTAAGGAAGAAAATATTCCCAACATTTATAAAAGTAGTCTGGGAAGTAGTCATATATTCAATTATAGAAATGTATTATGTTATAAAATATTGGTTGGTGTTTTTGTAATCAAATTTGTGTTTAAATATTTTTACACATTAAACATAATAAAATTATTTACAAAAACATATATATATATATATATATATGAATAAAAAACCCAACCCACCATTATAATATGGTAACTTCCTAACTCAACCCTCCATCCATAGTAGTGGGTACAAGACCCGAGGACTTGTTATGTAGTCTTATAGATTCATGGGGTAAAATTGATACATGAAAACGTGCCCCGTGAAAAACTAACAAATTTAATCATTTTCGAATATTATAACAAACCACACAACCAACTAGTGAGAATCGAACCCCACAACTTCCAATGAGTCTGGGGAGTGATCTACATATTTTATCTTTACAAATAACTAAATCTAAAAAATAATAATTTTTCTTATACATAAAACTATTAATATTACATGTTTTAAAATATTAATATATATATGTGTGTGTTTGTGATTTTTTATATTTAATGATGTATTATAAATATTTATTTATTTTATACTGATAAGCAATAATATATTTTAAAAAAATAATTAAATATTATAATTTTATTTATTTATACATCTAAAAATATAATTTACACTTATTTAATTTTCAATCTACTATATATATAAACACACATTTAACTATATTGATTGGAATTTATTAATATTTTGAAATATAAATATATATATTTTAAGCAACTATAGGTTCCTAAAGAAATATTATTATTTTATACATTATTACTCAAAATAGTATTAAAGTAAATTTTGTTAAATTTAAATAAGAAAACAAATTTACACTTAAAGGAAAAATAAATTATTGTAAACTTATGTTATTTTCAATATAATAAAATTACGTAAGTATATATATATATATTTTTAATTAATTGAATTTTAAAAATTTAAATAATTATATTTTATACGTAATTACTCAAAATTATTATTATATGTAGTTAATATAATTTTAAAAAATTTACAAACTGTAAAAATATTATTTTGTTAACAAAAATAATATTATTTATATCTATATATTAATTAAAATATTTTAAATGGAAATAAATTAAGATTTGATGAATAATATAAAATATATATATTATATTCAAATAAAGTTAATAGTATTTTTTATTAATAATTATTAAAAATATAATCTTAAAAAAATATTTAAGTAAATTCAATTTATTAATCTTCATATCAATTATTATATTTTAAATTTATTTTTCCATAAATATAATTCATAATATAATATATACATTTAAATATTTTTTAATGTAATTATTCCTAGTTTAAATTACAAATATTTACATTTTTAAAACAATAATATTTCCTTATAGATAAATTTTATTATTTTTTACATGAAATTTAAATTATGAAACGCCATATTTATATTTACAAAATCATTCAATATAAATTAAATCGTACAAAGTATTATAATTCACACATAGATTAAATCATACAAATAAAAATAACTCATACATTCAGATAGCCAAACAATTTAAATAAAAAAATACATAAAAAATAAATAAATCTAATGGACAAATAAAAATTTTAAATGGAAATTTCACCTCCTCAAAATAAAAAAGTGAATATTTCAAGAGAAATATTCTGTAGAGATTCACTACAAAATATCATGTAGGAATAAAGGGAATGGAGGGTATAGGGATGAGTGGGAGGCCTCGATATTTAATTTTTTGTGGTGGGATGCTTGAACTCCATTAATGTGCATTATGTATTCCCTATAAAGGAATTGTGAATGGGGTTCTTGATTTATGGTGGATAAGGGAATAATTAATAGGTTCCATACCTCCCTCTAACACTTTTTAAAAATAAATAAAATCATATCCAACTTTTTTAAGAAAATAGAAAAAATTATAAAAAACACTCATGTCAATTAGATTCTCATAAGAATAACACAGTTGTGAAGATGAAAATATAAAATTGATCAATGGAGGTTGGAAAATTGTTAATTTAATATGGAAAGTTGTATGTCATTTTCATTTGGACAACCAAGATGAAAAAGAACATTGAGAAATCCATGTTGTACAACATTTATGAAAAGGTTTCTGGAAGTTGTAATACATTCACACTAGTAAATATATTCTTGTATCAAATATATATTAGTAATTTTGTAAGTGTAACATAAATAATGTATGTGCATCTATATATGTATATATAATAACACAAACCCCAAAACCCTATAAAAATCCATGGAAATCTAAGTTTAACCATTCATCAATGATTGTGGGTATCAGACCTAAGTCTCATTATTCATTCCTATAGGTTGACTGGGTAAAAATTTTGCATGGCCAGGCAATCACGGCCAGACCAAAGCCGAGGCAAGAGTTGAAACTAGCCAAGACCATCTCAATAGGTCAGGGTTCCAAAAAGTGAAAAAAGACATATCCTAAATGGGAGTAATTACCCCAAGTACCTATAAACACACCCGACCATCTTAATGTAAAAGTGTGAATGAATAATAATTAAATGATGCATCAACTAAAAGCTAACCCAGGAATATATAACCTTGTGGGTGTATAAGAGAAATACTGTGAAAACTAAAAATTAAATGAGGAAAATAACCTATCAATGAGAAATATTTCCCATGCAAAAAAACTAGAAATGTAAATTGTAGAGGGAGACCATCTCCTGAAATCAAAGGTTAGAACACCATACGTGGTCTATAGTACTAGATTTCCATAAGCTCCCTGGATGTCACATATGACTAGTCTGTTTTCTTCATAAGACATGACACATGATGAAAAATCCCATGCATGGGTGAGTATATACATACATAGTAGGATGCCCTAAATGTAGAAGGAGAGCAGTAAGAAATGCAATATGAATAGAAAGACAGTTGATAGAACAGAGAATGCAATATATAGTGAAATAAAACAGCTCAAACCAAGAAAACGGTGATTAACCTCATCTAATCATACATGGCTCAACATTGTGTGTATATGAACTATCCATAAATTATTCTTTACCTATAGAAGAATAGTAGAATCATCTAAACATGGGAATCTAAACATGAAAATCAGATACAATACCTCGTGCATCTTTGTAACCCATGGAAAGAGAGTAAGAAAATCCAATGGTATGGATACAGATGAAAATATATATACTCAGTCAAAAGAAAACCAAATGATAGAGAAAGTTAATCTTCATCACATATCTCATCATTTGAAGAATTGCCTCCAAAAGTTAGGAATGTCCATCATTGATTTCCATCACCTCACACACATGCTCATAAGTAACAGCTTGATGGCCCACACCTCACCACTATTCCACACTGTCAAGGGGCCCCAATCACTAGGTATAGGACATGTGCCCTAGTGTATCAGGGGTTTTCCACTCTATATGTATCCATAGATACCCACACCCAATGGCATTAGAGGGTTTCCACTCTAGTGTCAAAAGGACTGATGCCCTTTCTGATAGGGTGTTCAACTCGAAAGGTAGAGTAACCACACCCAATTTGATTTGGGGTTACACACTAATGTTTGTTAACTCCTGCCCTGGTGTGACTCGGGGTTCCTCTTTGGTCATTAGGGACCTCCACTCTATCTGATAGGGAGTCCACTCGGAAGGTAGGGGACTTATTCCTTGATGGTTGGGGGTTCTACTCAAAATGTAAACGACCCACACCCAGGTTTTATATGGGGTTACAATCTAGTCATCGGGGACTGTCTCCCTACCCAAAAGGGGGGTCCACATGGATTGTAAATATATAGGACCCACACCCATTCAGATTGGGTCTTTCACTCTATATAAGCCTGTGGTGATCCATCTTGATCACTACCATCATCGATTTTCACTTCAAATATGAACCATTCCTAGAAAATTTCACACCATATCAACAAATTCAAAATTGATCAATCCAACATGTTATAAATGAAAAAATACTCAATATAGGCTACTCATTGAAAAATATATAATTAAAAACAAAGGATATACAGACAATTGAATTTTCCTCAAAAGGAACGAATGGCTACATGGTTTATGATGGGACCCACATGGCATGGAATCTTGCTCCTTCACCTCGGTGTTTTCCTATAAGTAGACATCTCACCAACCATGTTGGAGTACATAGAGTGAGGTTGACCTACATGGTGTTCCCATTCCACTTAGGGTCAATCTTGTGTGCTCTGGTCGTGTATGTGAATCCAAGATATGTCTGTGTACTTTACCCCATGTCTGTTTACTTTAGTACATGATTTTTTTCCTATCCATGTACTCTCACACGGGGTCCCACCCATGTGTTTCACTATAGGGACCATCCACCTGGGGATGAGTTTCATGGCATGTGGTAGGGATACATGTCATTCCATCCATATTGATTTCCAAACCCCTGTCCAACACATCCATGGCCTTACACATCGTGTGTTCTTTGAACAACATAGTGTGTAGTAATTATTTTTATGGATTAGCATATATTTTTTCCACGCATACGATTTGGACTTTTCCTTCATTTTAGGGTTCAATTCCATGCGTTATTTTTTAATCTAGTGTCGCTTAATGGATTATGTAACACTTATGGCGGAAAACTTAAATCCGGTTGGTTTCATGTGAGCTCATACACACCACATCTCTTGATTCCTTCTAATTTACATATTTGGAATCCAGTCATTAAAAAAATCCACAACGCACAAACATCCTAGATATATCCTTGTTTCATAAATCCATCCATATTCTATCATTTCATCGTGATTATTGGGGTTTGACCAAGCTTGGTGCTTTCTTGAAAATGTTGAACCGGGACTATGGGATTCTACTAGTGAATAACACAAAGAAATTGAGGGAGAAAATAATGATACCATATTTTTACCCATCATTGTGCAATATTTTATGGAAAATTATCATGAAATAAGATAATTCAGGTAAGAAAAATAAATAATAAATTAAAACTAGTATTTGGGATCATGCCAAGGATCTATAATTAACATATATTAATAGAAAAGATTGATATACTCAATAAAATTAATCAAAAAGATCATAAAACATAAATTTTTGACTCATACATGAATATTGGATAATTCATCAACGAAGAATGTGCTCTCCAAATGATTAAATTAAGTATTTACATTCCTTGTTTCCTAATATTCTTTGATCCAGAGTCTCATCATTGTCTGTTAAGATTTTCCAATGGATGGAGGAACAAAAATCTCTAGATAGATCCTAGGATTATGAGGCTAATCATGGGAAAATATCCAATGAAGTATACTTATATAAATCATTGTTAGGTTAAATAAATAAATTATTTAAATTATGTAATTAATTTATCCACTTAATTTACCAAAAATGGAGGAGATGTCTGAACACCTTTCACTGACCTATTTTAAGTCACTTCTAGAGTAAACACCGCATTTAGGACTTATCCTTGGTCTCATATTTATGATATGATATTCTGTTTTAGAGTTACCCCATTTTCATTAAGAACTGTGTGTGGGTTGTATAAAATATATTTAATATTGATTAACATTAATTTTGGTCACACTGGGCCATGTAATCGAACATTGTCTCAGTTTCTAGCTATATGTATATATATATATATATTTATTTATATCAAAGTCTTATATGGAAAAAAAAAATTCTTTCAATGAATCTCTCCTTCAATGTTTTTCCCAAAAAATAAAAACTAAACAAACAACGCAGGATACTGAGACAACATCTAACTCTCCCACATCCCAAGAACTCCCCTGCATCTTCCTATGTTTCGAAAACACATGAACCAAGGGGATGGTATGTCCACATAATGTCCTATCCTATCAATCCTTGATCGTCCCAAGGTTCAACACCAAGGGGTCTCCATCATCGATGTCACGCTCATCCAAATTGATGATGTGTGTAGCGTCATGCACATATCTCCTCAAACACAACACATGTAAGACATAATGAACCTATTCTAAATATTGGGGTATAGAAAGAGATTAAGAAACCTTTCCAACCCTTTTTCACAATCTCAAACGGCCGAATAAACCTCAAGAGAACCTTTCCTCCTCAGTCAAACCTCTATAATCCCAATCGTTGGGATACTCTCAAGAAAATATGGTCTCTATGATCAAACTCCAAGGGCCTAAAATGATTATATATATAAGATTTTTCTCCCCTATGAGATATCTACATCCACTCATGGATTACATGAACTTTCTCCATTGTTACCTACATAGTATCTATGTTCATAAGATATGTCTCTCTAAACTCTATCCAGCACAAGGGTGGCCTGAACGTTCTCCAATACATGGCCTCAAAAATTTAACTTTCAGATCGTAGAGTGGTAGATATTGATGTACGAAAACTATAACAAGGGAAAGATATCATCCAAACCCTTTACAGATTATAAAACAAAATCCCTCAATATATCCTCCATCAGCTGGATAGTGTGCTCGTTCTTCCCATCAGTCTATGGGTGAAAGGCTATAGTCATCCTCATCTAGGTCTCGAATACCTCATTAAGGACTCCCAATAATCATGACCTAAATTTCATGTCACGGTCAGTGAAAGTATTAAAGGGTACCCCAGGAATGAAAATGATCTCTAGTACATACAACTCCTCCAAACACTCCCCCAAACTCTTCACCCTTATAGCAATGATTTGTGGCGACTTCATGAGTCGGTAAAATATCAACTAGATAGAATAATGGACCATTGTGGTGTGTGAAATTCCTATCAAAAATTCCATAGATATTTCTTACCATTTAAAATCTATTATCTTAGGGGGTACACCAATATTTTCGGAACATGGTGCCCAGCCTTCACATACTGACAAGTGAGGCACCGAGAGATGAACTCAACTATGCTTCTTCTCATATTGGACCACCAAAAGATCCATTTAATTTTTGTGTACAAATTTCCCACACTGGGATGTGTCGCCAAGGTAGATGTTTTGAACTATCACATAACCTTCCAATGGATCGTGACTTGGACCACTGTCAATCCCTAGAAAAAGATGATGTGATTCCCTAATTCAGAAAATTCATCTGGTGGATCCCCCATGGATATCTGGTTGCACAATATCTTAAGGGTAATGTCTTCTATAAAGGACTCTCTCACATCCTTAAGAAGATGATAATTCAACACATATATTGTATAAAATCTATACACTCAAACTCCAACATGGTATGTTACAAGGAAGAGATCTTCTCTAAATCCTCTTTCACCAATTTCACCTATTACTTCCTACTAATGGGATTTTCTACTTCCTTACCCTTTCCCAAAGTATAGACTCTCTCAAAGTCATACACTGTTAGGAAATCCCACCATCGTCGTTATCTCATGGTCCAATCCCTCTATATGAATACATACCAGAGACTCTAACTATCTGAGTAAACCACAAAGTGATCCCCCTTTAATTAGTTCCCCAACATCCTCAGGGAGAAGACTATTATGGCCATCTCTATTCCATGTGTTTCATAGTTCTGTTCATGGACACTCAATTTCTTTTACTTATATGTAATAAATTCCTACCACTACATCAGAACACATTAATCCAAGATCCCAAGGCATCACAATACACTATGTACTCCACACCTTCCTTTCGTAGTCTAAACATATGATCACTCTTCAACCTCATCCTTAACTCCTCTAAGGCCCTTTGGAACTAATTGGACCAGGATAAAGACTACCCTTTCTGCATTAGGGTGTTCAAAGGGGCTGCAATTCTGGAGAATTCTTCCACAAACATCATGTAATACCCTGCCAAGAAAAGAAACCTCTTCACCTCTAACACATTCTTTGGTGGATACCAAGAAAGAACTATATTAATTTTTGATGTGTTCATGGATAAACCATTCCTATAAATTATATGCACCATAAAGTTAAAATCATGAATCCAGAACAACAACTTCAACAGATTTTCATAAACTGGTGTGCTTGACACAAATATATAACTATTCCCAAATTCTCTACATTTTCCTACTTGGATAGATAGTAGATAAGTACGTCGTCGATGAATACAACCACAAACTAGTCCATGTAAGTATTGAATACTTTGTTCATCAAATACATATACATTGTGGTGTAATTCATCACACTAAAGGGAATTACTAGGAACTCATAGTGTTTGTAGTGACATCTAAATCCCAAATATGGAATATTAGCCTTGTGAACCCTCAACTAGTGGTATCTTGACCGTATATTTGTCTTTAATATCCATATAAAACCTTTAAAATAGTAAAAGATTTCATAAATACATGGAAAGGAATAATCTTTCTTCAATGTGGCATAATTTGAGTGATTATAATCCTTGAAAATACACAATATCCCATAATCCATTCTCCTGAACAACACTGGAGATTCCCATGGGGGACACAATAGGCCTAATGAAACCCTTCTATTGATAGTCCTCTAACTACAACCATGGATCCAAAATTTCAAAAGGGGCCATCTGATATGCCACATGAGATATCAAATCAGTCATGGGATTCATGTTATGTAAAAACACCATATACATCCTCGATGGTATCCCCAAAACATCCTAATAGAAGACACCATATAATCCTCCAAAAATGAATTCATACATCTAAGGAGCCTATTACACAAATTTTTTATTGTCACAAACTAATGGGTGATGGGATAGAACCTCTTTTCATGGAACCCACTCACCCATCAATGAGATATCCCTTTACTGAAAAGTAGAATCTCATCCCATCAGTGAGTATGAATCTGACTCATTTATGGTGACAGTTAATCTAGTTTCAACCCCTGGAGAAACAATCCATTCCTAGGATGGCATCAAAGGGTTAAAAATTTCTGATTAAATTGTCCCACATAAACCGATTTCCACCATGTGATAGATTGTACTATTGATAGATAAAAGATATAGAAGAAGTGTGACTTGTAGGAACCTTCATGTGAAACTTTCGGGATAATGCCTCTACTGGGAGATCCATCTCTCACCCTTTGATTATAGTGACTAAAGAATGATTGAAACATGTGTCTACTATTTTTGATGAAATATTATAATAAAAATAGATCATAACTGTAATCATCTTGTGCTAGGTGGTGTCATAAGCCTCCAAATCTTACATTTTACTATGAGCACGGTCGCCAACTCCATGAGCTTGTTGTGGACCACCTAATGATGCTTATGGAAGAATATAATAGCATCATCCACCCCACACATATCCTCCTGATCTACTAGCTACACCTCCCTAGGGACCACCATGACCTCTCCTGGGAGATCCCTGATCACAACACATTCTTCTCCATGGCGGTCCAACATCTATCTACTTGTTCTACTCTGCACTTCTGGTCAGGAAGTCTTGTGCTATGTGACTTCAACCATTAAAATCAAATCAATTTCCCACTTTGGGAATCCAGGGAACTCTACACTAGCCATGACCATGTTATTAATTATGATCAGGTTAAGTTCTCCGTCATTGCGATCTTATTATTTGTAACCTTCTAGAAATAGCAAATGACTCAACACTATGCCAAACACTTCTAGCTATAGTTTTTCAGAATGCCTATAACAGAAGTTTCACTATCAACAATTCCTACTCCAACAACCCAAAATAGTTGGAGATGAAAAAGGTTTCTATGATAGATCAAATCTCCAATAAGATTCCTAACTCAAAATTCTATACACCAAATTATTCATTTCAAATAATGAAAAGGGAGTACCATGAAAGGTATATAAAACATAGTGGGTACTCATCCACCATAATCCCTCCCTACTATATCTCCAGAAGCTCTGGAGTTTAAACTTTGCGCAAACAAGAGGGGTAACACTACTCAAATAATAACTGTTAAGATTCAGGCGATGAGAGCGTCGACTGATCCTGAATCTCCATAATAAGTCTTGACCAGTGCCCAACTACACCATGGAAAAGGATTACTTATAGTGAAACCACTTGATTCATCAGTGTTTAGATGAGCCTGAGGAAATGGCCACCCAACTCAAGGCAATCCTCTTCTCTCGAAGGATCTGGCATGTTGCATAACCTCAATGGAATTTCGAACTGGATCTCATGGATTTCACAAAACCTACATTCATCATCATCCTGCTCAGCTCGTAAAATTTTCTACTCAACATGTGGAGGTATTTCTTCCTTCCCACCTAAAGGAATAATATCACATGATAGACCCTAAACTAAGGCATCTTCACTCATTAGATTTTGATCACAATCCAAAACTAGTATCATGGTAGGCTATCATCATAGAGGCATCCTAAAATTTTAATCACGATGTACCACAGTCAAATGATTGTGTATATATATCAATAATGGGGAGATGAATAAATAAGGACATTCAAATACTCATTCCAATATGATGAATGTACCATTGATCCCTGCAACCAATGCCTATGCATATCGACTCAAGAAGAACGAATTTAAGGTCCACGTGAATTGATACATTGGCCTATCACACCATTAATAGATTATTTCGCATGAATACCACACAAAAAACAATTTGATATTGTTTCCTAATCCCAACAAAAATCCCCATAAGTGGGCTACTCTAGACTCCATCCCATGGAATTAAATACTCGGATACCAATATTTTATGGCCTGATCCAAGCTGGGGATGAAGCTAAAACTACCCCAATCCCACCTCCATAAACCATGGGTGGTCACAAGTACAGAAGTACATTTCCTAAGTGGGAGGTATTTTCCTAAGCACCTATAGGAACACAGCTGACCATATCAATGTAGAAGTGTTGATGAATAATAAAAAAATAAAGAAGTTATAAAGTAAACCAAACATGCATAACCTCAAGGGTGTACAAGAGTAAGACTGTGTAAACTAAAAATTAATTGTGAAAATACATGAAAAACTAAGAATATGTTCCAACAAAAAAAAAACAATAATTTTAAACTATTGAGAGATCATGGATCCTGATCTCCAAACAATGATCGTCATATATGGTCCAAATTACCAGGTATCCCTAAACTCCTCTAATGTCACCACCGACCATTCTTTCATCTTCATAAGGAAAAAAATCAGGAAAATCCCATGTAGGTATAAGTATATAAATATATAGTAGGATTCCCCAAAAGTAAAAGGGGATAATTAAGAGATACAAATAGAATAGAAATATGGTAGATAATATATAGGATTCATGATAAAGTGAAATGGAACATCTCACCTAAACCAAGAGAGAGTAACCTCATCCAAACATAGGGTTCTCATCATGGTGGGTATACAAACAACCCATTTATTATTTTCCACATATAGAAGGAGATTATACTCATCTAACCATGATAATCTAAACATAGAAATCACATGGATTACCCCACAAATCTCCACAACACATGTAAGAAGAGTAACCGAATCCAAATGTATTGATACATATGAAAATATATATAATGTTTCAAAAGAAACCCAAATGAAAGAGAAAGAATATCTCCAACTCCCATCTCATACAAATAATAAGAGTCTCTAATAGTTCCAAATGTCCATCAATGATTCCCATCACATCATGTGTCTCCTCAAATGTAACTATGTGAAGGTCCACACCTCACCACTGTCTTAGATAGTCGTGGGGCTATAATATCTCGGTAGAGCATCCATTACAAAGTGTGTTAGGGGGTTTCCAACCACATTTCAGTTACAAGGTTTAGTAAACCCATGTTTTTGTGCAGTGAGTCTTTTTTCTGAAACATTACTATATTGATAAAATCAATCAAATAGACATATAACCAAGTATCCATAACTTGTTAACATTCCATAATCCTAAAATCATGAATAAATATATAGTCATGTATTATCAAAAAATGGTAAATATTTTTTTTGGTATAATCCAAAATCAGAGTATGACATTGCTAAATTGCTTTTAAACCATATCAGAAGCCTCAACATAATCAGATATTTTTGAAATGTAATCCAGTGGATGTAAAAAGATTTTCATCTATATTAATATATCCATATTAGTGATACTAAATAAAATTTAACTAAATAAATATAATTTTACAATTACCATGATCACAAGTATTCCCACTTCAATAGACACCGGGAAAACATCCAGTTCAACTTTTCCATGTACTGATAGATATTTATAACTGTAAGTTTATGAAATTATTTTTTATCTTTTTGATATTCATCTATTATTATTTATCAATTAGTAATATAAAACTCCAACACATATCATGGAACATGTGATTAATTCTAAGAAATTATTATTTTAAAATTCCTTTAATCTCTATGGTCTCTTCATATGCTCATGCATGTTCTATTTGAAATATTATATGCTAAAAAGAATTTTAAATTGACTTTTTTCAACTAATAATTTTCAATACTATCTTAATATTTATACTATTACTGTATTAGAAGACTCATATATTCATTTTATAGATCTATTTCTTAGTACATGGTTGCTACTCTAAGTCAAACACGGAAAAATTCAATTTATTTTTATTAACATGCTTGTATAACATAACATTTGTTTTCCATATTTTATTAACATATCTATATTGAAACCAAATATCACTCCCATTAACATGTTTGAGACACAAGTCACTCATTCTTTTCCAAATTCATATTCCAAGACCACTATGCATGATATATAATTTGTGTAATCTATATATCTTATTGGAATTTATTGATGTCACTAACCCTTTTAGTTATTACTAGTGGACATATATCATAGGGTTTCTTTTTTATTACATATAGAAAACATATTGGAATTTATTTATTTAACTAACCCATTTAGATATTCATAATTTGGTATGAATTCCTTTAAGACTATCAGTTCATGAAATGTGTCACTGAGCCTATACTCCATGTAAGCGTTCCCCCTCAACCCTTAAAATAGGGTTTATAGAAATTGAATAAAAATATAAGGCCTTAAAAACATTTATGTATAAGGATTCTTCAAAATAAGGTTTCCTTGACTATCAATAAACCAACATGATGATCATATAAATATTAATTGACAAATAAAATTCAAATAAAAAAAGTCATGCTGAGAGGTGAATAAGTTTTAACATAAACAAAACTCTCAATAATATATCTTGATATATTGGTACCATATTTTACCATAAATTTTCAGTTTCTCTTAAATACTAACCATTAGTAACAATTAAAATAAATATTAGAAATATGGACTCCCGGAATTTTGATGCATGGAATCTATCACACAAATTTATACAAACATTTCAATTATAGCATGTTACTGTTTAATTATTTTTTGTAGGATTATTTATTCTAAAAGAAAAATATATGTATAACATGCCATGGTAAACATAAATAACCTCTTTGGTCATTAATTCATGCATATTATATTTCTCTCGAACTACTTTTCCAAATAATCTCAGTGGAGTCTTGTATTCTTATTCCAACTCTTGTGCATCTAGAGCCTTAAAACCTATAAGTTAATTAATATCCCACTATAAATAAATAGATTTTCTTACATTATGGAAATATAGTTTATATTAACTATACTCTTATATCCTTTGTGGTTTTAAAATCATTAACTCAAATTCACCTTGGTGTTTTGATGTTCTTTTGTAACAAAGGACATCTTTTAACAAAACAAATCAAAATATAAATGTGTTAATATAATAATTGATTATTATAATTTCACATTTTATATGATATGAAATTGAAAATATTGTCTTCATATGGTTTGATGTTTCAATTCTATTTAAAAAATACGTCTTGAAAGGAATGCTGAAATATTTTTAATATATATAAGACTCATCAATGATCTTAATTTTACTGAAATCACCAAATTTATGTATATAAGAAAAGGTAAGTTACAGATAACCTTTACTCAATATATTTGATCAAGGATTACTTGGATATGATATTATCTGAAAATAAATCTTAGTGGTTCCTCAATATTTACGAAGTACACTATTTTACATAACTGAAAATTTATAAAACTTCTTAAAGGTACCTCATGAATTTACCTTTATTTTATAATTTTTTGTGTTGTCGTGTTGAACCATCCCTAAAATACTTTCTATTTTACCATTATTTAAAAATGATTCTTCCAACAAAACATTACAAATAGTTTGTTTTTATATCTAGTATCTTATCTCTATTGATACTAAAAAACATGTATGGGTAAGAATAGGTTATTTAATTTTAGTTATATTTGATAAAAAATTATATTCTCACAATCAGGTAAGATTCTGATATTTTTTATTCATCATTCACTATAATGGGTGTCTATGATTCAAGAGTTTCTAGATTGTTAGTTTAGTATTTCAGTAACATAAAAATATTTATTTTGAAATGAAATTATGTCATTTTTAGTCTATCCAGACACTTAGATAACTATTTTGTTAACACATATTACAAACATGAATCAATCTAATCTAGAAATGAGAAATATTAAGCTCCCCTTTGCTGACAAAGGAATCACCCTTTCTCAACCTCTTTTGAGGTCACTTTAAAAAAATTCTATTATTTCTCATTACCTATATTTTAACAAATTTATGTTGTAATAATAATGAATTTAATTAAAAATAAATTAATAAAAGGTTGTTAAATATAACAAAAGTGGATGTAACTACTTTCTTACTCAATTAATTACAATTTCTTTTCCAGTGTCCATTTTTCAACAAAAAAAGAAAATTTCCTCCTATTCATTCTTCTTATTTTGAATGTTTTTATCATTAAATGAATCTATAAATAATCATTATTATATATATTATCTATATTATATTCATATATTTCATTCAAACTTTTCCCAAAATGGGTGGAGAAATGGGTTTCAACCCATATTTATCAGCACAGTGAAGTATGGATAAAACATTATTCAGAGACTTATCCATTTCACTTATTTGGCATGGAAAAATATGGATAATCTTGGTGGTATGGGTAATAATAGAATAATAATTGATAATTTATTATCAAGTTGGAAGACCAATTTCATTAACCGATCAATATAACCCACAATTTTGAAACCATGATCAATACCTAGAATTCCTTCTACAAATTTTCACTAATATTGTTCATTGAAAATATTATTTATTTCTAGACTTTCCTTATCCTTCTCAAGAGAATGTAAATGTAATATTATGGTGTAGGAATACTTTTCATTATATTGTACCATAAACTCTACAAACATGGTGGATAAATAACTAAGTGGACAAAGGAAGAATCCTCAATATACCTCTAGTTGGAATCATTTTCACCTTTTCTCATCGACATGGGTTATAGAATAGAAATTTGGAATTCCAAAAAATAATACATAATTTTTCTATAATAATACATCACATAAAATATTGTACTATATTCGTAAATTTGTATTTGTAAGGACATAACCTGAGTTTAGGAATGATCACATTATTTTTGTGGTTTAATTTTCCATTTTATTCAATAATTAAAACAAATGAATGGTATTTTATTAGACTACAAATATTATAAAATATAATAATTGTTAATTTTATTAGTTCTCTCATTATTTTATCAATTCCGTATTTCCTTATCCATTGAACATGGAATGTCTAGTTTTATGGAAAATATAGTGGCAAAGATTCTCATTTCCCTTCACATAACCCCAATGAGTGTTGGTAAAGCTAGAAAAAGTTATTTAGGTATACATGTATTTCCCAACTATGGTTTTATAGCTCCATGATCCATTTAATGGACTACCAAATCATAAATTCCAGACATGTATTTCCCTATCCCATGTCTCAAAGTTATATCAATCATAAATAGGGATAATTCTCTTAATGAAATATTGTTATGTTATCCCATAACCATTAAATAAAGTGCCCCATCAAGTGTCGATCAAACACTTAGTTCCAAGGATTTCATTTCTAATCACGTAATGGATGGACAAGACTGAAATGATATTTTGTAGATGTATTTTAATTTATTATCCATAAATTTTATCTTTTCTCCCTTTAAATGAATTTTAAATATTTATTGAATTATAAATAATTAATTAACCATGTTGGAAAAAACATTTATGCATAATATATATATTCAAAATACATCATTCAAAATTAATTCATTTATTTATCTGATTGTGGTATTTTATCGATATCCCCGATAGTTAATTTATAGAAATAAATAAATTACCCAATCATGATCTTATCTAATTATTTACTTATTAAGTATAAAATTAATCAACCTATGACCTAGGGTAATAATTCCTTATGATAGTCTTGGTGTGAGTTACATCATTCGACATGTCTTCATGTGTATCACCTTTGTTGGAATCAATATGGTTCCCTCTTTAACCACATCCATGTTCCTTGGGATACAACATTAATTACATATATTTATATCTCACACACTTATGAGGGGGTCAAAGGATTTATTAAGGGGAATTACATAAATAAACAAGGTCATGTTGGTCCTACATAATAATAGTGGGAGGGATGGATTGAAAGACATGCAATTTAATTAAATATTATATAATTGTAAACCCATGCAATAAATTAAATTAAATAATAACAACACATACATAGGTCTTGGTCATCGTCATGAACAATCATGCATTTGGAAAAAATATGAAAAGGTATAACCAGTTATTATTCATTTCTATATGTTCTTTAATATTAATATAAATACACTTGAATTAATTCATTAATTAATTACATTTTATCTTAGTAATCATCTGAATTCACTTGGAGATACTAATCATTAAATTCCTTCATGGAAAATAAATAGTAGAACTAGTAATCATAGATTATTATAATAAATTAATTGATCATTTAATAATTATTTAAAACCATTAATAAATTGTCAAAACACCATGTATTCCAATCAATAAAATAATATTTTAATGATTAAATTTAACAATTTTATTTAATTTAATTCTTTCATTTATTTGGAGACTACATGCCGTGTACTTTCGAGTTATACATTTCGTACCTAGACCATAGATACCATCTAGGGGATTCAGTGTGTACCCCAGATGGACTACACACTATGTACAATCTTGTTATGCACTTTGTATCACTCTTTCCATTTGACCTATTAACCGGCCAAAAGACTGCACATGTTCTTCGGATGTGGAGTCATATGATGTGTATACTAGATAAATGTTATGTGTTTTTATCTTGTTGTGTATTTTCATGACACACTGAATAGCTCAACATGTATTTCAGACATAGTAAATAACAAACCACATGACAATTAAAAGATATATACATTACATTTATGTCATTATTACTTGATTTTTTTAGTCTTTTGTGGTTTTGACCATGTTTTTTACCACACATGATGCACATATTTCACCACTAAACTATGTAGACTACATGATGTGTGTGAAAACTACACGATGATTAATTAGATATGATGTGTTTCAGGTTTTCCTGATCTACACATGGAATTCAATAATCACACCACATATAGTTACCATGTGGAATATCATATATCACAAGATATGTCTAGATATAAGTCACTTCGGTACCTAAAGTGTACTTCGGCTACACATCATATATCCCAGTCTTAGCGACCAAAAATCTTGGGAATTTTCAATACCATCTCTAGTCTTTCTTAATCTATTCTTAGACCATTTAGAAAATAAAATCATGAATGATGAGAATTAAAATATTGATAACATTATAATTAGAATAATATTAAAGAAAGAATAAAATTGAAAAGAAATATCTAAAATCTAACACATATAGATATGGACAACCAAAAATAATAATTTCATATATGAAATGTGACCACTCAAAATCCAATTGTAGGTTTAGAATGCAGAAAAATCACCTTTGGTGGCCATGAAATTAAAATTTCATTTAATTTAAAGTTTTCTAGAACCTCGAGTGAGTATCATTCAAAATAAATTTATAATTACATAATTTATTATTGGAATTAATGATTACCTCATCTTATGATTCTTTCTTTGGTTAAATTTTTTATCTTCTTATACCCCTTTCAGATTACCTTCATTGCACTATATATATTCTTGTGTATAATCCCTCTATTTCAGATCCACACATTCTCCCTTGATCTCTGAGAAACGCCAACTGATTTTTATATGCTAGTATAGAGAATCAATTTTGTTATGCTACTCATCTTGATCGCTCCAGGAACATTCATGATTGAAGGAGCTCTTCTCATTCTTGAGACAAAGAGGGGTGGAATTCAAGAGGGGGTGAGAGAGATAAGTTCATTGTTTAAAACAATTCTCTATTCTAAATTTTTTATTATAACTACACAATAGACATAACCATATATTTATATAGGTGGGTATTAGATTAAAATATTAATTAATTATATACCTTCCCTTAGATAATATTATAATATTTTATAAAACCTCATTCCATATTATAATCATAATAATCATAATGATAATAATAATAATATTATTATAACTATTATTATTATTATTATTTTTTGGTGTGCACTAACTCATGGACTGAAAAATATTATTTTACCAAAAGGTAAATTAATTTTCATTGCAATATGCAACCTTAGATTTTTCATACTCAATTCCCTTAATTGAATACCCAAACATATATTTTATTCAGCTAAATAAATATATCCTTCAAAATATAGTGAATAAATATTTATTAAATATTCAATAAATAAAATAAATATTTTATTCACAAACCAGAGAATAAATATTTATTATATACTCAAATAGTCAAAAAATTATTTATTAATATATAGATAATAATTTTCTACATTGTGAATATTATATATCAATAAAAGATTAAAAAATTATTTGTCGTTATTGATAATAATATTTGTTCCATTAATTAAAATAAAATAAATTTTAATTAAGAGCCACAGAAACACTTAGTATTTTCCCATTTAAGATTATAACTTGTTGGAATTTAATGGGTACGCATAAATTAAATGATTATTTTCTTCCAACAGTCATGGAACGACGTAGAAATAACTTAATTTCATAATATCATGAACCATATATGAACAATCAATTTTTGATATATTCTCCTTGTCTCAATATCTAATCAAGTAAGTTGGACCTCTATCATCAACATATATAATTGATACATATTTCATTGACTATTAAAAATAAATGTTGTTTTAACATGGACATATATATTATCTTATAGGTATATTTTAGTCTATGGGATGATAATTGAACTTCCATAAATTTTCATTGATAAATCCTAGCATGACTTATCTGTTAATAACATGTCATTCCCGATTCTCCAAAAAGTTCCAAACTTCCTTTTAATATATAGTGATATAGTTTTTATTATAAAACTATGTACATGATTCATGAAATGAAATAATGATAATCTTAAATCCTCTGTTGTTGAAACTGTGGATTTTCTTTCCTAGAAATAGAGTTTCCTTTGTGTTTGTTGTCAATACTTAGCATGAAATTTCAGAGAGTCAAGAACAAAATAGATATTATAGTACCAGATGACAACATTATTGAAGGTTGCATCATTTCCTAATGTTTTCCAAATTTTTGGGGTCAAAAATCTAGAGGAGCAGCCTAGCATCAAGAAAGTTTGTTTTCGCAGAATGAAACTTCATAAAAATGGAAATGGAATGAGTTTTTAAAATAATGGGTTGAGGATCAAAAATATGTGGAGCATTGAAAATGGAGAAGGTGTTCTCTAAAATTGTGATAAGTGAAGCATCGTGACTGTGCAAGTTTTTTATAGTGATCACTATGACAGCTTAAAATTTCAGTGGAGCACCACCAAGGGAAGATTTATGAGAATATGTTTTTGGTAGATCTGAAAAATGAGCTAGGGGTGGTCTAGTGTCATGAATGGTTGATCATATAAATATAAGGCATCCCCTATAGATATTTTTTAGTAATTATTCAAGGAAAATCTATAATCACTTTAATTTTGTGAAGGTAGGGGAGCTCCGAAAATCTGGCTTTCCCTGCAAGATTTAGCATCATGAAAATTCTAGTTATGTATTGACTGATTCTAATGCTTATGAGTAATTGGTCCTTCTTGATATTGGTTTATTTCTCATTTACTCAGTTATCTTCATGATGTTAGTTCATTCCACAAAGGTTGTGTGCTTCTTGAAGTTAGTGATCTTCACAAAGGATCTTCATGGAAATTCAATTTTGAATATTAATTTTTTAGTGAATAGGGATTTCAAAGTGAATCAACCCAGGTCTACAGTGCAAGAAAAGTCTCATTATAGACATGAAAAAATACATCAATTAAACTATATTAAATTGACCGTCACATCAATAAACTGAGTGAGAGTTCACCCAAAGAAGTGAGCATGGGGGAGTTGATGGAATTGTTTTGACGGACGCAGTGTGTTATCCATAAAATCATGTAATGGTAGTGTTCGTAGAATAGATTGATTGTGTATTAACTCTTGTATTCCACAAATATTGGGTAATATTGGATTTAGGTATGACTAAAACACTATCATCATATGATCCTTGGACAACCCCATAGTGGTGAACCAAGTAAAATTGTTTTGTGTTCTTTTTGTGTGTGGTAGTTTAATTTCAGCAGATTCTATTCAAACGGGTTTAATTGGATCCTTCTAACTTGGTAACATGATATATCGTTTTTGAAGTAAATTTTGACACCCTGATTTACCCCTCCCCTCTCAGAGTGTTCTAGGGTCCTTTAAGTGGTATCAGAGCTAAGGTTCTGGTGTTGAATTCATCCTTCTTTGTTTCCATAGTGAACTTAGTAAATGTCAAGGGAGCCCCCTATTTGATGGAAGAAACTTCCAGATTTGGAAGAATAATATTATATATCATATAAGATCTCTTGGAATGGATTTACTCATTTATAATTCCCATGGTATTTAGTTAACTGATGAAACAAGAATTTTTATGACTGAAACAGATGGGAAATTTCTTTATGAATATGCCGAAGCACAAAATTGCCTTATTATGGAACTCTCTGATCAAATTAATCTAATGGTAATGAGTTTTAATTATGAAAATTCTATATGGGAAGAGGTGTAATATATATATAAAGGTGATAATAATGGGAATAATTCCAAACTTCTAGTTTATTATAACAGGTTTGATGATCTGATGATACATCCTAATGAAAATGAGGATTCCTTTTTCAATTTAATTACTAAAGTCATAAGATAATTTTGATGGCTTGTTGAAGAAATTAAATACACCAACATTTTGATGAAAATATTGGGAATACTTATATCTCTTAAAAAACCAAAAATTTTATCCCTTGAGGAAAGTGTTATTTCAAATGTTTCCATTCATGATCTTTTCAGCTGTCTGGTAGTATATGAATCATGATTCAAACCATATGATACAATAAGTCTTGTTAAAAAGGATATAGAAATCAAGGACATGGACAAACATGATATTTCAAGAGATATTTTTAATCATGGTTGTGAGGAATACAGACTCCATTCTATATTTTCTAGGAAATTCAAGAGAGGAAAAGTGATATTTGATGGAAATCTATGCTTAACTTGTTTTCATTATGGTAGAGTTGGGAACATTTCCTCTCAGTTATCAAGTAATTTGGTTGATGAAAAATTTTAGAAGAAAACATATAGAATCCTTAGAAAATGTTTTCCCAAAATGGAGACTTCAAATCTGGAAAGAAACTATAGAGAAAGAGTTTTTTTTACAAAGAAGAAGATGATGATGAATAATTTTTTGAGGAAGAATAACCAGAGTTTAAATCTTGAACCCAAACATCTATGATGGCTACAGTTGAAATGTTAGATCCATAAAAAGATAAATCAAGAGATAATCAGTTTATTTATAATTATGATCTCAAGATGAAACTTGGGGATGCTCTTGGTGGGATTTGAAATCAAAGAAATAGAAGAAAAAACTGGAGAGCAGTTGTGGAAGATGAATCAGAATATGTTGATTGAATGGAAGATGAAATTATTAGACTAGAATAAGTATAATAAGAGAATTTAATATCTTTTGAATGTTTAGATGATATAGTAGAACTTAATCTCTGAAATAATCAATAGATAAATGTCATCAATGAACATAAGTCTAGACAGGAGGATAAGTCCAAGACTATTGAGGGAGAAGAAGAAGAATATTTTACTCTCAGGAGTAAACATGAAAGTCAATCAAACTCAAAATAAATATAGAAGAAAATATAGCTAGGAAGATTCTCATAATTTTTGATAATAGAGAGAGCTAAGTGTGGTTTTTAAGGTGTAGATAACTCTATGAATGATCAAAAATCCAAATAAATAGGAAAAAGTGGAATTGGTTGTGATGGTGAAACATTACATTATTGAAATAAAATAGTACAATATAAAGGAATGATAAAAGGTGAATATATCTCGAAGTCACTGGAAGTCCTAACAAGGAAATCATATAATCAAACTAAAATGAAAACTGAAAACGATCCTCAGGTATCCAAAATTTATTAGTAGTCAAACTATTTTCCAAAGGAAGGGGACATGAGGAGTAATAGAAGTGAGAAGAAATTTCCACTTACAAAATTTCAATTTTGAGGATATCTATGCCACACCATGGCATACTATGAAGAGGAAATTATCTATTTTATTTGGGAATATCTTGGAAGTCAAAAAAGGAGAATGAATTCATATCTTACATATTATAAAAGAAATATATTTTATGGATATTGTTTTCACTACTCTAGTGTTGTCCATAAATATATTCATTGTAGGACGATTAAAGGTAGAAATGATACCTATAGTACTCAGCGACAAGTCAATACTCGTCAACCATATGGTGTTTCTCTTACAACTAGGGTTTATCCTCTAGAAGAACTATATGAGTATGATGAACCAATATACTTGGAAAATAGAGTAGAAAGACCATGTTTATCTTTCACTCAGTCAAATATATCATGGAAGGAAAAGAAGAATGTTGAGATATCTAATATTGTAGAAGATTCTCTCCATGCTACGAAGAACATTAGAACATATTTTCTTCATAGCAGATGCTCATCCCATATGATAGGAAATTCGGATTTATTATTGAATGTAAAGAAAAACATCAATGGAATAGTCAGGTTTGGTAATGATGGTGATTTGAAGATCAAAGGTAGTGGGAGCATAGAACTGGAAATTCTTGAGATTAAGAAAATAAAATTTATTTATATGGATGGTTTTTTGTCATAATATCCTGAGTGTGAATCAACTTTGTGACTCCCGAGTTATAGTGACTTTCAATCAAAAAATATGCACTATAAAAGGAGATACATGGAATTATCTCATGAAAGGATTCAACATAGATGGAAACGTATATAAGGCTAACAGTAAAGAGTTCATTTTCTATCTTTTGTTGAAGAAGAAAAAAACATATGTGTTGGAAAAAAATACCTCAAGGTATCATTGAAGATTGTTTGATATGATTGTGTTTGTTGGAAACGTAGGAATCCATGTTGTGTTTGTTGAAAAAGTGAGTCTCAATGATACAAACTAGTGACAAAGGGAGTTTTCATGGAGAATGGGGAAAAGTGTTTTTTGAAGAGGGAGTTGTTCTCTAGTGTTAAGGAGGGTTCTAATGTTGTACGCTATGAATTTTTTGAATTCAGAACATCAAAAATTTGGCAATGGAGAAATGGCCTGCAAGTCCAAAAGTGGCGTGCAAGTGTGTGGCGCACAAGTCCTAAGGTGGCGCGCATGTATGATGTGAAAGTATGGAAAGTAAGTATGGTGTGAAATCCATATTTCAAGATCATCATATCAAAATATGGCAAGGGAAAGAAAGAGGCATGCATGTCCTAAAGTGGTGCGCAAGTATGACATGCAAGAATGGCGCGCAAGTCATATTTCAAGATCATCATATCAAAATATGACAAAGGAAAGAAAGAGGTGTGCCAGTCCTAAAGTGGCATGCATGTGTGGCGTGCAAGTCCTCAAAATGCCTACAAATAGATCACTACTCTCCTCATTTATCAACAATCTCTACACGTAGAGAAAATCCGAGCTCTGATCGCATAATTGAAAGTGATGTACAAAGTTTACACTGCAAGTGCACCGCACATGTGTATCGTGCAAGTGTATTGTGAAAGTGTACCATGAAAGTGTTCCATGGAAGCATTTTGGAGCGTAGGTTTTGCATGATAGTGTGGCGCTGAATTGTGGTGTGCATGTTTGTTTTTCTGCAATGAAGGGAGAGGATGTGCACTAGTTAAAGGGGCACACAAGTCACCATAGGGTTGCGTGAAGGTTAGAAATTTCCCAAAATATATATGGTAAAGTTTTATTCATCAGTGGATGAAATTTGGACTTCAAGAGAGCATCTACATATTGTGGAGGATGTATTCAATAGTGATAATGAAGAGACCAACAGGTCTATAAACTGCGAGTGGATCTTCTTAAGATGCAGTGAGCTCACATCAGTTGAGAGAGAAGTGAAATTGTGAGTGGTTGTAAACCAGGACAGACAGTGAGTCCACTTTGAACTTGTAAACAGCAGTGGGCTTATAGTGGAATTGGTACATCGGCACACTGCCAGTGTATTCTCCTTGGACGTAGCCCAGTGAGGGTGAACCAAGTAAAAA
The DNA here is from genome assembly GCA_963277665.1 of Viscum album. Classification (NCBI taxonomy): domain Eukaryota; kingdom Viridiplantae; phylum Streptophyta; class Magnoliopsida; order Santalales; family Viscaceae; genus Viscum; species Viscum album. The sequence goes on from OY728121.1 coordinate 1,082,326,187, forward strand.
TCGAAGTGTCATGTGCATGCTTTATGTTTTATTCATACTCTGCATCATGAAAGAGAGAGAAGAGGGCTTTGTCTAACAGAAAAACAAGATCAAAAGGGGCGGTTGTTTTAATCTGTCATACAATGATACACCCCCCCCCCCCCTCTCAGCGTATCTATCCTTGTGGACATAACAATTGGTATCAGAGGCAAAGGTTGTTATCAGTGTTTCTCTCTCAGAAGGAGGTCACTAATCATAATGGGATTCCAATATTCGATAGGAACAATTTTCAGCTATGGAAGAATCGGATGCAACACTAATTCCAATCTTTGGGAATGGATGTGTTTACAGCAGCAATGCATGTTATCACAGCTGATATTTATAGCGGTGCATTATCAGAAGATGAGTGAATAGAATTGGATGCTGACGCAAAGGGAATCAATGCTTTGGGAGGATCCCTATCCAATGCTATATATACCAAGGTGATGTCATGAAAAACATCACATGTTATGTGGGAAAAGTTGTTGAACATATATGAAGGAGATACCAAGGTCAGAGAAGCAAAGATACAAGTAATATAGAACAAGTATGCAGATCTAAAAATGAACCCGAATGAGTCTGGTGATTGATTCTTTGATTGGGTAAATGTTTTTGTGGAAGATATGGGAGGTCTGGGATAAGTCATTGAAGACATAAATATTTTAAAGTGCATCTTGAGGAAACTTCCACCTTGGTTCAATCCGAAGGTTTCAGTACTAGAGGATAAAGATCCAAAGTAGATAACATTGGACAATTTGCAAAGTACCTTGGTTGCCTTTGAAATGCGAAACAATGATAACATGGTTGTGGAGAAGGGGAAATCTAATGAAGTGGAATTCAATGACATGAAGAAGCTCACCATTGAATATTCTCAGGAAGAAGAAGAGACAGATGAGGTGATTTCGTTTCTCTCCTCAAATCTTTAAAGGGGAAAAAGAATGTTTAAAGGGAAACTTCCACTGGCTTGTTTTCGATGTGTAAAGGTTGGTAATATTGTTGCAAGGTGTCCCAAAAAGCTCGAAGAATATGATGATGTTGACGAAGTTAAAATTCCCAAGAAGAAGTCATCATCCTATGGGAAAGATAAGAAACAGTTCAAGATAAATTCCATTAATAATAAAAATAGCCTTTCAAAAGAATGCGACAATTCGGATGAGTCTGAGGCTGAGGAGAATGAGGAGATAGAGAACTGCAACGATCGTGGAGAAAATGATATGGTGGTTGTTTTCAGTATTTAACAGGAGAAGAATGAAACCGAAGGTGATGATGAAGAAGATGAAGTTGAAGGAAAATTAGATATGTAAGCTGAGTTAGAGGTTGATCTTGAGGAGATTGATGTTTGGAGAGCCAAAACAAAGAAAGATAACAAATTTGTTCATGACGCCAAACTCTATATGCAGTGGATGGAAGAAGAGAAGTCTGAGTTGATGCAATAAATTGAGAAACTCAAGTCATCAACACCAGAGAATGCAGAATCATTTATTGAGTATAAAATCAAGATTGAAGAAAAGAAAAGGGTGATCGGTGGATTAAAAAACACAAGGAAAGATCACGTCAAGCATATCAAAGAGCTTGAAGAGGAAGTTGTCAGTATGCGGAGAAAAGTTAAAGACTAGTAAAAACCTTTGATTCAAAACACATTCCTGGGAAATCAGGTCATTCTGAAGATTGAAAAGATAAAATAGGAGCCCAGTTGTTCAGCAGGAATGAAGTGGCAATTGAGCTCAGAAGTTAAGGTTGATTCAGGGTTTGATCAGAAAAAAAATCTATTAAAATTAATGTTAGACCACAAGCACCCATCTCAAGATTCAAGGTTGATTTTGAAAAAAAGTATAATCAGAATATTTAGATATCCCAAGGGGAAACTCATAGTGCAGAAGTAACCCAAAGGAATGGACCTTATATCAAGTGTTATTGTTGTGGAAAGATGGGATATTCACAGTATGGTTGTTCCATATCCAAGAGATATCGAAGGTAACAAGAACAAAGGTGGCAGCCAAACAGAGAATGATTCTCCAGAACATATTTCGAAGGAAACTGTTTTTGGTACAGAGGATTTGGGGACTTCGACCATACAGAGTAATTTCCCAAAGTAGAATCAAAATGTTCACAAGCAGTATATCAATAAACTAACAGGTGAGTTAAAATGAAAAATATATATTCATATTTGCAAGATGAAGCTGGTCCATCATACTCAGAGAATGAATAGAAGACTCAATCCATGACGAGTGTGAAGGCAAAAATATGGACCAAAAGGAAGAAGTATGAGAAGTTCGTGGTGGAATAAACTTCCCTTAAAGCATCAGATCGCTCTGGTGTGTGGATCCTTGATAGTGGTTGCACATCTCACATGATAGGTAATAAGGATCTCGTTACATGTATAAAATATGATATAGAAGTAGTCAAGTTTGGAAATAATGAAGGCCTGAATATTATTGGCACAGGAAAGGCCAAGTTTGGGGGTAAAGAGATGAGACGTGCTGATGTATTAGTAGTATAAGGAATCAGTCACAATTTGTTCAGCGTCTGTCAACTATGTGACTCAAGAAGATCTATAAGGTTTACTAAGAATATGTGTGTCGTCAAAGGAAGAGATAGGGCAGTAGTTCTACTGGGAAAAATAATAAATGGAAATCTCTACCTGGTAAGTGGAGAAGAAGATATGTGTTTTCTGTCCAGAGAGGAAGAAAACAAGTTGTGGCACAAATGACTTGGTCATCATTTCCAACCATCCCTGGAAGATCTGGTGAAGTGTGATATAGTATGATAACTCCTTATTCTATCATGTGATCATACTCACACGTTCGATGCATTCCAACAAGGTAAGCTTATCATAAAGACGTATAAGGAAAAGGAAAATATGTCAACAAGAGTTCCCGAATTGGTGAATGATAATGTTTGTTGTCCTATCACACCAAGAGAAATTGACGGATATAGGTACTATGTTCTTTTCATTGTTGACTATAGCAGAATGGAATTGGTATTTGTTATTGCCAGAAGTCGGATTTGTTCTACTGCTTGAAACAGTACTAGAGGGAGTGTGAAAGGATGCTTGGACAGAAAATTTTGAATCTTCGTACTGATAATGGTACGGAATTCACAAACAGTCAAGTGGAAGGATATCTCAAGAAACATGGGATAAGGCACTAAGATTCCTCAGTATGAACTACCCAACATAATGGAGTGGTTGAAAGGAGAAATCGGATCATCAATAACAAGTCTAGAATGATTCTCACTGAAAAACACCTACCAGAGATATTTTGGAAGGAACCAGTTTTGACATCGGTCTACATTTCTTACAGGGCATTGTTGTGTCCGAAGGAAGGAAAGAATCCGTACGAGATGTGGTATGGAAATAAGCCAATGGTGAAATACTTTTGAATATTTGTAAGTAAGTGATTTATCGTCAACAATGAAAAACATATGAAATATGAGTCACGAGGAGATGAAGGGATATTCCTTGGCTACTCAGGAAAAGGTAAGGCATATAAATGCTTTAACAAAAGGCTGGGAAAATTAGTTGAGAGAAATGATGTCACTATAGTAGAGATTGAGGAGATCATTCAATAGTGCAGTGAATAATTTCATGATGAGAGTGATGAAGAAGAAAGAGACACAGAGGGAGCAGAAGTGGATGATGTTGATTCAGATGAAGATACTAATGAAGAGCATGAGGAAGTAAAATCTGTATCTGCACAAAAGCCAAGGAGTCGAGCTGAAATTGATAGGGAGAATATCATTGATGATCAATCACCTCTAGTTCAGACATGAATAATGAAATCACTATAGCATACATATTTACTATCACATGTTGAGCTGAAATGCTTCACTGATGCAACTGAAGATGAAAACTGGATTCAGGTAATGAATGAATATCTAGATCAGATTGAGAAGAATTAGACATGGGAGATTGTTTTGAGGCCAGCAGATAAGAATTTCATCAGGACTAAATGGGTCTATCAAAAAAATATGAATGAATATGGAACAGTGATTCAGAACAAAGCACGACTTGTGTAATAGGGGTATTCCCAGATAGAGGAAATAGATGTTGATGAGACATTTTCACCGGTTTTGAGACTAGAGACAATCAGATTATTTCATGTCATTGCAGTGCAATAGAAGTTCAAAGTTATCCAAATGGACATCTCTAGATGAATAGGTTTATATTGAGAAGCTAGAAGATTTTATCATTCATGAGGATGAGAACAAGGTTTGCATACTGAATAAGGTGTTGTGTGGTTTGAAACAAGCACTGAGAGAATGGTAATCAAGGATTGATCAGTACTTGAAGAATCTTGGTTTCCAGCATTGGGGAGTTGATTACAATCTCAATTTTAACAAAAATAGTAATCAATGTATGATGGTCCTGGTTTATGTCGACGAAATAATATTTGGAGGATCAGATGAAGCTCAGTGCAGATAGTTTTTTAAATTCATGAAAACTGAGTTTGAAATGTCAATGATTGGAGAGCTAACATTTTTCCTTGGTCACCAGATGACACAAGGATGGAATGGAACATTCATTTTTCATTCCAAATATACCAAGGAAATTTTGAAAATATTTGGAATGAAAAATTCCAAGGATATGAAGACTACGGTTTCTACCAGAAGAAATTATCGAAATATGATAATTGAAAGGCAGTTAATATAACGGAATATAGGCAAATTATTGGGAGTTTATTTGTACCTGATAGTGATGAGACCTGATATATCTTTTGCCACCTTCCAACAATCATGATATCAATGAAATCACAAGGAAACCCACATGATTGCAGTGAAAAGAATACATCGGTATATCAAGGGAATGGTGGACTTTGGCTTTATGTATAATAGAAAATATCAGACAGAGTTATTTGGATATACTAATGAAAATTTGTCTGGTTCAGTGGATGCCATGAAATCAACATCAGGAGGTTCATTCTATCTTGGTGGCTTGTGTGTTTCTTGTCTATGAAAGAATCAATATTTCATTCCATTGAGCACCGCAGAAGCTAAATATATTTCCTCCACTCAAGCATGCACACAGTTATTGTGGATGAAGCAGCAGCTTGATGATATGGGCATTGAAGTGAAGTATCTAATCGGAATCCAATGCGATAACTCATGTGCTATAAATCTCAGAAAAAATCTCGTACATCACTCAATGAAAAAGCACATTGAGAAAAAGTATCATTTTATCAAGGAGAATGTTGAGAAAGGAATTGTGAAGCTGGAGTATGTGCCTACAGAACATGAGGTTGCAAACATTTTGACAAAGGCCTTACCCAAGGAAGAGTTTGAAAGGCATCGAATGGCTCTAAGAGTTCAGTTGACTCCCTTCACTTAAAAGATTGTGGATGTGGAACCCCCTCTCCCTGAGTTATTGCGTTTTTTTTCTCTAATGCGCTAATATGTGTTCATTCCAATGTTGCAGACCGCAAAGGGGTGACCTTTGGGTTCTTTCACAAAGTTGGAGATATAGTGACTTATCAAGGGAGAGAAACTGTAGCTAAGTAAGGGGGAGAATGTCTTAGTAAAAGACATGGGGAGAAGCAGACAGGTGGAGTATCGAGATTTGGGGAGAGCAATGAGATAGGGGGAGCATTTAAAATCAGACGATGCAAGATATGATTGATCAAAGAATAGATATCATGACAGCTGAGGATAGTGATAAAAGCAGAAGTGTAGTTGGTATCAGGTTGGTATGAAAATGTCATGGTACCAGGTTGGTATCAACAGTGGTGTCAGAAATGAAGTGAATCATAGATGAACTTTTCATGATACTCTTTTTTCTCACGTCGAGCATTGCTCATGTGGGCTTAGAGTATGTGTTGAGTAAATCTTTGATCTCTATTTGTATCGCAAGAGGCGAATGGTGGTTGAAGTTGAATAAAGCCTTAATGAGGTATCAAATAATGGAGAATTGTTTTGAGAAGAGTTGTCAACAAACCCAAAGGGGGAGATTGTTCGAAATAATACCTCAAGGTATCATTGAATCATTTTTGAGATGATTGTGTTTGTTGACAAGGTAGGACTCCATGTTGTTTTTTTGACAAAGCGAGTCTTAATGAGTCAAACTGTTAATAAAGGGGGTTTTCTTGGAGAATGGGGAAATGTGTTTTTGGAAAAGGGAGTTGTGATCTAGTGTTAAGGAGGTTTCTAATGTTGTACGCCAAAAAAAATTGAATTCAGAACATCAAAATGTTGTCAAAGAAAAAATGGTGCGCAAGTCCAAAAGTGGCACGCAAGTGTGGCACGAAAGCCCAAAAGTGGCATGCAAGTATGACGTGAAATTATGGTGTGCAAGTATGGAATGAAAGTCATATTTCAAGATCATCATATCAAAATATTTCAAACGAGAGAAAGAGGCGTGCATGTCCTAAAGTGGCGCGCAAGTATGACGCGCAAGTATGGTGCGCATGTATGGGACGCAAATCATATTTCAAGATCATCATATCAAAATATTACAAAGGAAAGAAAGAGGCGCACAAGTCCTAAAGTGGCATGAAATTGTGGAGTGAATGTGTGGCATGAAAATGTGGAGCGCATGTCCTCAATATTCCTATAAATAGATAGCTACTCTCCTCATTAATCAATGATCTCAACACTTAGAGAAAATATGAGCTCTTATCACACAAGTGAAAGTGACGTGAAAAGTTAAGTGTACCATCAAAGTTTACCGCGCAAGTGCATCATGCAAGTGTACCACACAAGTGTACTGCGCAAGTGTACCGTGCATGTGTATGGCTCAAGTGTACCGCTCAAGTGTGTCGCGCAAGCAGTGTGGAGCGCAAGTTTGGCATGCTAGTGTGGCGTGCAAGTTGGTTTTTCTGCAACAAAGGGAGAGGTTGTGCACTAGTTTAAGGGGCACACATGTCACCCTAGGGTTGTGTGAAAGTTAGGAATTTCCCATAACATCAGTGGTAAAGTGGTATTCATTAGTGGATGAAATTTGGACTTCAATAGATCATCTGCGTACAGTGGAGGATGCATTCATTTGTGATAATGAAGAGAGATACATAACTATAAACGGTGAGTGGATCTTTTGAAGAAGAAGTGATCTCACTTCTGTTGAGAGAGCAGTGAAATTGTGAGTGGTTGTAAACTAGGAGGGAAAGTGAGTCCACTTTTAACTTTTAAACAGCAGTGTGCTTATAGTGGAATTGGTACATCAGTACACTGTCAGTGAATGCTCCTTGGACATAGCCCAGTGAGGGTGATCCAAGTAAAAATCATTGTGTCTTGTGTATGCTTTATGTTTTATTCATACTCTGCCTCGGGAAGGAGAGAGAATAGGGTTTTTCCTAACAGAAACACAAGATCAAAAGGGGAAGTTGTTTTAATCTGGCATACCCTGATTCACCCCCCCCCCCCCTCTTAGTGAATCTAGCCTAGTGGACCTAACAATATGTCATCAAATTTTGGGACACATTAATCAAGTACAAATGGAAAAGATATTTAAGATAAAGATATTCATTGATCTCCAAAATCAAAAACATGAATGGGAAAGGACTTGTGATGCTTGCATACAAGGGCAGTTGGTCTGCAGTTCATATCGGCCAAAGAAGAAATGGGAATCAAATATTCGTGATCTCATCCATATAGATTTATGTGGTCCAATAAATTTTGGTGGAAGATATGGATAATGTTACTTGGTTTTTTGCAGGGATTATTATAGTAGTATGTCTTGTGTAATCATTATACACAAGAAATGACAAGTGCTTGATTGCATGAAAACATTTCTCCGAATAACATAGAATGATATAGGCCACATGATCAATGTTATACAGTATGACAATGGAGGGGAATACACATCTATTGAATTTGAGAATTACTTAGAGAAACATATAATATAACATGAGATAGCTACTATAAGAACCCCACAAGAAAAGTTATTTTTTGAGTGTAAGAATTTATTAGTGAAAAATATAGCCAAACCTATACTGATTTAGAATGGTATCTCTCTCCGTTATAGGAAAGAGGTTTTCCAAGCTAATTTGTATACTCAAAATTGAAAAGTGAATTATATGATACAATCCAAGCCACTATATGAGTTGTGGAATATAATGAATCCCCCATTGAAGTATTTTATTCTTTTTGTATGTAAATGTTTTATCAAAAAAAATAATTAAATCAATGAATTTATGGTGATGTGGTATATTCAGGAATATTTCGTGATTATTCAATTTATTGAAAAGATTAAAAATGTTCCAATAATAATATTGGAAGAATTATTTAAATCAGTTGTGTTTAGATAAATTAATATAAGAAAAAAATCACCTCAATAATTCATTATGCTAATATTATAGAAAATGAAGAAGATAGTGTACATTGAATAGAGTCAAATTAATAAGTATAGGAAGGTGTTAAAATGCTTAGAGGTCAAAAACGATGATCATTCAGAAGATGAAAGGATCACTGAAGAAAATTTCTCTTATCCTCCTTGGAGAAACAGAAGATTTGAAGGAGAATGGGGAATGATGCACATGGAAATATGATCTAAAATAAGGAAAAACAATCATATAAAGGATATTCACAGATTGAAGGTGTTTATTTTTAAGAGACATTTTCTCCAATTGCGAGATTGGTGTGGATCAGGGTTTTCCTTGCGATGCAAAAACAAAGAATATACATATTCAATCAAATTGATGTTGAAATAGAATTCATGAATGGATTTCATGAAGATTATGTCAAAATTGAACAAATAGTTTCATTTCTTATTGGAAATAATTAATTAATGGTTTTTCGATTAAATAGGACTCTTTAGGGTCTAAAAGATGCATTGTGTGCTTGGTATTCCCAACTAGATGCAAATCTGAAGAAGCTTAAATTCAAAATTGGATGTGTTTATCATAATCATTATGTGAAAAATTCACTGTAAGTTCAATTTAAGTTGCTATTATATATGGATGATACCATTTTTGGAGGAAACAAGTTGGGATATATAGAATAATTTTATTAGCACATGAATACCTCATTTTAAATTTCCATGATTGGTGAAATCACATTTATCATGTGGATGCAGGTCATTAAAAATGAGGATTACACTTTCATTTATCACAAAAATTATTCAAGAGAGTTTCTGAATAAATTCAATATGCATTACTCTAATCCAATGTCATCTCTGATTGAGATTGGAAAAAAACATTGAATTCTTGAGGATTTGACTTTTTGGATCCAACCATGTATATGTGAATCATTGGAATCATATTATATTTGATCAAAACATATACTTACATCATCATTTCAACATTCTTAGTAGAAAATTTCAAATAAATAATAAGGAATAAAATATGGGAGCAGATAATCGAATCATGGGATGTTGTCAAGGTATATTGAATTTTGGATTATACTTTCTTATAGGAAGATATGACAAGTCTTCAGCTATTTTTGATACTAAATTGGATAGAGATGTCCTTGATAAAAATTCAACAACTGGTGGAGCATTCATTATTGGAAATAATTGTATGATATGTTTATGTAATAAATAGGAAATTAGTTCTCTTAGTAAGGCTTAATTAGAGTATATTTATTCAACAAAGTATTATACTCAACTATTTTAGATGAAACAACAACTGACTGATAGTGGTTGTGAGGTGAAAAAACTTATGGTGATTCACTATGATAACAATAGTATGATTGATCTTACAAAGAATCATCTTCAGCATTCTTAGGTAAAAAATATTTAAATCGTGTATCACATCATCAAGGAAATGGTTTAATAATTCATGATTAAAATTGATCATGTTGGTACTGATAACCAAGTGGCTAACATTCATACCAAGTCATTGTAAGTACATGTGTTCGAGATACATTAGTTTAAAAATGGAGTTCATCCAGCACCTAGTGCATGAGGAGTTTATGATTTTTATCCTCTCCCCATTTTTTCTAACGATTTTAATCTAATTGTGGAAGTGATATAGCTTTTTGAGGGAGATACGATCTTAGGAATGTTTTTTTTCTACAAGTTCAATAATATGATATTTTGGTTTATTTCCAATGGAGGAAAATGGAGAAATTCAATGGAACATTTATTTATGGTTTTTTAGTTTCATAAGAATGTAGAATAAAGAATGTACTTTTTTTACAAACCATGAAATAATTTTGTGACTTAATGAGAATTAGTTGTTATGATGATATAGTTCAGGTAATTAAATGATTTTGTGACATGATAAGATCTTATCCTGGAAATCTTTAAGGATTCCAAAACATGAGAACCCAATTCATGCTTCCATTATTTTTTTCTACACTGATATTTTCTCATGTAGTCATAGATTTTTGGATGAGTTGTTTCTTATTTATCATGTTAAAATAGTAGAGGGTGATTTATTGAATATATCTTCATATTTACAACAAACCCAAAGGGGGTTACTATAGGAACCAAAGTCGTAATTTTCTAGAAATGGAGTTTGGTTTGTGTTTTTTCAATCCTCAGCATGGATGTTCAGTGAGATTACAAGGAAATAGATCTTACAGTACAAGATGACTATAGTGCTGAAGGTGGAACCATTTACTAGTTTTTTCCAAATTTATGGTGTTAAAAATATGGAGGAAGAGTCTAGCATCATGAAAGTTCATTTTCTAGGAATGAAACTTCTATAAAACGGTAAAGTCATGTGTTTTGTGAAATATAATTTGAGGATGAAAATGATTTGGAGCACCAAGGATGGATATGGTGGCCTCTAGGATTATGAGAATTGTAGATTCATGATTTTGTGATGTGTTGACGGTGATCTCAGTGACTATGTCAAATTTTAATGTTACATCATGATGGGAGGAGTTCCGTAAATATGTTTTTGGTAGATATGAAAAATTAACATTAGGTGGAGGAGAATCATAAATAGCCAAGACTATAAATATAAGGATACCCCTATTCCTTTTGTAAGTTATTATTCAAATAAGGAATCGCTCTAATTTCATGATGCTAGGGGCTTCGAGAATCTGGAATTCTATGCAACATTGAGCACGGGGAAAAGTATAGTTAAGTCTGGACTGATGGAAATGATTATGTGTAATGGGTGATTCATGATGATGGGGTATCTTGTGTTGAATCAGTGTGCTTCACAAAGGTAGTTTATTCCAAGAAGGTAGGGTTGTTCATAATGGTAGTTGTCTTCATGAAGGAGCTTCAAAAAAGGAAGTTTTGAATATTAGTATTTTAGTGAATTGGGATTTCAAAGTGAATTAACTCTGGTAAAAGTTGAAAGTAGTGTCTTTTTCTAGAAACTAAAAAATTATTTAATGAAAATCTTTTAAAAAAACCTTCATGTCAACAAACTGAATGAGACTTCACCCAAAGTAGTGATATTGGGGAGTCAATAGAAGTGTTTCGAAGGACACCATCTGTTATCCATAAAATCTTGTTATGGCGAGATTCCTGGCATAGATTGACTATTTATGAACTCTTATATTCCACAACTAGTGATGAATGGTGGATTTAGGTATAAGTAACATACTGTCTGTGTATTCTCCTTGTACTATCCCTTAGTTGTTAACCATGTAAAATTGTCTTGTGATCTCTTTGCATATGGTTTTCTATTTTCTGCACATTCCCTTTAGACATATTTAATTTTTTCCTACCAACGTGTGAACAAGATATTTCAATTTAGAACAAATTTTGACACACTAATTCTCCCCTCCCCTCTAAATTTGTTCGAGGTCCTTCATAAGGAACAATACAGACACTCGTATATAGGAATATCTAAGGACACCAAAATATGTAGAATTCGGACTAGAGGGTCTGTTCTCATAATATACATTTTAGAGACTTCCAAGTGTAAATTTCATGATAATAATCCTAATTTTATTATTATTACTCACACCTAATGATCTATATATTATGTTCCCTTTTAATGCATATTATCTGAACATATAAATATTTTATAGAATATCATTATGTCATTTCATGGTTGTCATTATAGAGGGAGAATTCGATGCCTGTATAACTGTGAAAGTTACTCATGGACATTATAACATCAATGTTATGACAAATAAAAATCAACATGTGATCAGATAATTAAATTAATATAGATTCCCTTGAATATTAATGTAATCTAAATTAGAAGGTATTTGGTTTTATGCCACCAACTCCAAAAGAAATCATGTGAGTTTCATAATCTAAAAAGTTATTTATATTAAATCATCTAGAAACCAATATTATCATACTCCCCTCTTAAAAATATAGTGAAACGAACCCCATTATTCAATTGTCCTTGAATCATGCATAATAGAGACACTCAACACCAAACTACTCTTTTCTTTTGAAAATTGATTTATGGATCATCTTCCTGAAGAATATCTTCAAAAATAAAATATTCATCCCTAAAATGTTTCTTCTAGTTACCTCTATTTAGTAAATTCTATCATATATATGAATTCTCAAACAAATTAACTACACTTGTCTCTAAATTATATTTCTCCTTCTCCCAAATTTTTCAGGAAATAAAATACCATATACCATCTACACTGGGTTCATTTTTGATAGAATCATGGGTTTCCTTGCCTCTAGAATTTCTCACTAAAATAAAAATCATGTCCCATAAATTAAAAAAAGAATAATCCATTCCTATAGAAATAAAATAAAAATTACCCCACTGGACTCAAGAAATTTCAGTGTCACATTGATATCATGGTCGTGATCCACCACAACCCTTGCTTCCAATATTTTCTTGTTGAACAATATTTATATCAGAAACAAAAATTTCTCATATGGTATCACATACATGTTGGAATGTGTATTCATCAAAATAGTAGTAGTCTCAGAGTCATAGATATTGATTTTCTTGTTCCAGGAAAACACAACAAAATTAACCTTCAGTTATTTTAAATAAATCATTTCCTATTCATTTTATGACCTTACTTTTGGTTTGACTCCCTTCAACAGAACCTCCATATCAGTTTGGAACAAGTCGTATTAAACATATAACATCTAGAATCTAAAATATTTCATATAATATTTATCTATTTGGATTATAACCACCTCTCACACTATCCTTCCGAAATCCATAAAATCGCACTGAATTCAAAAAATGTAAAGGGATATTTAATTTCATAGCATAATTATCTCGTAAGGAAAAGCATAAAATGATGCTTGACACCGAGTCCTAAAATAATGACCTTTGTCTGACCACTACAAAATATACAACTAGAATCTAACATCACTTATTGTTCTTGAAAAATATAATATGGAAGTTATCATCTAGAACTATCAAATATAGAATAAAGATTCAGAAAATACAAAATAAATGACACTCAATTCTAACAACCAAGCTCCTAAACTGGGAACCATAATCTCTATAAAAACATTCATTATACTGAAATAAGTACTTTAGAATGGAAATTAATAGAAAAAATAGAGAATGAAATGGAACAACAACACTAGGAATAACACGGTTCAATAATTACCCAATTCCATGGGAGGAAAAACGAAACCTTTGGATTAAGATAGAGAAATTCGTTTTATAACAGAAAAAATACTTGAAAAATACTTAGAAATATATGAATACCTATAAATAGTTCATTTATTATAAAAGTGACCCGACCTACCATTTTATAGATGAGATCTTCTGATTATACCAATTGAAACACTATTCGATCTTTGATGTCAACCATTAATCGGTCAAGAAAACATCTTACATCCAACTGATTATACGAAATCTTCTTGATGTTTTTGATATACAGTGTATGATATGGAAATCATCCTTTAGCTTCTTCAACACTTCCATAAATTTCAATTTCCTCTTTAATATTACATTCATGCACACCACAATATTTATGTTCATGTTTCTATACATTTTCCCAAGATAAAAATCTAAATACCACTTACCCTTTTTGTATTCACATCATATTGTGGAAAATATCTTAATTTACCATATAGGTCCCCTCTAATAGCTCCTTAAACCTTCTATGGCTAATCTTATATTCTAAAACACAATGAAACAAGTACATAATTTTTTTGTGATAATGGATTTCTCACAATAAATATACACATTAAGATTTCTTACCTACCTTGAGGATGGTTTTCCTAACCTTCATGGTGATGTGTGTAATATAGTAGATATAGAATAACATATTTATTTATGTGATATTTTTACTTATTATAAAGAAAAATTTCATAGAAATGAATTTTTAGTTGATGATATTATATTTTTTTTCCATTTACTCTTAATGTATGCATGATGGTAGTGGTTTAATTTTTCAAACTATACTTTCAACCAAGTTAATATGGTGCATATATATTAATGTATTAATTATATCCCAACTTATGATTTTTGTTACAAACCCAATAAAAAATATATTAATAATCAAAGATATCCAATTCAATATTTTTCATTGGGTGAATAAAACCCATTCGTATAAAGGGATAGAATCATATGAAACCAAAATCTATGAAACAGTAATTATGGTGTGATAGGTTTCAAAATAATATTCTTTTTTAATGAATCAAAAACCCTTTTTTAGTGTAGCATAAACCAATGTAACACTACCTATATATCTATACTCATGAGCTATCTCAACTCCAATACAATTCAAACACCAAATTTGTATGAATCGTAACTAACCTATAATTTTAAACTTATAGTTGTAAAATAAAACAATGATTTTCTGAAAAATATAAATATTTTGAAAGTATGTTGAATATAAATTATAATATGCATGGTATGATAATGATAAGAAAAAATTTATAAACAATAAAAAATAGTCACATTAACTTAATAATTGAATTTGGAATTCATACTTATTATTTCTTTGTTTTTACTTGATGTTAAAAAACATTAATAATCTCTAACTACTATATATAATTATGATTATAATCTTATAATCACACCTCATTAGTAATAAATTATTATTAATTAATTATAATTTTTTATAAATTACCATAAATAATTCTAACAATGATAAATTTTTATTTATTTATTTTAATTATTTTTAATTATCAGTAATTACTAATAAGTATGATTATTAATTTCTAGTTATGATCAGTCAATCCTAATTAATCCCCATTAATACTAATTAATTATAAATTACCTATAATTATTGTTTCATAAATATAATTTCTATTAAAATGATTAATATATTTTTAGTTTATTTTAATAAATATTTATTATTTCTAATTATCTATAATTAATATTAATTATTACAAACTAACATTAGTTGTATTTAATTAAGCATCATTATTACTAATTTGATTTTAATTAAAAGTAATTATTTCTAATTTATTATAATTACTTCATGTGATGATTATTTAATTATCATTTTATGCTAATTATAATAAACTATTACTAATTACTACCACTTATGATTAACTATTACTAATTGAGATTAGTTATATCTAATTAAACATCAAAATAAACAATTAATTATAAATTACCTCGAATCAATAACAATTAATTATAATTACTCTTAATGTTCATTAATTAATTATTTTTTATCTTAAATACTATTAATTATTACTAATTACTTATAATTATGGTTAATTATTAACATTTATGGTTCGTTATATCAAATAGAGCCTAACTGTTAATAAGTAATTAATAATTCTTCATACTTCTTATTTACTCATTATAATTACTCCAAATGAAGATTAAAAAAATTTTAGTTTATCAAAATTATAGGTAGTTTTTAAAAATTACTATTAATAAAAATTAATAATTTCTATTACATATAGTTATATCCAATTACACTTTATTATTTCTATTATGAGTTGTTATATCCAACTAAACCTCATTATTACAAATTACTTCTTCTTATGACTAATCAATAATTAATTTATTAAAATTGTGCATCCCTTACACCAGGCATAATGGGAACCACGATCCAGAGCCTCTCTTATACATTGTTCACCATCACTAATGATATTCGGTCTATCTTCCTCCTAAGTCACTCATATGGTCTCCACTTTGCCCAGTCGGTCGACCAACGTCACACCCCGCCTATATCCCGCCAGTAACATCATCCCACTGACGTTCAGGGATGTCATCACCAGTCATTCCGCTGATGGAATGTATGTACTATGAGAAACTGTTCCAAATCCACAATCTTGTCTATGACTGCTCCGATAGATCCAGAGTGTGGAGTTTGAGATCGCCAAAGCCTAGGTCCGGTTGGTCATCCTATCACTACCACCCAATCTCCCTCATCCTCCCACCTCCTCTCGATTCCGCCTCCCATAGGGATTGAGATCCATCGGGGGACTATGCTAAACCACCATCTCAATCCATGAACATCCAAATTCACCCCTACATCCACAACTATGAGTACAAGACCTCAGGTTTCATTATGTGGTCTTCAATATTTATTAAATTTTAAACCTACTATATATATATACACACGCATTTAAATATATTATATTGTAATTATTAATATTTCAAAATCTAATTATATATATAATTTTAATAAAATATAGATTCCTAAATAAATATTCAATAATTTGATACATAATTAATCAAAATACTATTAATAGTTATTTTTGTATAATTTAATCAAAAAAAGTAATTTACAATTAAATAACAAATAAAATATTTTAAATTTATGTGATTTTAAATATAATAAGAATAGGTAAGTAAATATTCATTTTAAGAATTAATTAAATTTCCAAAAAATAAATAATTATACGTTATACATAACTACTCAAAATAATAATTACTCATAATTAATATAATTTGAAAAATATTACTAACTCTAAAAAATTCTATTTTCATTAAAAAAATAATATTTTTTATATCTATAAATCAAATAATATATTTTATATTTAAATAAATTAAAATATAATAAATATATATAACATAGAAATATATATAATATTAAAATAAATTTAATTGTATTTTTTATCAATAATTATTATTAATATAATTTTAATAACATATTTTGGTAGATTCACTTAATATATCTTTGTATAAAATTTTATATTTTTAATTTATTTTTCATTAAATATAATATATAATAATATATATACAAATAAATATTTTCAAATATAATTATTCATAATTAATATTAAACCTATATATAAAAAATTAGAGAATAAATTTTCCCTAAATATAAATTATATTATTTTGTACATAAATTTTAAATTATGGAAACATCAATTTAAATTTCTAAATAAATCAATATAAATTAAACCATATAAAGAGAAATAATTCACACATAAATTAAATATTATAATGATAAATAATTCATACATTCATACAACCATACAATTTAAATAAATAATTCATGAAGACAAAATAAATAAAGCAATTGGAGCAATACAATTTTTAAATAGAAATATAACCTTCTCAGAAGAGAAAAATTAATATTTTAGTAGAAGGATTTAGTAGATTATGCATACAATATAACATGTTGGAATAAAGAAAATGGATTATGAGGGGAGGTGTTGGGAGGTTTCCATTTATAATTTTTTTTGGTTGGAGGCATGAACTCCGTTAATTCCTCCATTGTATTTATTGACAGAAAAAAGCTTGAATGAGGTTGATGCTTCTTAGTGAATAAGGGATGCATAAACAAGGTTCATTCCTCTCTCAAACCCACATTAAAAATAAATAAAACACTATCCCATTTCTTAATACAATAAAACCAACTATAAACAAAACTATCAAGCCAGTCAGATTCATATAATCATGAAAAGGTTTTGGAGATGAAAATAGAGAAGTGATGAATGATGATTGGAAAAATGGAAATGGATGATCGTTAGTTGGGTTTCCTTTTCATTTGGAGAACCAAATTAAAAGTAAAATTTATATGGCTACTATGACCAACATTTATGAATAGGTTCCTAGAAGTAGTCATACATTCACACATAGAAATATTTTATTTTAACTAGTATTTTTTAGTGTTTTGCAGGGGAGGAACTAATCAAGTGTCTATGTGTGTGTGTGTGTATATATATGAACATATATTCAAAACCACTTTTATATGAAAATAGCATCCCAGCTTTAACCTCAAACAACGAATATGAGAAATAAACCTCAAGTCTCATTATGTGGTCATATAGGTTCATTACGTAAACCTTCCACACAACAACATGCCCCTACACAGCTATAGAATTTAAACATTCATGAATATCATTATGAACCTCACATACAACCATCTATAATTGAACCCCCCAACATCCTTGATCATGTTTTGGATTATGACTTTATTTATAGTGATAACATCTTTATTTTGGAACCTCCCACAAATGGTAAACTCTCCACAAATACATTCTATCATGAAGTAGCTCAAGGGAAGACTACCAGATGGACCAAGGCACTACATAAAGACCATTGATCTCCTTATAGATTCTTCATTTCTTGGAGGATAATGTACTATAATCTTCTCACTGAGGATTTACTTTAGGGTGTTTGTAATAATCTATTTTCAAGATTTTTACTTTACAACCAACATTTAGAGGACATAAATCATTTATATCTTAGTTGTGTCACAAAAAATTCTCTATGGAATGTTGATGTATATATTTTTGACACAATAATCTCTGTCATAGAAATAATTCTGGTGCACCTTCTTTCTTTCATTGAGAAGCCTCTTTTGTGAAAACATAGGCATATCTTCCTTGGATATTGTTTGGAATTTATCAACACAATCTTGAAAAATAGAAATTGGATTTTTCATGGTGGAACTTCCTTTAGCATGTAGCCAGTCATATTGAATAACTTTATTGTAGTGAAACAGGCTAATAACATCCATAATGTGAATTTTGATAAATTAAAATATGATTTTACTATCCTCAAGAACATTGATATAATAGGTAAATATCATTCACTTTCTATAACACTAGATGTCATATAGAATAATCCACCCTCTGGATGGGTCAAATTCAACACTGATGGAGTGTCAAAAAGAAATCCCAACCCTTATGGTTATGGTGAAATTTTAAAAAAATGATATAGGGGAATAATTTGGAAGCATTTTGGTCAATTAGGTGTCAATACATACCTTTATGCTAAAATTATTGTTGTAATTAATGTGGTATAATTTTCAAAGAAATGAGGATACATCAACTTATAGGTTGAATGTGATTCCATTACTATGTTTCAAGAATTGGAAATAGATTTTATTTATCTCTTATGGGATATGACTAATAGATGGATTACTATCATGGATGTTCTATCATCCATGGACTAAATTATTATGCATACATACTGAGAGGAACATTACTCGGTAGATGGGATAGCTAATAAAGGGATCATTCCCCATAATTGACTTGGCTTAATGATGTGTCTGAGGATATCCTACCATTTTGGCAAAGGTACTATTGTAAAAATTCATCTTTTAGACTTATATAGACGTATTTTTATTCAATAATAGAGGTGTTTCATTTTTGGAAGGCTCTCATTCTATAAAAAATTATATATATAATACTATGATAGTAAATAGTTGTGTGAGAAGTGATAGTTTTAAATTATAACAATGTTATGTTCTGTTCCTTTAATTGGGTTGGTTTCTTTTTTAAATTAATAATATTCAAGAAGAGT
The DNA here is from genome assembly GCA_963277665.1 of Viscum album. Taxonomy (NCBI): domain Eukaryota; kingdom Viridiplantae; phylum Streptophyta; class Magnoliopsida; order Santalales; family Viscaceae; genus Viscum; species Viscum album. The sequence goes on from OY728121.1 coordinate 1,082,345,653, forward strand.
TTATAATATTTAATAAGAATCTAGTTTACTCCAGATTACATGAGAAGAGTTTAATACAGTTTGTATGAAATTTAAATTAATGGGAAATTCAGAGATAAGAATTTTTATTTTGAGGGATAAATAAATTTGTTTCTTGACTATAAATTTATAATAGAACCTATAAATAGAGGTTCACAATACATTTTAGAGATTCAAAAAGGATTAAGTGACAAATAAATTCCATATGTGATTTTTACCAACCGATGTTATTTTTTGTGTTGAAGAATGTTTTTCAGATAGTGATTTTTGATTGGAATATTAGAAAAATTTATTTTTAGACTAACAAATAGTGATAATCAGACTAAATAGATCAGGTTTGAGAAGTGATGTTTTTTTAAAAGGTATATCATAATGTTTTACAACAAGTGTAGGTTGAGAAAAAATGCATCAAACATGGGCAATCAGAACGAGTTCATCTGTTGCAGGGTATAAGACAGAGGTACATCAAACATATTTTCTAAACATTACTTAGTGGAGTTGAATGTCTGAAATTTATAGATTTTTTTTGTGAATCAAATATTTAAAGATTTTTTTTTAAAAAACTGATAGTATTGTTAATAATCATTCCTATCATGAGATTAAATGTGTCCAATATGTTTGACACAACTTGCATTAACTTATTTGTAATATTTGATTCTCATATAACAATGTAAGTGGCTATGACAAGGATGTAGGTTCTCACACTCTGGTTGAACGTTGAAAATCTTGTGTCCCTCATTTAATTTTTTATTTCATCATGAATTTAAATTTTCTAAAAGGTTATAGAGAATAAAATATAAATTGTAACAATGTTTAAGTTTCTTGAAGTTGAAATTTTTAAAAATAAAATCACTAATTCAACCACCCCCCCTCAATGATTCAAAGATCCTTAGGAACATCAAGTTGTGTCATAGAGTGGTTACCAAATTGAGTCCTTAATATTGAAAAACTAAATTTTAAAACTAATATAGTGATTTTTAATTTTTATAGAAAAAAATATTATGGCTGAAAAAATCATTATTATATTTGTATCTTATATTACATGGACATGAAGTTGTTGAAACTACTATTATAGGGTTTCCACCCATTGATAAATATGACACTATGAATTTTTCTAAAAAGATAAACATTTATTTTTAAGTAAGAGCTAGATATTTTATTCTTATATCTCTATGAGAAAATTTTTATATGATGTTTATGGGTCTCAAAATAGAAACTATTATGTGGGGAAACATTGAAATTATTTTTAAAAAAATACTAAATTGATGGAAGTGAATCTTCAAATCTGGAAAATCAAATCATAAGTGATAATAATTAGATATGAATATAGTATTTATGGGTAATGAACTAGAGTAAATTATGTTTTTCTCCATACCTAAGGTTTTAGAGATTTCGGGAAAGATAATAAAATTGTTAAGAAACTCATAGAAAACATTCCAAACATGTTTAATTCTTAAATATATGATTTATAAGATAAAAAATATTTTTCTCTTAAATAAATTAGAAAATTTATTGTTTTCTATGAAATGAGAAAATATCCAACATTCAAAAGCAAGATCAAAGATGAAATTTAATTAGAGGAAATTAGAAATTTGAAAATTCATAATGATGAAGATGTTGGTCCTTTTGATTCTGAAGACAAGGAGGATGATGAGTTGAAAAAAAATCATGTCTTTTATCTATAAGAAATATTGAATAGGAAGAGTAAAGTATTGGGGAAAAGTTCACCTCAAATTTTTTGATTGATTTAGAATCAATAATTTCCCTATCAATTTACCCAAAATGAATATTGGTGATGTTGAAGATCATTATGAATAAAAACCATAGTTTAATAAAAAAAATTGAACATCCATGAAATAAAGTATGTACACCAGTAGAAAGAATTTTTCTAGAAATATAACTATCATGCTGAGTAAGAAATTTAATTTTGACATAGATGCAATTTACTCATAAAAATATGAATGTTCATAAAAAATAAGAACCTTTTTTTTTAAATTTTGAGAATAATAAATATTCATCAAATGGTGAAGAATTGTGAGGTTAAGAATCTTGCAGCGAGAATCGGCTGAGATCATAACGTGTTACATGTCTTGAGAAAAACTGAACTCTCAATAAATAAATAGAAATGATGTAGAAAGATATTGGAAAAGTGATTAAAGGAATAAAATGGGTTTCTAAGAAGGAAAAGGAACATATCCAATAGATCTTAACCAACAAACTAAGAATTTTTGAATGGGGAATAATTATTGAATACCTCAGTAAAAATTTTGAAGCTAAAGAATATAAATTTAATAAATATCAATGAAAAATCATCAAGTTTGAAAGAACTTTATCAAAGTTCAATGGAAATTATCGAAAACATTTGGATGTAAAAGATAAATCATTTAAATGTGAAGAAAAACATCACTCCATGAATCATGTGAGTTATACACCTTCCAGAATTAATGTTTTGTCTTATTTTTCTAAAATATAATGTCTTAAGAAATGTTTTGGAAGTTATTTGGTTGATAAGGGATGTGAAAAATTAATTACAATAAATAATGTTTAAAATTACCCCTAGAATAAGTTTTCTACACACCGAGAGGAAACTAATGTTGAAAAACATTATGAACCTGGACAATATTATTATAGGGAAATATCATACTTCTTATAGAATACAAATATTAGATGGATTATATATGTGTTTTATAATTTAGGGACACAAATCATTCAATTATTGGAATAATTTTTCACTTACCATATGTAGATATAAAAAAGGAGAATCAATTGTTGAAATAAAAGAGTAACTTTCTTAGAAAAAAATATTTAAAAAGTGAAATCTCAAGATGTTAGAAAAATTCCAGTAGAAAAAAAAATAAATCTATGAATTAATTGTATAGAATATTTTACTTGGTTTTCCACCATTCTGAAAAATATATGAAATCTCTTCTAAGGAAAAGTTTATATTATGAAAAATAAAATTAAATTGTAAAGAAACAATTTTAGGAAGTAAAATTTGTCTTTGAGACCACCTTAAAAGCATTAAAAGGAACAACCCATGGATTCTAGATTCTGGTTATTCTACAAAAATGATTAGAGCTTTGAATAATTTTCATGACACTGATAATATTTATTGATGAGAAATTAACTTCATCAATGATAGTTTCATAAAAATAAGATGAATTGAAATAGGTGAAATTGAAGTAGAAAAGTTTAAATCTAAAGAAGTTTTATTTATTAATGGGCACAAACATAACTTAATTACTGTGTGTAAACATTTTTAAGATTAAAAAGAAGTGATTTTAAAAAAAAATATTCTTCTTTTAATTTTTCTATAGATTATGGTAATGTTTTAACTAGGAGATAAAGAACCAGTGGAAATAACTTTTAGATTGGAGAAAATTAAAACTTTTGTTACATGATTGTGGAAGTCGAAAATAAGTTTTGGAATCATAGACTTTGGAATATTTCTCAAACAATTATGTAAAAACTTTCAAAATTTTATGTTTTTAGAAACTTTCCCACATTTAATGAAACAGAATATTATTTTTCATAACTTGTCAAAAAATAAATATATTTATAAAAAATATATAAAAGTAGAAATTTAATCTACTCGAACTCTTAATCTTATTCACTCCGATTTATGTGGGCCAATGAAACATCAATCATAAAATGGTATTTTTAATTTAGCACTTTTATTGATCATTTCAACAATATGAGAAAAATTATTTTTTTCAAGCATAAGTAAGATCTAGTAGAAATTTTTATGGTTTTTAGAAGGGAAGTTGAGATAAAAATGGGTGTTTATATAATGAAGTTAAGAACTAAAAATGGAAAATAATACCATGACATTCCATTGAATAGTATTTTAAGAAACATGGAATTAAATATTAGTTCTATTCTCCATACACCCCTCAAGAAAATGGATTTGTATAAAGGATAAATAAATGTTCAGTGGAAATGGGAAGAATCGTGTTGGAAGAATATAAACATTCTAATTTTTTGGGGCGAGAATCTATTAGCACTATTCTACATGTGAAAAAAAATTAGTTTGCTAATTTTGGAATAAAAGAACACTCCAATGAATTTTGGTGTAAAAAACCTTCATTTATTCATTACATGGTTTTTAGAAGTCCCTATTTTCTAATAACAAAAAACCCAGATATTTCTAAATTTCATGAAAATGATAAGAAAGGAACCTTCATGGGATATTCACACAATATAAGATTCTAAAAATAATAGAACAATATTTTAAAAGAGTTTGTTCATTATTATGAATATAAATTTATGGAAAATATTAATAACATAACAAAACGATGTTTAAAATGAATAAGAAAAAAAAACAGAACAATTACAATTAAAGTGAATGTGAGGTAAACAGATATATCATGACTCAGAAGAATCCTGTGATGGGGAAATCAGAGCTATAAAAGAAACTTTTAAATTTACTACCTTATATAAAATGGTTTAAATTAAAAATATAATTTAAAATAAAAAATATATTATTTAGATAAGAAGAATATTGAGATGAGAAAATCAGACATCACTCATTCCATAAATTAAAGAAGAATCTGTTTTTGATGCAGTAAAACAAAAATAATGGGTGAATTAAATAAATCAAGAGTTTGATAAAATTGAGAAAAATTAAATATGGTAAATTGTTCCATGACCAATAGATGAAATTTTTTTTAGAAAAAAATTATTTTATAGAAAAAAGTTGAGTGAAGATATAGATGTTTTAATAAATAGATAAGGAATTATTTGTAAAGGATATGCATAGGTGTAAGGAGTTGATTTTTAAGAAATGTTTTCCCCCATTGTAAGATTATAAACTGTTAATGTGTTTCATGTAGTGGATGTGCATTGAAATAAAAAAAATCACAAAATGGATGTAAATCTATATTTCGTGAAATTTTGAGATTAAGGAAGATTTGTACATTGAGAATCCTTGTGGTTTTCTTCATGAATGAGATGGGAGAAAGGTTTTTACATTGAAGAAACACTTGTATGGTTTCAAACAAGACCTTAAATCATGTTATTCCAAATGTGATAATTGCTTGAGAATGTTCATTTTTTCTAAAGGAAAGGTTGATAGAAACATATATGTGAAATAATTTAACTCCAACATACGGACTATAATTGTGTTTATGGATGATATAATTTTTTTGGAGAGGATAAAACCCATTTAATGAATTTTGTATGGAAATTATGAATAATTTTGAGATTTCCATCTTAGGAAAACATAATCAGAATATGTTTCATCTATACAAGATTTTACTCAAATTTGGTATATCAATATTCAGTTGAATGATTCAAAAGATCAATATAATAAACTATTTAATATAATTTGTTATAATTTGGAGTGTAATTGATCATTCAAAAAAAACATTTCCCAAACTCAATATCAAATAACATTTATTTTAAGTTTCAATTCATTAAAGATAAATTTTCTAGGGGAGATTTTTTACTTGAATAAATGTCAACAAAAATATCAAACTAATAATGTTTTCCCAAAACATATCATAAGGGATATTTTTTAACAATTGAGGCTAAAACATCATGTTCAGACTCCACCAAATACATCCTAAAAACCTTAATAAAAAAACCCCACAATTAGATGGATTATTTTGATTAAGGGGGATAATTTTTATAACTTTACCCTATAAGTATGACTTTTCTTACATAATTAAATATAAAGTTGGGGTTATCATAAAATGGGTGAGATAAATAAAATTAAGAGAAAATTAGACTAATGGGTAAATTTTATAAACAAAGACACATATTTAGTTATCACCAAGTGATGTAAATTTCTTCAAAAACAGTACTTTGTTTAGTATTGTGGTGTCAAGACACTCTCCTTTGAGAAATGGTCTATTTTGGTAAAAGATAAAAATATTAGATGTGAATATGTATAATTTTTTAAAAATTATGAGTTGGAAGAAGTTTCCAATGAGATTAGTCAACACATCCAAAGGGGTATATTGAATATCTTTTTGATATTTTATTTTTAACACTGTTTTTTTATTGAAAAATATTTTTTTCAAAAAAAATTACGAAATAGATGAATGTTCTTATATTTGTATGATAGAATGATTCTTGGTAATTAAATGTGAAAAATTATTTATGTTTGGAAGCTGTTGAACTTTCCAAATCAAGTAAAATTATTCTTTTTTGATCTTAATGTTTAAAACACCATCAAATTCTAATGATTCAATATTTTGATAAAATAATGGAAGTTATACTGGATGTTGTGTATTGGATATAGAGACACCATATGGAAATGTTGTGGGAAGGATGGATGTGTAAAATTTTCTAAAAAGTATAATTTTTCATGATTGGATGATCCATTATATGACCGAAATAGAAATTTTTTATTAACAATTATAACTTTGAATAACTAATGATTTGACAAAGAAGGATATGTTATTACCCTAACGATGTGAATTAGAAATATTGGAAGAGATTACACGGACACTGAATATCGGTGTTAGTTACTATAAAACCTGATATGATAGGGTATAGTTAGTAAATTTAGACAAAGGGGAGTTTTTATCTAAGGAATCAGACATAGGTAATCATATAAAAAATTTCAAAAAAATATGGAAGTGTTTTTGTAGAGATCATGCAGTTTTGAAAAATATGAAAGAATTATAAGATTCACTAGAAAATATATTGATATAGATTCATTAGATGAGATGTTGATGTTGATTCATTGGATGAGATGTTGATAATGATAAATCATATTATATTATTAAATATATTCATAATATAGAGAAATTATATGAATCTATGATGTTTTTGTTTTTGAGTTCCTATGGTTTTTCAAATTGTGTAAGAAATTACGTGTCTTAAGAAAACAAACTGAATTTCTAATCAAAGACAAAGTTGGAGATCATGTTTTTAATTAGAGTGGGTTATCTAAAAATGAAATTTTTTGATATATTTAACATTCTATAAGAAATAGACGGAGTAGGTAACTAAAGCCTTTAGAAGGTACAAAAATGTAGTCAACCATTTTCAACTGGCTTAGAAAAATGGACTCTTGAATGTTTTAATTTTTTTAAGGGTGTTTCTTTATAATATATGGGCTAATAGAATTTAAAATAGGAATAAACATTTTGAATTTGTGATGTTTTAAAGCTCTGGTTATATAATTTAAATAAGAATTTTTTTTCAAATTGTGATATTAGAGGAATGGAGTTTTCACTGGAAACATCTTGGTATGGTTGAGTGTGTTTCATTTAACAACCCCAACCCTTGTTGACCAAAGTCAGTAGTTATTTTATCATAATGGTATAGATACATGATATCACATATCTAAGGATCAATCTTTTTTGTAGTCGTGAATAACTAGATACATACATTGTTGCCTAATTACATTTTACATTAAACATAGAATATAACAAAGGAAAATAAACTACTTCCTTGTCCCTAATTCATATATTTCATAATCATATGTTGGGGAAGTAAAAAAGTAAAAGGGTGATCTCAAATTATCAGTATGGGTTACATAAACAAAACATGAGTCAATAATAAGTGAATCATAATCAAAATGGAATGGTGAATAACTAAGAAACACATGCCATTTAATTAATAAGCCTATAATGAAAATGCACCATATGATTTTATCCTAGTGAAAATATCATGGAACTAAATGTTTAATTAATGAAATGCTTAATTATTTGAAGTCATGAATATAGAACATGAACCACTACCATCAATACCATTCAAAAGATTCTTTATGTCTACAGGTATAAAACTCATATATTTTTTATTGGAAACAAATGTGATGGGTTTCTCGCAAGCTATTTTGCCTCATGAGACCTGCAGAAGAATCGACAGGCCATATGATTCTTGGCCCCACCCATCACTAGAATTCCAAATCATTCTTAAACCATAGATTTAATTAATGAAAAATATGCCTTATCAAAATATCTATATTGAGTAGAGGATACATATTTATCAATATTTCCACTGTTAAAATAACATTCAATGTAAACACCTTATGTAAAAAAGGTATAAGGATTTAAAAATAATCATATCAACGATATAAACAATATGTATATTTAATGAAATTTTCAATGATTTATGATCATAAATAAAATGGGAAGTATACAATATTAATTATTGATTAATATATCATATGTCCCACTGAAAATACAGTGAGTTGAAAAACCATTACCACTTGTAATCCATCGAATAACATGATCACTGAAATTAATTATAAAAAAAATTAAACATTGAATACCATGAATATAAAGAGATTATTTATAATATATATCAAAGTTAAATATATATACACTACACACACAAAAAGTAGTGAACAAGGAATATCTAATATAAATAAATGTGAGATGAGAAACCCCTTACCACTTGTAATCAATAAAATCGTAAGCCTCAAAAAATTAATAATCATCAAATGAAAAAAAACAATACCATGAAGATAAAGAGATAAATGATCTGATATATAAAAAGGTAGTATAAATACATTTCACATAATAAATAATCAGTGAATATTGAATATCTCACATAAATAAAAGTGAGATGAGAAACCCCTTACCAATTGTGATTAATCGAATCATATGCCCCATAAAATTAATAATAATAAAATGAAACATTTATTAAAATTATTATTAAGATATTTAATGATATGATATATCATAAGGAAGTGTAAATTCACTACACAAATGAAATAAGTGGTGAATAAGGATATCTCATTGAAATAAAGGTGAGATGATAGGCCATATATCTTATGTATGAAGGCGTTATTCACTTTTACTTAATGTCATGGATCCAATTAGATTCATTACATACTTAATTAACACCCTATTTGTCATATATGTTATTTATTTTAATTTTATTAAGTTTACTTATGGACAATCCGATGAGTTATAATGTTTAATTTTGTTGTTCTGGGAGTGTATGTTTCATGGTTTTTTGTTTGGTTTCCTTGTGTATAATTATGGGAGTTCCTATCAAAAGGATAAAAATCAAAAATTGAAGTTTTTTAGTATTAATATTCTTACAAAAGTTTAAATGGTATCATATTACATTTTTTTATGTAGTATGAGTATAACTCATTAGATAAAACATTTATGAAAATCTTTATTTTATTTTGATGATTTTTACAACAATCATGAATTTGTATCATTTTATTTAATTATATGTTTATATGTTGGTTCTAGAACATGATATAAATTAAAATATGTATAAAAAATATTAATTATCCATTATAATTTGTTTGTTATCATTCTTGAGGGTGTTAAAGGAAAATTAAAACTCGTTGTCCACAAAGGTGGTGAATCGACACATCACGGACTATATTTTCATTTTCATAATAAAAGGAGGATAGAAGATATTGGACGATAAATATTTAATTTAAATTACAAAATTATACTGTATAATTGATACTGGTATTACCATTTTACTTTTTATAGTGGATTTTAGGCAAGTATAAGAAAATAAAATAAATTAAAATAAAAAGAAAGTGGATTTTACCTCTTGAATATCATCTCCTGGGGAACCTCATTAAGACACTTGGATTATGTCTTGTGGTAAGAACACCGGGTATTGGATGTGTTCAAGACTCTTTTGAAGAGAATTGGACATATATTAGACAATATTAAATTATTATAAGGTGTAAGGAGAAGATGTGGTGAGGGGCGATATTTATTGGGAGTCGAGTAGGGTGTTTTTTATTATGTTGTTTATTTGTTTATTATATTGACTGAAGACTATCAATAGTGTTGATTTAGATGAATACATATATAAAATAGATCGCGTGGGTATTATATAGTTAGTTCTTACCATATCCATACGTCATCCATGACTCAATAATTCATCAATTTAATTATATTGAAAAATATAGTAAATTATCTTATTTCACTATTCAACAACAATTCAACTATTTTATAAAAAACCCACAAATTCCTCAAAACCAATTTTAAATGTATATATTAAAAAAATGGACTCAGTTTTATGAAAAAATCTAAATATAAGATATTTAATTTCTATTTAAAATCATGATTTACTCAAAAAATACTGATTTTACGACACTTTGACTAATTAATTATGGTCTAATAAAATTATTTTATAACTATAATAAAATAAAATATTAATTTATGAATCAATTTTATGAAAATAAATTTTCATTTAAATTATTATATTAATTGAAAAAATTGTAATCAAAATTTTACAATTTACAAAAATACTATCACATAATTATAATTTTTAAAACTTTTATTTATTTATTCGAGATAATAAATATATAATATTTTAATTTATGAGATACCTAATTTTTATTTATAATTTCATTTGTGATGTTATTATTTTAATGGAAATATTTATATTCCTAATGTTCATGTTCATATTTAATTGTATATCAAATAAATTGATTTTTTTAATGAAGATATATACCAAAAAATCATGGGGTGTTATATTATTTTACCCATTAAAAAATTCATCAACAAAATGTATCATGAATATTAACTTATAAAAAAATGGGGATGGTTCTTAATCATAGCATCATCAGGTTCTCACATTGCTTCTTCTATTTTTTGGTTCCTCCAAAAAACTTGTACCAGTCAAGTCATCCAATTTCTAAGGACATTCTCTCTAATGTTAAGAATCTCGATAGGATCTTAACAATACGAAAAACCATTTTCCTGTTTTCCTTCTTCATAGGTGATCACATGTGTTGGGTCTAACATGTACTTTTTTAATAATGATATGTATAACAAATCAAGAACTTTGGAGAGACATGGTGGAATTTCTAATAGATAAACTGCTCTCCCAATTATTTCAAGAGTTTAAAATGTCTAATGTACATAAGGCTCTGTTTACATTTCTTTCCAAACCTTATGAAACTATTTTTTGGGGATACTTTTAGAAATACATTATCTCCCACTTTAAATTAAAAATTATTTCTCTTCATTTTAGTAAAAAAAATCCAACTTTGAGCTACTTTATTATGAGCCTGGATAGTCTTTACATTTATCATTATCTCTTTAATAATTTCTTTTCTTACATGTTTCCTCTCACCAACTTCATCCAAACAACTTGGAGTACAATATACCTTTCCATATAATGTTTTATATTACATAATTTTATTACTAGATTGGAAACCATTGTTGTAGGAAAACTCTACCTAAGATAAATACTAATCCCAAAATCCTTGAAATTCAAGTCTTCATGATCTCAATATGTCTTACATTTTTTCAATAGTCCATTTATATTTTCTTTTGGTTTTAGGGTGATAAGAATTACTCAAATTAATCTCATTAACCAAGCCTTATAATGACTCTTCCAAAAAAATTATGTAAAAGGGGGATCTTGAGCAGACATAATGGATAGAGGTTCACCATGAAGTCTTACAGATCCACTAATATATCTCAATAAGTAAATCATCTCTTATATCATGAATATTTTTCAATTTTGAAAGGCGATCAGTAATAACCCATATTGTATCATTCTTTCTGGGGTATTTGATAATACGATGATGGTGTACATAGTAATTTCTTCCCACATCCACATTGGAATAACTAGAGGTAAGATGAATCCTCTATAATGAAATCTCTCAACCTTCACTTGTTGACAAACTAGACATATTGACACATAGTCAGTAATTTCCTTCTTCATATTATCCCATAATAAAATTTTCCTCGTATATTTATATATATTGGTACTAACATGGTGTATTTATAAATTTGATCTATGATATTCATCAAATAGTTCCCTTTTTAGCTCAATTATTGAAGGGACAGATAACCTCTTTCCAAATTTTAAAATTTAATCCTCATAAACAAAGTCTGGAGTCTTCCATCCTTTATGCATGTAATTTTATTTTTATAATTATCATAATTACACTGGGATATTTTTATCTTTTAAAGTAAATATCATTTCGTAATCATTTGTAAATGGTGTAATTTTTCCCATTCCATGACAATTTCCATATAAATATTTATTAATGCATGAAAACAGGATCTTTCTCAATCATCATTTGGGCAAGAAGTCCAATATATTTCCTATTTAATTCATCTAATACCTTATTTTATTTTCATGGGAAGTAGTGTATTGAGAAATCATAATTCTTTATTAACTATAACAATATTGTTTTCCTCATGTTGAGTTCATTCTATGTAAAGATTTATTTTAAACTCTTGTGATCCATATATATCTCACATCATTCACCATGGAGACAGCTTCTCCTTATATTCAGAGAAAATATTATGGTTTCTAACTAAAGATCATGATCAGGATGATTTTTTTCATGAATCTTCAACTTCTTTGATTCATATTCAATAAGTTTATCATTTTTCATAATGACACAACCCAATACTTTCTGTGATGCATCACTATATTTCATAAACCCATAATATTTTTATGGTGGATTGAAAATCAAATCACATGAAAATATTCTCCTTATTTCCTCAAAAAATTATGCATATTATTTTTTCCATATGAACTTAACCCCTTTACATGTGACCTTGGTTAACGAGTTTTAAAATTGGAAAAATTTCTAAATGAAACCTCGGTATTAACATGTTAGACCAATGAAACTACATACCTTGGTTATGTTTGTAGGTTTAGGATATTCTTATATTGTCTTTATATTTATAGGATCAACTGAGATTCCATCATTAAAGACAATATGGCTATGAAAAGAAATTTCATAAATCCATAATTCAAGCATTCTAAATTTTCCATAAAACTATTTCCTTATCATATTATCACGAATGATCCACAACTAATTCCCATGGTCTTAATATGTTTCAGAATATTTCAGAATATCATCAATTATTTACATAACAAAATCATCAAGGTATTCCATGAATATTATGTTCATCATATCCATAAAAATAGAGGGTGCATTAGTCAATCCAAAAAGAATTAATATAAACTCATAATGCCCATACCACATCCAAAAATATGTCATCAGAATAAATTCCTTCTTTAATAAAAATTGATGATACCTAGAACAAAGTTCAATGTTTAAAAAAAGTTGATCTCCATTAATTTGATAAAATAAATATTCAATTCAATGAAGAGGATAATATTTTGTCATTATAATAGAATTTATTTCTATATAGTTGATCCACATCCTCGTTGATTCATATTTCTTATTACCAAAGAGAATTGGTTCTCCCCATGGAGAAACATTAGGGAGAATAAATCCCTTATTACTCAACTCCTCTAGTTTTTTCATAAGCTCCATTAATTCCAAAGTGGTTATTCTATAAAGATTCTTTTATATTATTCATTCATCAGGGACTAAATAAATCATAAACTCAAATTCATGCTCTGGGTGTCTAGGTAATTACTCAGTAAATACATTAATGTATTACGGTAAAATTTCTACATCTTAAATTTGTAGATTACTTTCCTCGCCCCTAGATTTTTCTTCCACTTCCTCCCAATGAATTTATTTAGTGGATCTATAAGTGTTATATTTACGTAAGAATTAGATGATTGTGTTTATTCACTAAATATATGGAATTATACATCTTCCTCACAAATCATAATGTTCTTCTACTTGAAATAACTTTTCACATCATATTTTCAAAGCTAGTCTATACTGAGGAATATATAAAATTAAACCAGAGGTATGATGATAAGTTTAGAAAACTAAGCACATTTATTTTTCATAATGGGGATTTCTCGACACATTTCTTTTTTAATGAGACTTCCCTTGTGGAATTTTCCTGAAATATATTGTGTTAAATATTTAGTATAATGTCTAATTTTTGAATAAAACAAGGTGGATATAAAAGTGCATGGTGATCTAGAATCAAATAAATCATTGGCTAAATTTTATGATATGATTAATGTACCTTCGACCACATCCTTGTGTAGTTATACTTCACCTATGTTGATAGCACAATCTTGGTATTCTCCCCATGGCATCTTCTATGGTAGATTTACCTAAGTCTTGTGAAATATTATTGAACAATACCCCATTTATTTATAGTGTAAGCATTAAACATGATTTATTTATTTCATCCACTTGAATTCATTATCTCGATGACCATTTTCATCAAACTTATTACAAAATCCCATGATTTTGAAGAATTTAAAAATATTATTCATTCAACAATTTTTGTATTATGGGAATTTCTTTGTTACCATATTATTCATTGATTGTTTTTCATGGTTATCAGAAGACCTCTTATTCTATGGATTTCCCTTGAACACATAAAATCTATAAAATTCAATCTCTATTTTGACGGAACTTAATACTGTTTCATCATATCATGAAAATTTTTAAGAATCTAGTTTTCTTTTTATATTTATATTAATAACTTGAAAAAAATGATAAATATTGTTTTCCAAATTATGTATGTAATCTGTAGGATACCTAGATATTCTTTTGAAGGTAGCCTCATGCTCTGCTACACTCTCTTCTTCCTTTTTATTAAACTAAGGAATTATTTAATTATTTATGTTCATTGCTCACAAATGGAATATTTGTCAAAATTGTTTATTTAAAAGTTCTTTACTCTATGTGATCTATTTCATATTCTTTCCTCGTATTCTGTATCAACAGAAACCATTGATCAATATCTCCCTTTAGGTGATATACCACGAGTACTACCTTTTTCGTTTCACCATATCCCAATTCCAGAAATATATTTTCATTGGATATTTTCCACTCTGCAGCTACCAATGGATTAGAAGTCCCAATAAAATAGGGGGGGTTATACCACATGGAACAACCAAACATAGGTATACTATAGATATTAATCATAACCAAAGTAATCAATCT